>OX411309.1:108667653-109370310 GCA_948150685.1 Rhaphigaster nebulosa | reverse complement strand
CTGGCTTTCACTATATCACAGTAGCTGCTCATTTACATTTCACGAAACGCCCTTGATCTATAGGCTATGCATACGCGATAAATCTAGTTAATTTTCTTCTTCGATAAGGGGACACGTTTTGCCCCGTCACGATATGCTTGGTGGACCATATTTAATCCACGCTGGAGGTGAATTAACTATTTTTCCGTTTAACTAATTATTACTCCTGTTTACAGTGGATAACTAATTGGTGCTATTGAAACTTTATTTCAAAATGTAGAGTCGTATAAATTTAACTTACACATTTAAATTGATTTTTACATTATCAGTTATCTTAGGCTGAGTTAGCAAAATATAATCATGGTGTAATCTTATGAGGTATAGTATTGTAATATAAAATCATGGTGTAGTATTGTAAAGTAAAATCATGATATAGTATTGCAACGTAATCATATTGGTGAAGTTGTATTTTAATTTCAGTCCCGTTTATTGTAAATCTGTAACGGATTTTTTGCTGTGGATTTTGGTTAAATTAGTTTTAGTTCGAAAAATCCTTAACGACAAACATCAGGAATGATTTTGTTTTCTCATAATAACCATCATGGATAAACAACTTTCGGGACTGACCTCCACATATGCTTTCTCTAATTTCTAAAAATACTATAAATATGAATGCTAGCATATTGTTTTGAGAAGTCTGTGGTCTATATTGATTTTATTTAATTGCGCATGTTTAATCTGAATACATATATATTTAATTTTACGTGTTAATATTCCTGATAATAAAAATAAAAATCTTGAAATTGTATAATAGCTGAAAAAATTGGAATGAAACGTTAACATTAAAATTTTTTAAACAGAAATAAACAGTCTTTTTAATATTTGATTTCATTTGTTTGAATAGAATGTATATATATATATATATATATATATATATATATATATATATATATATATATATATATATATATATATATATATATATTGCTACGTTTCTGGCAAACTCCTTTTCTAAGGCAGGTGGGGGTTCCAGAAACCAGATTTACTTAATTTACTGATCTAATTTATTCTCTATTTGCGAGAGTCGATCAATCAAACTGTATTTTAACATAAAAGGCTAGTGATAGCGCAGACCCCCCTGCTCTGGTCACTAGCTTGGATGGACTGCTCAGCTGGACTCTCTGCTTCTACTCTTAGAATCTCACTCTTCTATATTTGCCTTAGAACTCCTTCGAATCTCACTCTTCTACCTTCTCCTTAGAACTCTCTTTATTTCTGTCTCCTCTCCCTGTTCTCTCTTTTCTCCTTCTCCTTCTTGAAAGCTACGTTTTGTCCCCACTCTCCTTTTGGGCCTTCTGATTTGTTGAGGCTATAAGAATTTTCTCTATTGTTCTTATTTTCTGTATTCTAGGACGGCAACATATATATATTTTATTATACCTTGTAGACCTGGCCTATCTCTAGCTTTTATTGGTCTTTTATTTTCGCTTATCTTTATGACTCCTTTAGCGGCCCGTCGATAATCTCAACCTGCTCCTCGAGCTCTAGGTATAGACCAAGGATCCCGAATCCGCTTTTCTTTGTTTGAAAATGCAATTTATTTATGTTAATGTTGACTGAACCAGGAGGCATCATTATTTAATTTATCCATTATTTCATTACTAGTATTTAATCTGTATAATTTCCTTCTATCCCTGTATTCTTGATACATAGCATTATAATTATATATGATTATTATTATCAATTCAGCCATCACGTAGTTGAGGAATAGAAACTCGAACTTAATAAAAACTAGTACTTGTTTTGTTATGAATAAATGATCAACTTACGGTATCATGACTTATTTTCTTTACACTTCTTTTGCGCGTCTTGCTGATTAGTCTTTATTTATTTATTTATTTATATTTATGGTATGAGATAAGTTATGTTTACCTCCCTTAATGAGGGAAGTTGAAGAATAAAGGGACGATTTTCAAAGAATAATTCATTTTTATATTTTCTTCAAACTTACATTTTATCTTTTCGTGGTCATTCAGTTGAAAAAGTAAACTGGAATATGTGTATTTTTATATGTATACTTATGTGTAATTTTTACTTTAGAATTTAATGTAATATGCATTGCAAGCTGGTATTTATAGCGTAATAATAAGCAGACACATTTTTTCTATAAGATATGCGTTGTAATAATTCTTTTCCCTTCTCTATCAATCTTATATTTATCGCTCATAATGTACAAAAAATGGATAATAACTATGTGATATACTTTACAAGTCTTGAAAACACGTGAGAGTGTTCATTCCTTTAGATTAAAGATTTTATAATATTGTTATCGAGGAGATACCTTTGTCAGCTCCATTTTCCTTCATCGGTTATTTACTTGTACCTGTTTCAGTCATAAATTTTGTACTCGTATAGGTTTGTTGTAATCTCGTCTTTTGTACCTGTATCGTAGCTTTTCTCCAAGGCTACTGGATCGATTTTTGTTTATATTTGGCACCAATAGTCACAGGCCATTCCAGAATGATCCTCGGAACTCGACATTGATATCCACCATTTTGTTTGAAAATGGGGGTCAATTCAAAGTTGTACAGGCCCGCGTTTTGGCTATTTATGAAGATAGAGAGAAAATGTAGTATTTAGGAATCATTTTACAAAAGACAAAAAAAAAAAGTTTTATAATTAATTTCGATTATAATATATATATATACCTATAAGATTATTGGGAAATGATAAATCATAGTGTAATAATTTGCACTGTTTTATGATCTAGATTTGTTTTTGTTAAACATTTTTAATCCAAACTAAGGTCGTCTTTGCGTGCATTCACACTATTTAACCGATTTCATTTGTATTAACTTTACTCAATTACACTTTGTTAAAGTTGTTTATTTGCTGCATATTCCATTCAATTAAATATTTAGCATGCATGTGGAATACATAAAAACTTATTAAAGTACCAAATGAATAACATTTAATAAATCCAGAGAGAAAACCCGAAACTTCATCGCTATGTTTAACTGTTTTAAAGTTATAATGTTTAACTCTTACACCAGATATGAATGCTTTATTGATGTTAGTACTCCTTGAAAACTATAAGATGGCATTACTAACACATTGTCCATAACATAAAAATTGCTGTAAAGTAGTTTTCGCCCGGATTCTTCATTTATGGTAACAATAATAAATAAAATACATCAAACAAGGAAAAAAATTACGATATGAAAACAAATTTATTAGTTTTAAAGGTAGATGTAAAAGATAAACTAAAATATGCGTTTATCCTATGTTGTCGTACACAGCAGCTAAAACTGTTTAAAAAAAATTAAACAAGTATATAAATGTTTGCATTAATAATTAACTTGCATAAATTAATAATTGCATTAGTAATAAACATTTAAATCCTACTATTAATATAAGAAATCCATAATAACATTTTACTCAACTTAGCTTAGCATCTTTATTTAAGTATTTATACGATATAAGTATTTATATAGCATAGTGTGCTAATTTACATGTAAATTGTTAAATTCTAAATTACACAGCCCTCCCAAAGGGTTAATGATAAGTGAAAAAAAAAACGTGTTTATACAATAAGAAAAGAAATAAAAGCTATTTGTGATTAAATTTATTTATCTGTGGTCAAAATAGGATAGAATCCTTATCCAGATTTTAATTTAATAGGTCAATGCAAAGATTTGGCAATGATCTATGTTTGTCTCTGTCTTGTGGTTGATAAGAGAAAATGGGAAATAATATTAATTCGTCAGAGTTTTTGAATTTCTACAAATTTAAATTTTTCAATTTACATGCATTTTGAAAGATTTTAGCTTTTTCGTGGTTTCATTTTCCTGGGTTACTGTGCATTTTCCTTATCTTATGTTCTAAATAACAATATTAATTTATTGGTAATACTTGAATTTGATCGTAACTTTTAGAGTACACTGATGTCAGGACAGATATCATTGAGGGAACGATTATAAACTTGGAGAAAACCTTTGAAACTTTCATTAAATTCAAATATTAGTATTAATGAAAAACTGATAACAATATTTAAAATGACGTTTGCCTTTTATAATATATATTTTATTTTTTGTTATCTTTGTAGGAAAATCTAAACTCATCCTTCAGAGCATTGCAGGCATTATAGTAGCCATATGTTTAACTTTTATCGAAATTACCAAAAGCATCAGCTAAGACATTAGTTCTATGGCCTGTTCCCAGCAAAATGAATATCCTTAAGTATGAAAAATATAAAAGCCTATTCTTGCATTGCATTTATTAGTTACTTTCTAATATCTCGCTTAAGTGACTTATTCTGCCATATGCAGAATACTCACAAGCATTATATATATATATATATATATATATATATATATATATATATATATATATATATATAATATATATATATATATATGCTGATTCCTCGTGAGAAAATCAAGGAAAAAATAAACAAATAAGTATATAATGCGATTAACATAATCATTTTCATGGCTTATATGATTTGGATCGCTAAATTATTTTATTTATTTTTTTATGTTTACAAATATGAGGTTTCATTGTGAAAAAATAATACAATACAATATGGCTTTATAACCCTGTGTGGGTGGTAGGCTCCTCAAGGAGCCCTCGCCATGCGGCTCTATCCAATCATGGACGTTCAAGATACGCCTGACATCTTGTGCCACTGCATCTACACGTCGCAATCTTGGTCTTCCTCTTCCTCTGGTCCAACTTTCCTTTCAGCAGCTTTTTAGCAGGATTCTCCTCACCAATTCAAGGTTGGCCCATCTCAAACTGTTAATTTTAATCCAAGTAATTATGTCGGATTCTCCTTGCATCTCGTACACTTCTTCGTTGGTACGTCTTCTCCATTGACCGTTTAAATTAACTGCTTCAAAAATTGTGCATAGTAGTTTCCTTTCAAAGACATCTATTTCTTTTTTAATAGTCTTTGATAGAGTCCATGTTTCGAATAGACTTATCTGAGCACTGGTCTGATTAGGGTCATAAGAGCACATATATTTTCTTTGTGGGAAAATAATAATTCACTTCATTTCTACATCGAATAAAAGATATATTAAAGTATTCGCAGATAGTTTAAAAATTAATTATTTAAAAACACAAATGATATAATCTCAACACAGATGAAAACTAGACAATAATATATTATGGCAACGTATTTAAAAAATATATTGTTCATTTACCTGTTGATTTCTTGTCATTTTTTATATATTTCTCTTATAACTGATAAGTCTTTATTTTAAAGAAAAATAAGAATCTATACTAACATCCTCTTTACAAAACTTGTTAATCGGTGTCTCAACCATGTTGTTTAACTGTAACTTTTGTAAAACGAATCCCTCTTTCAGTTTAATTGTTTCTAGTATGTAGATGAACATTAGCAGTTTTGGTGGCTTTTGGTTCGCACTGAAAGCTTATTACATTTTCTAAAAATAATGAAAAATACCAATTTGTGTTTATGGTATTAAAAAAAAAAATGATTTCCCCTTCCCTCCCTAAAGCAAAACTTACATTTCTTATCGTTAAAAAAAAAGTTTCTTACTAAAAGAGTCTTGATACGACTATTCGTATTTATACGATTATTCATGTGTATTTGTGTGTGTATATATATTAAATATATGCATATGTACATATTATATTATATTATTATATTATCATATTATATTATATATTATATGTATACATATTATAATATATTGACTTAGAAAGGCTAAATAAAAATGAAATTGATATGAATAAAGTAACTATTTATGTTATAGTTAAAATATTTATTTGACCAAGCTTATTCCTTTAAAAATGAGCTGAATTCTTGTTCTTATAAATAATTCCATGTTATGGTTCCAATTTATATTACTATTTCATTGTTTTCCAAAGGAATATATGAGTTTAAGCATCACTTTATTATATAATGACTTCTCTGATATGCATAAGATTATTTTAATAAAGCTCTAAAATTCAGCTTTGTTTAATCTTATTCCTTTATTTTCTTTTCTTCCTTTCCTTTATTTTTTTTTGTTTGTTCCTTTCAATGCTTCTTTAATACAGTCAATGTTGTCTAGATATTAACGTTTTAATCCAATGCCACCATCTAGATCTACTTCAAGTCTATTCCTAAAGTAACTACTTTATGGTATAATATGGAATGATAGATCATTTAGATATCCATCTAAATGATCTATTATACCATATAAATCAGGAACAGCAATATAAGCCAAAAACCATTTATTATATAGTTGTAAGAAAACCACTTCTCCAAAATATGAAAATTCTTCCTTCTTAAGGAGGGCGTGCTCGATATGCAGAAATATAGACAAGCTTTTTATAGTTTTTACTGTGAAGTTTATTGCAATAAGTAATTGTGACTTTTTCCCGTAGTTTCAATTTTTGAGCCCTTCCTCAATTATTCCTCCTCGCTTGTACCTAGTCTAAGACCTTCGTGGTACCCATCAATGCCCCTCTTTCTTTGTTTCACTGCTTATGAATCTCCAATCTTTTATTGTAATATCACCGTTAAAAAAATAAAATAAAAAACAACTGTGTGATAAATATCGTCATCTATGTGACAAACAGATGGACTACATTCTTTAATGTAGGTTGGAAATGAACTTGGTTACGCACGGTTATAGATTCGCTACGCTTCTAGAATCAGTCCCATGAAATGGTTTTCTGTGCAACTTCGCATTATTCGTTGACCCGATGTCGCTGATGAACTACATGACGTTCGGGACGGAGATTAACGGTAAAGCTGTGATTAACGGCCGTGACTCAGGGGTAGCAGTGACTCTGGCTCTTCTTCGACCATTAAACAGTCACCACTTTGCCACGGGCGGCTAAAAATAGGCGATGCTAATGCTGTTCTGTTGAAGGCTACCTCGCCCAACTGGTTGTCCAGCTCTTGCATAACAGCTGTTTTCGTCAAGGCGCCAGTCATTTTTCTGAACCGTTGTTGGTAAGTGGACAGGTTTAATGATCTAGTGTAAATTTTAATCTAGAAAATCGTTCTTAAAAGTTATAGCTTGTCAGAGATTCATTATTATACAAGTATTCATAGTTCTTTTAAAATTTGGTTGTTTACTATTTCATACGCCAATATGAGAGTTGTAATGTTGTGCTTCCGCGTCAGGTATTTATTTTACTGCGGTCTTGTGACTCTGTGTTTGTATCTCATCAGTTAGAAATTCCTACTAAAAAGTCCCACATCTATGTGCCACACAACTTTTTTGAATCGTACCGAACAGCCTTCGTGGCAAATGGGTTTTTATTAGGAATGTTGTGTAACCGTTGGAATGGTTTTATGGAACTAATATGATTTTGGTTTCAAAGATGTTAAGGGAATGTTATACAAAGTGTTTCTAAGATTAGTATCTTTTGGCATTGCCAATTGTATTTCTCCCATTCTACTAACTAGTGTTAATCAGGTTTTCCCAATATCTCACTTTGTAAACTGACCTTTCAATTCCTTCGACATTCTGCAATTTCACTTATCATCCACCCCATTGGCGCAACTGCACTGTTACGATTTTTAAGAATGCGTCTTTTCACATTGGATTCTTTACAATTGTCATGACGAAATTGGCTTTTACGATTATCATCGGATTCCTCTTGGGCTGCTCTTTCAGTTGTAAATGATTTCGGTATTTCCACTTGGGGTTTGGATACGTATCAGCTGACATTACTTATAACTTGAACACTATTGAAACTCACTGTTGCCACTCAAGATTATTGTTTTTATACCACACAATCGATAGATCTTTATTAGATATTACAGAGCTGTCGATTGAAACTTATATCTGATAACTTATAAATTTTAAAATATAATTCTTTATAGCTTATAACTTATTATAAATTATATTTATAACTTATAACGAAGCGCGTCCCCTACCGCCGCGCGTTATGCATGGCATTCCCCAATTAGCGTTACAAATTCTTAAATCCTTTTGCCATCGAGTGATACTATTGAATGTCAAACTGTATCGCCCTATTTTGTTATCATTGGGTTTTCGGATTTTCTATCTACAAACTTGTTATGATGTTTCAATTACTATTTCTACTAAACAATTACTCCACTAATTTTCTTCTAGTTCAGTTCTGCGATTTTAGAAAATTGGAGGTTATTTTAGCCACAAAACCTTGAAAACTAAGAATGCCACAAATTTTAGAAGAGGATGACTAAATGACAAATTAATTTAATTGTAATTAATTCAAGTTAAATGGGGATGAGGCTAAGTTAGATTGGTAATTCGAGAAGTTTGACCGGCATTCTGTTAGCGAACGAATTAAACAAATATCGCTAAAACCGCATTTTATATCGTTTTAATCTGAATCTAACCTTAAAAATGATTTCAGCTAAGACTTATGGCTCTACTTAAAATAAAATAATTTTGCAGAAAATAAATAAATAAAAATGCTGAGTAATTCTAATGATTTTGTCGAGCTATGGTTATCCAATAAAATAGGCGTTGCTCCTACTGGTACTGGTATTGGTGGGGGGAACTAGTCCGGCAAGTGGGCCATATGGTCCTTTTTGCCAACCCCGGACGGATACTTTTCCGTCACCGCCGCGTACTAACCAGAGAGGGAGTGTAAAGATTCATTTCGCGGAATCGACACGAAATAAATATTAACCGACCCAGGTGGGAATCGAACCCACAACGTTCCGAACCGGGCACTCTGGGACCCTCGTCCCACCGTACTCGGCCGTCACGTCCTCGGCGTTGCTCCTATTCATTCCAGCTATTGATCATTTATTATTTGCTCACTCATTCATAGCCTTAGCCTAGACTTTTCCCCATTTTCTTAATGGTCTTTAATTGACATATATTTAATGGACATACTTTATAAGTTCATGTGGATTATTTGTTTTTTTATTTTACTTTTTGTTCATCACATTATTACGGTGCGCGTAATGATATTCTCGCCCCTCCTATTTTATTATTGGAGAGGAGGGGGCGATCTCCCCCTAAGTGTGCGCCCATGGTAGGAAGTACAATAGTTCCGTGAATTCTTACGGGTTTATGGATAGGAGAGGCGAACTGTACAAATTCTACGGGATTGCCTGGTTTGTCATTATGAATAACTTTTATTTAAAGAAAAGTTAAATATATATGATATGGATATAATTATTCTTTCACGAGGCTTATATTTGCGCGAAGCTGTGGTAGTCGACCGTGTTGAGGTGGCACCTTTCCGAGTCAGAAGCGGCACCGGATCGAATCCGGCCTAGAGGATTGATTTGTTTTTCGTTGTGGACCCACGAAGTAAATTCTCTGGATAGAATAGTTAGAGTATATATGGACGTTAAATCCCAATAAACAAACTTATTTGTGTTTAATGCTTCTTTTACCTACACAATCCTTATTTATTTATTTTTTCTTTACTCTCTTACTACTAGATTCTCGCAATTGTTCAAAAATTCTAAACTATTTATCGGAAAGGTTATTGGCGAATGTAACTACTCAAAAAGTTTTAAATAGAGTCACTTATCCTGATTACTTTGATTCCATCAATCGGTTGCGTAATTCCATTGATTGGTTGCGTGATTGGCTTACTTTCAAGACTGTAAGTAATTCCCAAGTCCATTATTTGGCCAAGAATATAGATAGATAGTAAAGGCCATCCCAGTGACACGAACAGAGTAAAAGTTAAGTGATTCGTTGATTGAAATAGGATTTTTATATATTTTCTGCAGTTCAACTAAAATGAGAAGTTATATCGTATAAATTATTCAACTCTTATCTCGGTGATTCCTGTCTTAACTGTAAGTTACCTTAAAGCTTAATCTTCTTACTCGTTTCCGAGATTTATGTCCTTGTTTGTCAATAACATCCATGGAACCTTGAGGATGGCAAAATGTTTAATTTCTCTGTTTTTGTTTTTATATTTTATGTTTACTCGCATAACTTATTGAGAGAGTTGAATAGCGTTTGCGTCATGGCACATCGTTCTGTAAAGCCGTTTTTCAATACAATTGAACAGAAATATGCTCATTTTTTATTTTTTTATTTTTTTTTTTTTTTAGTTGTTTGAGCTGTTTTATAAATAAAATTCTGTTAACTTTACATCATCGACCCTTCCTACAAAAACTTTCCTCACGACTTTCATCCATTGATTGATTCAATTTTTAACTTTATTTAATTATTTTTTCTAGGGTAGCCTTTAGTAACCTTTCAGTTACTAATAATATCAATATCCTTTACTATTTCTTTCAATGTAGGATTCTATTTAAAGAGGATATTTTGTTATTTTGAAATAAATAAACAATATAATTTTATAATAAATTTAAAAAAGTTAACTATGCCAAAAATAAAAAAAAAAATCAGAAAACAGATTCAATGCCAGTCAACTAAAAATTTATATCACTAAAAACATGAATAATGCAGTAAATTTTTAAACATACAAAAATAAATTAACATTTAATTATTTAAAAATCTAATCAAAGCTAATTATAAAAACAATAGTTAGAGCTGAGAAGAATTAGGAATAATACCAAATATATAATATAAGTGAATAAAGCTTCTGTCTTAAACGTACAATGAAATGGAAAATACTTCAAAATTAAGTAAGGTAATTGTTTTCGAGTTTTTAAATTGATTTAATTAAAAAAAAAAAGTGACAATTTTTGTTTTCACACTATATTATTAAGACAAAACAATAAGAATAAGTAAGGATATATTAATTAAATTTGTCTTTTACTCATTTTTTTTATAATTTTAATGTTTTAAAAGAAAATTTTGTAATATAATATACATTGATATATTAATGCAATCATTTTGATGTAGCTATAAAGAATATAAACGTTTTTGATAATAATTCCACTAATTTAAAATGTATTATTTTATTAAAAGTAAGTTCTTCAAAATGGAAAAAAAATCCCCAACGTAGACAAAGGAAAATGATTTGAAAGAAGAAATATTAATAATGAAAGAGTTAAATAATACTTGAAAATATATGATTATTATAAAATAATGTTGAGGTTGAATTTGAGAATTTATTTTTGGCCGAATCAAAATAAACAATCATTTGGTGATTTAAGAAAAAAATCGCCATGATTTTTAAATAAAAGTTAAAATTATTCATTAACATTTATACATTTTATTAAAAGTTAATTTCTAATTAATGATTTATATTTATTTGAAATAAAATTCAAGCGTCATTAACTGATTATTTGTTTTCATTTAAAAAATAACTATCACTTTTAGAGCATTCTTTTTTGGTCAGAAATAAAACTCAAAGCGCTATAACTTACTTAAAATTAGCGAATTGAGAGTGGTTCCATTTTGTTCAGCGTAAAAAGTCAAATAGCGACCATTTAACCACTTTTTTGCTAAAACGATATGATGAAAAATAAACTACCGACAAACCATATATAAAACCTTACTTCATGGTGCACTTACATTGTTTCTACCAATTTGATCTTTTATCGTTAGTTATTATTTCAAAGTATGTTTAAATAAGCTTTTTACTTCTATCCTTATAAATTTGTATACAAATTCATACAAATGATCAGAATCTTTTCGCAGTTTTTTCTTTTGCTAGTGCTAGTGCGGCATTCTGAGCTACATTCGAAGGTACGTAAATGCTATTTTGTTCACGTCCCGTTTGGGTAAATTCACAAGCTCAACTGATAATTCAAGATAGTATGCAGATAAAAGATGGAATTGAGGCCTAACACTTAAGTAAAAGAAATAACAATAAAAAATAAGAGTTATTTTTAATTTTAATTTTTCACTCAATAATAATTATTATGAGGTGATTTTTAATCTGTTGTCAAATAAATCAGAATTATTTCTTGACTAAAATAAAAAAGTGATTTTTAAATTATAAAAATAAAAATCTATTCATAATTTGATTTTTTCTCTGAAAAAATCATGCTCAATCTCATTCCCTGACATAATGTATAATTTTAACTATACTTGTAACTTGAATAAATTTAAATAAAATTCTAGTTTTTTTGCTTTCGTCCGTTTTATCTTCATTATTTTTCGTGCGTCTTCTTCCAACGTAATTATAAGCAGTGCTATATTACCATAATATGATAACTGACACACATATTATATGTGTATTACGGGTACACGCATTACCTTAACCCTCAAATCTGTTTAGTTTTGCTCAACGCGGTTAATATTGGAGCATAAATCTAATATTCAAGTTATAAGTAGATTGCCTAGTCATCAAGGTTGAAATGCCTTAATCTATCATTCCATGGCTGCTCTATAACGATTACATTAGTTGGAAAAGTAAAGGTAAATGAATGCAGTAATGGATTGCAAATTAACCTAATTACAATCGATTGACTAAACGATCATTCAACTAAATTAACAATTGACTTCGCAGTCAAAGTATGAATAATTTGTAGTTTTCCATCACGAAACACGAATAATCTACTGACATCAATATTTATATTAAAACAATTTTTAAAGTCTTTTCGTATTAGTTATCTTCATTATTTTTATTATATATCATATTAA
Source organism: Rhaphigaster nebulosa (assembly GCA_948150685.1). Lineage (NCBI taxonomy): Eukaryota > Metazoa > Arthropoda > Insecta > Hemiptera > Pentatomidae > Rhaphigaster > Rhaphigaster nebulosa. The sequence goes on along the minus strand of OX411309.1, from coordinate 109,357,840 downwards.
TGGTACATTCCTGTTGGATTGGAAAGTTTATTACACTATATAAGCTCTACAGCTGTGAGTTGAAGGCTGCTTGGGGTATCATTTCCCAAAATATAAATTCATTTTTAATTTTGGTGGAAGTAGTCCCAAATTAGAGTTTAAACTTGTATATTTTGTTAAATATTATATGATTGTTATTTATTTTTAATAATTTTCAAATTTTGTAGGAAGTTGTTATACGTCAATTGAAAATTATGGCAATCTTCTGAAATTGGTAACTTTGTTATCCAATAGTAATCCATAGTTAACCTTACATAATCAATATTGTTTATAACTTTAATCATTATATTATAATTTTAAATAAATTACTATTACATTTTAACTTGTGTACCTATTAAATTATAATAATTTTATTTAAATTACATCTACATGAGGAATAGATTAGTTAATCCTAAGATAATAATGTTATATTATATATAATTATATTATATATAATTAATATAATAATATATATTATATTAGTTCAGGGAATTTAAATTATTATAATGTTATAAGATACATAACTTAAAATATAATATTGAGTTTAAAAAAAAATTAATGTAATGATTATTGTTATAAAAAAATGCTGGTTTTAGTTTATTTTTTTTTCAAACGGGGAATTTTTTTTATATTTGAACTTCAATAAGGCCCGTTGGCATAAAAGAAAGTAGTAACATGAGATTTCCTTACACTCTGTACTTCTATAAGGTAAGGGTACTTCTTCCAAACTCTCATAGGGTAATATCTTAGAAAATTCTTCTTAGACATTTTGTCTTTTATCCCTCTTTATGTGCTCCATAACTTCTTCCGCTCCATTAGGTCACCTTCATAGATCATCTTAAATCTTCTGTTATATTTCATAAAATCAACTTCCCGAAATTTTTTTTATATTTTCTTGTAATTTTTTTATGACAAGTTTTGTTCAGGATTTTGAAAGATCCTAATTATTCATATTTTTGCTGTCGTCTATTATGAGGAAACGTTCATAAGCTTGACAGTTATTGAACCGAAGACAAAACTTGGTTGTTCAAAAGATCAATGGAAATGATCGATTTCTCTTTTTTTTTTTATTCCTTGATCCTTTATCTGTAAGGTCATATTTCCGCTGTAGATCCTTATCATAGCTGACTGTCTAGTTTCTCTGTACCATTTGCATACCAACAGTTTTCTTTCTTTTTCAGGGTCGAACTAGCAGCGCGTAACTAACTGACTAACGTTCAGCATGGTGAGTCCTCTATATTATATTCAGATATTATCTACTTGTTAGATTTTGGAAACTAGCTTACTTATTTCCATATAATAACCTTATTTTTTTTTTTTATTGAATATGCAACAATACAAAAGTGTCCTCTATCTATTGGATCCTTAACAAGATAAAATATAGACATAAGTAGAAATAAAACTATATGGGTCATTCTCATGAGACTTGTCGAATTCGCAACTTTTGATTTTGAGATTGTTTTTACATGTCTCTAATTAGTACGGAGTTGACTCCAATTTTTGCGTATATTTTTGGTAAGTGTATAGTGAATGCATTGCATACCTAATAGTGTAATGTAAATGAGTAAGTACACATAAATGAAGTAATTAGACATAAATGTAAATAGTGAATAGCCAAAATATTTACATTTAAAGTAAATTGTGGTTAGAATGGTTAGGAGGTCATCATGAACTTATGTCTCCAGGGAGAGATTGAGAGTGCATTTCATATCCGTCTCTAGAACAAGATTATTGAAGTTTCGGAGATGTCTGATATATACATGTGCATATATATATATATATATATATATATATATATATATATATATATATATATATATATATACACAGGAGACCACACTGCGATTATCAATTTAGGTACACTGGGTAATCACTCCTACGCTCGGCCTTTTTGTGAGTTGCCTCCAAGTGACGGGCCTCACATACCCGGGGGAGGGGGGACAGGATAAATTGCTTAAATTATTTAATTTAATTAAATTAAATTCATTCCGGTGCCGGGATTCGAACTCACAACCTTTGGGTTCTATATATATATATTTGTATATTTTTTTTATCGTTGTACAATTTTCATTTAATAAATTAAAAAGATATAATTAAAGTATATAAATTGTATATTTATATATGAAAGTATGCCAAGAGAAAGAACACGACGATCGAATATAATAACACGACGCACATGGTATAATCGAATTGTACTTATACACACACACACACACACACACACACACACACACACACACACACACACATATATATATATATAAATATATATATATATATATATATATATATATATATATATATATATATATATATAGATTATTTTTTTTTCTTCCTAAACCCCCTTCGTCTCTTCTTTTGTCATGCTTCTTTTATAATGCTCATTTAATAAACATTAACCTAAAGGTGACCTGTTTTATGAATTTGGTTCCACGGGTATGAAAACGATGACAGATACCTACTTAGCTGCCTACCCTCGCATGATTTTTATTATATAGATAAAAAAATTTAATATTTCATCTATATTACTAATAATATGTTTTATAAAACTTTCAGTTGTTCCTATTCTAAACTATCTAACGAAACATATATAGACTGATAATAGTAGAACCGGGCGCTATAATAATCACAACGACTGATGCATTATTTAAAAAAATAAACATGTAACTATAAATCTTAAAAATCAATTCGTACATTACGTTTGTAAATTTCATTTATTGATTAGTAAGGCATTAGTAATATTTTATATCGCGCCCTTGATCCACTGTTTCAAGGGCTGAAATGGCCACCATTCAATAGCCAGTTATGTATTGAATACCCATTCGTCACTACTGACCTCGATCTATTCTATTCCATGTAATGCCTCAACCGAACCTAAGTTGTTCAAGTCCCTTTATCGAGGTCCGTTCAATGTTCCTAGCCCATAATTTTATTTGATCATTAGGACGACTGAATTGTCACAGTTACCAATTCACTGTTTACGAAACCGTGATAACGGCTGTATTTTGTATTGACTATCGTGAGGATTTTTTCCCTGAGGAACCGGCAACTGTCTCAATATTGCCATTGGTCGTTGTCATAGCGACCCGCAATCAGCCAATAGGAGCAGCTGTTATATCCCAAGGCTTCTCTTAAAACTTAACTGTTCTAACCAAAGGCTGACCTAATTTGTTATTTGCTCTCCCTGTTTGTAAATCACGCACGTGTTTAATCTAAAATATTATTTATTTCCATGATTATCGTTGTAATGGCACTCGTATATATATATATATATATATATATATGTATATGTATATGTATATATACGTTTGTTGCTTGCGGAAACACAGATAGTCTGGAGGGGATCATATATCCTACCTATCCTACGTATATATATGTATATTAAATTCAGTGTATTTTTTTTTTTTAAATAAATGTTTTTTGTTTATGGATTTAATAGGAATTAAAAATAAAAATAAAATAAATAAATCATTGAACATAATGATGATAATCATCATCATCATAGAGAATTATATTGTAAGTACATATGAATTGTTTTGCTATTGATTATTATTATTTCTAAATTATATTTACATTATTAAATATGATCGCTGTTATTGTAGAATAACAATAATTTTTCATAAATGCAAAACATTATAAATAAAAAAAAAAGCATATACATCAATTAGTATTACATTATTAGAGTGTTTTGTGTTATTATGAAAGCAAGTTATATTAGTAAAGCAGTGGTATATTAAAATATATGAAGAGCAAATCTAAATTGTATTGGATACTGGTTATTATTTTTGTAAAATCTATACTGCCTTATAACTAAAATATGCTAAAGTTCGTTTCGTTAAAACTATTTAATGAATGAATGGTGTTTTAGAGTTCCTATTTTAAATAATGAACATCTGAAACCGACCAAGAAAAAAAAATGTTAATGGCCCTCAGAATCTGAGGTTTTCATTTCAAGAAACTTAGTATTCAAAAATCGAATAAAAAAAAAATATTATTTAGCACCTGAGCCATAGGTAATTCCAGGTTGATCCTAGGAACTCGACTTTACCATCCGCCATTTCGTTTCAAAATGAAACGCCATTGTAAAATGGCGGCCGATTTATTATGATAAAAGAAAAATATAAAGTGTTTTGGAATCATTCCTAAGGTTTAAAAATAAAAAAATAATTTGCATCGAAATAAAAAACTATAAAAGCGATTGGATATATAAATATATGAAATAATAAACCATAGTGTAATAATTTTCAGCGTTTTTTTTTTTTATCCGGGCATGAATAAAAATCATTAGCAAAAATAAAAAATTCCATATAACGTCGGCATTCAAGAAAAAGCCACCAAGCCCAGTTAGGGAATTTTGTATGACAATTATTTCTGTCTATTGGAAAAAACAACATACGTGGGTAAAATGAATTTGTCCGTCAAATAACACCGAAATAAAGCATTGATAGACGTAGTAATGTTGGCCTGGTCCAGTCTTTAGATTTTGGCGCCATAGGCGAAAAACATTTCAATACAAATATCAGAAATACCCTCGTGGCTTCGAATTAGTCTTCCCGAAAACATTTGGGGCGCAGGCACACATACGTCTTAGTCAATGTTGATAAACCGTACATGAAAAAAGAATATTTTAAAAAATCAACATAAAAAAAAATTGCCTATCATTCCGCCCCGGCTAGGCCATAAGTGCCTGTATAGATGAAATGTGAAAATGAAATGTGAATTTTTTATAATTTTGTACCTGACGCCTTTTGCCAGAAACAAACTTGAATTATGTACATGTTTTTCAAAGTCATTCTTATGTGTTGTTTACTTGTGTGCATTTGAATTTGTATGGATGGATAAGTCGTACACAGCTCTCTTCAGACACTGATAAATAATTACAGAGTTTAATTACAGAATGTTTTTGCAGATTACATATTGTTCAAGGAAACTAAGAAGGAAATGTCTAAACATTTTATTTCCTCATATTTAATTGGAAACATTATTAGATAAGGAATTGTAATGCTCACGGCGTAGAAAATAACTATACAACCATTTCAAATTTAAAAATAAGTTTCCATCATTACTGTGCCAGAATTTTTTTGTTCGTTTCATGGGATAGAAGTCAACTAAAAATACCTGGAATATTTTCGTTTTTATATTTGGCAATCTAATTATTTCTGTTATTTCCATAACCTTATTGATATAGTTGTTTAAAATTACAAGCCGACGTTTCGGCCCGAATATGTGGGCTATTCTCAGGGCTAAAAATAAATCAAGAGTACAAGATCTGAGAGATGGATTTAAACAAAGTAAAATAATCCTTTAAAAGTAAAAAATAAAATAAATTAGAATAAAATTAGTAAAAGAAGTATGACAATAAATAATAGTAACAATGGTAAGATGAGAGAAAATAAATATATAATTAAGTATATATGAGAGAAAAATGAAAAATTATATTGAGCAAAATGACGAATTTTTGTTTATTCGATTTTTGAATTCAACGCATCTTGAAATGTGATATCTGAAATTTCGAGGAGGATTTACATTTTATTTTCTTGGTCGATTACAGAGGCTCATTATTGAAAAAACTATATCATTCTATGATATATAAATATATCATTCTTTAATTTAATATTTCTTATGAATTAACATATTTTAGTTGTAAGGCAGTATAGATTTTACAATGGCCAATTCAATTTAGATTTGCTATGCATATTAATATATTACTGCTCTAATAATATAACTTACTTTCATAATAATACAAAACATTCTAATAATGTAATACTATTTGATATATATATATATGCTTTTTATTTTATTTATAATTTTTTGCATTTATGAAAAAATATTGTTATTCTACAATAACAGCGATCATATTTAATAATATAAATATAATTTGGAATTAATGATAATCAACAGTAAAACAGTTCATATGCACTTGCAATATAATTCTCATTAAATCCATAAAACACACATATCGATGGTCAACTTTATAGATGTTGTAAGTGCCAATTTGATCATTATTGGCCTAAGAGTTGTTTTATTTACTAATTTGTTACGTGTATTTAAAATCATTGATATCCTCCAATAATAGCGATCATATTTAACAAAAAAATACACTAAATTTAATATTTTCCTATTAGAAAAAATATGATTGTTTCAAGTAATGTAATTATTATAATCTTTGGAGATTACAAAATAATTCTATTATTTTTTTTAAGTCAGAATACTTTTAGTTTGTCTTATTATAAAAAATAATAAAAATCGTTTGTTTCTTAACGATTTTATGGGCATTAATGGGACGTTAAAAAATATTTTAAAAAAATTAATGTTATCGCTGTTATTTTGTAAGCATTGGGATTTAAAATTATTTACTATTTAGGGTGCTGGTTTTTTGGCATATTGCTAAATGCATATTAGTTTGAATTTTGGCGATGAAGCGTTATATTTTTCGGAATTGACCTTTGAAAAAAAAATCAAAGGATAATCACATTCTGCCTATGATTTCGAAATAACTACCCTCATTCCCTTGTGAAGTATATTCACTCTGCGAATCCCGGAAAAATAAAAAAATTACGTAGTAAGTTAATCAGTAATTGAAAAAGAATAAAAAAAACACAGGATAATTGATGTAATTAAACCTAATTCTTATAATCTCACAACACTTCACAGTTATAATGAGATCCTGCTGGACTGCAAGATCAAGTTTTAAGGGAAAGTAACGAAACAAGTTCTTAGACTAAAGAACGGGATATTCCGATGATTAAGATAATTCGTATGCTAAGAACTTTAGTATTTATTATTCGATCCGTCGTAAATTTCGCAAAAACGCATAAACTTTTATTTTTATTCATCGATTTGCTGCAGTCTTTTGCTGTTTCTAGGACGGAACGGAATAAAAATACTTCATAGTATTTTTATTATATATACATATATATATATATATATATATATATATATATATATATATATATATATATATATATATATATATATATATATATATATATATGAAAACGTAACGAGCAGTTCATGTAATCACTGTAAGTAGAACTGTTAAATGGACAATTTATATCTAAATTTACCAGTTTATGTTAAGAATATATTTTTAAGAAATTTTTTTTTTTTAAATCGCGAAAAATCCATTACTATTTCAATTATGTTTACATTTCTTTTTTATACCCCCAATTACGTCTTGGCTCAGAGGATATAGTATTCTATTCCAAAACAAAGATAGCAGGAAAGTGTTCCTGATGTTCCGCATTATGAAGACGTCGTCATTCTCCTTGTTGCTTCATCTCCGCGGTAGAAGGCCTTACGCAATACCCTTGTTCAAGAAAGCTGTGGCAGTATCACCTCAAACTGAATAACAGTTTTAAAATGTTTTACGGTTTTATGACTTGTTTGTATATTTAATTATACCCTTATTTATGTGAAGCAGTTGCTCGTTTATTTATGTGCAATAAAAATAAAATTTAAGTTCGACTTGATCATTAGTATTATTGATTATTGATTTTCTTCATGGAATGATTAATAACAGTTATATTAATTAATATAACTAGGAAGTGTTGAAGCAAACGGTGAGCTCTTGTACTATAAAAATAAGAAATATGTTGGTAGTAAAACTAATGGAATTGATGGATGGTTGACTGACCTGATATGTAAGGATATATATAAATTAGTTGGGACAAGGCAATGAATTTACTGATATCTATACATTTACAAATAGTACAACGATCCCCAAATGTGTAAACCTTTAAAACAAATCGCGTAGTTTAAAAATCTTTAGCATGGCTCTAAATTTTGTTTGAATTGTTCAAAGGGTTTCTGCATTATGAGAAGTTTTTTAAATCTTCTTCTGAACTGTTAATATACTTCACTCCCTAGAAAAATACCGTTTTCAGTACATATAATTCCCTTGGGATCGTTCTGAAATTCAAATACTTCATTTAATAAAAATTGAATTACTCTAAAATTTATTATTCCTGGATCACTAATAATGTTTTTTATACAACTTATAACGCTTTGAGCTATCAGAGCACTCCATAATTTAATTATTACATTTTTAAAATTTGTTCTTTTTTATAACTAATATCACTTCTTTTTTTTTTTTTACTTCTTTACTATTTGCTTTAACCGGAGTGTTCCTACGTATTTTGGAACCAACGTTATCGGCGAAAACCTTAATTTTGTTTTAATTTTTTAGTCACACTTTTTTGCACAACCCTTCTAATATAATGCAATAGCTATTTTTATGTATTGAAAGAAAAAACTTCCCTCTTGCAAACGAATCCAAGAACGTCGAAATCGGATACACTGAAGACAAAGGTTCAAATCGAGACTTAATTTCGTGGCTTAAAAGTTCTGAGCATCCTCGGAACTTAGAACTATTTTTTTATTTTGATGGTATTTTCAATATTAAAATTTTTTGGTGTGAAAATAAAATAAAGCAGTTTCAGCGTGTTTTATTTGATTTTTCCTCAATTCCTAGTACCTTCACCCATTGGACGAAAAGGTTGAGCACGTGTTTTCAATATAGGAATCATCAAAAAATAATTGATCAAGATCGGCGACGGGCATATCATGCATTTCCCTTGTTAGTGTAATAATTCGTACTTGCCAAGATCCTTTCTATAACGTCATAATACATTCTTATTTAAATATTTGTCCTTCAACCGATTTCCGAGACTGGCAAGCTTTTTACCGTTTACCTGGTTCCTCAAAACCAGTTTTAGTTATCCAACCTTTTTTCCCGCTTTATGAGGTTCTCCTATTGCAATATTTTATTTCTTGGGTTTTCCTTTGAGATTCATCGATTATGTCTAATCTCAATCAAATTCATGTTTATTCGGCGCGTTTAAATGATGTGATGTGGTTAATGGAATAGTGTTCTCGCATTTTAAGGTCTATAGAAAATATAGAAAGACAAAATTGGCCAACAACCTTAGCCCCTGCACAATAAATAATACGCATGATCGTACAGCGATCACTTTTTTCTGATCGAATTCCCTTGTTTTAAAGCGGTGTTGACGCAACTGTTTTATGTTTAGTCCACTTACCTCATTCATCGGGTGAAGAAAGTTGCACAACTCTTGGAGATCTTAGCATTATAAAAAAAACTAATTCCAATCAGTCTATTTTTATTGAAATATATTGCATGAATATATGTCATGTCATAAAGTTAAGGATGCCATAAATCAATGTCAATCCTTAAAGAACATGTGATCTATGACGCTCCGTACTGCACAACTAATCCTTCCTCCTAATCCATTGTCTTGTGGTGACAATTATTAAGGTTTTGATCCCGTTATTTATCTCAGTTTATGTTTTTGAATATTAAGCTTCTTTAACTACATAGTTACTTTTTCTTCATGAGGTAAAATTTGATGGATTTTTATAGTCTGTAGTGCCAACCAGGAAGGACAATTAAAATACAAGCAGTAAAAATACGATATAATAAATCGGACGCTCCCATGATGGGTCTATTAGTTGTGGACAGTAGTGATAGTTTCAACAATATTAAAGGGAAATCATCCGAGGTCAGTTTACTTAATTTTAGTATTATTGGTATGAGGGACTTTAATTCAAAGAAATATATTGTTTGTATTCAGAGACGGATTAAGAATAACAGCGCGTGGTCTGTAGAAATTGCTACTAGGGGGTCTAGGTTTTGTATGATAATAAAATAAAACAACTTTTACAAACAAACTTTTCTCGATTTAATGTGAGAAAACTTAGAGATAATATTAGACAAATTGATTTCTCTAAGTATGTTATATTCAATACTTATTTATCTGACTATGTTGACCCATCATGTTCCTTGACTCTCTTCTTACACAGTTTAATGTCGATAAACTTTCCTCGCTGCAGCTAGAAATAGAAGTTGTGGGTCACCAATATCATGGGTGTACATTTTACTTTCGCTTTACTTGTGGGAGATATTGCTACATTGGAAACATGTGATGTGCTCGTAATGTCGACTCGTATCTCTGGCTCTGTTGCTCATATTGACTAGTTCGGTCTTGGTAGAAGGGTTTCCTAAAAAGGGTGCTGGTGCGCTCTGGGCTGCACCATAGCAGTTATTGTTTCCATGATTAAAGATATCCTTAAATTATGTACAATAAGAATAATAAGTAAAGCTAAATTTTATTGGCAAACGTACATCCCAGGCGTACACCTCTGCTGCCGAAACTCACGCATGCCAGAAATGGCCAGATTGAGGTAATCCTTCTGCTTCCTACTAATGTTACATTTAAATGCGGACGTTTAAACAGCATTTTATGATATGGAAATTTTCTCATGTTGATACATAATAATAACAACAACGCGTTTATTGAAAAGTATAATTCCTACATCCATCAAGCATTGTACTCTTGCCCACTGACCATCAGAGGAAAGGCCAACACCAGGCAGCATTGTATACATTTATTTATTTATATTTATAGGTACCATAATGAACGCAATGATAGAAACAAAAATAAATAAAAATGTATAACGTATATGCCCAAGGCAACCGAGGGTCGAGATTTTCAAAGATATTTTGTTTTTTGAAATATTTTTAGAAAAAACATTTATTCCAGACAAAGATATCTGTTAACGGTAGTCGGGGCTGTTTCAAAACTTCACAAGTTCAAACAAAAAAAGTTCATGTTTTGCTCTAGGCGCGGTGCCATAGCATTTGCTACTTCCGCTGGCTAATTCGGCTCTTTGTGTATTCAATATAAACTTTTATGATATTATAAAATAAATAATTGTTTTTTGACTAAAATAAATCTTTTTGATTCTGTGTACTATCTAATTTGATTTTTGTTCAATAAATACTATGGAACTTTATGCTACGATAAAAAACAATGGAAGGAACTTTAAACTTACAAATTAATTTTTTTTTTTGTTTATTTAGTTTTTATATTTGTAATCTTTTGTTTCACATTTCTTAACTAGATTTTACTCATATCTAATTAAAACATGAAAAAAGAAATCAGTGAATATTCTTTTTTCAAAAATATAAGGATGTTAGTAGGAGAGAAAATATAAGAGAGTAAGAAGAGCTGTTAAAATATTTTTAAAACCGAGAATTGAAAAGAGGGGCCGTGGGTGGATTGGTTGGTTATCAATAATCATGGCCCGTAAAGTGTAAAATTTTTTTAGATTATTGAAAATCCCATAAATTTATAATAAATTATAAAATAAACATAATAGAAGACAAATCTTGGAAGAGAGGACGAAAGTGCTCAGTATGTTGAAATTTATAATATTCTATACAGATGTCAGTGTCACCATTACCCAATTTATGTTTGTTGTAATTTCATATTTTTTATGAACCTTGTAGGAAATTTAATTTTCTACAAGATTGATTCTTATGTATTTTGCACTAAAAAATAGTTATTAAGACGAAATCACTGAATATCGAATTTTTTGCTTTTTCTTGACATTTTTCAGATGTTTACTATGACGCATCTCAGTAGCTGTTCCGAATTTTAAAAGATATTGCAGGTAAAACTTACAGGTAATTTAACGTCCTTTAAAATTGGTAACGTCAAAGTTTTTACCAAAAATGTACTATAACCGAGTTATTGAGGAAAATCTGAAAAAAGTTACACGAAATTTGTTGACCTATAAAATCTGGGGGCAATCTATCTCAGGTGGTTGACGTTTATATTTCCAGTCTATGGTGAGAGTACTTTCGCCCTTCGCGATAAAAAAAAATCTTAAAAATCAGACACATTTTTTGGTCTCAGCTCCCGGTCCGCTACAAACGAGAGAATGAAGTGTGCACAATGACATAAATATCAGGTCCTCTGTTCATGAGATATACATTTTTCTTAGTTGCAGTGCATTTGTTAAATGGTTCTGATAAAATTTTTAGCAAACTTTATGAAGATTAGTTTTTAAAATAATTGTGTCGAGCATGATAATTATTGTGTGTCAAAATGAATACATACTGATATTTTATACTCACAGATATTAACCTTTAGTTGACAAGAAGATAAGATAAACTAGACATTCAATAAATTCATTGCTTCAACCAACAGTTAAAAATATTCTCAACTTACTGGTATTTCCAATTCTAATTCCCTAATCCACCAAACATATATTATGATTGGAAAATATTAATATAATAAAATATTTTAATTTTTTTGTCGACGTCTTTCTGCTAAAAGCAGAAGCAAGACTACTCATACGATTAATTTGGAAATAATGAACTATGTAACTGTGTAATAATTTGCAGCGTTTTTTATTTGTAGTACTTTCATGTAAAGGTTAAATGTTCTTGATATTTTTAACTTTTTTAGATTGGATAGTTTACTATACAGTGTGGTCCTACCACATCAACTTCTTTTAAAGCTGAGTGGACTATGACAGAGCTGAGCAATGGACAGGTATTTCTCTTTTTAATGAGTGAGTGATTATTGATTTTATTTTTATAGAAGTAGTGATTCAGAACAGCTGTTTTCAGTGAATCGTGATCTTCATTTAACTTCCTCATACAGAAGTAGTAGAAAGTGTAATAGAAACTACACCTTATTATATATATACGATTTCAATAGGTTACATCAGTATAATACCCTATATTATATATACCTATACAGTTGTCTGAATCTCTTAGGTAATGGCAGGTTATAATAGTCCTTACTGTAAATTCTTTATACATAATAGTAAGGCAATCTCTGTAGCTATTATAAGGCAGCACTTTTCGCATCCTTGCCCATTAATTTCCGCCCTCACGCCTAATTTAATGAAAGGGTCATTAACTCAGTGTGATCCTTATCTATGAAGGCTACTCGGGCAAGATGAAATACTAACCGCTGTGCATAACCGTTTTGGCATCGCTTAGTCGCAAATAAATTGAACTACGTATGTAACTAGTAATATGTATTCTAGGACTGCCTTATCACAGAACATGTCGAAAAGATTTATATTGTTTGATATTTATGGCTGTTACGAAAGATAAAAGTCCTTGTTTATATTTTAGAAATTCCCTCATTCGTATTTTTAGATATTTATTATTTATTATTCTGTATGTTGTCATTTATTAGAGAGAAACACTTTATTTAGTGTGTGATGCTCCCCAAATATGCTGGATTTCTATATGACACAAATTACTATATCAATTTTATGAGATGTTTGGCTGTAAAACAACATAGCAAATATGTAATCAATTCAAACCTTGTTCGTAATCAATAACTTCAGATAGTATAATTTATTTAATTTATATTTTTACAATTTTTATTTTCTCACTTCTTAATGTTTTTTCTTATTTCCCTCTATTATAATCTTTTAAATATATTAAATCATTCAAATATCTTATTTAATCCTATATAATCAAAAACTTTAGGTTTACCTTGAGCTGCGCCAGAATTCTTATGAAAGAAACGTGAAAGGGAAAAGTGATAGAAAACACAGAAAAACCTGTTTTCAAGGAAGTGCAATTAAAGGAATTAAAATATAACAATAAAATATAAATCCCCAACGATAGTTAAAGACAGACTTTAGCCAGAAGGACGCTAATCAAATAGGTCTTGCTTAGTGTTGGATGCTTGCCCATGAAATTCGATAATTTTTTTTTTAATGGAAAACGTTAACGATAATTTGGATAAAAATTGTTTATAATTATCATCAGCGCCTTGGAGGCAAGCACATCAGAGATCCTCATTATTCTTTTAAATTGTTGCTTCTGCTTCATCATGCTGCTTAAGTCGCTTCGGAATATTGTCCATTAATTTTGAGATTGATTTATCTTGATTCGAAAATAATTCTAGGTATTTACATCTACCAATTCTTAAATAAATAGTTATCAGTTTAGGTCTGCGACTAGCCAGCCTTCCATTTAATTTTAAGTCGATGGTTTGTATGTGTTTCACATCTAAGTCTCCGCTTCAAGTTTGTTTTACATTTTTTTATCCAGACGTATTTAACAATGGCCAAAGGCATCCGATCAAATCCTCTATGGATATGAACAAACTTTCCATTCCCCTATTTAAAAACTGAAAACTTTTCATTTATAAATTTCACAACCTTCAGAGTTATGCCCTAATAAGAATTTAAATTCTGTTTGTTATTTTTGAGTAATATTATTAAATAGGATTATCACTTGATTTGGTAATGTTCAAAATAGATAAGAAATGATTAATAATCACATAAATGTTAATAATCAGTTAAGAGGATAATTTCGAGATGCTCATGGATCAAATGAAATTTATGAATTTCATGAAACGAAAATAAAGTATGATTTCAATTTAAACTTAAATTTCTATCTACGAGGTCCGAATAACGTGGAAACAAAAGCGGAATGATTTAATGGAATCTTCAATGTTATTGTGAAAAAATATTGGAATTGGTGAAGAAGAAATAATTTGGGGTGAACTGTGAAGGCCCGAGTCCTAATGAAAATAGATTTATGTGGGGCTATCTCTCACGCTTGGTGGCACACTTAGCCAATTATTTCATTACTGGCTCTTATAGAGACAGTCTCTTCCTTTTAGCCTCAAATTTTATCATCATTGTTTTTCCAATAAAACAGACTTAAAATGACATGAATAACGAAAATTAAAATGGTTTTCACTCCATTAATTTATAATTTTATCGCCTAATTACGATCATAATATGATCTGCACCAACATATTATATTATTTTATGCCTCCTCTTTCCTTTAGTTATGAATAAATTTATTTGTGCTTTAAAAAAATTGGCTCATGCCTTAATTTAAATCTCGGTCTTCATTTTCTTGAAAAATTATCATTGGGAATAAAAATTTAAACAGAATATTTCAGGGTTTATTAAAAATTTAATCGCAATAAATTAATAAATATTTTCATATAATTATGGGTATTTTTGCCATAGTGTTTTTTTATTTTCAATAATGAATCTTTGCGATCGATCAAGAATCATTTTTTTTATTCCTTCTCAAAATGTAAGGTTTTACATTTCAAGATACGTAAAACCCCAAAATGGAATTAATAAAACAAAATCCGTCCGTCCGCGATTTTTCTCCAATAATACTGGGCCAATTGTTTTTTAAATTTGGCACTAACGGTAACCATGACCAACGGTGGCAACCATGACCTTTTTTGAACTTAGTTGATATTTTGCGTTTAATTTTTTTTAAATCTTAATTCGCTTGTCGTTGTCACATTTGATATACCAACCAATTCTGTTTTGTTGATTTCCAAATGCAGAGATACCGTTTATTATTTATTAGCATATTTTTATTTTGACAACAAGCTATCTCCTCATCATTAATTGATATCAATTAGATTATTTTCCTGCTTCAAAGGTCGTTTATTATTGGGACTGACGATTGGTAATCTGCGATTTGGATATGCGTCACGTATCTTTTAAATAAATTTGCTAATTGATTATAACTGCTAAATTGGCATAAATTAACTGGACATCTTAGCAATTTATCTTTCTTAATGAACGGATTTTGATTAAATATAATTATGGTTGTTGGCCTATTGCTATTGTGCAGTATCCCTGTCCTATTTTATGGATAATTGTATGTAAGGGTTCCGATTCTCTTAATTATTTTCTTTAGATAAATTCTATTATTATAAATAATGAATGCTATTTAGATTGTATATGAGACGATTTATTTATTTTTTATTATTAGACTATTTAAAGTGTGCCAAAGTTTCGGCCAACATTTAGGTCGTCTTCAGGGCAATGAGAGTAGAGCTCTTTCTACTTTAAATAGTCTAATAATAAAAAATAAATAAATCGTCTCATATGATATACTATATAATTATTGAGGTTATCACATCTGTGTCTGTATGAGCTATCTAGATCGCATGTTCCTAATTCAGGATTATGGCGTAAATAACGTTAATCCAACCGATATGCCTAAACCAAACTATTTTTTAACGATCCCCCAACTACGTGCACGGTTGAAAGATCATTCAGCACTCTTAAATCGCACAGTGGTACGAATGACCGATCTAGATGAAAAAAATTCAATAAGAAAAAGGGAAAATCGTGTTAATAGTCTTTAATAGCCATGGTCTCGCTACGTAGTATTCGAAGAATTAATTGGGTTCAAGCAGGAAAAAATTCAAGGGTTCTAGGGTGGAAAGTAGGGTTCAAAGCTCAGGAATTTTCTTCAAACTGGAACCATCTTTTAACTGTAATTTTTCACCTCTGTAATTTTAATATGTAATTCAATTCTTTAAATAAAACTAGGTTTATATTTTTTGTTTTAATTAAAACTAGGTGTATTAAATGAGAAATTTTTTAATTTCAAAGTTACATTTAAAAAAGTATCGCAAAGTACCACTAAGATTATCTAGTAAATTAGTGCTTAAAATGTATGCAAAAATTAAAATTATTATGTTAAAAATTAAAATTAATTATGTTAAAAATTAAATGGCAAGACGTTTGGTGTTATAAGAAGAACTTTCTAAAGAAAAGTAGTACATGGCTTGACATTTTGTCTAAGTTTTGTGCATTTGCCATGAGAGCATGCTCGACCTGTCAAAAAATGTTGTATGTCATTTTTAGTACTTTATTATCTGATTACGAAATTAATACTGACGATTTTGAGATGTATACTCGAGAAATAAGAGTATAAAGTGCACAAAATTCTAGTGCACAACGCGGAAATAATAAGAACTTGTTTAGTGACTTTAGCATGTTTTCAGAACAGGCACGAGAGGTCTGAAATGATCATTTCGGGAATGGAATGCCAATAAATTCTCGTGTATAGACACCAATAAAGACTTAATTTCAATGTTGCTGTTGACATAATTTAGGACATCACCTATGAGAATGAGGAAATCTTTATCTAAAGAAATAGTAGGTCTTTTAAAAGCTCCGGATCTCAACATATCCCACATAAATGAAGATTATTCAGATGAATCAATTTAGACAACAAATATTTTTTCATTTTATTGCATATTTAATTTCTCCTGAATAATAATTATTCACTTCAATAGAATTTCAAATGTCAAAAATTTGTTATATTTTTATGAAGGTCCACTTTCATCTTTCAGAATTTTAAAAATAAAGTTTGGTTATAATAATTTGTGATTTTTTAAAAGTTAATTTACATCAAATTGTGCGAGCTCAGTTCCCAATCACCATTAATTTGACTTTCTCTAAAATTTTATTAAAAAAATTGTTTGCGTAATTAGGTGAATCTTAAATATTCATGTTTAAAAAGAGCTTTTCTCTCCTGCTAATTTTATTCAGACTTCACAATAACCTTTGAATTCAAATGGGATTCCTAATTCAGGGTATATTTGTAATCAAAACCTCATTTACTAAATTATTTTAAACCCAGAAATTTGAAAAACAGGTTTACTGTAAAGAAAAGTTGTGTATGGATTTTTGAATCACTAAATGGATTTGTTGTAAAGACAGAGATGCTTTTAAGAAAAATTATATCGTTCAGCCACAGTTGACTTTATTCTCTTTTTGGCTGGTTTCCAAATAGTAAAAAAGAACGGAATATATTAAATGGAAGTAATCAGCTTGGGGATGACATTTTTTTTCTTTTGTCTGCCTGGAAGAAAGCCAGCTAGATTCCGTCAGGCATAATTGAATTGATTCCACCACTTTTTAAAATGGAAATTATTTTTGAAAGCGGTTTTAGATAAATGTTTAAAATATTTATCTATATTTTCAAATAAAATATAAATTAATATGTAAATCATTATTTTCCTCATTGACTGAGTTACTAAAAAATGTTACAAAGGTCAATAATAATTAGCCAATTATGTTTATAGTAGATTAGAAGCGGCCTCATCATGTTCGATGATCCTAGGGCAAGTGAAGGATCGAAGGCCGGTTTTGCTAGAAATTTCTTCTTTTTTTTCCTTATAAAATGGTATATTTGTTTTACGAGTGCTAACAGCTGTAAAGTTTTCTCATGATAAAAGGAAAACTGTATATAATAACTTTTATGGTACTTTCTAAGAATTCTGATATTTGTGTGAAGATAGTATGTATTTATGTTATTTTCTTATACAATGTTGTATCTACCGTTTTTTTATATTTACGTGATAATATATTTCGACATTAAATATTTATTTAATAAATATTGCTTAGCATATATCATTTAATGGATTTAATAATTGCTGAACATAATTTGAATTGTTTTTTTCCTGCAGATTCATCAGTTATACTTGCATAAATTCTGATTGAAAATTTATATAATATTTGTTTTTATATTTTATATATTTAATATATATATATATATATATATATATATATATATATATATATATATATATATATATATATAATATTTAATATTGAATATTTAATTTTTGTACTTATCAGCGTAAAGAAATTTAAGAATGAAATGAAAAATAATCATTATTCTGGCATAAAAGGAATAATGATCCAGCCAACAAAAACTCATTTCTGATAAAATCGATAATTTCAACTTCGTTCCTTCCTCAAACTTGTCAGATTTTTTTTTTTTTATAAATATGAAATGAAATAAACAAAATTCATGTCAAATCATGTATTATATTTCTGTACGCACTACTTTATTTATTTTGAATTTTACTGTTCACTATTATTATTATTAAAGATTTTTGGGTCGCATCCCTTTGCCATAAATTTATTTGTGAAATATTTGACTTATATGCAATGGATAGCATTCATTAACTAGATTTTATATTACAGTTCATACGTGAGGCGTTACGGAACTGGTAGGAAACTATCTTTTCACGTGACGCGGAGCCAAATTCCCTTCTCCTTGGGACATAACATTTGATGGACCCATATAGTGAATGGATCCTGTCTTTAAAAAATAAAATATATTTATATATGTACAAGCAGGGTCTCCCAGGAGGAAATGCCAGTAATTGAGGAAGGGATAGTTATCAAAAATGTAGTTCTTTTCCCCCAACCACACCTTCTTATCTCAATTCGTTTTCGAGTATGATTTTTTAATGTGTTTGCCAAGAAACTGAACATTTTTCAACTTTTGTCACCATTTTTTAGAACTACGATGAATTCCCTACAAGATAGAGAACAATTTATAGAAAATATTGCTCCGTCAGGCGATCAGAGTAAAGTAAGCAGGTTAAATATATTAAAAGTAAAACTGTTGGACAAACAATAAAAACCATTCAAAACGAAAAACATTATGTTTGCAGTGGAAACACACTTTCGAAAATGTTTTCGGGTCAAAAAACATTAGAGATACAGATAGAAAACCAGGACAATAAAAATACAAGGTACTTGTTCTTAATACAAGTTTAAGAAATGTTCAGTTACAGTATAGAAATTTTGACTTTTATTGAAAAAAAAAAATGCTGTTTTCTTGGAAAATCCTTTAACAAATCATATCTCGATAACAGATAGAGATAAAGTGTAGTTGGCGGAACTGAACTACATTTTTGATAGACTATCCTTCCTTATTTCCTTCTGGGATATATATATATATATATATATATATATATATATATATATATATATATATATATATACTGTATTTAAAAAAATATTTTTTTTTTTTTTACCAGTCAGTTATTTAGTTAGTTGTTAAATTATCTAATAGGAATATCTATATCATACAAAGTTGGTAGAAAAAAAAATGATATTTCGATGATAAACCTCACAGATGTAAGCAAATTTTATAGTTTCCAGTTATAAAGATTTAAGTTTTTTTAGCATCTTTTAATTCATTATTCATTCATTTTCTTTCTATATTCGGCTACTTTGATGTTATTATATCACTAGTTTCAAACAGATATGTAATATAGATTAAAGTTTCCAACTATTTTCCATTTTCTAAGTTTCCAACTCTTAGTGATATAATGACCAAATTTGGTTCTTACACCATCTGTGAAGTTGGGCCATCGATTTATCGTTTCAACAAAATATAGGTAGTTGTTTTTTTTTAATATAAATTTTAAAAAAGTTTTTTAAAAAGAAAGTAGACAAAGAAAAGTAATTTAAATTGATTCTTGGAGTTAATAGGCGGTTGTGTTCAAAAGAATATAAATAATGTCAAATAAAAAATTCGCGCGCGTGTGTGTTTTTACATTATATTCTTTCGCTGTAAATAATTTGGAGGAGAGAAGTAGTCTTAATCATGGGGATTGTGTCAGATTAATAACCGCTCTATTTTTCCGGAAACCTGCCATTCCCAATCCATCATATTCATACACCTATATTTAACATCTCTCTTATATTTGTTAGACTCAAGTTCCCGAACTTTCCTGCGCGAATATTTAAGAGTTAATTCTAGTGCACGCCTCCCTAAATCGCGAATATAACGCAATCATTATAGTCGTCATTAATGATAATTGCAGTTGGTTTCTGGTTGATAAATTGCTATCCTTGAATATCGTTTTGGTTCAAAAGCTGCTTTGTTCTTTCTTTTATGTTTAAGACTGGTTTATTTCAACTTTTCTGCATCTTTGAATTTGTTTCGATGCCTTTGACATAGCAGTTCTGCTCTCATTATATGTATAAAAAAAAAATAATAATATATGTATACGAGTATATAAACATATATTATTCTTTTGTTTTTCTTTCTCCAATCTATAATTTAAGGATTAAATTGGTTTCCTTGAATCTTCGGTTTTTTTTTTCTTTGTTTTTTATCGATCTTAAAAAATGATTATATATTTTTTCCATCTACGGACTATGGGGAGGTCAATTTTTTGTAAAGGGTATTTGGGTAACCCTATTATCTTGGAAATTTTTTCATCC
Source organism: Rhaphigaster nebulosa (assembly GCA_948150685.1). Lineage (NCBI taxonomy): Eukaryota > Metazoa > Arthropoda > Insecta > Hemiptera > Pentatomidae > Rhaphigaster > Rhaphigaster nebulosa. The sequence continues at coordinate 109,337,173 of OX411309.1, read as the reverse complement.
TTCGGAATTCCAAGATAATGGTTATAAATAGAGACCGGATTTCAATGGTATTTCATGATCTATGGAATGATTTATTATTTTGGTGATCCTATTTGCAATTATTTTTGAAATGTGTGTACAACTGCAGAGTGTTTAGCTATCTATATTTAATAATTTATAACTAATAAGGGCCTCAGTGTTGAAATTGTAACCATTTATTACAGCACAATAAAATAATGTTTTCTGAAAATTTCAGATTTTTAATGTGTGTCCCTTCAGAGATATTTCAGATTGAATAATCCTTATTTAAAAAAAAAAACGCATTTGTTGACAATCCATTAAAAAAAAGGATGTAATTCTCAGAACCGAAACTTTATGACAATGAAATTGTGTGAGACGGAATGTAGAAATTTATTTGTTGAGCTTTTTAGCATTTTTTATGTGTATTTATTACTTCCTTAATTCCTTAATTTAGTAATTTTCGGTTTACTGATTTTAACGGAAATATCCATTTGACGTGACGTCTGTACGCACGTTCGTTCGTTCGTACGTATCTCGCATAACTCAAAAACGGTTTGCCCTAGAAAGTTAAAATTTTGTATTTACGATTACTGTAAAATCTAGTTGTGAATCTCCCTTTTTGGTCACTGCATGATTACCGGAAGTTGTACTTTACTTAAAGGTCATGATTTTCATCAAAAATTATATTAAAATGTAATGCAAACTTCTCAAATTTGGTATTTAAGACTTACATACTAATATAAATAACATAATAAATTTTGGTTAAAATTGGAAAACCGGAAGTGGTACTTTACTTGTAGGTCATATTAGACTTTCATCAAAAATTATATTAAAATATAATGTAAAACATCTCAAATTTGGTAAATTATACTATATATCAATATAAGTAATGTAATAAATTTTGGATGAAATTCAAGAGCCGTAAAGGGTACATTACCTGAAGGTCATAATAAACTTAAATCAAAAGGTTTATCCACATTTAATACAGAGATAATATGGTTTGGGGATAAAGATTATAGACGCGATTTTTTTTCCACTCTAATTAAACAATTTTATTACTTTTTTTAAATCTTAAAATTGAGTATAAAATACTTGTTTTTTCTCACCATTGTGAAATGGTGGAAAAGAATAACACAAGTTAAGCCAGTTCTTCCACTTAAAATGTTGAAACCGGCGATATCCAATGTTTTGTCTAGTGACATAGACAGAAAACGACATATAATAACGGAATAAGACCTTCGTAAACAGGAGCTTTTTTGTGTGTGTGTGTGTGTGTGTGTGTGTGTGTGTGTGTGTGAGTGTGAGTGTGTGAGTGAGTGAGTGAGTGTGTGAGTGTGTGTGTGTGTGTGTGTGTGTGTGTGTGTGTGTGTGTGTGTGTGTGTGTGTGTGTGTGAGCGAGCGAGTGTGTGTGTGTCAAGGAAGATGTCTTGGGTGTTTGCAACGGCTGTCCTCATCTTCTTCCTCTCATATCAAGTTGCCACTTGGCTGGCACATCGTTCAGCTTCTCTCTTGACTCCGGCTCTGCTATTGAAGGCCACTACAGCAGCTAGTTCATCTGCGTAGGCAGTGGTAGGGAACTGCTCCGCTTCTAACACCCCTAGTAACTCATCAAAAACTATCTTCCATAGGCCAGGGCTAAGGACTGCTCCCTGTGGACATTTCCTTTTTATGGAAGCTTCTACTTCCTAACAGCTGTCTCTAATCTTCATACGCCTGTTCTGGAGGTAGCTTCTTACGAGGGCATATAAGTTGCTCGAAGCATCGTACCTCTGCTGCTTCTGGACCACGTCGGCCACCATACACTATCGAAGCGGTGGAGCAACACATACCTCTCCACCCTTTCCTCAACATCTCTGCGCACTCTCAGTATGGCCTCAGCGGTTCGTCTGTCCCTGTTCGAACCAATAAATGGGTTGAGAAAAGAATAGCGACGAACGCTGTCTCCCTTTCAGTTTCCCCTTTCGAATTACCCCATAAACCTTTCACCCCTAAAACCTCCCTATTCTTTCACTTCCAGTAATTCTATCTCCTGATAGCCTATCATTATTATTGAACCTAATTTATTGAACAAGTGAGAGGACTTCGATAGCTGTGATCTACGTTAAATCGACGTTCCAAGCTAATTCCTAAAATGGTTTATTCAAGTTTTAAAATGGCCACTGTCACAATGCTCATTGCCTTTTGGCTGATACTTTTAAGAGTAGAAATAGTTGAACAACACTACCCAGTCCTACATTTATCACGCTCCAGTCTTTCAAATACACATGTTGAGTATCTCTACATCTGGAACAAATAGATTTTCATATTTGAGGATATAGTAGTGGAGAATTACTATATGCATAGTGCCTAGCTTGAATAGAAAACCATATTGGTCTTTCCTCGAACCAGTTGTATCCCTTGTGATTTCATTATTTGTGCCTGGCTTAGGGGGGTATTTCCAGTGTATAATCATAGGTGCAATCATGATATTATGCAATCTCGTTTGCATACTTTGACCTTGGTAACAGTAGGCAGGATTTCATACTATACATGATACGGATCTTGATTGGCGTAAACTAATTTAAGTAAATATCCTTGTGTAAACAATAACTGTTGGTATCTGCAAACCTTGCTTAATCCAGCTCAAAATAGGAGGGGGACAATTTTATAAATTTAATTTCTTTCATGTAGAGAGGGGAAGGATCCATGGTATCATGCAATGATTTACGGTAATATTCAAAAGTACACAATTTATTTATTTTTTAAAAATAATTCTTAAACAATAGTTTGCGAGGATTAGCTGCGAAATTTCAATTTTTTTTCTCGTTGGAAGGGGGACAACTACCCCATCTTGCTTCCTCATGGATACGCCCATAGTATGATCTGTAATCTTCTAATAAGGAAAACTGATTCTTGTATTTAAAATTATAGTGAGCTGTGATAAAAAGAAAAAGTTTACTTTAAAAAAATTAATTTAAAAAACTTAATCGCAAAATGAATTCGATTTAATTACTGAAATTCATTTTTTTACCCTCTTATTTCCTCAGTTGGAGGGAATTTGGTCAAATGTGATCCACAGTCAATATTACTCCACAGGAGATGGATTTTGGTGAATAACCTTTTCTAATGAGGCACTCTTGGGTAAGCACAGAATGTCCAATCCTGAGATAAATCAGCTCCACTTCTTCTCTTCTGGACAAGAGGATATGAGAATTCCCTTGCTAGATATACTGCTTATTCTCTCTTGGGTATTATGTCACAATAGACACGTCCTTTCTTTGAGAAATAACTTGTTTAGAAAATAGGTACAAGTAATAAAATAACATTACAAATGTTATAAAATAAATGTATAAATAAAATAAGTGATATATGAAAATTTATGTTTGTTCCATTGTAATCGTGGTTATATTTGTTTTTTACACATTGTATGTAGTTGTTAAGTGTGTTAGTAAACATAAAGTTGTATTTTCGTAGTTAAGTTTAAGTTTTATTTTTTTATTCTTGTTTTAGTTTTTAGTTTATTTTTTCATTCATTTAAGGCCACTCCTCCATCTGTACTTACTAATTTGTATCCGACAGATATAAAGGAAACATTTTATCGAAAATAACGGGAGTTATTTTTATCGATTTCGCCATATTTGTCCTGCTTCTAAAACCATCCAGTTAGACTCTTTGAAGAATAACCATAAAATAAAGCTAAATAAATTCTATAAAATGTATTAATTAAATCCTCATCAATTCGTATCTATAGGAGCTTACTTAAGGTCATTACAGAACCTCCTGACATTAATACGATTTGTGGATTCATTTTAATGAGCAACTCAATAAGAATTGTGATCTTTTTTATAAGCTCTTTGGATCTCAAAATTTGATTACGAATCAGAGGATCTAGTTGACAACATATCGTTTTGAGAGTTTTATATCTAAGCAAATACAAATTTTGCAAAATATTATGTACTATTATAGCATACTACCTACAACTAGTTAACTATTGTAGACGGCCCACAGGTCGTATTTAGAATTTTCAAAAACAGATAAGTTGGTCATCCGGAAAAATTCCATTCTATAACTAGGCAAGTTCACAAATTTAGTCATTCGACACATTTCATAAAACAGCATTCTCTCTAAGTCATAAAATAAACATTAATTTTGTGTTTTTTCTCAAAATAGCTGAATTGTAATTACCTAATTGTAGAATTTACCACACGATATATAACTACAATAAAACTAACTATTTGGTTGTAAATCACGCTTTTAAAATAATTGATTGTTTCGATTTGTTGTCATTTTCGCAGGGTGCGTTTCAAGTTACTGAGTGGAATATAATTAATAAATAATTTTTTGGAGAAAACAAGTTATTAGTATTTCAATTTTCTTAAAATAGATTAATAAAACTCTGGGATTCAGGGAGTATTATTTTCATTAGTAGTTATATAACTATAACTGAAAATAATCACCAAAAGAATAGTCTGATAAGCCTAAACTTTCCATTTTATCAATTATACAATTTCGAAAAGAAGTAAACCTTAGCTACTTTTTATCAGAAATGCTATTGCCAATTTCGTGACCTCCATATAAAAACAAAAAAAAAGAAGAAGTAAAATCCCCTCCAGGTTTCTTTTGTCCTTGACACTTATATTTGTATACCTAGTTTTTATAGTCTTCAACTCGGTCTAAGATATAGTTTTTATTTCTATAATTTTCCTAATGTGCGTTTCTTCTCAGTGATATAATACCGCTCTTGAAGGGTCATTCTTCAGTATACCAAATCAGCTCATAGTTTAAATGATTAGAAAAATCAGTTTTTGATAAATTTTACAACTCCGAAATAAATAAAAAAATATGCTAAAAGTTGAAAATATTACTTTATATAGTTGATTAGTAGTTATTCTTAACTACTGAATAGTTATTATTATTATTGTTCGTATTTCTATAAATAAATTGTACTTAGCAATATTTTAGTGTCAAGTTCTTTGTGAAGCCATTCAGTATTTTTCGAACATTTAGAAAAGCGGATTATTTACAGCTGATTAAAGAATTCTTCTAAGTTTTAAGTTTCGTGTAATACCTCATGTTCCTATCAATTTAGATAGACTACTCTTTTTTTCCCTCTGAAAATAACATTTTCTAAATTCAAATATTTGAAGAAAAAAATTGTTATATGGATTAAGAAAATAATTTATTTTAAAAGTATGAAGGTCTCTAGGTTTTTAAAATAAATAAATTTTTGTTTATATGACGTTTTTCGGTGACATGTTAATAAACTTTGGAAAAACGTTGTTTTTCATCATCAAAACCATTTAAAAATTGTTTGACTATTAATATTTTTTTTTTGTTTTAAATATAGTGCAACGCTGAATGAATATCTAGTTATTTTAGACAAGTTATTGCTTTAAATGAAAGAATCATTCTAGCCTGTTTGTATGTGATACATTTTAAAATGTGCTGCAGTTTTTAAAAAAAATGTTATATTTTTACGAATATGTTTTTTTACATATTTTTTAATTAGAAATCTGTATTTGATTTCTGCAGATGTTAATTTAAAAACCTGAGGCAATTTAATGTTAATTTAAACCTTCATGCAATAGAACTTCTACTAGAACTTGGATAAAGGAAATATTTTTTTATTTTAGAAGTAATGATTAAAATTAATAATGGTTAAAAAAATCATATTAAGGTAAGTAAAAGAAAAATAAAACAATTTTTCAATGAACAGAAGGAAATAATGTTATTAATTAACAATTTATTTTATAGTATCCCATTAAATTTTAAAAATTATCTGGCACATTTTAGATAATTACACAACTCTTCAGAAAATTATGAATTACGCAAGTCCCTCAAATCAAAATATTTTGATTTAAAAAATACATATATTTCTATGTACTATAAGTATATAAACAAACTATATATGAGAAAAAATATAATTAAACTACTTACTGAAAGCATACTCAGATTTTTTATTTTTTAGGGCATGAATCATTTAATAATCAGATGGTCGAGTTGTTCATTAATTTAGCACTTTTTTTTTTCAAAAACAAAGGAATTAAAGTTCACAGTAGTTTTAAAGACTACAAAGTTTACAAGTTTTCGCAAACAGAGGCCAGAACATGCTTATCAAATTTGAAGGAAATCTAACAGCGCATTTGGTCGTGACTGCGAAACACAAATTTTTGATGATGCGGGTCCATTAAAAATACCGCCATCTTGGATCGGAATTGAAAAATGGAAATTCCTGCATATGCACTGTCTTTCCTGGCTATAAGGAACTTTTATGCCAAATTTGAAGAAAATCGGACGAGGCGTTTGGTCGTAATCGCTTTATGTCAAACGCGTATAGAAAAACGAAATGCCAAACGGTCGAATTGAAATCAGACCTCGCTTACGATCGGTCAATTATAACATTGGATACTGTGATGAATCAGTTTAAAAAAATTAAAATAAATTTCCAAATGGTAGTATAATTTGATGTAAAAATAATAATAATTACAGCCTGGTTTAATATGTTAGTAATATTTAAAAAAAAGTTTTATAATTTAATGCTGTTTACGAAAATGCTGTGGATTGCGGCTGTAATAGCCAATGCTTTCCATTAGATACTTTGACACCCTGCTAATTCCTACCAATATCCCTGAAATGGAACCCCTATTTTTCCAATAAGGGACACTGTAGAATTCCCCGTCGTATTTCGCCATCAGGAATCCCAACAATCTTCGATCGTTGCCTATCTCAACAACCGTTATCCTTCGCCTCTTTACTGTCTATCAGTGAACCTTATTTCCTATTTCCTTTTTTTTTTTTCTTCTTGTCCAATCCTTCCTTAAGTTGACTTTATTATATCTAATAAAGCGTGATTCTTATTCTGATCTTTTCTGCTAAGGGGTATTTTTTATATGATTGTGTTCTACAAATGTTTCTTTTTACTAGTGATATTTATTTCACACAACAATAATACTTTTACTTTATTACAGCATCTTTTATTTTAAGTGTTGTTCATAAATTATGAATCCACAAACGATTCATACATTTCTGACGGTATGTCCATAAAGGGGGTGGTTTAATTTCCAGTACACCGCGTTAATGTGAGTGTCCACTGTACTACCTTTATCCATTTTCCCAAGAAATGTCAGGCTAAATTTAATTATTTAATTTATTTTTATGATGTTTTATACCTTTTTGGGATTTTAGTATGAGTATTCCCCCTTTTTTTTTTATATGATCAGCTGTTTGTAATTTAATTTTTTCCAGCTGTTGTCATGTAATCTCCCTTTTCCTCAGTATTTGCCTGGGTGTCTTTGTGTGGAGTGTTGTCTCTGGTTGGTGACTTTTTTGACTCTAGATGTGAGGTGTGCTGCATTTTTTCTTTATTGTTTTTTTTTTCTTTATATTTTATTTCTTTCTCTCCTGCTGTCCTGATGATGCCTGAATTGGCGAAATATCGGCAGATGATTTTTTTATTTATTTATTTTAATTTTGAGACTCTTGGCTTCTTTATTGGATTTTTCCATTTATGTCATTGCTATTAAGGTTTAAAACTTCCATCCAAAGTAATGTAGAAGTGTGAATTATTTCATGGCTAATATTCCTGTTTAAGGATATGGTTTGGTAGCAACCTCCATAAAATATTCAGTGCGCATTTTATAGAACGGAGCCAATGCGGTAGTAATGCCTCTTACTAAAAGTGCATATACAATTCAAAGTAAGTAGTTATAAAAAAAAAATTAATAAAGATTCATTACTTCCAAGATAAATAAATATTATAACAGAATCTACTATATAACCTGAAGGAAATAAGAAGTTGCGGATTGTGCAAGAGAGCAAAAGAAAACTTCAAGATAAATTAGCGTAAGGCTGCTATTTAGCAAATATTATAGTATATCATGATAATAATTATAAGCGATAAATTAGAAAGAACTCATTTGTTTATTTAGCATTAGCAAGAAATCCGGTCTCAAGGAGAGCAAGTGCCTAAGAAGATTAATTTTATTTTACAACTCAGAATTCATGATTGATGTTCGAGTAAATTTTAGATAAATGTTTGACATAATCTATTTTAAAGGACCAATCTTAAACCACTGAATATCTAACTTATTGCGTTTTTTGACATTTTGCAGATTTTTATCGCTCCGTATCTCAGTAGCTAAACCGAATTTTAGAAAATACTAAATATAAAATTAATTACTATTTATAAAACTTTTATAAAACTAAAGTTTAATTTCAGTAGAAAGGAATATTTACTTATTACTCTTGAAGGGTCATTGTTCAGTATACCAAATCAGTTCGTAGTTTAAATGATTAGAAAAATCAGTTTTTAATAAATTTTACAACTCCGAAATAAATAAACAAATATGCTAAAAGTTGAAAATATTACTTTATATAGTTGATTAGTAGTTATTCTTAACTACTGAGTAGTTATTATTATTATTGTACGTATTTCTATAAATAAATTGTACTTAGCAATATTTTAGTGTCAAGTTCTTTGTGAAGCCATTCAGTATTTTTCGAACATTTAGAAAAGCGGATTATTTACAGCTGATTAAAGAATTCTTCTAAGTTTTAAGTTTCGTGTAATACCTCATGTTCCTATCAATTTAGATAGACTACTCTTTTTTTCCCTCTGAAAATAACATTTTCTAAATTCAAATATTTGAAGAAAAAAATTGTTATATGTATTAAGAAAATAATTTATTTTAAAAGTATGAAGGTCTCTAGGTTTTTAAAATAAATAAATTTTTGTTTATATGACGTTTTTCGGTGACATGTTAATAAACTTTGGGCAAAACGTTGTTTTTCGTCATCATCAAAACCATTTAAAAATTGTTTGACTATTTATTCTTGGAGTAATTCATATATATTATAATAATATTTCCTTTAAATTCACTGTCCGAAAAAAAGTTGTAGCGTGTCGCAATTTGTAAAAATACAATAAATATTTTAAAATAATATAATTTTTTAATAATTAAATAATAAATATTTTATATTTATTAAGAAAGGAATATTTACTTATATATTTATATAGTCGAACCTCTGTATATCGAAAATCTCTATATTTTACTATTTTTAGGAATCTTGAATTTTTATTAGAAAAATATTCTGTATATCGAATCAAATTTCTATATATTTAAAAATAAATTTCCGTTTAAAAAATATAAAATGCGATTGTCATCAAAAAGAGCCCTTAGTTTACGTGCATTAGAATGGGTGATAATTAAATAAGAAACAAAAATGTTTCACTATTTTTCAAAGCCATGGAAATTCATGAAAGATGTTATTTCAAAAGAAGAAAAGGAGACCTTAAATTCTCTGAATCTCTTCTGCTCTTGCATCTTAATAGCTAATTTGTAACTTTCTCGACCCGTTTATCTTTTAGTGAGTATTTTGCTCGTGTAAAGTTCGTGATTCCTCAGCAAGGTAGTAGTTAGCTTCATTGATAATTATTTTAATATGTTTTTTAAAATCCGTTTTCTGTTTAAAGAAATATATTTAAATTATCTGTAAAAAACAATAAATTTTGCTATTAATGCCCCTAGTATCTATTCATAAGTTTTCAGTGAACATTATGAAATTTTAATGTTTTATATCCTTTTATATCCATTGTTTTTTTTTACAAACGTTTTGTGTTCTTGGAAACGACGGAAATTATTTTCGATGAATACTATTCAGTAGTTTTAAAAACATTTAATTAATTTAAAATATTCCAGTTAAATGTATATTGTATACAATGTTTACATTAAGTATGCCTACGTGTTGTATATGTTGGCTTGGAGGATGTTAATTTATGTTAATAAAGTGGCCTTTTATGATATTATCATGTATATTAAAAAAAAAAAAAAAATCTTGCGTGCGAACGACCAACTTTATAGCAATGGCTGGGGGAGTAAATATTTTTTATATTAATTAAAACTTATTTCAAGGCATGTTTACAATGAATTGAAACTAATCATCAATAATTAATAATTCGTTTTATACTACTGTGCTAAATAATTAAATTACGTTTATTGTTACTGAGGTCATTTTTTTATCATTCTATCATAAATACCATCATTAAGTTACATGCTGTGAAAATATGTTATAATAGTAAAAGGTATTAAAAAAATCTGGAGAAGTTAGCGCGATACTTACATGATACATTGTAAGGATCAGAATGTATGATTTTGAATAAATAAATAAAACAAGTGAAAGTTTTGATGAAAGGTCAGTCTAGTATTTATTTAACTGTTTAATAATGTAGTAACAGCTAACATAGAAAATGATATTCAAACTATAATTGAAAAGAATCTGATAAACGGGCCTGTTCTATTTTTTTTTTTAATGTGTTAGGATTAGTTTGTATAAAATTTCGTTTTTTTTCTTAAAAGATAATTTATTATGATTACTTTTAAATGCATGATCTCTACAACTTCTCTTAAGAGCCCTTTGCTAGTCTTTAATCAAAAAACTTGATTGTGTAAACGATATTTTAGAGAATTTTATAATTCTAACGATTTTTTAGATAAAGTCTTGATCATTTTAGAAATGAAAACTTCTCTAACTTTTTAATAATTAACAACAAGCTTAAAGATAACTTGTTTTATATCTATTTATGTCTTTCCAAGTTGAATCCATTTACTTTAAAAAGAACTTGTTGAATGCGGCCTTGATAATTGATTTGTTTTAAGAGTTAAGGCTTTTCAGCTGTTCAGGAGAACGAAGGGAGAGGAGAGGGGGAGAGGGGAGTGATTAGAAACAGTAAATATGATAGAACGATATTTTTTTTAAATATTTTTTTTCTGTTTCCCCCACTTTCTCTACCGTAATTTTGAAGGATATGTATTATGAACTTTTAGTTGCATGTGATCACCTGTGCCACTTCAAGTACACAGGCTACTTGCAGTGTACCTTAAGCTCCTACATACTAAAGATAAAGCTACTTCAATAGTGTACACAAATCAAATGACTACAAACTCACTTCATGTTAATGTGATAGCCATCGATGTTATCTACAATCATTATACTACATCTTTGCATAAAACATCTTATAGAACTATAAATATGCCCCAGAGAAAATTTTGCATGATTCGGCTTCCAGTTATGCCAATTTTCATGTGGGAAATAGTACCTCTGTACGAACAAATTACATTAGGCAGTTTTTAACACGTAATCTAGTTAGTATGATTTATTTCTGATCCATCGCTGTTTCACAATAAACATAATCAAAATAGGTTTATTTCCGATCCGTCAATTCGGAGGGAGGTCCGTGGAAGGACTGGCCGGTCGCCTCCAAAGGGAGGTCACAATTCAAGCACATGGGTGAAAAACAATGAATTATTCATGATAGACGGCTGACGAATGCCGTGAATGGAATATTCCAACCTTTGAAGAATGGCCAATAAAGGATCTTATCTCTTTCCACGGCCCTATTTTTGTACCTTCAGACATTGTACTCAGGAGGGAAATATTCGTTTCCGCAAAGTTTATCTTATCTTTTCTCCTAGCTCGTCTGCATAACATATAGCAGCAAATTTCCTTTTTCAATAGTCCTCTGTGGTAAGGTTGTGTTCATTATGTCATTTGTGTTTTAAATGACTATATAGGGACAGAATGGCCTTTCATTCCGCTAACAAGGTTATCAGTCGAACAGAGTTGTGTTTTATTCTTTATCTGGTGTTACTTCTTTGTCAAAGATAAAAAAAGTCCTTCGTTCCTTAGCCCTGTTATAAATTCCTGAAGAAACTTCTATCTCTGTGACAAACAGTAAAAGTCTCTTGGGGATTCTGATGCCGATTTATGGTTTTTCTAATGACCGTAGTTATGTATTTTGTGGAAACGATGACTTTTTATCCTTAAAAGTATAGCTTTTTACTAGATTTGTATTCTGGAAGTAGAATTGCTGCATGGATAAGGCACTCGACTCTTAACTCCTGGGCCAGAATTCGAGTCCGACTGTAGCAGACAATTTATTTATCCTCTTATATCAGTCGTGGACCGACCTTGGGATCGGAGGACCAGTTTAGTGCACATCCAGCCACTATACAGTGGATACTTGATCCTTCAGTGGGTTGGGGGAAAAAACTAGGCAATTGAACGTGATCCTTCCTACAGAGTACAGTGCCCAAGACCCTTCATGAATCTTTGTGGTCCAAGTTTGTTTTAATTTTCATAGTCGAGGACAGATATGACAATAAATGATGATAAATTTGCTATGTGCCATAAACTTAACCGATTTTATTGACCCTGATTTGCAGATACTTTAATTTCCTTTGCAGGTTTAAAGAACAAACAAAACTACTCCAAAAACATACCGCTAAACTCTATAACGGCTATTTTGAGATCATAAAGCGGCTCATAAGTTCCATGGTGGAACTGCGTCAAAAGTCGACTATTATGTCACTTGGAGCACCTAGTCTGCTTCCAATTGCCCTCGTTTAATTATTCCAGAATGACTACTGCTAATTGCTTCCTCGTTCGCCAATTAACGCTGGGAACTGGCGCAGGAGCCTCTGGCCTAACTTAGATGTAGCTTCTGCTTTGTTTTTGTAGCAGTTACATTTGTGTTACTGTAATTTCAGGATTGTTTCTGTATCTGATTCAATCAGTGGCGGATCCTCAGAGGGAAAGGGAAATTTGCATTAATTGTTCAGTGGTTATGTCGCTGAACTCGCATAAATGGAATCCTAATCAAGAATAGGTCAAAATAGTTTTAAATTGGTTCAAACTGTATCATTTTGTCGTATGGTTATTAATTACAGATCCTGTCATCCCCGCCTGTCACAGGATAAGAAAACACAATCACATAATTCTGTATATCATCCTTCCCTTACTTTATTATAAATATACTTTGAAAATTAAAAAGAATTGTCATTTATAATATATCCAAATATTAAAAAATGTATATGCAAAAAAGAAGAAAAATATATGACATAAACCCGGGTTTATAGCCCGGGCTGCTCTACGAGTATCCCAAATTCTTTGGTTTTCCAATTTCCTCCTCTCCTCCCTCTTAAAAACTACCCCTGTATTCAATACCAACTTTTACTAGTTTTGATCATTGAATAATAAACCTATTTTTCAATGTGATGAACATTTGATGAAGAGGCCCTAGTAAACCCTACAACAGGGGTAAAGAGGTATTTACAAATAAACCATTCATAAAGCAAATTATACATATTACATTGTTAAGATATGAAAATATTGTTGATGAAGTCCTTCAGCTGCTTCTTGTATATATTATATAGGGTGTCCTCAAAAAAAGGATAACTCTTGGATGTTTTATAGAAAATTTAACGCTGAACAAAAATGTTCATATGAGCAAGGGTCAGCTAATGAAGTCTTGGCCCGTGTTACCAAGAAGTGTCGAAAAACGTATTTTTCACGGTTTTGGCCTAAAACTGGTCAAGGCAAAACTGACTTCTGAACTATTGACTATATCGTCATGGGAGTGGTCTCATTCGATTCAGAAAAAAAAAAAATATAATAAATAATGAACAACATCTTACTCACCTTTATGTGTTCAAATTATTTTACCGAGTTGTCCTCCCGAAATTTTGGCGGACTCTGCAGATCTCGATTTCTACTGCCAAGACGTAGTCATCACTAAAGTTTCATGAATGTAAACATTCTGTTGCTTATTTGGTCTATTTTCCTGTACTAAATTTTCAGAAATGGTCAGAGCAATTTTGCAAATTAAATAAAATTTATTCCTAACAGTATTGTTTCATAGCATTATTACGATAAAGTGACGAAATGTTTGTATGGATATAAATTTTGAAAAATTAGGAGGGGATAGATTAATGGATAATTGTGAGAAAAAAAAATGAGGTAAATACGCGTAGCATTGTTTTTACATAAATATGTACTATTATTTTAAAATAAATTAAATTATATCGCAGTTTAATCCTGAAGATGTGGCGAAACCCCGAATCGTGAGTGTTTGTTTTCAACAAAGCCATAAGCAAAGGAAATTGGAAATTTCATGTCCTACTGTTGTAATTTATATCCTAAATAGTTTTCTCCCATTACATTAGTTTAATTTTAATTTATTTCTCTTCTACAACAACAAATTTGTATTCTATTCTTAGTTTCGAAATGTTGATTGATTATTATTTTTAAAGACCGTTAAAATATAATACTTGATACTTGAATGCTTAATCAATAATACATGTGCTATTTACTTTTAAATATTAAATATCTATGTAGTTACTCAGGAACATTGGTATAATAATTTATTGAGGGTGAGAGGAAAAAATCAAAAAATTTCCAACAATTTTAAACGGATTTCTCAGCAATAATTTTCTTTTCTATTCTTTCACAACATGAAATCTTTAAAATCCCAATTTCTTAACGTAAAAGGTGTTGGTTTTAAATTTTATTAACTTTTTGAGTAAAATTTTTTTCCACATTTTTCGCAGTTTGAAGTTGACATTTTTCTCAATCTGATCCAAAAGTCAGTTGAACACTAAAAAAACTTGGAGCACATAAAATTTTTTTTTTGTCAAAGGATTTTCAATTTAGTATTACATATGTATTGACTAATGGTTCCTGAAAGCCTGGGCGCTTTGAACTGGTTTAGTCCTTGGCATTTTTTTTTGTTAATCCATCCTCCAGAAATACTATGCAATACGAAAAACTTGTCTTAGCATTATAAAGGATATATTTGGAAATTTATTCTCTTATGCCGAATCTTGTGAGAAGAATGAGAAGAGGAAATTGGTATGGTTAACCTTGTGTCTTAAAAGCAGAGTGGAGTCCTTTGTGGTAAGTAAATTCACAAACTCCTTTTTCCACTTTAAAGCTTTCTGAAATTATCTTTATGGACAGGATAAAGTGAGAGATATTGGCGTTAAATGAGCTGAGCAGCACCCTATCACCTGCATCACTACAGAAGTTTTGGTTTTTGTGATAGCTGTTAAAGCATTTTATAGCATTCTTAATGTTATTTAGTCACGAAACATCAATCAATAACGACATCCTTGTATTGCGCCGTGTAATGTTAAAAGACAAAGTATTAACAGATCTTACTTGATAATTTTCAAAAATAAATATATCTGTTGTGCGAAATTCCTTTGAAGGGCACAAAACATGAATAATTGATTGATATGTCCGGTAGTGGGCGGAACTCATTGTATGGTGTTTATGCACACATCATTCGAGTAGGACCGCTGTAAAAAAGAACATTAGTTTTGGGAGATTTTTATATAATTTTGTCAACCGAATACACCTTTGTTGTCCGAGAAATTTATTTGAACCTCAAACATCTGTTTCACCTTCAATAAATACATATTTTCATAATTACTTGATCGATATAGAATACGACATTAACATCAATTTAGAATAATACCTATAAAGCTATATATGTACTAAGAATACCTGTTTCAAATATCGCGCTCAAAGCCAGTGAGGTTGCTATAAATATTGGAGAGGACAAAAATCTAAAATTTCCTAACAATTTTTTACTAGATTTCCCAACTATATTAAATATTATAATTTTCACAACTATAATATAAAATATTGTAATCTTTCTCTACTCTTTTGGATTTGAGCTTTTCACTTGCCTTGCTAATGTAGATACTAGAAAACAATAATTATTGGAGGGGAGAGACTCCTACCTCTCGACGTCCCTTATATATATATATATATATCATACATCTCAAATTCTTAAGATTTCGTATGCATTATAACCATTTTTATTAATAGCATTATAATAATTTTATTAAGTTTTAAAAATCGCTCAGAAGATCGAATTAGGCTATGAAGGAACTAATTATGTCCTGATCGGGGCTATTTTGGTTTACCGTTTAACAACTTTAAAAAAATAGTAGTTATTAAAAGCTTAATCATTAGCAATTGTTTTTTTTTAGAATACCATATCTTATTAGGCAACGAAAAAAACAAAACACGAAATAATTGTACAAAAATAAAAATAAATAGATTATTTCAAATAATTTGTATATTTGTCTATCAACATTTAGTTTTAGTTTGTTTTTTTTATCTATCATCTATTTCTTAGCTCTAATGATATTAAAACAATATCGAAATATGTGATCCACCAGACCCTTCATAAATAATTTTTCCTGCTTTAGACATTTCGTAAAAGTAAAAAAAAAAAAAATTGAAAAAATCTAAAATTTACATTATCCAATTTCTTTATGTTTACAACAGTTTATCTATAAATAGTTGTAAACCGGAACAAGCTTTCAGGTGATCGATCATGGAATGTGATTGTGTTTTTCAGAACTGAAAAAGTTCCTCATCAAGTTCCATTATCGCTTAGGAAATAGGAATGTTTCGTATGCCTACCTGTCCTCTTTAATAAAACTGAGTACCTGTATTAATTAAAAAGAATCCGATTTCTGAGAACTAACTTGAATTATGTATTGGTTGATTTACAAGTATATATTTATACTTCTTCTTGTAGGTAGTAATGCCATGTATTTAATGCGCTTCATTTACATAAAATGATTCAGTGCAAAATAATTTAAAATACTCTATCAAGTTGATGAGGCCCATGACTTCATCAATATTCGCGTTCCATTGTTCTAATAATAATCTCCATTCTGTTTCCTGAGTGCATTCAATTTATCAATGATGCTCGTCATATATCCTTGCTATATTTAGCGATCGAAATTTCGAAAATTACATCCAATATTCGCTATATTCGTCACGCCTTGATATGAAACATAAATATCTGAGGAATAAATTATGGTTGTATCATATAGAATACGACCGGAATATCAAGTTAGAGATAACATTTAATCAACTTTTTGATGAACATTAATGAAGAAGCGTGTGTTTTCCAGCGACAATAAAGCTCTGTTCTTTATTTATTCTGTATCGATATGCTTGTCTATCAAATATGCTGTCGTGAAATCCATATTGTATTTTGTTATATAATATTTACAAATACCTTTTGTATAATTTTATAAGTAAAAATAATTATGATAAATCTGACAAATTTGTATTTTAGTAATATAAAGAATTTACAATAATTTAATTTTTTGTTTGTTTTGTTTTTCAGGTGAGTATCGTCTGAATCATGCTTCGTTTCGTAAGTTTTTCTTATAATACCCATCAATTTAAGAAGTTCATATCCAGAATTTACTGATGTCAGTAAAAAAAACGGTTGTTATTTTAATGCAATATATTTGAGGCTACTGATTTAGGTTTCGTTGTCATTGTTTTGTTCATTTCTTTTTTCATTTGTCACGCAAGACCTGAAGGTCGGTAAAACCTCTTCAGCTGCGTGCAAAAGCTTCCTCCTCGTTGCCTGATTTACCGACCAGGAGCACCTCGCGCAATCTTTGGTCACATTGAAAGGTACAAACTGCTTCTGCCATACAGGGGATGTATTGGACAATAGAGGGATTCCTGGAAAAATTACAACACTGTATATATTAAATATATTAATACAATAGTGAAAAAGAAATTTGACATTTAGTGCTGTATTTTTAGTCAGAACTGGTAAACTCTGTACTGTATACATTATTCTTCTACACATAGCTGGAAAGTTTTACAACTTTAGAAATTTTAAAAACACTTTAATGAGTTTGTAAATAGCTGCTAGCTGAACTCTTAGATGAAGCATTCGGGTCATAGTGGGTAAAAATATTTAATTTCTCAACTTTGGTAAGTATAATCCTCATGAAAAAAAAAGTATATTTCATCGGCAAAGATCTGGTCGTGTGTAGCGTTTTCTTTTCCCACATTCATGTTCCTAATAGAAATTTGTTGACATTACGGGTCAAGAGTGAATGCGATTGAGCTTATCCTGGTTGTTTGGAAACGCATAAGTAGTGTATTAATGAGAGGCAGGGATTATTTTACTCTTAATGATATGCTAATAAATAATTATAATTATAATGTATGTACAGAAAGGAGAGGAGAAAGAAAAAAAGGAAAAACTTTCGCATATAGGAAAAGCTTTTTGAAATACACAGACATCAACAGTATGAGGGGAACCAGTAGATGAAGATCTTAAGCATTATGTCAATGGAACATTATTTTCTGAAGGTGCCAAAGAACCATAAGCTGATCAGTTTTTATGATTTTTTTTTCCTCCAATAATGGCGATTTGTCATCACCTACTTTAGGGACTTATCATAAGCCCTATATGATAACTTGAATGATCTTCTAGCAGAGCTTTTTAAGCTGTATGAAATTTTCTGCATCACGTCAAGAGGAACTGTAAAAACGAGTAACGTGCTTTCTATGTATTCAAGAAAAACACTATGCTTTTGAATGATAAGATCTCCTCTTAAAAACCCGCACTTGTTCTTTAGTGGACAAACTTTATTCTGAAACGAAGCTAGTTGATGCCCGAGGGCATTGACGTAGGTAAGAAACCGGACTTGTACTATCTGTATTTCGAGTCTGGTGCAATGAAGATCAAAAATTGCTTGCTCAATTAAGCAGGGCATTTTCCAAGAAGCTATTCATTTTCAAAGATGTGTTGGAAATTCAAAGCTTCGGAGGTCTCATGGTCTAAAAACTACAACAACAGAAGACAATTATGTTGTTTTTCCCTCTATAAATAAGTAAATAGAATTATTTATATTTCAAATTTGTCGAATAAATTGTCGGTATGCTATTGATTTTGAAATGGTAGAACGCAAATGATATGGTTAGGAGATTGAAATATCTGTATTTTTATATATTTATTTGTATATATATCCTTAAACCTTAGTCAAACCACCATTATGTAATATTGTTTACCTTATGATCATCAGTTCATAGAATTTTTTGTTTATTATTTAAATTTTTATTATTATTAATTCAACATACTATGTTATTTTTTGAAGTATTGGAGGAAATGTAAACCTGAAAATTTATAAATTCGTAGTTTAAATTAGCATCATATAAACTAGATATGTTGTCATGAAACTCCGCCTTAATATTTCCATATATTCCCTAGAACTTATTCCGTGTAGATGTTATAGTTCCCTGCACCTTTCGTGCCAACAATGAGCGTGGCTGGTGTTGAAATCCCCCACCCCTTTAAACTGGCGGTGTTTTCTTAATTTGCAGTTATAATTGGTCGATACTAGCTCACGTTTCCATTCTCACAAATCACTGGGGAAGGACATACTTTAGTAATTGCCTTGAATAAATTAGCTTACTAAAATTTCAACTTATTTTGAATACAATAGCCGTTGTTCTTTCGCTGCATGAAATATCAACCTCTTATGTAATGAAAATTTTAATAGCAGATTTTTGTTTGTCCGGTATGGAATACTTCTAGTAACCAACATGGAAGAAAGTTATTCAAATGAGAATAACTTTCATATGCCCCTTTGTTTTCAATGATCATGTATCATTGATGTTTTCAATTCTTGTCACTTCAAAAACAATTAATATTTAATAAGGAACAAACATTTTAAAATATAGTAGACTATTTATCTTATTTCATTGGTTTCTCTTACATAACTATGTTTATCGAACGGTATGTAAAGATGCATCAATTATCGCGAATAGCTATGTTTTTTTAAAAATAAAACAATAAATTTTGTATTAGATAATGTTCTTTCTTTATAGTAATAAATCAGATCAGAATTCCCCTAACCTGTGCCCGTTAGTGCCCAGCTTGATGAGTATCATGGAGGCACACCACGGCTATCTGCGTGTGCTAGCTGCTGACCACACGTTTCCAGTAGTTGTGTGAAATATAATTAATTATCTTCTATATTTTAATTTCTTATGAATATATAAAATGAAAGGAAATATATCAGTAGAGATTGATCCTTCTATGCCATCATGAGGATGTCAACTGGTAATATATAACTTCCTATACATTCTTCATAATTTTTTTTTTAATCACATACCGGCCGCCG
Source organism: Rhaphigaster nebulosa (assembly GCA_948150685.1). Lineage (NCBI taxonomy): Eukaryota > Metazoa > Arthropoda > Insecta > Hemiptera > Pentatomidae > Rhaphigaster > Rhaphigaster nebulosa. The sequence goes on along the minus strand of OX411309.1, from coordinate 109,317,395 downwards.
AGGACCACGCGAATATCATTGGTTAGGCTTCTTTGAGAGTCTTGATTTTCTTTCTTCCCATCGCAGTTTCATGATTTTCGACTGCATTTCTTTTCTTTCTTCGGACCACTTTGTACCACTCCTCTTTTCTCTTCCAATATTTGTGAGATTTTTCAGTCTTTTCCTATCTTCTTTTCAGTGTTTCTCTATCCAAACAGTCGGCATCCGAAATTTTAAGGTTTTTTAATTCTTTTCTTATTTGCTTCGTGTATCCTCCCATGCTTTTGTAGATAAAAATTTCGTTAATGATCTTTTTGTTCAATCTTTCCTCCTTCATCCTTTTCATGTGCCCAAAGAACATCAGTCTGATTCTTATCTCGGTTTCCAGGTCCTTGATTTCTCTGTAGATTTCTTCGTTAGATCTTCGCCTGTAACCTTCCTGTGTTTTCCTGGACCCTTACATTTTCCTTAAGATCCTCCTTTCTATTCATAGCAGCTTCTCTAAGTTGGATAGGCATGTGGTCTCCGTCCCATACAAAATCACAGGCATTATCACAACGTTGTAATGCCTTAATTTCGAATTGGAGGAGAGGTTCTTTTTATTGTAAATTTTGCTTGTTTGAAAGCTTAAATTTTCTAATTTTGTGATTCTCTCTCGGAAGCTCTCTTTTTCAAAACCGTTATAACATACTATTCTCCCAAATACTTAAATTTCCTGGTTACTTTTATTTTTCCATATTTGGTGTTTACTGCTTTTTTCTTGAAATTTATTTCAGTAGTCAAGAGCTCTGCTTTTTCTGCTATTATTTGTAGGGTATTTATTTGACTAATAGCCTCTTCTTCTGATTCTGCCAAAAGTGCGAGATCGTCTGCAAATGCCAAACAACTCACTTTTATATTATTGCTTTTGCTCCCTATTATGGCCCCTGAGCTATTCTTTTTCCAGAATTCCTTCATAATTTTATCCAGGACCATGTTGAAAAGTATGGGAGACAAGCCATCGCCTTGTCTTAGCCCTGTTTTTATCTGAAAAGGTTTACTAATAAGACCCTGAAATTTCACTTTAGATTTTATATCTGTCAGAGTCAGATTTATTGTTTTCTGATCTACTCCATATTCTTTCAGGATTTCCAGTAAGGTTTCCCTATCCACGGAATCGTAAGCCTTTTTAAAGTCAACAAAGGGAATGTAAAGCTGTTTCCTTCTGGTAGTGTGGTATTTTATGAGCAATTTAAGGTAGGGTTTGAAAGAAAGAAAAATATCGATATTCGATACTTTGATATATCGCGAAACCAAATATCGATATCCACCGATAATCGATAGAAAAATATCGATATATCCAAAAGGAAATGGACGAAAAAGCAAGGTAACCGTGCATTAAATGACTTTAACTTTATGAAATTTATGAGAAGATTATGAAATAATATAATTATTATTTAAAAACAATATTTTTATTATCCATGACTCATTATAAAAAAAAATGAAAAATAATAATACTTTGGTAAAAAAAGTAAGTATTATAATGCATTTTTATCTTGAAGGTTTTTTGCCATATTTCATAAATTATATTATTCTACAAATTTTTCAAAAATAAAACCTTGTTTTATCTTTCTAAAAAAAAAATTGTATTTTATAAAGTTTCCATGCATACATTGAGCATTCTCAAAACATTTATCTAAAAACATGTTATTCATCTGATATATATTTCAGTATAATCATCATTTATATTATTACCTGTTTGTCTTTACATAGGATTAATTAACAGTATATGTGTTTCAATCTTATCTACTAATTATTGTTTGGCAACTAAATATTGTTTATTCTCATATTTACCCCATTATATTTATAAATTAACATGTGCTATATTTTAACCAATGATTATATGCAACAATTTATTTAAATTTATAGTATTGTCTATTTTATTTCAATTTGGTGAATGATTGATCCATATTATTTTTAGTTTTGGTAATCTTAAAATCTTATGTTTATTTGAAGGGTATGGAGGAAAAACCTGAACCCTATTTCATAATAAAGTACGAAAGTACTAGTACGAGTAGACCTATGATTTACTATGCATATGGCACACTGTGAAATGTTGAAACACAATAAAATTTAAAGCTAGTTGTTAGCATCTACCTACTGTGCCTCGATTCCTATTCTTGAATATTCTGGCCTGTGTCTTCACTATCTAGCAATACTTATGGTAGTGTTCTCTTTTCATTTTGCAATACTTCTAGATATTATTTTTACTTTAAATTTACTATTTTCATTACAATTATTAGTTCTTCCAATATATATCTATTTTGTTTATTATGTTTATGTAATGATTTTCAATTTCATATCGATTTTGAAATTGAGCACTTCTTTTATACTTCTTTATTACTGTTAGGATTTTTGGAATTTGTCTTAAAAAATTTCAAATTTTGGGATATTTCCCCGACATAATACTTTTCATTGTATTCTTTCCAGTGTAGAAAGGCAGAGTATCCTTACAGATAAAATAGAAAATAGCATTATTAATTTTTCTTCGTCGTTGGCCTCCCTCTTCAAATGATGCGATATTTTGGAAACTACTTCTTATGTGAGAATCTTTTGACGGAGGAACTGTTTCATTTGCTTCTGATTTAGAAGTAGATGGTGTTCCAGAAACACCCGACCCTGATGGAGACGAAAAAACGTGTGAATGGGAAGCTTTGAGGTGGACCGTAGGTTTGTTGTTTCCCGATTTCCAAAATATTTTGTGACAATATTTGCACTCCGCACTTTTGCTGTCTCTCGATTTAAAATGTTTCCATACTTCACTTTTTGGCGGCGACATTTTAGTTTTACTTTAATCACCACACTAACAACAACAGGTAACTGACCGTTAGTGACGCCTATGAGTTATAACAGTAAGGAAGTTACAACAGCTCAATGACAGCGTCCTACATTGATTAAATAATTAAGCTATAATGTAAAGTACAGCTCACGGATAAAACTAAAAATATGATAAAGAATAAAGGAAATTTATAATTAAAATAAAATAATAAACTTTAAAATATCGATATCACCGATATATCGGTGTAAAATATCGATATATCTGGTGTTAGGATATCGATATAATAAATCGTTTTTTAAAATCCGATATATCGCCTTTCGATATTCCAACCCTAATTTAAGGCTTAGAACATGTTCCTGACAAGACCTTCATTTCCTAAAGCCCACTTGATATTCTCCTATTTTGTGGTCTATTTGTGGTTCCAGTCGATTCAGCAGGACTTTAGAGTAGATCTTATACATAACTGATAGTAGTGAAATTCCTCTATAGTTATTGACATTGGTTTTGGACCCCTTTTTATGTAAAGGAAGTATTAAGGCTTCACTTTATTTTATTATGTTTAGATTTCGGGAATATATTTCCTTAAAGTTAAATTAAACATTAAGCCTAATATCTGAAATTCCCAGCAAGACGGTATTAGTTTAAATTGTTTTAAGATGTTGGAAATTTTTATAAAATGATAAAGGGGAAGAAATAAAAACTGAGAAAAATCATTCTGAAGATGTGGAAATATTTCTCCGAAAGGTAAACATAATAGAATAATGTGAATATTGTATTTGAAGTTATATATTACTTTTCATTTAATAAGTAATTAGTTAGGAATAGCAATGCATTTGTTTGAAATGGCTACATATCTTATCATTAAATTTTAGCATTATTTTTCTGACTACCTTATTCTTGTTTTGTTTTATCTGCTTCTATAATCTTTGTTTTGTGAATTCGTAAATTAAATTTTACGATAAATTATTTTATTTTTGTTAATTATCATTGTGTGTATTATGTACAATACCCAATCACTAATTTATCATGATAATTAATATAAATGGTGCCCACCAGGCAGATTGGGTACTCGTGAAGTTGCATTTTTTTTTTTAATCACAATTTCATGAAGCATAAAATAAAAAAATATTCAAATATTTCTATAAATTCTCTGAATACATTTCCTTTCAAAATCTCTGATAGTTACAAAGGTCATTGCCAAAAGATTTTTTGACTTGGTTCTTGCACGTTCAGCATTAAAATATTGTGGATAAACAAAATAATTTTTAATTATTTTATAGCTACTCGAAAATATTAATTAGTTTGAAACAGCTTGTACTAACAAGAAAATCTAGAGAGAAAAAAAAAGGGTTTTAAGAGACAAATGAACTATTTTAAAATTATTTCTATTGGACCATTAATCATTGGTTCGAAGACAACGAACATCTTGCTGCTTGTGTCTAACTAAAATATTTCTTCGGAGGTGCTTGTTAGAACTATTTTTAAGTGATTTATTGGCCATCGTCGAGAATATGCTCGCGAAAAACTGTCTTTCGAACATTTTATGAGATCGTTTGAAATATAGAATGACCTTCAGAATTAATTTTTCAACTGAAAAATCTGTTAGTGGTGACAATTTAGACAAGACAAAAAACAAGACATCCATGACTATTATGCAGGTCTAGTATGCAGATATCTGAATATTTAGTTGTCTCCTATTTTGCTATTTGGGTTATCATCAAAGTAACTTAACAAGGAATAGAAATTGCCACATTTTAAAAATCAATAAAATCAACGCTAAACCATTATTTTAAACTATATTGTAAAAATAACCATTATTCAATGGTTTTAATTGTTGCTGTCTTAATCACCCGAGGTTGAGGAAGTCTTATAATGGGTTTAGTCAGTGAAGGATTTACGTACAGGCAGACTTGGCACTTGCCTGAAACGGCAATTTTTAGGGAGCACCAAAATTTTAATTAAATTACATTTTCAGACTCAAACGAATTTGTAAGTGCCAAAAACAGCTCAATTAAGCACACATAAATATAAAAATTATCTCCACTTTGTTTTTAACTATGTATTTACTATATACTATCTACTATATAGGAGCGACTAAGGAGGGCGGTATTATCTGCCATGCAAATAAAATTTTCTTTTCATCATAACTTTTTTCCATGCATTTGCTTGGTGATGTACTAAATGGATGTACTAAATTCGAAATGAAAAAAGATTTAATGGAATTAGAAGTATGGAATTACGGTTGTGGCAAGTTATTAAAAATTAACGTTAATATTCAAGATTTGTTGTTGTTTTGGTCATAAAAGGAAAAAAATTCAAAATTGATGGGAATACCGAGGATCGAACCAGGGACCTTTCAAATATAAACCGTCTCCAAATATTGGGTCTCAATTTCTATTTAAATATCATTTATAATAAAAATGATGAATATTAAAATAATAAAAAATATATATATTTGAAGATATATTTGGTGAAATATATTTTTTTTATTTATTATTAAATTTAGTAATGGCACTTATTTAATATTTGAAGTATAATTCATTTTTTTATAGAATTAATGTGTATTGTTTTATTAGAAAATAGGTTTTAAAATATTCAGAGTTAAATGAACTATCACTCAAGTTGACAAATAATTAAAAACTTAAAAACGGGCCACCTTTTTTTATTATCATAGTTTTTATGATTTTTAGATTCTGGTCGTATTAAAAAATTCTCTTCTACTTTTCTTCGAATTCAATTTAGTTTTTTTTTTCTTTTTTGGACAAGTTTAAAAACGATTTTTGCGACAGAAAATAATTGGATTCATCGTTTAGCAAAAAAAAAATTAGATTTTTTTTTCTTAGAAAAACCGATCGTTCCAGAATTTAAATATTCTTACAAAAAAATTATATATATATATATATATATATATATATATATATATATATATATATATATATATAAAATTACTAATTTATAATTTTTCATTACTGCCTCTAGTTATTCATTAGTTTCATATCTACTTCAAATCTTTAACATGAAGTTTAATTTTAATTTGAAATTCTGCGGTACATTTGACAAAAAAACTTTTAATTATCATGATTATTATTATAATGATTTTTAATGATCTTATATGTCAAGAAAGAAAAAAGTCTTCTACAAGAGTAGGAATACTAATTTGTGTAATCCACTGAGTCTTCATTTCCCAACCTTCTTAAATTAATTGTAGAGATGTTTTGGTTCTTAATATTTTTATTTCTACTCCTGAGCCTCCACATCATTGCATACTTATACATATTTATAGTTTTATTTACTGTATTTTTATGGCAGTACGTCTTATCTCATATGCATGAGGGTCCATCAATTTGGGCAAGGTAGCTCTCGCCTTGCCTCTCGTCACCATGTCACTTATTTATTTAGATACTTTTTATGTTTATGTTCTTTGTAAGGCATAAATAATTTTCTTATAGACAAAATTATAAAATATTTTTACTGGGTTGAAAGGCTTTTTGAGTACGTTTAATAACGTTAAATATCAAATTTGAGAATTCTTTTTTCTAAAAAATTAGATTAAACTCCGGGTGAGGACAGACCAGCTCCATAAAAGGTAATATGGTCGCCCAGGCTCGTTTGGATTTATACGATATTTATGCGGTTAAGATTTTTTTTAAAGCTTTGGAGTTCTGAAGTTTCGAAAAACTAATGAATGGCTTCTTATTAACTAAAAATAAAACTTGTTGAGGAACCAGGATTCTCAGCTTGATAATTGATTTCAAAGCGATTAATCTAAAATAAACTTGGACTCTTCTTTTTAACAATGCGAATATTTTAATAAAAGGTTACTAAAATTGGATCACACTATTATTTTCTGCCTTATATGCAAGTTAGGGATTGATAAATTATTTGCTACTTCTTTTTTAGGGATTGATCTTTCTATACCGTCATGCGGATGTCAATTGATTACTTCTTTTTTATTGAAAACTAGTTGGGCACACAAAAATTCAATAATAAACAATTCAAAATACAGTTTGGTATTATTATACATATTAAATTTAATTTGATGAATGGAGATGAATATATAACATTCGAAACTAGTTTTCAATAATAACAAAATTATAGAAGTGGCAAATAATTTATCAATCCCTAATTAGATTGATCCTTCTATACCATCTTGCGGATCTCAACTGATTATATTCAAATTTCTGAGCCACCTGTTATACTTATACATGGGAGATTATTCCAAAAATTGGTATTTCGTACCCAATATTCCTGATGTGGCTCACATCAACATTTTTTAGCCGGATCAATTTTCTATGACAATATATATTATTAGCTACTTTTTATTAATTTTTAATCTCGAAATCGCTAAACATCATTACTTTATTTTACCATAAGCCACCCAATTCTCATTCCTGTGGTCTGTCCGAAATCGCAATTTTTTACTTTCAAAAGTTTGTGCAAGGATAACGACACGTCTAGGCTAGATTTTGCATGATGATATTTGTACCAGTTTTGAAATCCTTTTAAGGTAAGAAAAGAAAAATCCTCTAATGCTATGCGCTTGTTATCCACGACTCATTTTATCTCTGTCCCACAATCCGATTCTCATTCCCTTACCAAAATTTGAATTTCCTATCAAAGTCTTATACTTGTTAAGTTCATTATTATTTCTAGCCAGGCAACACTGACAGTTCCCGCCTAACTTGTTCCTATTATTTTTTTGATTTCATCAATAATCAGTAACCTTAGAGCCGTAATACGGAAAATAATTTGTGGTGTATCCGTTCATTCTGCTCATTCCTTTGTTGCCTAACAACATCAGCTTAAATATGTTTAAAATATGTTATTTTTTTATCTCGTTCTAATGGATGACTTAGTAATCTATAGACAAAGTTTTTTTTTCTAAATAAAAGATAACTGTGTTATCATCTGTTTCAGTCGAAATCCTCATTACTTCGTGTTTCATTCCTTTGCCACTAGTATTTTAACAGTCAGCAAGAACTGATAAAGCTAACGAAAACAAAATGGGATTTTCTACTGAAGGGCCATAACAGCCACCTCTGCAGCCCCCACCTAATAGGAGATCCCAGGCTTGGGGGTAGGGGCTTACTTATTTTAAAAGTATGTTATTTGGAAAATTACTTCTAAAGAACTTTTAGACAAACCAAGTGTCCCAAAATATACTATTTAAGGAGTTTTAAGAAGAAAATCCCAAATATTAAGCAAAAATAATAGTTCCAATGACAAAATTATATCTATTATTTTTATTTGAAGTAAACGTTGATTCTATTAATTTTCAGGTATTATTTTCGGGATTACTTAGTATTTTTACATTATTGAAGCCAAAAGTAGTTTTCACATGTTTAGGATTTTTTATATTTGTCGTGTGTTGATTTAGTCTGATTTCCAAATTTTGAGATGTCTTTCCGATGCAATGTTTTTCCGTACATTGTCTGCATTTTATTTTGTATATATCATCTTTTCTGTAATTTTTGTTTTCTTTCCTATTTGCTGGTATGGACGTATAGAATAATTCATTATGCAATCATTTAATGGAATACTATTGAAGAAGAAGAATAAATAAAAAAAATAGTAACCTGGAAGATTTATTTTATTTTTGTTGGATATTTCAGATATTCCTCAGAGTTCATGTAATTTATCTGCCTGCCTGAAATCAACCTACTTCGATTATAAAATCTAGGAAAAACAAACCGGAATGACGATTTGCCTTCCTGTTTACCCTTCCTTCATATCACACGCTATTATTGTACGGCCATCCTAATCTATTTTCGAACCCGACAACTACCTTAGGGCCGAGAAAACATCTGTGATGACTTCTCTTCCTGCAGGACGTAACTCAAGTTATCTTGGCCGAGGTTCTGCGGTCAGAAGTCACCTGAAATAAATTGGACCCTGTGTAACTGACGTTATAAATACGTCTGATTTCGTTTCACTCTCATGGTTAGTTAATAAAACTCGGAGGTCTTTTAGTCATGGACTAAAAATATTCTTTGTGTTTATAAATACAATCTGATCTAAACAACACCATATCTGTAATTGGGCAGTATGGTTTCAATAGCATAATTAATTGTGTATTTGACCTATTTATTGGTTAAAGGATACTTAAAGCATTGGCTGCATAAAATATTATATAGTAATATTTAAATTTTAATGAAATGCTCATTATTATTTTAATTTCTTCATTTTACAAAGGCCTATGGCAGGGGTTCCAGGCATTATGTCACTGCTTCAGCTATTCAGATAACTTGGTGGACCGCTACATGATCTTATGAAATCAGTTATAAGATCTTGTTAAATGATATTACATAACAACAGCAACAGAAAGATTCACATAAAAATCACCAAAAATTCTGCAAATAAAAAATGTAGACATCAAAAAAATATATTTGGACATTGTGAAGAAATCATCAATACTTTTCATTTCCATTGAAGCATGTTGTTTATTTACAATCAGAGTATCAATGTTAAGCTTGATGGAGCTCAACTTGATTCTACTCCTCTTCAGTACTGATTGTTAGTGCTTCCGCTTTTACTACGGTAACAATCCTAAATTATTTTTATTAATTGTAGATCGTGTTTATTCCTCTTATAATTATATATTCAATGATAATTTAAAACAAAAAATGATTATCCCTCATTGAACGTTTTAAAAATATGGCTTTATCCATGATTTGGAATCCCTCTGTCCTAAGGGGTATGCACCAATATTTGGCTGATTCAGGGACCTTACGTTATTCTTGAAAACACGGTTTTGAGCTTCTGCACCAGATACATTTCTGTCTGGTGGTATGAGAGCTGTTAGTAGGGCACGTGCAGGGCCCTTTCCTCTTTCCAATCACTACTACTGATGCATAATAAGTAATAATAACATCAGCATCTTCTGTTGTGGTGCTCGCCTCTTTCTCTCTTGCAGTAACCGTCTTATTCTTTCCATTGGCAAGAAAGTTCTTCAGCTGATCTACTGATATACCCTTTTCGGCTAACCAATTTTAACAAAAATCTCATACTATATAAAAGTCCTATTTACCAAATTTGAGATATTTTACATTATATTTTAATATAATTTTTTATGAAAATCTAATATGACCTTCAAGTAAAGTACCACTTCCGGTCTGCCAATGTTAACCAAAATTTATTATATTTTTTATATTAATATGTAAGTCTTATATACTTAAGTTGAGAAGTTTTGCTTTATATTTTAATATAATTTTTTATGAAAATCAATAATGACCTTCAAGTAAAGTACCACTTCCGGTAATCATGTAGTGACCAAAAAGGGAGGTTCACAACTAGATTTTTCAAAAATCCTAAATACAAAATTTAAACTTTCTACGGCTTACTGTTTTTGAGTTATGCGAGATACGCACGTACGTACGTACAGACGTCACGACGAAATTAATCAAAATGGATTCAGGGATGGTCAAAATGGATATTTCCGTTGAAACCTGAAAACCGAATTACTATCACCATATTTTCATTTAACATTCATTGATATTTAGGCTAAAAACATAAATTATAAACTCGTATAAGAAATATCTGATGTGGACAACACATGTCTTCCTTGTACGCCTATTAAACTATAAATTGCTGGCTCAAAAAGTAATCCTGAATTTGGTTACTAGTTTCTAAAGATAGCTAGCGGTTACTAGATTGCAGTATCTCAAAAACGATACTCGGCGTCACGAGATCCATCTATTGACACACAAACGCACACACACACACCTCCGCGTGCGCACACGCACGCACAGGGTTGGGGCTTACTTATTTTAAAAGTATGTTATTTGGAAAATTACTTCTAAAGAACTTTTAGACAAACCAAGTGTCCCAAAATATACTATTTAAGGAGTTAGACACAAAGACATACTCTTGTTTCTGAAGGTCTCATAAAGATGATGATTTAAAGACTGGTAAAAAATATCTGATGTGGACATCGCATGACTTCCTTGTAAGCCTATTAAACTATAAATCGGTGCTCAAAAAGTGATCCTGAATTTGGTTACTAGTTTCTAAAGATAGCAGTATCTCAAAAACGACACTTAACGTCGCGACCTCCATCTATTGGCACACACATACAAGCTCTTGTTTCTGGAGGTCTCATTCCGTTATTATATGTTGTTTTCTTTCAGTAGATAACAAGTTCCCAAGAGATTTCTTCATGTTCCGTGACAACATTAAAACTGCCAATATCACTAGATAACGCATTGGAAATCGACAGTTTCGACATTTTCCTGCTGCAGACTTGTTAATCTCGCAAATGGGGAGGAATATCAGTATTTTACAATCAATTTTAACACGAAACAAGTAAGAACATTTTTTAATTGGATTGGAAACCAAATTGGGTTTGTAACCTTTATTACCGAACCATATGATTTCTGTATTTAATTTTAATATAATTTTTTATGTAAGTTAATTATGATCTTCAAGTAAAATACCCTTTTCGGCTAACCAATTTTAACAAAAATCTCATACTATATAAAAGTCCTATTTACCAAATTTGAGATATTTTACATTATATTTTAATATAATTTTTTATGAAAATCTAATATGACCTTCAAGTAAAGTACCACTTCCGGTCTGCCAATGTTAACCAAAATTTATTATATTTTTTATATTAATATGTAAGTCTTATATACTTAAGTTGAGAAGTTTTGCTTTATATTTTAATATAATTTTTTATGAAAATCAATAATGACCTTCAAGTAAAGTACCACTTCCGGTAATCATGTAGTGACCAAAAAGGGAGGTTCACAACTAGATTTTTCAAAAATCCTAAATACAAAATTTAAACTTTCTACGGCTTACTGTTTTTGAGTTATGCGAGATACGCACGTACGTACGTACAGACGTCACGACGAAATTAATCAAAATGGATTCAGGGATGGTCAAAATGGATATTTCCGTTGAAACCTGAAAACCGAAAATTTTCGCGATTAAAATACTTCCTTCACTTCGTACAATGAAGTAAAAATGAATAAATAAAATTAAATAAGAAATTGTTTTGAAAAAAGAAAATATAAATTTAATAATATGTTATAGGTAATATGAATAAATAAACCAAGAAATTATGTAAGGTTATATTATAGAAACTTATATCCCTCAACGATGAAGTACAGAAATAAGCGAATTGCTAGCAGAATCTTGAAATTTAACTTGTAGGTAAATTCCAACTGCTGTAAATTTCGATTAAATGTATAAATATATTTTTGATGAAATTTTAATGCTGTACAAATTTGGTCCTGACGATGTTTCTGTAAAACAAAAAGAACGAGAAGCTAAAAGGATTAAGTATTATAAAACGTTTCAGTAAGTAAGCGTATTTGTTCAATCTCTATCCATTTTTTAGTTTTGGTTGTTTCACAAGGAGTGAGTAAAGCAGTCTTAATCTTTGATTTAGAGTTTGTTTTGTTTTTTCTTGATATGTGGACCCCATGTCATTCTTCGGTCAAATGTCAGACCAAAGTACTATACAGTGTCTGTCTGTGGAATTTATCTGTTGTCTAGAAAAAGTGGAGTGCACGTTTCCTGTCGAAGAGTAAAGATGATGTGATGTGATTTGTCCTGGTTTAGACGTATTTCCTGCGCATAAATCAGTCATGTTGTAATTTCATTATATACTGTTTTAAGATTGTTATGTCATCTGCATATGACGCTGTTAGAATGTCAGAACTGCAAGAAATGTCTGTGTATGTAGACTGTAGTGGAACCATGTGTTGTAGACTGTAGTGGAGCGAGCACTAAATCTTGGGGTACTCCTGCTGCGATAGAGCTAATAAAAGATAGCTCTAACCCGTGTCGAACGTAAAAATCTGTCGGAAAAAGAAGGATTGAATAATGAGATAGTAGGTGGGTGGAAGTATCGTCTTGATTTTGAATTTTTTAATTGTCTTTTGTTTTATTAGTACTCCATCACTTACTACTACTACTACTTAGGTTAAAAATAACAGGTCTCTTCATTTCTAAGTTCCAATTATAGAACAACGATTCACAAGCCAAACAAGGACGAGCGTTACATACCTCATCATACGGAACAATCAGCTTACTTCCTCTATGCTCCAAAATTTTCCGTATGATGAGGTATGGTCTTGAGTTTGAAGAGAAGCACCTGGTGCCAAATTCTGTCGAACGCTTGAGCTACGTCCATAAATACGCCTGTTTAATAATTTCTGTTCTAGTGCCGTGGATATGTACTCTGTGTAGTTGATGTATCGTTGAATGATGTCTCCTAAATCCAAATTGATGGTCTGGTATAATGTCCACGTTTGTTAGTATATCACCAAGGCTCTAATATAGTAAGTTTTCGAAAATTTTGGAGCATTGAGGAAGTAAGCTGATTGTTCCGTATGATGAGGGATGTAACGCTCGTCCTTGTTTGGCTTGTGAATAATTGTGAATCGTTGTTCTATAATTGGAACTTAGAAATGAAGAGACCTGTTATTTTCAACCTAAGTAGTGGTGAAGTACTAATAAAACAAATGACAATTTAAAAATTACTGATTGTTAACTGCAACCCATTCTTACGAGTACGCAGAATTGGTTTTAGAGGGAGGTATTTAACAAGAAGGCAAGTAATAATTAAGTGTCTATAATCGCCTAATAGGGCGTAAGTTTTCGGAATAAGAATGAAAATTGGATAAAAAATTATTATTCAAAATACAGAACATATATGAAAATTATATTTTTTCCAAAATTTCGGGGGAAGAGAGGATATATCACCTTGATCCCTCCTGCGTATGCCACTGAAATCATCCCTACTTTTAGGCTGGCCTTGACTCGTAAAGATTTTTAGCGTTACTCAAAAGCGTCATAACATTTTTTAAACAGAAAAACTTTTAATTAAATAAAAATGATTTCATCCCAAAATATAAAGAACGCATTTTGTAAGAATCACAAGGTAGTGCGGAAAGATATATTGCGAAAAATATTCTTTTGTTTATATGAAAGTGATTTATAAATAACCGCGATCAAAGTAGTAAAAAATCAGTCCTAATGCTAAATATCGGGTTATATTGGTGCTAGGAGAGCTTTAAAAAAGTTGAGTGTGTTAACGCATTTAATATGTTGGTTTAGGTTCGAAAAAACTCCAAATAGACCTGTGCCGTGAAATGCGTGAATCGACGCAGTTACTGACAACGGCTCAATGACGCTGCGGCCTTAAATTGTGTGACTGTTGATTTATTTTTGACTGTTGTTTAATAATAATATTTTTTTAATCATCATGTAAATTGATAGGCGGCGAATTATAAAAAAATAAATTGAATAGTGATTGGCCATTTTATTAAATGGTTGATTAGTTGATTAAGTTGGAATTATTATGTTTGATTGCAACCGTGTGTATGCGTCTTTGCGAACACTTATTGCTATATGCACATTCCCTGTACATGGCATCTATTTAAGGAATGATTTGGTCGTGTTCAACTTAAGCAGATATTTCAGCCTTGGTATAAATTCGTTAGTAACAGTATGAGCTTCAAAATGATATGACTCCTTCTCGTTTTATATATATTATTGTGCTATGGGCATCAGGATAGTTTGGGGAGGGGACATCGATAACTTGTTATATCGATTTCTGCTCAATTTTGCTGTAAGATCAAGCTAAAATTGTCGATATTTTAATCTAACGATTTGAATATTTTCTATATCTTATATAGTTTTTACGATAAAGTTACGTTTGCGTTTTTTATATCTATATTTTAAATATTTAAAAAAATTAAAATTAAATTTTATTATTGGTGAAATTATAAACGATTTTAAAGCAACAAGGACATTATACAGTCTTTACTATTTTTTGTTAGAAATCCCAATTTTTTTTTTTTTTTGCATCATGTACTAAATTAGTTAATTGATTTTTTAATGTTATGCTCTTCGACTATTCTGCTTTTATATTTTATTTTTATTTTTTATGATTGACTTGTACTTCTGTTTTGTGGAAAAAACCTTTCATAACAAACCTGCGGCGGGCTCTATCACTGCCTCTGTTTTTTCTCCCATCCCAACAAATTTTTATTTATTTATTTTTTTTTTTTGTGAGTGGTATTTCATTTACTCGTTAATGTTTATAAATGGAACCGCTAAGTGAATTTCATTCTCTTATGAAGCCATAGATACAGCGTGTTGCCATTGCACCATATAATCGATATTACCTAACAGATGCAGAGGTTAAGATTCCATTTGCTCCAGTTCTTTGTTTCGATTTATTTATGTCGATCGTGTTACAAAAGCCGCCTTCGAGATATCGATACCCTCTGACCCGAGATAATCGGAAGTATGGAGGTTATCCTTCAGTCAGTGAGTGCTGTGCCATGCCGAGGGAACTGAGGAGGAGCTACAGCGAGGGTGTCACGTCTGCGCTACTTGCCGCCGTCAGGTCAGCAGAATATATATATGCATTCCTTTTTAAAAGTTGTTCTTAGTGCAAAAGACATCAATTAAAATAATAATTCGTGTAGTAATTAGTTATGAATCGTTACTACTTCATATTTTGATATTAATATTTTTTTTAAATATAATTTATGCAAATTATTAATTTTTTTTCTTACAATAAATAAGGCATGCGTTGGTTTTAATTGAATACAATTCTTATTTTTTATTTTATTGCTGCCGTAAATGAGTTATATTTTATATAATGTCTGACATATCGTTCTTTTGGAAGAACAGGGCCACGATATGAAAAACTGGAATTTTACAGGAGAAGTGTTTGAAGTTAGCCTAATTAGGCTTATCACTGTCAGAGGTGTCACGAGCACGAGGCAAAGTGCCTCGGCTGAAGGAGGGGGGAGGGGGGTACGAATTGGTCTTTATGTCAATAACAGTAACAAATTTATTTAGTTATTTATTTGTAGTAATACAATTAATAACTAACATTGTATTATTATGTATAACACTCAGCCCCATCTTCAAAATTTGATTAAGAACCTTAGGTAGACCTCGAAACTTGGCTTTCACGGATCTAAAAATTCTTAGGCTACTGATCTCTGTCTCTCAAATTACTGATAAAATATCAACAACTTATCTTTTTAGTTTTAAAAAATAGTTGATCATTATCAACAAATTAATGATCAATGTAATCATAATTAATTAATTATGAATACATTTAATCATAAATCATCAATGGAAATATGGCAGTTTTTCATAAAACAGCTCTTTCAGAGTTTAGTTAAAATAAAGACACATTTTAGGAAAAATGTATTAAAAATTAAAATTAAATTAAAAAAATACTTTTAATAAACAATGAATTGAATATTTAAAAAAAAATCAATTCAATATATTTTATCGAATATTTTAAAGTAAAGTTTATTTTAAACATAAGTAGGTGGTTTATTTTAATAGGCGTATAAAGAAGTCATGTGGTATCCACATCAGTTGTTTTCTGTTTTTTTAAGCCTAATGCACACAAGTATTAATTTCTAATTTTAAATTTTCATGGTATTCGCTCACTTCTGGAAATAAAATACTGGAATAGTGATTTCGCATTTATCGCTTTCCCCCTCCACCCGATTAGATAGTAAGAGGTTCGAACAAACCCACAATGTAAAATAACGAAGGGAGTTGGCATTTTTTTTTAGTTGTGTACCAGCTGTTAGAGGAGTGGTTCTCAATTTTGTTTGGCTGGGCGGCACACTGAAATTATTAAACGAAATTCACGGCATCCCTATTATCATATTTTTTTTACAGTTAGTAAAGATATAAAGGACGAAAGGTAGAAAAAAGAAACATAAATGAGACTTTCAGATCAAAAGTGGCTAACCAACAAAATTATAAAACTCTAATATTGATTTTTTTTTTTTTATCATACATTGCACTCTAGAGGTGTATTTAGGTTTTTTATAGCTTTGCAAACCTATTTTTCAAATATACCGGTAGATATAAGCACTTGGTCTATCCTGATAATTCTGTTTTTAGTCGAAATGAAATAAAATAGTGGTCTAACCTGGCTGAGGCCACATTTTCTCTCATAGTCTCTCAAATAAGGTAGAATTTTAATACAAAATCAATATTATTTTTTAATTATTTATTTTTTAATATTATATTTAATTATTATTTATTTGTTTTAATCATTTATTTAATATTTTAATTTAAGTATTTAAAAATTTGGTGGCATACTTGCGACATCCACTATGAGAACCGCTGAGTTTACCATTGAAAGCTGAGACACTCTGAATAATTTTCTCCCAAGCTTACTAATTTATTCCGTATAATTTATTATTATTATGTATTTGTACCCTTTTTCCTGTAGAGTTAAATACTGGACTTTGAACTGTCTCCATTGAATTTATGGCTACAGTTAACTCCGTTGATATAGTGGGTCACGCCATTAGGCCTTACCATACATCAAAATTAAATTTAGATTCAGCGCTCTGGGTTTATTCGGCCAACATTCAGCATCAACATTTCACCAACTTCAGGTTGCTTCTACCCCAAACATTTATGGAATTACCTTGTGCAATTCTTTAACTCGGCTGTGGTAAACATATTTTAATGTTTATTTAAAAAAAAAAAAGTATTTTATTTTAATATAGTGAAATTCATTAGCTTATTATATAACTAGTAAATAAGTGATATATATCTAAATGAAGGATAGAAAACAAATTCAAAATTGTGATAATTTGCTATGTGTAGGAACAGTTAGTTTGTAGGAATAGTTATAATGGAATTCACAACGAGTTAATTTTTAGGTTAATTCGTTTCGATATCTATATAGCATCTAATTAATGCTGATGAAAATGTTTTCGCAGTCAGAGATGAGTAGAGACAATGAGTCACTGTTTATCTGAATTGATATCCGGACAATGGATATTGCTTTTATAACATCTGATGCAAACCACATTCCAAATGCACTGCCTCAAATATATAATAAATAAATAATATGCTAAGATTGGAGGTCGATTAACTAATTTATTAAAACAATTAATAAAATGTGGAAAGTCATTCGATTACTTTTATAGACTGTATTATTAACTGAAATATTGGAAATGGTAATGTTGATTCAAGCATTCTTATGAATTTTATGCATTGAAAAACACAAGAATTTAATAATCATTTTTTCACAAAATTGTTTAAGTAATTTGTTCAGTTAAAAAAAAAATCATCAGAACTGCCAATTTTCCTGTTACTTACGTGTGCCTACTACTATTTTTCCTTCTTAAAATTCAATGGAGTTCTAGAAACCAAAAAACAAATTAAAGGTTTACAAAATGGTAAGCAAAACAACTGTTGTTTGTGAACCTATAAACTATAATACTGCCTTATCGGCGATATATTGCTATAATTTATTCCTCAATCGTGATCAAAACCACAATTTATAATAATTATTATCATTTATTTGAACACCGTTGTTGCACATAATTGTTACACAATTTCCTCTATAAATAAAACTATCGCGGATGATTTTGTTTCCTCTTAAATAATTGTTTTGTTTTTTTTCATTTTCGTTTTGTTTAAGGCCATTGAAATTCTCAAGGAAACTTTGACTCTAATAATGGCAGCCAAGCGCTATTTTTAATTAAAGTTCTTGATTATGTAATTACTTAATAATCTTTCTTAAGAGCTTTACTAATTACATAACTTAGCTTAAGAATCATGTATCAATAAAATCATAACACTGGACAGAACTTTTAATAATAACAAAGAATTTTTTTATTTTGATCTATAAAAATAGTACACGCAACTACATATCTTGACTTCTTGAAACAAAGTAACTACCACTTTTGTTTGAATAGTGATTATAGTTTCTGCCATTTAATTTAAAACATTATTATTTTTTTTATCTGGTTTACGATTTCGTAAAATTCTCTAAAATATGTTATCTTAGTCCTGGAAATACACAAGTTATATTTAAACTGGATTTCTTAACTATAAAAATTATTAGGGATTGATCCTTCTATACTATCATGCGTATATCAACTGATTATAAAAATTATAATTGTCCATAATTTTTTTTTTTCAAAAGTAGGTGTAGATTAGAAAATATCTATGAAGAAATTGGCGTTGCTTTCAATAAATATTAAATATATAGATATTATCTCTTTTGTAACCTGTATATATTTTGTATTTATAAAGTTTCTCTTCGCAAATCTATATAGTAAAATTTTCCTTACATTTTCTAGCATTATATATTACTTGTTCTCCGATGTTTTGAGCATGATTTTCGAAAAGTTTAGAACTTTTCAGCCATTTTTTTTAATTTATAAAAAATAATCTTTATGGAATTATGATGTTCGGCATCGCTGGAAGCAATCTTGGCATTTCAATCAATGATAATATTGGCTAATCCTTTGATAAAATCTGTAACAAAAGAGCAGATTTTAGATTTTTTCGGGAGGTCTATAGTTCAAAGAACTACTATTGTATTACAATATATTAAATATTATTATTATACTAAATATTAAATTACTGGTTTATAATAAATTAAAAAATAGTTTATAAATTAATAGATTCATGTATAAAATATTTGATTTTCTTTATATTTAAGATTTTTGGGTGTATTGATTCATAACTGACTCGGTTACAATTTTTTTATTGTTACTGGTGTGATATTTACTTAATGTACCTTAGTGACAACAAAATCATTCTTGTTGTCCAACGATCATTTTATTTCATTAAAATACGAACATGAATACAAATAATTAAATGAAATAATTATCAATCAATTCACCTATTACGTCAAAATATGAGAAATATTACTATGCTATTTGAGGTTTTAGAATTCTATTTCAGTTACTTAAAAATGAAAATAAAAAATGGAGCAAAAATGAGCAGCTATTATTTTAGAACTAGCTAAGAAAGACTTTAGTATCAGATTCATTTAAAAAACTTAGCGGTGCCCATAAAAATGGTTACCCTTGCCCAGTGAGCATCTGAATTTTCTCATCTTCGTCGGAATATTCGGTTCCGTTCTTTTGGACTATGCAGGCAAGGTACTTCAGAGGATAGTCTGACTGACCCGAGGATCGACTCTGTGTGTGTGTGTGTGTTTTTTAATTGATAAAAAATATTTTTTAAATATTGGCTGACCTCTGTGTTGCTGCTCTTAACGCCAAGTTATTCGGTAGTCCTTGATTTTTATATCAGTCTTGTCGAATCACGGATTGATCTATTTTCTGATTAGTATTACTGATTAAAATATAGATACTAATTGCTAATTAGTGTAATTTTTAATTGTTATCGTCCTTCCGAATCGATTGAAAAAATGGAAAATGTTGCTGAAAGGTGTAGAACAATCTTAGGGATATTGTTAAGTTTCTCAACAACTTATTATCATAATGTACTCTTAAGTATTTGTTGTATTTTATGAAATTCAATTTGAAATGTTTATGTTTGGCCAAACTAAAGAATTTTTAATTAGGTATTAGCCCAAAGACTTCACTTATGAAGCAATAAATAATCGTTCCTGAATATAGGTCATAAACCTCTTATCCATATTAAAATTGTTAGCTTTGGAAATTTCGGTAAAGAGCTAGAATATAAATTGGGGTCGTAAATGAATCATATTCTGTAACTTAAAAAATTTAAAAATGCTTAATGACGAACGAGAATTTTACCGTTGAACGTGAAATGCATAATCATCTTCCTTTTCTTGACCTCCTCATCATGAGAAACCTTAACACTATATACACATACTGGGATTCTGAACCGACTTACTATTGCAGACTTTTAAACTACTATTTCCAACATCCTTTCCACCAAAAACTTAACGTAGCTAGAAATCTTATACAGCGATGTCTTTTCCTATCCGATTCCCATCTTCATAAAACCATCATTAACCGTACCAAACAAATCCTCTCAACCAATAACTTCCCTTTGAAACTTTCCAGTCTCTATATACGTGTAAAATATTCCATTCTTCTTAAACACCGTTCCCATTTCGTATACCTCTCTGGTTATTATTTATTACGTATTTTATACGTATAATTATTATTATTTATACGTATAATTATTACGTATTTTCTCCTTTCCTCTTCTTCCTTGTTTCTATCTTTATTTTTCTTTTTTCTCTACATATTATAATTCTTTTATTTTATTTTGTTATATATTTTTTTACTTATATTTTTCCATGTATTTTATTATATCTACATATAATTCATAACCTCCCCTTCTTACTTTTTGCATTATTTTATTTTAATTAATTTTTAGCATTATTTTTATTATTTAGTCATTTTAAAGTTAAAATGTTGTATTTAGGATTATTAAAAAAATTTAGTTGTGAGCCTTAAAAATTCTGTTAATATACTTCACTCCGCATAGTAACAGTGTTTTCATTACATATTATTTAATAGAACCTAATAGCCTTAGGTTACCCAATAACACAGGCCAACGATGAAAAAACTTTTGTACTGAAAATACCTTATTCCTATAGTTTTTAGGGTGCTGAATCCGAATATGATATTAAAACAGCTGTATCACCCACAATTGGTGATCAGAATAAATCTTGGGCCCCGCATAAGGTATGTTATGTACGTGTCGAAGATCTAAGAAAATGGTCAAAAAAGGAGAAAAAAACCTTTAAATTTGCTGTTCATATGATATGGAGGTAGCCAAGAAATCATTCCGATGATTGTTACTTTTGCAGTGTCGATATTAGTAGTCATATTTCAAAAAACAGGAAGGTAACAAGCTGCCCTAACCTTCCGTCCGCCATCCGACCAATAGGACACGGTGTAGATTTACCGGTCCCTGAATCACCCAGATGATTTAAATTCTATTCCAACGGAAGTATTTTCTGATGTACAATCGGAGTTTGATGAACAAGATGTTGAAGAATTCCAATGTTTTACAGAAAATGTAGAGCCTAAACTGTTTACTCAAATCGAGCTTAACGACTTGGTTAGGAACTTTGGCTTAACGAAAGAAAAAGCTGAATTGCTTGGCTCTAGACTAAAAGAAAAGAACTTGTTGGCGGTTGGAACCAGCATGTATTTGTACAGGAAGACAGAGTAACAAGTTTTTTGAACAAGAAGGTGATTTAGTTTACTGTTCAGACATTCTCCGTGTGATGAATGAGTTTGGTATTGAATACAAAAAGGAAGACTGGAGGTTGTTTATTGATTCATCGCAAACTAGTTTAAAGGCTGTTTTGTTACACAATGGTAACATGTACTCATCTATTGCTGTAGGTCATTCTGTACATATGAAAGAAAACTATGAAAACCTAGAAACAGTATTAAATCGAATAGGCTATTCTGCTCATGGTTGGATGATATGTGGTGATTTAAAAATAACATGCATGCTCCTTGGTCAGCAAGGTGGTTTTACCAAATTTCCATGCGAAGTTCAACAAGCGACTCATCGTAGAAAAAGCTACACAAGAAGCTTCAAAGAAAAAAGAGAAAGAAAGTATAGACCAATTCTAGTTGACAAGTGAAACCTGTATTAACACATTATATCACTGTTTTAAGTAGTCACTGTAAATACAAGCCAGGCTTGATGTAATACAGTGTTTCATTAATTCACCCGTATACCGTATAGGGGTTTAGATAAGGGTTTATACTATATAATACAAAGCATATAGCTGAAAAACTATGGGTGATTGGGTGACAAAAAAACTAAGGCCAGATTTAGATTCAGCACATAAAAATCTATAAAGACAACTATTTTTAAGTTAAAAAAGTTTTCAAACAAATTTTTTTTGTTGGCCTGTGTTATCTAAACAATCGGTTAATTCGTTCCCTAAATAAAATGGTTAAATCCCCTCTAATTGGCACAATAAATACATGTAATAAAATATTTTCTCCGTTTTTTAACTAAAATTGTTTAAAAACATTCACGAGATCTCAACTTATCAAAAAGATCAAAATATAAAATTTTCTTATCAAGAGGTTTGACAGACCAGGTCTCGTCCTTTTGTGGAATTTGTTTTATTAATTTATTTCTATTACAAGCTACCAACCTGCAATCATAGATTAAATGTTCAAATGTTGTAGTGGCATAATGGTTTATCTGTCAATTGAAATATGTGCTGTTAATCCAGGTATGTTCTGTAATGAGTTGGGTAGTGTAAAAGTCTGCAGTAATTTATTTCTTTTTGAGGTATTAAGCGGTAAAAATATAAATAATTTTAATGTTCGTTAATTGTCTGTATTATTTTCTGTTATATATTTATCTCTACGAATGTTTTTCCATTCCTTTGGTTTTTTTGGAAATGTTATTCAAATTTGTGTGGATTAGGTTAAAACTACGTAAAATTTCTAATATATATGTATGCCACAATAGTTGGCAAGGGACGACCACGTGGGAGACTATAAACCAGATGGATAGAAAGGATCAACAAAGATGCGGCAGAGCTGCATGCTGCAAACAAGAAAGCATTAGCCCAAGATAGGTAGAGGTGGAGAAGGCTAGTTCAGGCAGCCAAAGATCTACAAGGTCTGTTGAGCTAAAAAAAAAATATTTATTTTTTATATTTTGTTTCTTTAATGTTATGTTTTATCATCATTTTTACTAGTTGTCCAAGTCACTGAGCATAGCTATCTAAAAGTTGTTATCCTCAGTAATTATTATTACTGATGTTTGTTTTATAAATGAGAAAAACTTAATTTTTGATTGCTTGAAAATTGTGATTGCATATTCCTTCACTTGTTTATCTAGGACAATTTATATGTACTGTAAAGATAATATTATCTGTCACTGACGCAGGCGTACTTGATATAACAATGACATTGTTCTAAAGATTTTAGGAATATTGCATGTTCACTAGATTATAATTCATAAACATGTTTTCGTAAAAATTCACTATTTTATTATTGCGTTATCTTTATCAAATACATTCTATAAATTAGTATATAACTTTATGTGTAGTATGTATTTATTGATCTAATAATAATTTATCAATTATTCTATATAGATATTAATCTATTACTGTTAATGAAGGCTTTCGAATTTGAAAGTTCGATGTCGACAACAATTGAAATTTTTCCATGCATACCTCAGACTTATACTCTTACCATTTACAGAACCCAAATCTATTATGCCACACATGTTAGAATTCTCTCTTCAACGTCTCATATCTTTCTCTGTTATCTCAGAGCTAATTACGTTTTAAGTGATTCGTTATTCAGACCAACAGCTTAACACGCCCATTCTAGTCCCCGCGATGCTATCACTTCTTTTATATACGTACATTAATATTATTATCTGGCGCAACAACTTGTCACCAAGTGTGGGCCGCCTCCAATAATAGTCTTCGCCAGTTGGTTCTATCTTGCGCAGCATTCCTCCAGTCTCGGACACAGAGCAAGGTTCTTGCATCCTCGGCCACAGCATCCGTCCACCTCATATTGGGTCTTCCTACTCTTCTTGTACTATGGAATCCAGCTGTGAGGATCTTCCTGGCAATCATAGAATCTTCCATTCGTGCCACATGGCCTACCCAACATAGCCGCCACAGTTTCGCTATCTTGACAAAATCTGGGTATTTGAAAAGGTTGTTTAGCTCACTGTTCTTGCGTCGTCTCCATTCTTCGCCTGATTTTATGAGTACAAATATCCTTCTAAGGACCGTCCTCTCGAATGCAAGTAACCGTTTCTCATCTGCCTCTGTCAAGGCCCACGCCTCCGAGCCAAAAGTTATCACTGGGCGGATGATTGTTTTATATATCCTTATCTTTGTCTCCTTTGAGAGGTTCTTGCTTTTGAGGTGCTTTTCTAGGCTATAGTAACACCTGTTGGCAGCAGTGGTTCTTCTTTTGATTTCTTGGGATATGTTATTTTGTGAGTTAATCTCGGTCCCCAAGTAGACAAAGCTGTCGAAACATTGAATCTATATTGGCCTTCTTCAAAAAATTCTTCTTTTTCTTCTACTACTCCAACTCACATATATTGTACTTTGTCTTCTGTTCATTGACAATAAGAACAAGTTTTTTTTCCCCGTCTTCCAATGTAAGGAACGTCTCCTTCAGTGCCTTTTTCGAACTAGCTATGATGTCAAGATCATCTGCATATCTTAAAACTTGTATAAGTCTACTATACAGGATGCCTGGATTATACATATGTATATACACTAATAAAATATAAAATTAGTAATTATGTAACCAATAATGTTACATAATTACTAATTTCGCCACTCCAATGATTTAATATGACTTAATTGCTGTCTCATGAATACATTTTAAATTTAATTAAAAATTAACCTCTTAGTCACTGTTTTTGTCCTTATGCTGAATTTATGTAAATCATTTTTTGAATATGTATGAGAATCTAAAGTAATCTTTTATATAGCAGCTTAATTATTATTATTTTTCAAAGTATTAATAGAAATTATACTTATCTCATCATTCGCCATAGTTGAGTGTAAGATACTAGATTTATTAAGGAATGTTGGATTGAAGTGGGAGTTTTAACCAACTTTAATTTTATTACGTTTTACTTCCTTGTACGCAGTAAAGGAAGTAAAAAGTCATATTTGATTTTCATCAAAAATTATAATAAAATATGACGCAAAATTTGGTATTTAAGATTTACATATAAATATAAATAACATACTAAATTTTGGTTAAAATTGGCAAACCGGAAATGGTGCATTACGTGAAGGTCATATCACACTTCCATGAAGGATTATATTAAAATATAATGTAAAGCATCTCAGATTTGGTAAATTAGACTTTTATGTCAATATAAATAATATATTAGATTTTGATTGGAATTGAAAAGCCGAGGTCATAATAAACTTACATCTAAATTTATATTAACATTTAATACAGAGATCATATGGTTCGTTGATAAAGGTTACAATCGTGATTTTTTCTCACTCTAATTAAACGATTTTATAACTTGTTTTAAGTGTTAAAATTGAGTGTAAAATAATCATTTTCGTCCCCATTTGTGAGGTGAACAAGTCTGCAGCAGTAAAATAAGTTACAAGTTAAGCGGATTCTACCGCTTAAACTGTCGAAAATGTCGATTTCCAATGGTTTATCTAGCGACATAGACATTTGTAATGTTGTTACAGAACACGAAGAAATCTCTTGGGAACTTGTTATCTATTGAAAGAAAACGACATATAATAGCAGAATGAGACCTCCAGAAACAAGAGCTTGTGTGTGTGTGTGTCAATAGATGGAAGTCGCGACGCTAAGTGTTGTTTTTTAGGTACTGCTATGTTTAGAAAATAGTAACCGAATTCAGGATCGCTTATTGAGCCTCCGATTTATAGTTTAATAGGCCTACAAGGAAGTCATGCGGTGTCCACATCAGGTATTTTTTTTCTAGTCTTTAAATCATCATCCAATTAGAATTTCTTTCTTCCATTTATGCTGTCATACTCTATTATTATAACTCTTCAAAAGAAGACCAGTTTATCAAAGTAATAAATTAACACGATACCACTTCGGTTATAACATCCGACATAGAACTGGTCGTTTTTCTTTGTAGCTATCGCTTAACCCTTCTAAAGGTTAACTTGTTTATTACTTCTTCAGTATTAATGTAAAATGTAGATTTTTATATTAAAATTATGAGATATTTGTATAGGTTTATTGGATATTTTTTAACTTGTTATTTATAAGATTAATACTAAACATGGTCAGTTGAAAGTTGTGAGACAGACACTTTGCAACCAGGAATGAAAAAAAGGAAAGAAATGCATTAATTATTCTAATTTCATTTGTCTTAATTCCTTTTTTAGCTTTATAATCAAATCAGCCACTTTTTAAAATATAAAAAAAAGGAATATATTAGTACGTTAATGCTCAATAGTTCCAAACCCGTTTTTAAATGCTTTGGGAAACTCCAACGCAAAGTTCTAAGCAAGTTTTGATATCACCTGACTATTTTTATGTGGATGTTATTGGCTTTTCACCTTATCTGTAAATAGACATTAGATAAATAGACATAAAAAAATGTGGATTACAAGTAGAAATTCATAAGGAATAAAATGAAATCAAAATCAAAATTGAACAATATGGACATGGAATTATTTTGTATTTAGGTGCTTTACGTTTATGTTGGTTATTGATAATTAAACTGTTTTATTTTCTTTAGATTAATTTTATTTTATTTTGCTTGATCTTTCGGGCCATTTCCTGTTGTATTTTGGATTCTTGTGTTGATCTAAAATATCTTATTTTTTATAAAATTATATCTTATAAATAAACCTTAATTTAAAATTACCAGAACTTGTAATTTAAATTTACGATTAGTAATGTTTAAATGTAATTGAACATTTATTTTTAATTTGGATTTTCTACTTAATTATTTTAGTTCATCCTCAAATGAATATATAAGTTAGGAATTTCTGAAACAAAAAAAAATTTGTTTTTTGCTATAGAATTATCTTTATATAATTTTCAGGACCGTCCTAAGATATCCAGCGCCCGGAGGTTACTAAAAATAATGTGCCCCTCTTCGTAAGATATCCAAAGATATAATATTTTCTATTTCATTTAGAACAGGTTATTTAGTTATTTTTGTCATGAGAAGATTTTGAATAAAAATAATTAAATAACTAATAATAACAAAAAAATGTACTATTAAAAATTTCCGTCCCCCGTAAGGCTTGTGCCCCGGCAGCACATTTAGCCTATTGGTTAGGGTGGCCCTTGTAATTTTCGTTAGTATTTCTTTCTATTCTCCATTTGCAGCGTGAGGAGCCCACTTGTAGGGCCTGGGATTTTCTAAACTCACCGATGTAAATCATCGGGCTGCCTCTTTGTTCAGCGATTGAATTTCCGATGATCCATCGGTTCATTCGGCGTTTTGGGTTGATGGATCGATGGATGTAACCTCATTACAACCTCCTTGTTGTAATTCTGATTTTAAAATCAACAACAAGAACTGATCTCATACATTAGTTCGTCTCGAAATGGAATTTTTGGTGCAGAAGAAAGTACAACACACGATTCTTCTTTCAGTGAGTCCCAGAGCAATTGTGGAGAACAGGAACTTTTGAGGGAGAATTCGGAGCTCATAAAAATTAAAAACTGCGTGTTAAATATTTTATCCGCCTAGTCAGACAATTTTTTTAATCACCTTTTAACATTAGATGTTCAATAGAGACAACTATTAATTACTAAATAATATATTTAACTATACTGACACAAAAAGGAATTGTTCTCTATATTGGGGTATGTTTCGCATAACTTTAACGTAACAAAACTTGTTTAAAAAATAAATTACAAAAAAACAATAAAATAAATATATAAAAAAACAAAACAATAGGCATTATTGATGTAAAAAGTAATACTAGCAGAAATCTATATGCGTTTAGTTTTCTTTAGCGCGTTTTTTTTTAAGCTTATTAATAGGAGATTGATGGAATAATAGCTATTGATTAGAAGACAAAGATTTAGAAATAGTTTTATTTTTCCAACAAATAACATCTCTAACAAGGGGAGTCGGTAATTCTACATTGAAAAAAAGTTTATCCGAATCCTTCCATTTCATCCTTAGGAGCTGAGAAAAAAAATAAAACATGCTGAAAATGTATTAATTTATATCTCGTGTTTGGAGAATGATACCGACATAATTTTTTCAGCTAAACATTCGTTTTTTAGAGTATGTTAAAGGAAAAATATAAACATTAAAAAAAATTGATTTGTGTTCAAATAAATTTAAAAATGTGTTTAAATTATTAAGTAAACTAGCTTCATAGATTTTTTAAACACCAAAAATGATTGCAGATATGGATTCAGCGCATCAATAAATCTTAATGTTGAAAAAATCATCGGAAACAAAAAAACATTTTTTTTCAGTCCCGAGTGTGCTCAAAATTTTTAAAGCCACAAAATTACGTTTGGGTTTGAAGCTCTGTATCTCCTCTTCAGATTACCCGATATCGACGTTCTTGGACTTGTTAAAAAGAAGTGAGTTTCTTCTTTCCATACATATAAAAACTATTGCATTATCTTTAATAGTCTAGATTAAAAGAGGTTTTTAAAACACATAGAACACCACTGTTAAAGCAAATTGCGTAGTTAAAGAACCTTTACCGATGCCCCAAATTTGGTTTGAATTATTCAAAGGGTTCCTGATTTAAGAGCGATTATTTAAATTTTTAAAAAAATTGAAGGGTTATTTTTAGACCCTTGGCAAAATGTGTAGGCCAAAATATTTATTTTTAGATTCGCTCGAAAATTTGAATATTGGGGTTTTTCAAAGTGCTAAAACCAAATCTGAAACCAGTTTTGAATTAAAAAAAAAATCTGTTAATATACTTCACTCCATAAAGAATACCGTTATCATTGGATACAGGTCAATAAACCCTTCAGGTCGCTCTAAAATTCAGCACACCGTAAGGATGCATTGGCCCAGTAATGGAAGAAAATAACAAAAAATGAAAAGAAATAATACATTGTTGATGTTTGTTTTACATATAAACAATTATATGAAACTTGAGAATGGCCCAAGATTTCCGAAGTGTCGATTTAATGTAAAATAAAATAAAAAAAAATTGGTGGCCGAATGTCCTTTTTTCTTTCTAATTACTAATAAAATAAAATAGCACCGAAAACTAATAAAACATTTAAAACATAGATCAATTATTTTGTTTTAAAAAATTGGATCACTAAAATTTACTATTTAAAATCTACTACTAGTATAGTATATAACACTAAGTCCGACTAGGTTTACTTAGTAAGTAAACACAACTAAGTAAGTCCGACACAATTTGCTCGAATAACCTGACATGTTTGAATTATATTTTTTAGGAACTACAAACAATTATAAATCATCATCATCAAAGGCACTACAACCCGGCTCGGGTCTTCGCCGCATTAAAACGTTGCCTCCATTCCTCTCTGTCTTGCGTAAGGGTCTGCTCTTGTGTCCAGATGTTTCTGGGCATCAGCTTCCACCTCGTCTGCCATCTCAATACTGGCCGCCTGTCTTTCTTTTTCCGTCCACATACCCCAATAGTATTATATCCTCTTGATATTTTAAAAAGGTGGGTAAGAGGTAGGATGCTTGTTTTGTATTTTTTGCCCAATAGGTTTTTTCTTTTTTTACGAAATTTATTTTCAACTTGTTTTTTCTTCGGATTTTGGATTTAAAAAAACAACTGATAGTTACAAAAAAAACGGTTGTTCGATACAAAAAAAAAAAACGTTATCGGTTATAACCGACCCGTTACTGACATCTCTAAAGTAGACTTCGGTTAACTAAGTGACCATACGTAAGAAATTGATGTAACTTCTTGTTCTGCTAACTCTTTTTTATTTTCTAAACTTCTTGAATATCTTATGTTGGCTTTGTCAAAAATGAGGCTATGATATTTTAGAGAATACTTATCAAAAGCTGAAACAATTGAGTCACGAACTGTGCAGGAAACTAAGTACGACAATAATCATTTTGGATGTTTCGCTAAAGATTCTGTGGAATTGCCCTTTGTGGATAATGTCGAACAGAACCATTGTGTATTAAATGAAGGAAAGTAAATATTCTGTTTCATACCCAATATAGGAAAATTGGTAATGACTCTTAGAAGCTGAATTACCATCTTTGGGAATATTTTCTAATAGCATTCTGGTAGGAGTTAAGACTGGTCCTATTCATGCCCAGAATTACTTATCATTTACTCTAGCAATTCACAGAATTTTATGATCCTTGGCGGGTTGTATTTCAGGTAAGAGATCTCCTTTATGACCTTAGCAGTACCTCAAGAGCAGGTAGTAGTAGAGAGTCCTTACCGGTCTTGGTAAGTTTAGTAGCCTGGCAACGTATGTGCCCTTCACATTTCTTTCTTTGATGGATCTGTAAGTTGTGTAAAATATTTATTTTAAAAAAATGTCTATTCTTAGCAAGTGTATGAACGTAAATACTTCTAATTCGTTATCCAGAAATTATGTTATTCCAGATATTGCATTGTTGTGGAACAACATCATATCTTATGATTGTTGTATTCTTTATTAAAGAATAGATAATATAATTCTATAATTATGATCAATAAATAGGCAATTTGAGAAAAATGAAAGCTACTCCATCATTCAAGTGTTCACAATATCAGATTAACAACCTTACGGACCTATATATTTGTAGAATTTGTTTATAAGCACATCTGACTTTTGGTGTAATCAAAGTACATATCTAGTTTATTTATGGAATGTTATTATTTTTTTTGGTATATTTTCTATTTATGTTTTATGGTCTTTTAATTGAATTTAGAAAAAGGAAAAATTTACATTAAAAAAAAAATGAACCACTGAATTGCTATATTGAACCACTACATAATAATTAGCATATGAATTTCTCTAAATACTACAAATCCCTTCGTATTGCTTTTTCAGTGCTGTATAATTTATAATTTATAATAATATATAATTTATTCTGGGTTTTTTTCTCCAGGGAATATATTATATACTACGGGTGTAGATTATACCCTCTGGATAAAAACAAACTATATATAATGCTATATATTGGATATATACTGAAATTTTACTAATATTCAAGAATTTTATAAAACGCTTTTATTTGTTTCAGAAATTACTACCAATTATGCCACATCAAATCTTCTGCAGATGGAAATGGTGAGTTTTTTTTGTTTTGTTTTTATCAGTGGTTATCAATGATATAATTATTTTTCCTTTTGTAGCACATTCTCATTTTGTGTGTGGTTGGTTGACTTTTAGGTTTGTTTAGTATAACTTTTTGTTTTAGTTTGACTCTTCTTTTTTTTCATTAGCTCTTACTTAACTATTTTTATCAAAATCTTATCGCGGTAAAAAATAAATAAAAAATAAAATAAAATACGTATGGATTCGGACAAATCTTGTTAATTTCATCAGAACAGTTCAATTGAATCTATTATCGAATCTTTCGTGATGTTTACATCGTTCTGAAAAGGTCATATCCCAATACCTTTCAGTAGGTATTCCTATGATTATAACATAGATTTAAAAACAGATCTAGGTTAATATTCTGTGGATTATGTAAAGAAATAGGGATGAAAAAAAAATGATCGATTCGTTTGTATAGTTTTTTTTTTTTAAATAGACCAATAAAAATAATTATTTGATGTTGTGATGAGGCTTCCAAAATACTTTTAAAACATATTTTTAATTATGTGCTCACTTTTCATCACATCAGGGCTTAAATATGTTTTTTTAAGGCAATAACTTTTATTTATTAATTAAAGGATCTTAATGAAGTCGAATCTCGCTTATCTGACGTCGCCATATCCAAAGTCAGTGATCTACCAGTCGGGAATATTGGGAATATGTCGGGGATTTTGTATAGTCAGGAAAAAATCGGGAATAAGTTGGGGATTATCATCAACCCAATAGTTTATTATCTTTTTGGGAATAATGAACCATTTTGATATCATTTGCAGTATTTTAATTTAAACTTCATTGTATGTGTATAATTATAATATTATTTTAATGTTGCTTGGCGGGAATTTTAATTACCAAAATTGGCGGACACCATGCAAAATTCATTATCCGGAACAAGTAAGTTTGTTTTGTTTTTTTTCCTTTTTTCTTTAGAAATTTTTATGTTCAGACCTTTTATCAACAATGCAAACATTTTGTTTACAAAAAAACTTCTAATTATAATATACGAAAATATATTAATAATGTTAATTTTAATTATGTAATGCAAGATATTTATAATGTATGCAAAGTTTTTTTTTAATTTTAAATAAATTTGATCTAGTAATATACAGTTTTATTCCAGGTTTTATTATATAATTATTAATTTGTATATAAAATTTAAATACATATATATATATATATATATATATATATATATATATATATATATATATATATATATATATATATATTTCATATTACTTCAATAAATGTCATAGAGCGTAAAGAGGAATGTCCTGCCAGAAAGACCTCTGAATTTTAAAATTCTCGCAAAACAGTAGAAGCTAAAATTTTTTTTTTTTTTTGCGCCATCTCAGAATTTTCTGAAGTTTATGGTGGGAGGATCGGCCGTCCCAATAGGGCAGAAACGCCTGTATACTACTATCGTAAAGGTGGAGTCCTACCGGCAGAACTTAGTGTCCTTTTGGTGTATTATGTTCTATCATAAACATAATTTTAATTTACCGATCATACCACCTCTTATCGGGAATTTTGCGTTATCCGGAATAGCCCTGGTCTTTTAATGGTCTGAGAAACGGTTCTCTAAAGTAAAGTAATTTATTACCAGAATACTTTACGTTAAAGCATATCTACATTTAATAAGATAAATTTAATAAATCAAAAATTTACTGTATCAGTAAAATAAATATTATATAATAATTTCTTAGTTGGGGATCAGTCAACGTATAATAACAAACATCGAATCAAATTTTTTTTATTTTTTATAACATTAGAATGTAGGCCATCTTCAATGCTACAACAAAGATTTGAAACAAATAATAATTTACTTGATTTAAATTTTAGTCTTGAATTGGGCGGAAGATGAGTAACGTAACCATGATGCAATGAATAAAGATGAAGTTTGAAAGATTATTCTCGTTCCGGGATATGCAACGTCGACAATCTTTCGACAAATAGAAGAAATATATTGGAGTAATATTGACAATAAAAATAATAATCATAATTAATAATTTATGATAAATTAGGTAGATGAATAAAATTTTTTTGTTCATCATCGTTTTTATGTTCATTTGTATTTCATTCTTTGGGCTCTTTTCTTTTTAATAAAAGCATCCAATACGATTTTTTGATTAGCCCGCCTAATTAGTTTTGCGCGGTATCATTTTGATTTATCCTTTATTCCATGTGGAGTTAAGAAATGACCCCGGTAATCATTTGTTTAAATCCAAGTTGCAACACTTCTCATTCAGCTGATCTTATTGTCACTCGCCCGACCCGATATCATCAGACGCTAACAAGATAATGGGCGCCAGCGTTTTTGGAAAAGAAAACATCGGTATTTTTCTTTTATTATAATTTTATTTTTATATTTGATAATGCCAAATCAGTTGTTTTGGTGACGGTTTAATTTCATTCGAGATACTGCTTTGGATAAGATAAGCCCATTGATACGGGTTGGACTATTCAACAGTTATGATCTCTTAATGTAATGGCCGTTATGTTGAATAGGCTTATTCTTTTGTTTCTTATCTGCCGGTCTTCAATTCGGCTTTGAAATCAAATGCTTTCCTTCCTACAGACTTGATGCAATCACTAATTATTTTTTCATTTCCTCAAGTACTTATGGTATAATCACAATTAACGGGTTAGCGAGCACGAAGGTTCGATGACGAAATTATGGTATGCGGCATCAAAAAAGTTTTCGAGGTTTCAATCAACTAATGGAGTACTTACAGTTAGTTTAGAGATACGCAAAAAATTTTGACTAAAAATTTTCAGCGGCTTAAGGATAAGTAAACAATCCTTCGTACAACGATAGTTTGTAACTAAGACAAATCTTAAACAGACACGAACCATCCGTTCTTGAATTTTTTCTCTTTACATAGTTCACTATTTTTACATAGTGAGCGATCTGTGATTCGGGGAAAAAGAGCGATAGCAATTTTCAGTGAATCACGTTCTCAACCTTTCAGTAATCACTTATGTTGACATTTAACAACAATGATTTTGTTTTCTATGCTAATAAGACATTGTATTAATTAATTATTCTTTGGTAGGTTTTACTAACTTTTAGATTTTACTGAAATTTTCAGTTTGAATTGAATTTGTTTCTGTTAATAACACAGTGAGTAAGCGGATATTTTCTGTGTATAGGCACTTGTACAGTAGTTTGTAATTTATTTACAATACGAACTCTTGCTTATTTAATAAAACTTAGATGGGAGAAACTAAAAAAGTTTTAATTTTGTGTCAGCTGTCGTGTAGGTACTTCGCTTGGATTTAACCAAATATAAAATTTCCCAACTTTTTGGGTTTTCAACTAATCAGGGATGAGGGTGATTGAAGGGAGGAGTGACACCCTCCTCAAGACGACGTCGTTGAAAAGAGTATATGAATAACTGCCGGAAGAAGAAATGAAATCCCATGATCGAAAGGAATGAGTTCTCTAGAGCCAAAGTCCGGTGAGCCGGATTTTATAAATTTGGAGTGCGAGAACGGGTTTAACGGGATCAGAGAGAATGCTTTAAGATATATGATGGACAGTGGAATTTTATTTTTTTGATGGAAGAAATAAACCAGAAAATACTGTCGACTGTTTAACTTTAACTCCACTTTAAATATTAGAACTAAATAGAACATCCAACGATAAATGTTGAGGAACATTTTTATTTTGGCTTCGAAAGCCCCTTAAACAGCACAACGTTTAATTTCCTTGATTAAAATTAATTATACATTTTAAGAAATATTTAATTAATTACCTGTAAATAATAACTCTTAAAAGTTGTAGACTTCAAGTTATATATTTGTTTTAGATCGTAGAGTGACTACCTAATATATGTCCAAACATTTCTTCTTTTGGTAATAGTTTTTATGTTATCAGTCTCTCACTATCAGCGTTACTCATGGGCAATACAATTCCAAAAATAAACGAAAGCGATAAGAGAAATATTTTCTCGTCAGTTTTGATAGTCATCGAAATTTCCAAATACCGTAATGTAATTCAAATTGCTATTGCTGTTAAATCGAATATATAAATAAATAATCATATCGACGTCTTTTATTGAAAAAGCGCCAAAAAATCGAAATTTGGCTTTCATTTGATTTTGTGGCGTAAACACCACCTCTATCGATTCTCGCTCACGATATATCGAAAAAAAAATTTGAAATGGTGTAAAAATCGAATATTGATGACGTAAACACCAAATACTAACGACTCTCAGTCATCACTTTGGCCTTAACCAGTCTGTATAAGAAGAGAGTTTATTTCAACGTTTATATATCCCATGCCCTTTGACATCCTACAAGAAACATGTAATAAGGTAACTTATTAAATAATATTAATGATTAAAATAAATATTTAATTTTAATAAAACGTGGTATCGTTCATTTTTATAGTATTTTTTTCAAGGTTCTGTTCTAAAAATGGTATGGTCCCCAAATATCATAAACTCGATTCGATCAAAGCTCAAAAGATCATTTTAATAAAAGGGGAATATCGAAATTGAGTTGGTTCCATATATAACGACAAGTATTAAAATTCAAAATTTTAATTATTAAAAACCCAAATCTTCGGAATGATTGTTATGTTCTTAAACTTGGACAGGCATTAATGAATTTGGCAGAATTCAACTTTATTGTTTAACTTTACAATTATTGTAACTTTTTGATACATTCTTCGCAGAGACTTTGTGAATAAACTGATATTCTTTATATTTTTCTGTTGCGTTTAACATGCCCTGAGTCTTTCGCCTTAAATCTCAGATCCAATCATACTTGTGTGAATAATTAAGAATCAATACAGTTTTCACTATTTCCATGTTATGTTGTCGTAAAGGACTTATGATAAGTTAATTCCTCAAATCCATTGCTTTGAATAACATACAACTTAAAAAAGATACGGACTGTAGATATGGAAGTAGTAATGTAATGTTTTTCATAGTGTTAATTGACACCCGCATGCCAATTTACCGGCAGCAGTCCATTTGTTGAAAATTTCGTTGTTATTTACACAAAAATTTATATTCATTATAAATTGTATCTAGTAAAATGCTTATTTAGTTACTAAGGATAAATAAGAAAATGGTGGGTTATAATTTATATATCCCATTTATACCTAGAAAAAATGTGTATTTATATAGCAATTGCTTGAGCTCAGATGCCTGAAATGAAGAAATATAATCCCAAATACATAAATTAATCTGGTACTAATAAATATTTTTCTTATCTAAATAAAAGAAATATTGACACATCTAATTTTGTTTTATTGTAGGAATAAATAAAGATGATTTAATTGGATTTACTTGATTAGACACCTTTATAAATATGCAGAATTATAAATCTAGAATAACAACCAATGCCTTGTTAATTTAAGATATTCTGATTGGTTTTGAATAATTAATAGAAGTTCCCGATTAAGTTTTCCAGGAAGTCCATTAGAAGTTCTTTTGCGTTCACATGCATGAAGAGGAGATGTTGGTATTTTCAAGTTACAGAGAACGTTTTGTATCGCTCTAGCGCTGAAAGATATAATAAGTGTATTTTGTGTGTTCCCTGCGACACTTTGATGAATATTAACACCTAATTAGAGGAGGTTCTTCAGGGCTTGAGAGTTGGCCCTGTGAAGTAAGAATTTGCATTTGAAAAGGGCTGTTCCCCTCAGATGGTGGAGAGCCCAGGGCTTAACAATGTCGGCGCGAAAACAACTTTTTCCAGAGATCTTTGACAGTGTATTATTCTAGGGTCTTTGTTACTGGCATCTTCGACACGTTTTCTTGTTAAAAATGAAAATCACTTTGCTAAAAAAAGTGGAAACTGCCAATGATCCCCGTATCAGCGAGGTCTTAGAACCTTGGAGTTTGTTTCAGCGTGTGACTTACACAATCCTAGGGGTCAATATTCAATGGCACATGGGCAGTTATATGTTTATCAGGCCTGCCTCACGTGCAGTCGAATTTGCGTTTTTTTTTTCTAAAATAAGCTTGAATTGAAATATTAAATAGATAATCATAATGAAATAAATAGTACATCAAATGTAGATCTACATCATTTCTCCTAATTCTCAATAAGTCTTATACTGATTTCATCTTTTTTTTTTTTTAACTAAGATCACACTTGAACTCTGCACTCTCTTCTTCTCTATTTATTAGCCAAACGGCTCGAAACGTCGTGGTATAAAGGAAAATTAAGAGTAAAGTATGAAGGGTTATATTTCCTTGACATTACAGATAAATTTTCTTTTTATAAATATTTTATTTATAAATATACAACTTGAATGTTTTATAATATAAAGTATTGCTAATCAGTAGACCTTTTTTTCGAGATCTAACTTAATTTTCACATTTTAGCGGGTCTTGTGTACGAAAAAGTTGTTTTGTTGTAGTCATCGACAAGGATATCTCAAAAATAAACTACGTGCTCAATTACAATATAACTATCGGGGTAACTTTATTTTTACAGTTATAAAGTACCTATTATTAAACTTCCATTGACTGGATATATTTCAACGTAAGTAATCTGCAATCGTTCTGACAATAACTTGTATAAATAAAATTCATTTGTTTTTTTTTTTTGTTTTTTTACAATAAAAATTTATTAAAATACAAAAAATCTAATTTTTAATTATGTTTTCGCGTGAGTTGTTTTTACTTTGTCAGCAGAATTTATTGTGTTTTTTAAAAAATTATTTTGTTTGGAAATAGAATTTATTTAAAAATAAAAATAAATAAAACGAATGAGAATGGGGTATATGCATGAAAAATATATTTTGTTCAAATGTTGCTTTTGGAATCTTTATTACTAAATAGTTTGGATTAAAACTAAATAGTTTATTTTTTTCCCAAATTTTTGCTAAATAATAAGTTTTATTTAAACAAAAATGCAATAAATACGCGCGAAATTTAAAATATCTCAACGCAGCTAATGCAATTAGTTAGACCGCGGTGACAACTCTCATGTCAGGAAAACTATTTTGTTTGGATGCTGAGTACTTTCTTTAAGTAATCGACGATAAATGGAATTACCTATGGTCACGGTTTCTTTCATTAAGTGTTGTGCGAAATTATTAATTAAAATGTCTGAAAGAGGATTTGTTAAAGCGCAATCGAATAATCTTCCGAGAATTTACGCGATTAT
The DNA here is from genome assembly GCA_948150685.1 of Rhaphigaster nebulosa. Classification (NCBI taxonomy): domain Eukaryota; kingdom Metazoa; phylum Arthropoda; class Insecta; order Hemiptera; family Pentatomidae; genus Rhaphigaster; species Rhaphigaster nebulosa. The sequence continues at coordinate 109,278,992 of OX411309.1, read as the reverse complement.
GATGTCCTTTGTTTTCTTCCTTCAAATCCACATTTTATATCTACTGAATTTAATGGAGTAAAAGCCACAAGATAATATTCTGATGATTAATTCAGTTTTGAAGTTCTTTTAATACATAATTTCCCGTATTAATTTGTAAAACTAAATCTAATCATAAACATTAACGCAGAAAAAATAATTTTATCAACAAATATAGTCAAGTATATGAATACGAATCATTTTATCGATCAATTCACTATATTCATATAAAAACATTGGTAAACAAATAAATATCTCACAAATAAAAAATATGAGTTCAATCAAAACTTTTTGAGGTAGTGATACTGTTTGAACATAAGCAACAAAATTGTAAATTCGGTTGTAAAGGAAACGACGTATTCATTATAATGACTTCAAAACAATGCAAACTAGTTATTGGAGATACTTTATTTGTTCTCATGCCTTTCCACCATTTAGCTCGTATAGTTGAGTATTTTGGGACGAGGAAAAATACTTTAACAGTTGCACTTTTCTGCAATACAATACAATACTTTTATGAAGGTTTCCGCTCTTGATATATAGTTTTACTAATCACAGATTTAGATACAATTGAGCAAGTTTCACCAGAACCAAAGCCATTTAAATAGTTTTGTTGCCATGGAAAGTGACGTCACATAAAACCCGGCAAAAATGGCGCCTTTAAATATCCAAAATATCTTGCCCAAAGGAAATTTTTTTTTTTTCGTGAATTCGTGAGAATGTTTCGCTATTGATTTGAGTATACATATAGAGAGAGATTAAATGAACAGATGTGATAGATAAAAATTATTGAATGTATAAATGTAGCATTACAAAATCGAATTAATTGAAGTTCAGAATAGAATAGTTCACCTGTTCAAGAGATAATCGTATTTTTTTACTCAGGGGCTCCGATTACAATACTTTTCTTACCTAGCCTAGTACTGCGCATATCCTGTAGTTCCTCAGACCTGCAGCGGTTGGAAAGTAAAAACATGGCCACAATGTTCAATGCGCTGTATCTTTACTAATAATGGTTTGATTTCGATGATTTTTTTTTTTGTTTTGTTAGGAACTTATCTTTCGAATCATTGTTAGACAATATGCCAAAAAAAAGTATACTTTTTGAGTTATGCGCCAATAAAGTTTTCTTTTCGTCACAACTTTTCCTTTTTTTCTCTCGGGGATATAGTTTATATATGGATAGTTACTGGACTTTAAGGAGAAGTCTTTAGGAAAGTTTCATTAAAATCTTCTGAGCCATTTTAGCTCTACACTCAAGGAAGAGGTGGTTTTTCGGCTTTTGCGCTGTTACAATGTCGATATCGGTGGATTTTATTATTGCCAAACCACCTAGGAACCATGGAGATGGTATAGTTAAAATTTTAGTTTAGTTAATTAATTAAAACTTTTCGCGGTTAGCATTTACAAACGAAAAAACAGGCTGTCCTTTTTTTTTTTTTAGTCACTTAAACTTTAATTATTTAATTACGATAAAATTTAAGTGACAATATACAAACAACTGTCCTTGAAAATTTAATTATTTTTGGCCCAGTTAAATAATTCCACTCATCAGGTTATTGAGCCTCGAAGGTTCGTTCAATGGCGCTATCTCATGATGAATCATTTCGTTATTCCATTGATGAGATATTTCTCATCCATATTTAGCTAGTTCTATTATTATGTTGCGCTACTTGTGCTTAATTATTGTTCTAAGTTTGCTAAGTGTTAAAATGTTTTAGTTATTTTATTTACTCTTTTCTTATAAAAGTTAGTCATGGAACTTACTCCTCCTAAAATTTAGTCATAAGTAAAAATCACTTTTCTAATAGGCACCTTACGAAATCTATAATTTTCTGCCTTTCTAAATCTGTCTTTTCATGTGTTTTAAAAACCATTTACTTTGTTCATAATTATTTTATAACGCCTGTCAGATACCGATTTTGTGCTCACTATCAATTACCGATAACATACGGGCAGAAGATAAGGTGAACGTACATTTTAATTTATCATAGCTCTTTTAAAAGATACATATCATTTGGGTTGGATAAACAGCTTATTTTCAATTAGTCTAGGTGTAGTTGGTCTTAATCCCATAACCATGATTCCATAGTCCAATTCAAAGTGGTTAAGTTGATCTGCTTGGCAGTAACTTACTTTGTCTTATTGTAGTATAATTAGTATCGTTTTATAAAAACTAGTTTATTTATGAACTTGTATGCATGTTCAAGGGTATATATCTCAGTATTGTATTGAGCTAGAAGATAATTATAAATATAAGTTTGTAACAAATTTTATGCTCTACAAAATTTATTCAAGGTACTTTAGCCGAACTTTGCATTTCAAAGGAGATCGCGCGGGGAGAAACGATTTTTCTGTGATTCTGGCTGTTTGTTTCAAGCTCAAGCGCTACAAGGTCGAAAACTCGGATTTTACATTACATCTGATCATAGAACATATAAAAAAATTGGAACCACCGGCATTATTACGATCTCAGACCCTTTTTAACTGCACTGGCCTAACATCCAGGATTTAATTTTTGAGAGGAAGCTATCACCGGAGATCTGGAGATTAGCATAGCAACAAGAGGTGAACTACCGTTATTTAAAATATAAAATATATTTATATTTTAAATAACGGTAATTGCACTTGTAGTAGCTGAAGTATTTTTAAATTATTCCAATAAGACACCAACTCTCTCAATTGTATTCCTTTATTCTTTGTTATTATTACCTCGGCTCTCCTATCCGGTGTCGGATCTTGGCCTCCACCAGCACCTACTGCTAACTGTCTCGGTCACTTGCAGTCATCGTCCAGTTGCGAAATCCCAGAATTTCCCTCGTATCAGCAGCAACACCATGACCCATCGCAGCTTAACTCGTCCTCTTCTCCTGGTAACATGGAGTGGCTCCATCAGCAGCCTGGTTGATCCTCGCTACCCATTCTAACGACGTGCCCACCTCAGTCTTGCAATCCTTATCACTAGACCTGTATCGAGCTCCTTAAACATTATTTACAGCTCCTGGTTTATCCTCCTTTTGCATTCTCCTTCTACCATAACTCCACCATAGATATGTCGTCCAAGGATACTTCTTTCAAAGACCAAGATAAACTGAAAAAAAAAAAAAAAATGGTTTGGTGAAAACCAACTGATATCATTTTCCAAATCCGAGATATAAAATATAGCAGTTTCATCGTGTTCAATTTTTTTCGGCTCCTAGGGCCCATTGGAATGAAAAGATGTAGAATCTAAAAAAAAAATTTGGTTAAAATCGGTGGCCCATTGGCTGCTCCCTGACTTTGTTATTTTATAACTCAGAAAAGGTTTTATATAAGGTGAAAGAAAAATATTTACTATCTAGATGCTAATTCTGATCGCAAAATGTATTAAAAATTATATTTATATAATTATTCTTGTTATTTTTGTGAAGTTGTTTAAGCAATATATATTGCCGCGATAATATTGCCATTAATTTTTCTTAAGAACTGATAATACTCATATTTTATTTTCTCGGTCCCTTTATTTTAGAGCGCCTTCCCGTGTTATTGTTTTTTTCTTTGTTCATCATTGTTCTTTACTGATTATTTACCAAAATAAAAAAAAGTTTTGCGAACATTTTTGATCCCATTTAGTCGCAACCTACTCTTTGTGAAACTTAGCTCGGTAACCAAAATTTGCTTCTAATTTTGGTATAACAGTATTTTTCCCCCAGGAAAACACAGTTTGATTTAATACTCGCTATTTCTCTTTTATAACCTACGAACGTTAAGCAGATATATGTAGCCAATTTTTCAAAGGCTAATAGGGTTGAAATGAATTACCTGTAACATATTTTGTCGGCTTAAAGGCCTGGCCAAAGTGCGGATGAATAAGAGTAGGCCATATTTTTCCCTTTACCGTATATCTACTTTAAAACCCAAACATTCTCCTTCTGAACAAACACTTTTATAAATTTATGAAAACACATTACGGCGGAAAATCTTGATGTTTAAAGCTCGGTTAAAATTTTTGGTTATTTTCCAGTCTTTGAATGTCTATTTAGATAGGACTTTAGCTTTTTACAACTTATTTCTAGATTATCTTACTTATATTTATATCGTAAGGAATAATATATTTTTTAGTTCATTGTTCTCTGGAGATTATTTTGTTATCTAGCGCGACATTTTTAAGATCGCATTTTTATGACTTCAATTAGTTTATAAAATAATGTTTAAATGTCTCTCATTTAAGAAAAAAAGTCTAATCTTAGCATCTGTTGTTTTACTTCCTATTCCATTTAATGAATGGTCATAATGTTTTCCTCCTCCTTTCCATTCCAAGCACGATTTTAAGCGTTACCGTAAAATATATACCAACTCTCCTGTTTAAAAAGCATATCGTCACCCTAATTATTAACCACGTAACTCCACTTTAAGTGACTGTGCAGTTACGAGGTTTTATTACTAGGATGACGATATTTCTGCTATCTCACCTCATACAGGTTTCTAATTTTACTACAATTCCGGAAAAACCTTCATTCCACAAAAATATGTTCTGAATTCTATGATGAACCATCGGTTTCGGTCCGACATGTTCCCTGACTCATGCTCAGTTATTTTGTGTCGTTTTCTTCGGGGATGCATTTTTGAAAAGCACTTATTGATAGTTTTTGAAGTCTGATAGAGCTTACTATTCGGTTTGTAATGGTTATACTATTTGAGAGCTTTGAAAACACCCTCTTTTAATAAGATCGTTTTAGTTTTGATGACAAGTATACTCGTTTCATTTTTTTTTTTTTTTTTGTATGATTTTATCAAGATATTGCAGTACTTTATATCATCTTAACGAGCTTCTGTTTATCCTACCCAAAATCTTTCATTTATCAAATAAAAATTATTCATGAGGGAAATATTATTTTTATAATAATCTTGATATGAATATCAATCGTGAATTTCCGATAGAAAAATCTGTTAATAATATGATAATATTTCTGGTTATGGACATAATCTTATAAATAATATTATAAAAACTAGATGGACCACATATTTTTGAATTTTTGCTCAAATCTTCCATATGTACAAACAATTAATGCGGTAAAAAATCGTATACATAAATCAGTGTCTCTAACATATGAGGAATATTTAAACGGCATTAAAACAATGGTATATAAGGTATTAATTGAAAATTTCTGCCCTAAATAAGTAATTAATAAAATATGGTATAATCAAATAAATGATGACCCCAAAATAAAAAAACATAAAATAACTTGAACCGAGTTTTACATTGATATAAAAAACAGAAATAGTTAACAATAATCCAAATGAGAATGAGGAGAGTATGAGTAAATATTATGTTGGGCAATATTTTAAAATGAAATATTTATCAACTCTCCCAGATGAGGTAAAAAAAACTTTTCGAGCTTATGGCCTTCCAAATATAAAATTAGATCTGCATAACAATCATAAATTACAGAACCATTTATTCAATATGAAAGATCCAATATTACCTACAGATAAACAGAATGTTATTCACAAATTTAAATTTCAAGACTACAACAAGATATTTATAGGTGAAACCTCCAAACAAACTTATCTCTAGAATGACTCTACATGATAGTAACTGTAATAATAGCAAAAATAGGAATGCCACAGCGCATGCACAAAATAGTATTAAATTAAATCATAAATTTGATTTAAATTAAACGGAAATATTAGACATAGAAAAACACAATTTTAATAAAATAGAAAAGGAAGCCATTGACATAACCAAAAATATGAATAAAACTATAAATTTTGAGATTGATACAAGGAATCTCAGCAGCCACTATGGCTATGTAATTAAAAAATTAAAATTATAAAAAGACTTAAGCAAAACAAAGTAGATATTACAAACAGTAAAGTAGGTACTTGCAATGCTTAACCAATGTAGATGAAAGATGTAGGTCAGAAAAATAAAAATAAAAATTGTATAACAAAACAAGGATTGCAATAACCTTAATCCAATAAGGGTCAAAGTAATGTGCAAATGTGAATTAGTGGCACTGATAATAAAAAAAAAAGAATCAGTGACACTCCTCCAATTATATATGCATTTTTAAAATATTATAACAGTTTTAATGTACTTGACGAAATAATTATGTGGATTGAGGGTTGACTTAGTAGGAAAAAATATGTTATTGAATAAGGTAAATATGTTTAAAATTGTTTTAATTAAAAAATGTGTATACAAAAAAAAATGTAATAATTTATGGTATATATAGTAATAATATTTTTAACCAAATTAAATTATATTGTTGTTATATCCTAAGGATTAGGCAAAACACTGATAAATTGTTTATGAAGTTCAATAAAAGCATATAAGGAAGAACGACACATCCTTTATTGTATAAGAGAAATGTTATGCGTCAAGTTATTTGACCCTCACGTAGGGATAAATTAACTTAATCGATTATGAACTAAATGGAATATGTTCAGTTATTTTTCAATCAATTGATTAAATCTGTATGGCGCTGTTTGATTTCGGGTGAGTACGTGTTGGAATTACTTCTGTAGAATTGGTTAATGGTTACTTATATTAACATATTTCCTGTCTTCGGCTGATAGAAAATAATTACTCGAAAGCTCGTCCTTGCGATACCTCAAAGACTGGAACATGAGTCAAGACCGCTTACAGACCGACTGCTTGTTGGCGAACAAGGACTCATGAGGAAAGAAGTGAACTTCCTCTCCTACGTCACGTATACCTCAACTCAGGTTTCCGTCTCTCGGAAATCCCGACTTATTCTTAGAAATACCTGAGCTTACGGGACATAATATTGTTTTATTTTTATTTTGTTCTTGTTTTCTTTTCTGCATCTCGAATTTCAGATGTATCAGTCTCCACTTTCCTCCAGTTCGGTTTACATCATGCCTCCTGAGGACTATTGTTTTAGTAAGTATTCGTGAATGATTTACAATATTTAAAATAATTATAAAATTATTGAATAAATCGGAATGAACACCTAATGCTTTGATCAGTAACGAACAATATATGTTTCAGGAAAAAAAAACGGATTATTTTTTTATTTTATTGATAAATAACACAGGTTTTCGTCAAAAAGTTCAGTTATATTATTACTTATATTACTTATAAACCTATACTTTTGCTGTTTACTTTCTACTGTTTGATCAACATTGTAGCTGAATCGAAGTTCCTCTGTATGCAGATAGGGCAGTCGTGGAAAAAAAAAAATGCGCGCTAAAGTGATCCAAGAGAGCAATTGTTAGTAATATGTTAGAAAAATTCCTCGTAATAAGGAAATATTAAAAAATAAATATTGTCCATAATTTTTTAGGTGTAGTAATTGACACTGGAGGAGTTATCATTGAAAAACTGGAGATTGGTTAAAAAAAAAATTAGAGAACCTAGGCAACATTGTCATGGGTCACTAAATAAATAAATAGACCTTATCTATAGAACCTACAGCCTTATGTATATAAGGTACAACATACAAACCACTCATAAATATCGGATCACGTATGTGTTTAGAGTTGTTATTGTAGTATATGTATATAGTATCTACAAAAAAAAAAAATATATATATATATATATATATATATATATATATATATATATATATATATATATATATATATATATATAATTACAAACGTAACATGACAGGATATCCTCAATTGCATCTGAGGACGTTACTAGGCGATTACATCTCCATCCCCACCGAGCGTTGCTAGTTAACTGATCAACCGGAATAATTGTGGTTGATAGTGCACCATAAATTCCTCTCCAAGAACCACTGAAGTATCCGGCCTGTGTTATCTCCGTTAATAGAGAAAACATTCAGAGGAGAAAAACAAAACAAAAAACCAGGCTCCATCTACTTGACAGAATGTTGATCTTTGGATGTGGAGTTTTCTATTGAACATTCCTTCCTTTAAAATATTCACTGTTGATAGTTTTTTGCTTCTATTTGTTGTTTGTTTCATTTTGTTTAGTACATTTTTACTCTTAAAGTGTTCCAATATTTCCGTCCATCTTGGATCAATAAGGTGGTATATACTTTTTTATGAGAAAATTTCATTACTCAAATATATTCATTATTTATCTCTATTTTCACCTTGGTAACTATTGAGGCTTTTAGTTTTGAACCAGGACAAAAAGAGAAAAAAAGAGAAAGAAGAAGTATTAAACATCTTCTGAATCTCATATATTCAATAGCCTGGGCAAGTAGTTAAACCGAAACGACAGTTAATGTATATATTATATTTATTTTATATTATCTTTATCGATCCTCCGTGAAGTTGGTCTTAAAACGTTTGTAATTGGAGACATTATAGCCGCGTACCGTAGTTATAATTAACCGTTTGTTTCCCCACAGTTTAGACAATTAAACCTAGAGTTAAGGACCAGACCTATTCATCGTGCTTTCAAATATTCAAGTATGCTTATTTCAACTTCTGAACAAAGAACAAGCGTTGGGCTGATTAACCAAATTTTATGCAAGGTGCATTTACATATTTGTAACAGAATTACGTAAACCTATTCAGTTCTGCCCAGAATTTTTAACAGAAATTGGAAGAAAACCCACTTAAATAGATCTATTTATCGTAGCCAAGTGACAAAAATGTAATAAACCTACTTAAATATTGTGCTATAAATTTAATAATTTCTATATCTAACATTTTAATGTGCATTGCCAAACAGACAATAGCAATCATTAAGATAAAATAGTCTAGCGATTTCTAGATCTGGATATTTTATCAGGTTTCGTGTTCAAAATCTTTTAGTAATTTAATAAATAATAGCTTCCTTTCTATCTTCGCGTGACGTATAAAATTCAGTCAAGACAAGAGAGATCAGAACTCTGAACAAAACTACCGGTTACTGACTAACATTTTCAGCCCAATCAATTTAACTGAAAACTCAAAAAAACTTTACACGAATACAAGTTCTCATCCTCCTGACCAAGCCTACCAGTTTTCCTTCTACAGAAAAATGTCCCTGTGAAGGGAGGGCCCAATCCCGTCCAGATGTTTTATCCAATTCTCTCATCTTCATACAATCTAGAATTTTTTCGTCAATAGAGGTGATGTGAGAAAGTAAACAAAACGGTCATCTTTTCCGCTCTTTTCAATATTTGTAACCTGCTTTTATCCGGGAGAATTCAGTTACTACTGATTGGCGGCTGGTAGTTTTATTGGATGTATGATCATATTTACTACCATAGTAAGGAGGGAATTATTACCTGTATGAGGGAATGTCTAGACTTGATTTATTTAATTATTTTCAAGTGATTAACCTAGTTTTCGTTGCTACAGAAGCAATAGTTAACAACATTAATTGAGAATTTGGTCAGTTCAAGACGTATTTTTTTCCCTATAGACATAATAAGGTAGAATTTAAATTAATAACTTAGTTTTGCTGTATTCTGGGAACCAAAATAAAATAAACCTGGATTAGCGTGGGAATTCGACTTCTATTATAGTGATAATTCTCAGGGCGCCAAAGGTCCTAATAAAAGGCGTAACCACTCGTTATATCCACTCCTTCTTCTCCCAACCCCTTCTTCTCCTCTTGATCTTTCCTGTACTCCATCCAGGGCTGGAACTAGAATTTTTGCCTGGGGCCAAGCTTAATTTTGCCGCCCCCATCATATCACCCTCCCCAATAGAATTCAACAACTTTATAGAAGTATTTTAAGTGCTATATTTCGAAGTAAATATCCATAGCATTAACTCATTTTATTGACTGAATTATGGCTAATACAATCAAAAAGCATTAAAAAAAATTAATTAAACTTAAAACTAAAATTTCGCCGTAATTGGCCGCCCTCTAAATTCTGCCGCCATGGGCAAGCGTCCCTTTCCCCCTTCGTTCCGGCCCTGACTTCATCAGAGCATTTTATAAAATTCTGGAATCATTTAATACCTGAAAGTAACTCCGTCAAGAAATTTGTCAAGCTGATTTTTAAAACAGATGCTTAGCGAATGAAAGATGTTCAATTCTTATTGATAATACATACCCGTTTTCTCAACTTTTGAAAATTATGATTCGTTTGTTCGGTAAGCACATATATTTCCAGTTGTTTGGTTAAAATAAAGATTTGTCTAAAAACACCAATTTGTAAAATCTCTTGGTCGGAATTTCTCCGTTATTTAACCTCGAAATTCTCTGGCACAATTTACAAGCTTTTAAAGAATTCCACGACTTTTTCTGGTATTTATATCGGTAATATTAATTTTAAATTTTGCCTAATTTTCGATTTTTTTACTTTCCTGTACGCAGTAAAGGAAATATTGTAATCATGAAAATTTTCGATTTTCAAATTTCAACGGAAATATCCATTTTAACTAGTTTCGTCGTGACCTCTTTACGTACGTTCGTGCGTATCTCACATAACTCAAAAACGGCCATAGAAAGTTAAAATTTTGTATTTGGAATTGTTTTTAAAATCTAGTTGTGAACCTCCCTTTTTGGTGACATGATCACTGAAAGTGGTACTTAACTTGAACGCCCATGATTGATTTTCATAAAAAATTATATTAAAATACAATGACTTCTCAAATTTGGTATTTATAATTTATATATTGATTTCAATTATATATTAGATTTTGGTCTAAATTTGCAAACCGGAAGCGGTACTTTATTTTAATGTCATACTGAACTTTCATCAAAAATTATATTAAAATATAATGTGAAACATCTCAAATTTTGTAAATAATATTTTTATATCAATATAAATAGTATACTAGATTTTGGTTGAAATTGGTGAGGCCGAAGGGGTACTTTACTTGAAGGTAAACTTTCATCAAAAAGTGTATTAACATTAAATACAGAGATTATATGGTTCGTTGCTAAAGATTGAAAACGCAATTTTATTACTTAAGTGTTTTATTTTAAGTGTTTTATTGTTAAATTGTTTAATTGTTATAAAATTGTTTAAAGTGTTAAAGTTTGTAAAATACTTGTTTTCCTCCCCATTTGTGAGCTGAACAAATCTGCAGCAGGAAAATAAGTCTGCAGCGGGTTCTCCCGCTTAAAATGTTGAAACCTTCGATTTCTTATGTTTTATCTAGTGACAGTTCTAATGTTGTCACGGAGCACGAAGAAATCTCTTAGTAGCTTGTTGCCGACTGAAAGATAACGACATATAATAACGGAAAGAGACCCCACGGAAAAAAAAAAAAAAAAAAGATTAGTGATACCATTAGCAATCTAAACAGAATCGGACCTTTATCAAACCCAATAGACGACTCAGGCAACAAATAAGCAGCCTGTTTATGCTTAACCCCACCTATTTATTTAAGCAATGCAAAAGAACATGCAGCACTTGTTACACTCCTTCGTCATGACAAGGTCCTAATCGCTTAAGGCTGAAAACCTCTATGAGAGGAGTTACCGTGTATCCCGAAAATGCCGATATATAACGTGCAGGATAGTGGCACGTTAAAGAAGAGGGGGTGCTGACTTCCAGACTTATAAGCTTCCAGAAGATAAAAGCTCCCGAGTTGTCTCAAAAAATCTGCACTACGGTACCATATACCTCCCGCAACTATAAGACAAGATTTTGCCAACCGTGGATATGAGGCAACCAATATAGTCAATGTTATCTCACGGATTAAAACACTTCTCCCAATGATTTGTAATCGCGTATTGTAGTTACCTAATTTTTTTTCCACCTCCCGCCTTCTTATGTGGGAGGAATGTGAATTGTGCTAAAAATCATAAATCGAGATTTTCATGGATAATTACGTTACAAGATCCGTACTAACCGTTTTTAACATTTTCATAATTACGTATGTGCGTATGCGCGTGTGTTTGCCTGGCTGTCTTTGGAAACGACTATCCTAATTCAGGATCACTTTTTGAGCCACTGATTTATAGTTTAATAGACCTACAAGGAAGTCATGCGGTGTCAACATCAAATATTTTTTTAAATGCCTCTTTTATCCTATGACTTGTTGTATATCGACGTCGTTTTTTGAAAAAGGCGTAATCCCCATTTAGCAAACTTTACGGGAAATACATGAGACGGTTTTCCCCAAAGAACAATGTAAATTTCTTTTAAATTTTTTTTTTTTTGTGCAGTTGGAGTTTATTAAGGTGGTAAAACTTTTATTATTACAATATATTTGTAAAACTTCTAGCACTGGAAAAGAGCTGAGTGACGACTGAGAGCTGTCATTATTTGGTGCTTACGTCGTTAATAGTCGATTTTTAGACCATTTCCAATTTTTTTTTCGATACATCTTGCGCGGAAATCGATTGAGTTAAACACCACCTAATAAATCGAAACCTAAATTTCGAATTTTTGCCTCTTAAGCCTTTTTCAAAAAACGATATAGGTATATACCAACTTTCTTAATGTCTGAAGTAGAAGATATCTTATTGTTATTGTTTATCATATGTATAAAACAGTGGTTTTCGACCACACCAGTTAACCAGATTATTATATTGCGGTATTCATTAGACACAGAATTTGATATTTTTTAATTTAATAGACCATAGTTTTTTCGATCTAATGCACCGTTTAGGAATTATAGGTGAAAAAATAAAAAAAGTCCTAAAATTTCGAGTTTTTTAAATTTTTTCGAGTTAAAGAAAAAAATTAAATTTAAAAAAAAATTGAATAAAGTTTTTAATGAGAATAAAAATTAATAGTTTTGAAAATTATCAATAACAGACTGGTTTTTCTTGTACTTTTTACATTTCATCTCCCAGGTTTTAAAACTTATTTCTAGATTTTTCATCTTGAGCTTTCAGTATTATTTACTAAGGCTTATGCAAGCTAAATATAACTGGTGGTTTTAAATTTGATCATACTAAGTAAACGGTAAAAAGAAATTAAAATATAGTTTTCTTTAAATATGCCTGTATATCTCTCTGCGGGATAGGGTGCATGTGATACGCAGTTTTTTCGTAAAGCGTTCCACCGATTTAAAAGGTTGCATCAATCAAATGAAAAAAAAAATGGAAATTTTGCTGAAAAAAAAATTATTTATTTATTTATGAACAATTTTGGGCTCTTCAGCCACTTGGGTTATTTTTTCCCTGTACTAAGCTCACTGACATTGGTAACTTACAAAATTTAAGTTCTATCATAACAAAATGATTAATTTTTAAATTTTAATATAAATTTCAACTTGTTTTAGAAGTAGTATCAATTTTGCTGCACCCTTGATGCTTTTTTTTAAAGTCTTTATTATATCAGTCCCGAACCCGACTTCATCATAAAAAAAAAAAATTAATAACACAATTTAGGGTAGACTTATATTATTGGCAATTGACATTGACCTATAAAATTTTGGCGCAAGAAAACACATTAAATTAAAAACTTAATTTAAAATGTATGCGTAATCATTTTTATTTTAATTATCTAACTTTTTTACTACCCTTTCTTATTAATTATTGTAATTAGTTTGCATACAATTTTAGCTGAATCGTACCTTCAAAATTTTACTCAAATATCACTTTCGAACATAATCGTTCTATATACCCATAATAGGCTTTTTTAAAATAGGTATTAATTATTTACGATTTTAAGATTAAGATTGTTTGTGTTTTGAATTCATTGGCTTAAGAGCCATCCTGTACCTATACTTCTTTTTCCTCAAAAAATACGATTTATTAGTCAATAGATAGCTTATTCAATTACTGTTTTACTTGTTTTAAAAGTCAATAGTATTAACTGGATTTGTCATTTGTCAATTGCGTGAAAAATGAAAGAAAAATATCTTATTAAATCTTTTTTTTTTTTAATATATTTGCGGGTGTAAAAAACATATTTGTTGATGACGCGTAAACCTTGTGTCTTGTTTGTTAGACTGTTTATAAATCTCCTTTTAGGAAAGATCATTTCGTACTATGTTTAGTCGTATTTACCAAGATTCTTTAATAATATTTTGTTGACCCATACTGAAGATTTTCGTTAATGTCTTTGAAAAAATAAATAGTTTTGTTGACTTGTGTTTGTGACAGTCAGTGTTGTGGAGCCACCGTGGCTCGCAATCCGTCGAGACCCAGGAAAAGATGGTGGCATCAAGTTTCTGGACATGGCCATTGCCAGTTGATTTTAGAATAATCATAGATGAAGGTATTGCGTTTCGTTTTTTTATTCCTTTTATTATTTATTTTAAATCTTTGCAAATCTTATTCTAGAGACAATAGAACAAACTAAATAATCTTTAAATCAGTTTTATTTAAATATCCTTATTAAAATAAATTTTCAAGAAGGCCAGAGAGGAGTATGCACGCCATCGCCCTCAGGCTGTATAAATATATAAATATAAATATATATATATATATATATATATATATATATATATATATATATATATATATATATATATATATTACTGTCCATAGATATAAAAGGCTGATTAATATTGATTTTTTTCTTTTCTATTTATTGATTTAGCAAATGTACCTGTCTCTAAATTTTGGCATGAGCGAAAAAGAGGTGTCATTAAAATTGTTTTTTAAAAAAATACACTGAAAAGGGATCTAAGGGATGCCTCAGGGAAGAGTGTATTGATCAGATAGCTACTGATTTTATCCAGGATCCAGCTAGATACTTCCACTAACTGGAGGAGGACAGGAGCATCAGATAAAATTAAATGGCGACCTATAATGCAGCAAGCCAAAACTCACTAATTGGGTTCTAGGTAGTGCTCCTAAAATATTAATTTATCAATTTTCATTGATACCAATGAATCTTGTGAATAAAAATCATTCCAAAATTTTTATATTGATATTTTTTCAACTAATCTTTTATGATTTGATATTTAACGTTTTGTTCAAATTGTCTCCGCGAACCGCTATGCATATGTATATACATACTATATATGTATACAATTCTAAACTTTTCGATTTATGCGCAAATGAAATATAGAAATGTTTTTGCGGCTTTTGCAAAGCCGCGATATCGATATCAGTAAATTTTATTATTGCAAAACCATCTGCGAACCTTGAAGATGATAAAGTTAAAATTTGGTAAAGATTGGTTCAGTAGTTTTTTCGGTTAGACTTTATAAACGAAAAACGGTCTGTCCTTTTATATAGTTTGAATAATAGTTTGATTTCTGAATGATTTATTTCTGAAATAATTATTTCCTGAATAACTCCAATTGTGAAATAACGTTTAAAATCCAGGTGCACTGGAAATACACAATAATAATTACCCTCAAAACAGTAGTGAACGGAAAGTTTTGACATTTTTGTTTAATCCATTAGCATAAGTAGCTTCTACTATTATATTCTTTTTTATCTGCAAATATTTAAAAAGATAAAGAAAACGAAAAAATGGTTAATACTGTTTGTAAAATAATTTTGACCTGGATGATCTGCTCTAGGGTTAATGGCTCAATGAGGTCTCTTAACAAATTAAAATGTATTTTATGTAATTGAACGTAATTTCAGTGGCGTAAATAACGCCAATGCAATCGATGCAAAGAATTGGGGCTCCGTGCACAAAAAAAATATATATATTTATTTATAGTTAACATAGTTTTGCTTTGTTTTGTATGTTTTGAGGGGAATTTGAATTTGTTAGCGAGGTAAAGTAGTGCCTTGTGGATAAGATAAAGTTGGTTATTTTTTCTGTAGAGGGGAATTGGCTCACAAAATGCTTGCATTGTGGCGCATCATCTAAGGATTAAGCTAAGGTTAAGCCACTGACTTTTTGTAAAAATTATAAATTCAGAAAAAATTATTTGATGAAATAATTATTCCATCAATCATTATTAAAAACTTATTTCGTAAAATAATCATTTAACAAATAAGATTCAAGTAAAAATTATAATTGGGGATTGATAATCAATCCCTAATTAGATTGATCTTTCTATACTATCATGCGGATGTCAAATAACTAAAATTTATAAAATAAATTAATTTAAGAAATAATTTAATAGAATATTCAGTGATTTATTTTTCAAATATTATTTCGAATAAATTTTGCTGAAATCTAATTCTGACTCTCTGAAATTATTATAGCTAAAAACTTGGTTAAAAAACAATGACAGCTTTTTAAATAAATAAATTTGGCTTGTTTTTTTTATGTTCACAAGAAGTCGATCGTAAACTTCCAACAATTATTGTTTTCTGACATAAAAAAAACAACACTTCTGAAGCCACTTAGGATCGGTTTTTATTTATTCTAATTATTATTAAGAATGCTTTGTGGAAGGTGTTGGAGATATACTAACTTTAAGCACCAACATATGTTTTCCCAATTCTCCCCTGAACGTTGTGTATCACATGTTCTATTTCTTGTATTGAAATCTTGAACCTAACCCAGGTCCTTGAAGGAGGCAATGCTTAAGATTTGCTTCATCCCGTCAGCAGCTATTGTGTACATCGTCATGTGTTCCACATTCCAGCTCATTTACTGGCAGGCTCAATTATGAAATAGTCTATTTTGCCATTCTTCCTTCGTAGTAAGCAAGTTGCAACTATTGTGAAACACCTTATAACATCCTGAACGGATTAGTGGCCAAGGACTGTTCACACGTTTAGTGTAGGCACCTGCCTTTTTGGAGTTCATGATATATAAATAAAGTTCGATGAGGGAATTGCAGTGTTCGCACTTTCTTCGAAACCGGATTTTTCCATTTTGAAATTAACTAACAACTAATGCTACTTCGCCATGCTAAAATTTCAGATGGGAGTAGGTTAAGTGATTGTTATCATTTTATTATTATATATAATTTTGCTTGAAATCTTCAAAAGCTGAAAAGCCTCGTGGATGAAGTTAAAATAATACTTGAGCCACTAGCCATAAAATTACAAATTTCCTCTCGGGCCATGCTTTTTTAAATTTTTTTATTTGATATCAGACCATGAATATTATTACATAACGCTCAACTCATTTTTCATATTCTGAAGAATACGAAATGTTTTATATTTCAAACTGATACTCGTGGTTTGGTGGTAACATTTACAATTATTATTCAAGAAAGCAAAATATACCAATTTGATACACAGTACTGTTACTCTTTTCATATTGTATTATTTTTTTTTTTTACCGTTCTGTGTATGTATACGAAATCTTCTGCATAGGTTACTTATTAATTTTACAGCTGTACTGTTAGCAAACATTTTTACATGAAGTATAAACAAATAAATAAATAGCTTCCTTCATTTTCCATTACTGATAGGCCGTTATAAGTCTTAATGTTAAACATAATGGAAACTGTGAATACTAGTTGTTCTTAGTCCCTTCTTTGTGAATCGAAATGATACACATGGCGCCTTGGTGATAATTCACTCCGTATCAATTTGATACTTATGGCAGTCTGAATATCAAAGGTAAAAGTAGATTGAACTTAGTATTACAAAATGCAGATTGTTATATTTTATCCATATAAATATACTTCTGTTGCGAATTGTAACAGAATTCAATGAATTCTTGCGCCAGGATATCTTTGTTATTATACAAAAAAATTAAATATTAGAATTATAAAGTAATATTATACTTGCAAATATAATTTAACATTAAAATTTCACCTTTCGAGCTTTTTTGCCGCAAAAACGTTTATGATCTAGTCATAGTTTATGGAAGCAGCTCTTTTGTGCTCCATGGATATTATACTCGGATTTGTTAACCTTTGTTGAATAATCACGATTTCATCATAAAGGGGGGAAATATTAAAACGTTCGAGCAAAAAAAAAAATTTTTTTTTACGACTCAAAATCAATCGATCAACTCAATGATATTTTTTTATTTGAGAAACATGAACCTGGTGTCATTTATACAAAAAATAAATAAAAATTTGTAATAACAATAAGTTTCTAAATATGGCTGAATTTGTTAGGATCGCTGCTTGCACAGTTCTAATTATTTAAAGTTGAAAAGAAACGGAAGAGGCGTAAAATGTTTTGTAAAGATCCTCGTTTTGGTTGAAATTAAATTATAACTATGAATACTTTATATTTTTGGGCCAGCGCTTCGATAAATATTGTTTTAAGTTCTACTTTTATAAGCGGGTTTAGTCACTCTTCACAAAAAAGGTGCTTAGTGAAAATCTTCAATAAATAATGTATTGTAATAATGTAACCTCTGTAGGTCACATAATGATAATAAAACAAAAATAAATCAGGAAGAGGTAAATCACAGAGAATAACTAGAGACCTTGTCACACTATGAAACAAGGCCTGTCTAACAATTGTCACATTTTCTCTTTCTTCAAACGGTGAGACAAATTCGAGGATTAAATATTTTTATTGAATTGTATCGTTTTTTTTTATTACACTTGTTTTATATTTAAAGACACCCCAGATGCTAAAAAATCTTGTCGGCCGACATTAGGAGGGAGCGGTTTTCAAAATGGTGGCCAAAAAATCTCGAAATTTTAGGACTTTTTTGATTTTCAGCCATATTTCCTAACCAGTACATTCTACTGAAAAAGTGGTGTTGTATTAAATTAAAGAGCATCGCATTCTGCCTCTAACGAGTACCACAACATAATAATTTGGGTTACTGGTGTAGTCGAAAAATATGGTCAAAACAACGAGTTGTCAAAAACAGAGACCGAGCTCTATATAATGTATGAGTCTATGCCTAGTGTTCGATCCCACCAGTTTCCCACATTACTATGTTGTGTTACTCATTAGACGCAGAATTTGATGCTCTTTAACTTATACATCATCACTTTTTCGATAGACTGCATCGCTTAGAAATTATAGATGGAAAAACAAAAAAAATCTTCTAAACTTTCGAGTTTAATGGTCGCCATTTTTTATTCCAGCGTTTTAAGTTGGCAGACGTGCATTTTTAATTTATATGGCATAAATGTTCATTTTATATGCCTACAAAACTTTTTCCAAAGAGTTTGGTACCACAAAAGAATTCCTCAGGAATGAGATGACATTGTTATAATCCCTATCTACAAGAAAGGGAGTCAAAGTAATTGCTCTAATTACAAACCTTGCCTGTCTTCCTGCTTTATAAAGTATATACATCCATTCTAGAGAGCCGGTTAAGACCACTGGTTGAGCCTTACTTGCAGAAAGAGCAAAGTGTTTTTAGGAATTGAAGAGAAAGGGAATGACTATTTATACCCAAAAAACCAAAGTCCTTCAAGTCGGTGAAGAGGTGACAGACTTCGCGTACCGATGATCAATAGATCTGGTAGAGTGGATTCATAAATCTCGAGCAGAATCTCTAAGGCAAATTCCAGATACTACCAGATCTGTAATTATGTTTTCGGAAAAAGAGAGGTAGGACAAGGTATAAAGCTCTACTTATTCAAGTCTGTTTTCCTACTAGTACTTCTCTATTGAGCGGAGAGCTGGATTCTGAATGAGAGACTGCAAACCTGTGTTACTGCAGCTGAAATGACAATTCTTAGGAGAATTGTGGAAAAAAACATAGAGAGACTGTGTCCGGAGTGACAGGATTAGAAAAGATTTGAATGTACGCCCGGTGAGGAAAACCCTGGAGAAGAGACAACTGAGATGGTATGAACGTGTCTGTTGCATGGGCCACCCCTTAGACCCGATAAAAATTATGGAGGCGAGACCAGTGGGAAGAAGACCATCTTATAAAATCAGGCGGCAAAGAACCTCTTATATCAGCCACATGGAACGAATAGGTAGATGCAGAGGGAAGACTATAGTAGAAATGAGGAACCTTGCCAGTAGCAGAGATGCATGGCACAAATGGCTAGAAGCACCACCACGCTGAAAGGCAAATGGATGGAAGAAAAAAAAGAAGAGAAGAAACACATAATTGATCACTTTTTCACAGTTGTTTTGGCGTTACATGATTAATTACAATATTCATGTTTTTAAATTTTAGCAATTCATTCAAAACTGATTTTATTCTGATTGATCTATTATAAACAATATTAAATAATAAAAAATAATAAATTGTTCAATCTATATATTGTATTATTCATTGTACCAACTTATTTTGCTGGTTGAAAAAGAACTTTCAGTCGTTTTCAGAGTTGAAAATTTCATATAGTTTTGAAATTTACTATCAAAAATTAAAAAAAAAAAGAAAAAGTCCATTAATTGTCTACTTTCATAATATCAGTTTTCATTAATTCATTTATTTCTACTTTGGTCTAGTTTTTTTTTTCTCTCTCTCTTTAATCATTTATGAATTATGAATTATGTTAACAGAGGCGTGGAGGGAGGGTGAGATGAGGAGCGGGGGGGAGACGCCCCCTCCTGAGCGGGCCGGCCTGGTGAAGTCATGGTACGGCTACGGGGCCCTAGCTGAGGAGGAGGAGTCCACTGCCTCTGCATCTCCTGCGCAACAGGCCAAAGGTAAGACCTAATATTTGAGGCGCTCCATGTAAGAAGCGCAAAACCAGAAGAAAAAAAAAAAAAAAGTCTTCCTTTAAATAATTGAGAATTGTAGAATTCCAAATAGAATTATTATTCTGAATTATTTTATATTTATATATATATATATATATATATATATATATATATATATATATATATATATATATATATATATATATATATATATTTATATTAAGAAATGATGGTGGCATGGTGGATTCGCCCTCCTTCCATGGAGCGTCTCATATTTAATGCTTTATAGATGAAGATATTCTATTATTTTAACCTGCCAGCTCATTTTTTTTTCTTTTATTGTGATGTAATTGGATTATTAATTGAAAAAATAAAAAAAGAACTTTGTTGGCCTCTTTAACACAGTTCAATATAGCAATGAGAGGCTCATTAATCGAGATCGATAAATAGCTATTTTTTTTACCTCAGACAGAAAATTTTGACTACTACTTCTTTAGGTATTTAACTGTTATCTCCTGAAAGTAGAAAGAAGCTGTAATTTTACTTTCCAAGCTCTAAAATAAGTATATTGGTAATTGGATTTTTCATTAAAATCACAAGTGTATAATGTTAAATGCCAAAATAACTCTCATTAGCAAATGTCTTCACTTGTATTCTGCCTGTTAACAGAATGAAAAGACTGCAAAATCTTCCAAAATGAAATCATATAAAATCTATAAATAATAGAAAATAAAGTTTATTTAGATTTATTTTGTTAGTGCAAAGGCTTTTTACTGATGCTGTATGCCGAATTATGTAGCAGTAGTAAAGGTATGCTACAAAACATTCATCATATTAAGGCAAACATTCATAGATCACTCAGGTTTATTAATGTTCATGTTTAATGATTAACTAACTTAATAATTATTATACACATTACCCATATCTTTTCTAACGACAGGCAAGGATATGCCTGAATCAGTTATTTGAAACAGTCTCAATGAATTCCTTTACTATTAGATTCTTTTCTTTTATATTTACATTATTATATATATATACATTTACTGTATATTTTATTTGCCTTAATTTAAGCAGGCATATCCTCGAAGTTTAAATACTTTTAATAAATTAGTCATTCAATACTACATTCTAAAACTTGTTTGTGGCATTATCATCAGAAGGGAGCCATATACAATACAATAATTACCAATGACATGTTGCTTTGAACTTCAGAAATATCAAGAATAATATTTTTAAAGATTTATCACATATAGAAAACAAGAAATACTTATAATTAGTTTATCATTGTTTTGATTTTGTGTCTATACAACTTGACAATTTATTTGCGCTTCTTTCAGATCGTATCAAATGGCGATCAAGCTTGGCTCTTGGGTCGATCCTCAGCCGCTGGTCAAGGTCGAGGATAGACCTCGGCAGTACCGAAGGCATGAGGAAATGCCATACAGTACTGACCCTATCTCAAGAACCTATGAAACCTGTAAACAGGCTCAGGCATGGCAACTTTGTTTGTTCGAGGTAAGCTAGATCAATTAAATTTGCATACTTGGCCATGATTTTTTTTTTTAATATATAAAGAAATATTTGTATTTAATTATGAACGATTGAATTGGCATTTTTATGATTTTATATTCTGACTATTTGACATATATTTTGTCTCAAAGACATCCAATATAGAGTATATTGAGGGTGTTATGTAAATGACATATGCTCAATGTTTAAAAATTGGATTTTTAATTCATCCAACTCTTTTGCAGTCATTCATTTTTTCAATCTTCCAACTCCAGACAACATTGTAAAAACATTGTATTAGGATTGAATGACTGAAAAAATGCAGTTGAATGACTGTAAATAGAGTTGGATAAAGCAAAAATCTAATTATTAAAAATTGAGCGTTATGATGTTTTGTTTTATCACTCTCGATATCTTAAATCTTGCTATATTCAGCTGTTATTGTATCAAAGGTATTTTTCTTAAATAATGCATGTAATCTATTATGGAAACATTTTTTTGTTTTAATTAATATTTGATAATTATTATATAAGTATTTCATGTATAATATGTGTTGGCAAGTCATGAAAATATGATTACAACCTACAAAATTATTAAAATTATATAACCAATTTTAATAATTTGATGATATCAGATGAGTTTTACCAGACCTATATAAAAGTAAACTGCAAAAGCAAACATATTAAAATGGGCAATGACCTCTTATTTCATTCATACAATTTTCTTCAGCTTAAACTCTACATATTTTAGCTATAGTTAAAGGGTTTATATTTATTTAGTGGGCTCACCACAAAATAAAAGTCAACCTTCACTGGCCAGAGTTACAAGTTACCGCAGACACAAATTCCAGTGGTTCATTATTAATTGAGTTTGGTATTTTAGTATTTAGCAAAAACATCCTAAAGGTAATGAATGAAGAAAGTGAATATCTCAAAAGAAAATCATTGCTAATTGTCTTAGTTAGTTTTAGCAAAAAAGTATTATACTAAAAACTAATAAATATACTATTTTTTCTCTATTAAATTAATTTTAATTTTTATGTTTTGCATACTGAATTAGGCAAAGAGGACCACTATCTTTGGTCTTTATCTCCCCACCTTTATCAGTACCAGTACATACTGAATGATTCTAATATACTAGAGGATAAAAAAGAAATTATGAAGTTTATGTTATGCATTAAAAAAGGACATATATATGTAGTGTATATTTTGTTGAAGATGTATCACCATCAGAAATCAGAATAAAACTACTCTAACTTGTCATACTAGAAAAAGATGACGGTGTTAGTGGCCTTATAAATGTCTTATATTAAGCAATCCATTAGCATCTTAATTCATTTATTTAGAACTTTGCTGAAATACATTTACCTCATTGCTGAAATACATCTTTCCTCATCTCGCTTTCTTGACCTTGTCATATACTGAAAATTTTTTCTAGATGATAATGTCAAGCTTACTAATTCATATCAAGCTTCATGAACTTTTCTTCACGACAATGTATCATTGTTCATAACATTTGAAAAAATAGCCAAAAACAGATTATACATTATATTATTATGTAATATTATTATATTATAAATGATGTTTAGTGCATATATCACTGAGATGACATCTTAATATTCGCATTTTGAGAAAACTCTCAAAATTAATTAATATAAATAAATTCAAAATAAAACAATACTTTTGGTTGGCACCAAATGGGTTAATTATGGTTGTACCAATTTCATGGGTCAAAATCAATCCCTTGCCCTTCTTATAACTTGATGGATCAAAAAACTGATTTTTAACAAGTAATTGTACCTAAATATCTGTTTTAAATTTTAAGTTCAATTTTAGATATTTTAATAAATCTTATTAAAATGGATTACATTTTATTGTTATAGATATCTTATTTTCATTTTTTTTTTTAATTTTATTTAATCTCAATAATAGTCTATATTTTGTTGATAATCAGGTGTTATAACCCAACATTAATCATTATATGATTATATTTGTGCTTTTATTAATTTCTCTTAAAACTCATTTAATTCAATTTATTTCATGTAAATTATGCGATGTATATTTTATTGAATATGTATTTACACCATATTAAGAATTGCTTATGCTTATTGTTTGATCATACATGAATGAATATACTGTTCAAAAGTAAATACTTTTTACCAAGCCACAAAAAATACAATCTGAATGTGAAATTTAAGTAAGAAAGAGCAAATCAAGAATTTAAGGATCCATGTCTCCGGTAAGCTTATAGTAGCAAATTCTGTACGTATTCTTATTATGCCAACATGCTTTGCAAATTTTCATTCAATGAACAGGTATCAGAGAAAATATCTTTGAACTGTTTCACTCTTTTTAATGCACTAATTGAGTTTTTCATCTATTCATTCATTAATTTTGTAATTTATCTCTATCCAGAAATATTTTAGTTTCACTTTTAAAATACAAGCTTTATCAAGTTTGTATTAATAACAGTTTATAACAGTGTAATTAGTGTAAAAAAGTGTAATTATAACAGTTTGTATAATAACATATATATACATATATATATCATCGATTAATTATTTTATATGCTCCATATGAAGGTATATTATGGACAAGCGTAATACAAATTAAGAAAACAAGAAAATCATTAAATTAATAATAATGAAACAAAATGTTTTAAAAAATTTACAAAAATTAATGCAAAATAAACAAAAAGATTCTAGTACATTTTTAAATAATCTGCAAATAAAGTTTTCCTCCATTTTATTATTTTCTGCAACTCCGTGTTGGAGGTACTCTTCCATCTTCTCAGTTCCAGGTCCGTTGGTTAAAGTCCAATTTGTCTATGAATTTAATGGAGTCCTAGATAAGTGATACTTTGTCAGGGTCAGGTTTTGATAGAAACGAGGTGTAAAATTTTTCTTCATGTAAATGATATTATACTTTATTTTTAAATGATGATAGTGAACCAAATTGGAATGGAGTCTGTAACTAAATATGTTCTAAGAGGTATGACTAAAAAACTGTGCTGTTAACAAAATTCCATTTTAAAAAAGTTCAGGAAAAAGGGCACTTAAGGTGTTATGAGAAAAATCTATGGAAATGGGTTTGTCTCAATTATTTAGAGATGTTACTTTTTCTGTCCTGATGATGCCTGAATTGTCGAAACGTTGACTGGTTAGTTGCTTATAGGTATTTTAGAGATTCGAGGCTTTGTGCGTTTCATTAATTTCATAGCTTTATTTAAATGAATGGTGGTTAAAGTATTTCATTTTTACTAACATTTATTTATATACATAGTTTAAAAGAAGTGATTTCTTATAATGTAAGAAATTGCATTACTTATCATAACTAGGTTCCTTCCTACCATCCTCTTATTGTGTTACATTTCTAAATTATTTTTACATAAACTTGTAAATTTGATGCAAATGTTAATTTCAGCTTAAAAAAACAAAAATTTAGGTAAATTATTCAAGCAAGTATTGTAAATGAAATACAATTTACATCATATTAGATTTGAAAACACTTGTATAAACGAGTAAGAGTGGCAAAACATGTTAGTTATAACACTTAGATGAAAAGTTATGCATCATCAGACTTCTAAAAATAGACAAGAGGCTCAGATGAACTAGGGAAGTTTGTTAATGAGTATAGAACGGCCATTTGAGTCATAATGATTTCTTATAAGACTAAAAAACAGGCCTGTTTAGATATCGCAATTTTCAAGCGGACTTTTAAGCTTGGCCAGCTGGCTTAGTGCCAATGACAATTAAGCTGTTATAGTAACTTATTTGTCATGCTGAATCAGAGGAAATATGGTTCTAACAAAAAAAGGTAGGCCTAAACTTCTAGAACTACAAAGATTTTTAATTTATTAAACAACATATATCATCCAATTTCTTTCTGCCAAAATAGCTTGTTTTTTTGTATATGTCAAAATTGTTTGTGTATGTACTCCTGGAAGTATGACCATTAATGAAAAAATGAATTGATACACTTTAATTTAGGGAAACAATATTGTATATGATGCAATAAATATATAATTATATGTTTATGTACTATACAGCACATAGAAAAGAAACCAAAATGATCATGAACACTGGAAAAAATCAACTTGAATATTGAACAGCTGTTCATAAAATAACCTGCTATTGTTATTAAATACTTCTTTTACGATTCTTGGCATTCTTTCGATTAATTTTTTTAATTTCTTGAGTAGTAAATCTCTCCAGGCACCTTGGTCAGGACTCTGCAGTGGCCTTGTCATCATTATAAGCATTTTTTTTATCTTCTTGGTTTGATAGATACTCTTGTGTACAAAGCTTTGAATTAAGCTTTGGATTATTGTCTTGCATCAGCACAAATCCGCTACTGAATAATCACAACCCTATGGTACAGCGTTTTCCATTAAAATTTATTTGTAATGTTCTTCTCTCATAATACCATTGATTTTTACCAAGTCCCCTACATCACCATCTCCTAGGTTAAACTCCACAGCAATATCTGGGGCAATTAATCTCCTATTTCTCTTCCTTGTTAATCTGAAGAACTGATCCTCTGTATCAGTTGTTACTCTTGATAGCCTTGGGCGATGGCTACCCATATGGCTTCCTGTCTCTCTGTTGCATTATAT
Source organism: Rhaphigaster nebulosa (assembly GCA_948150685.1). Taxonomy (NCBI): domain Eukaryota; kingdom Metazoa; phylum Arthropoda; class Insecta; order Hemiptera; family Pentatomidae; genus Rhaphigaster; species Rhaphigaster nebulosa. The sequence continues at coordinate 109,252,630 of OX411309.1, read as the reverse complement.
CTAAGATGCACTGTCAAAGCACAAACTCTTAATTTTTTCACGATGTTACAGAATGTTAGCCTTTTTTTAAGTAAAGTGAGAATGGTTGAACGAGTTAGAGAGAGGCTTGCAATGAGCCATTGAATGCAAAATTTCAAAACAAGTCGGAAAATGAAAAAAAACTGAGATCTCAGAAATATAAGATAGACACATTATAGGGCATAAAAGGATTACAATTTGTTTATATTATAGTTTTTGGCTCAGCTAATCCTTATTATAAAAAGCTAGAAAAGTGACATTATTATTTCCATTTAAAACAATAATATTGTCTAATGAGGTAGCAAAGGGTTCAATATAACATTTATTATGAAAATTATAGTTATTCGCAGTGTCACTGAATTTTTATCAGGTGTAGTATGTGTAGCATGTGTAGTATGTATTTTTATTAAATTGTTGTGCATGATTTGAACTGTTCTTTCTGCTTCAGATGTTCCTCTCTCTTATCGATGGCCTCCTCGTCCAAATACTCAATTACAGCAGAGGGAAACTATGTACAGGTTGGAAAGCCAGAACCTACTCCTACAAAGATATTATGCAAGCTATGCCTCTCTCAGGTGAATCTGCCATCAACCTGGACTCTTCAATGTGGCTGCACCTTCTGCACTGAGGTATTAAATATGAAAAAGCCTCTGTATAATTGCTATAAATACGCCTGAGTAGCACTTACTATTTTGAGTATATATACATCCATACATAATATCCCATTAGTAGGTAATATAAGTTTTTAAATAATTTGGATTGGGTTTTATAAAAATGGTTAATATATATTGCATCAGCTACTTGCTCCAATGATATCTAATTTATTTTAGCCTGATTTTTTTCAAAACCTTGAAAATTATAGGAAAATTTATATTTTTATAATGTATACAATTGCCTAAAAAAAAAAATATTCTATATCTAATATTGATTTAAAGGCTTTCCTTGTATAAATATGATTCCGAGAAATAGTTCAAGCTGTCAGTTCTCTAAAAGAAGTTATGAAAAAAAATAGTGAAAAATTGCTACTCTTTGAAAATATGTAAGTGGAATCAATTCACAACCATCAAAACTTATAAACTTCATCTAAGCGCCAAAAAAAAAAATTGCTAAAGTCTCTTGAGATTGGTTTTGATTTAAAGTGACTTATCATTATTGGTTTAGAACAATGAAAGGTCCTTAGGACTAGTGTACATTGGCAGCAACAGAAAAGGATCTTTTTTTCAATATTATCTTTTAGATGATCTATTGGGTTGCCTGGAAGATTCTTAAAGAAATTTTGACCAAAATTAAAATTCATTAAAACTTTAAAATTTATTTTTATAAATTAAGTATAATTACCACCATTAGCGATTACCCTTCCCCAATGGCTCAGAAGGTCTATAATTCCTTTTTTCCAAAAATCGCTGTTTTTACATCTTCTTCTGCAGTGTAGGATTTCTCTTGCAGAAAATTTTGGAAGGGACAGAAAAAGTAGTAATCTGAAGTAGCAATGTCTGGTGGGTGAGGTAAAAACTCCTATCCGAAGCTCAGTAAGTCCTGCCGAGTCCTTTAAAAGGCATGAGACCGAGCTTTGTCATGTTGAAATATTTTACCCTTCCTATTTGTCGACTCTCGCCGTTTTTCTTTGCCACCTTCAGTCAATCTAATTGGGCACAGCAAACATCAGTATTGATTGGGTCTCTTCTAATCCCACCAAATATAGAGCATAATCTTCCTTGGACGCAAACCTGCTTTTGGCATTCAGCGGTGCCGTTCCAGGTGATCCCCATAATTTTCTCATGGGGAATCCAAACATCGCAACAACAGGCATACTCAGCCTTCTTTAGATGATCAAAAACGGTCGATTTGCAAGAATTTAATTCCGCAGCTATATCACTGACAGTAATACGTGAATTGTTTGCAATTGCAGCCCTGATATCCTCTATATTCATCGTTAAACTTCGGCCAACCGGGAGACTTTCTTCCAGATCGAAACCTCCAGACCCAAACCGCGAAAACCACTCCTGACCAGTGCTGTCAGCAACTGAAGTGCGAATCTTATTTGGAGATTGGGCAGCATTTTTCCTTTTTTTATAATAAAAGTATAATATGGCAAAAATGGACTTTATTATCACTTATGCTTGTTTTGCACAAACTGATCATACTGAGCTTAGATAAAACAAATCAGGAATGTAAACACAGTTAATTGGATCAAACATATATAAACAAACATAAGCTTTATGATTCATTATGAGGTAAAGAATAAAAATTAAACCTTATTTTAAAAACTCTATGAAGTTTCCGGAAAGCCCAATCTTTAACTTATAGATAGTTGAGGAAAAAATATATATTGTGTATTTTTATGCCTTTTCTTAATTTTTCATTTCTCTAGATATGCATTTGGAGGCATTGTAGTAGTCAGTTAATCTGGAGCATTGTTAGTTTGTTTTTTGGTTTATTATTTTTAAACATAGACCTTTGTAATTAAATTTTTTTTTTTAATGCCCCTCTCAAAATTTGAGGTTTAACGTTTCAAGATACATAGAAATATCAAATAAAAAAATCCATCCGTCTGCCATCCACGGCTTTTCTTTGTGACTACTGTATCAATTTTCTTCAGATTTGGCAACAATGTCACATTTCATCCCACGATGATCCTCAGAGCTCGACATTAACATCCCTCTTTTTGTTTCAAAATGGCGGCCGATTAGAGATTTTTTAAGTCCATAACTCTGCCATTTATAAAGATAGAGGGGAAATGTGAGGTGTTTTTGGAATCAGCAAACCAAAGAAAAAATACAAAAATCTGATAAACAAAAAATTTATATAAATGCTTTTGGTTTATTATTTTCAATAATAAACCTTTGTAATCAACTATCCTTCCTTGGATAATTTCTGCACTTTCTTCAGCTTTCCTTTTTCTTTTCCCGCTGAAGTGCACATCCAATATTTTCCTCTGTACCATTTCACCCTGTGATTACATGCCCTGACCATTTCATCCTACTTACATTTACAGAGTTTCTTCCCAACACTCTCATGGCAAAGCATCTTGGGATAAGTTTCAAATTTCTGCTCCATAGGTGCTACTGTTTAATTTCTTTGCTGAACTTAGTAGATATCTTTTATAAAGTATTCTGCACATGTTCCTTTCCCAAAACACTCCAAATGCTCATTTGAAAGATAATCTAATTATCTAAACTATAAAACAAAGCAATACGGAAAGTCCTGTGAATGGAAAACCAGATATTTTTGAAATATTACTATTTGGAAATAATAAACCATTGTGTAATAATTTGCAGCTTTTAATAAATACTGTTGAACTTATAAATTAATTATTTTCTTATTTTTCCTGTTTAGTGCATGAGGGCATATGTTGAGTTCGAAATTGCTGAAGGTGCATATGAGATCTCTTGCCCTGATGCATTATGCGAGGCTCGTGGTGTCCTGTCACTTCAGGAAATTGAGAATCTAGTCAATCCTGATACTATGGAAAAGCACAAGAAATTCAGGAGAAATAGAGGTAAGGCATGAAATAGTTTCTTTTTCCAATATTAATTAAGCAGCCGTGAATGTAGTCTAAATATTACTTATTAGAGATTTCTATTAGGTATTTTTCTAATATGCATTTTTCTGTGTAGAAGTGGACCAGGATGTACGGTTGGCCTGGTGCCCGTCTGCGGGCTGTGAGACAGTTTGTTCTGTCTCACCTGGTCCTTCCAGAGTGTCATGCCCAACCTGTCGGCAGGAGTTCTGTTCACTGTGCCGTGGTCCATGGCATCCATCTGGCCCTTGTCCGCAGGCCATTCCTGGTCCTCCTGGCATTCCCTTTGACTCGGAACTCATCAAATGCTGTCCCATGTGTGCCGTGCCCATTGAAAAGGATGAGGGCTGTGCACAGATGATGTGTAAAAGGTGTAAGCATGTCTTCTGCTGGTACTGTCTTGCTTCTCTTGATGTAAGTTAATTTATGTATTAGTATAAATATTAATTTATTTTATATGGTAATGAAAACATTCATAGATTTATCTTCTCTAATTTTTTTTTTATTGAAAAAACATTTTAACACAAAGTGGTTAGCACCCATGGACCCCTTTACTAAGGGAAGGTGAATACTCAGTCTAAATGATAATAATAATATTAAGGAATAATACATAATGTAAAAAAACAAGTTAATTGTAAATTTTTACATGTTTTTAAAAAATTTATATGTGAGTACTTATTTATGTACAATGTTTGTAACTTATAGTGTGTTATTATTTATTATGTGAATTATTTACAATGTTGTTCTGCAATTTTAGAGTTTTTGGTCCTGTAGATGGGGAAATTCCCCAAAACATCGAGAAATAGGTGATACATTTTTAAATAAACAGAAAATTTGAGGAAGAAATTTACTTCATAAAAAACTACCCAAAATTAAATTAAAATTTTTTAAAAAAATATTATCTATTTTAATTTCATTAGGAATAGTGGTATTGCTGAAAGTTAATAAGTAATTGTGTTTTCATTCTTTTTACATCTTCCACACTTTGTCGTTTTAATTCCTCTTTTATTTCATCAATAGAACAATAATTGAGGTCGGGACACAATATAATGCCTTCACTGAAGTCTAAGATGTGGCTCTACTTTAACTGGAAAGTTTTTAGATGATTTTTACAAGATTCAGATTGTATATTAGAAAATACTTCTACTAAAAGTGTTCCATCTTTATGTTAAAGTTTTTTAACAAATTTAGTTCACCGATCAAATGTTTTATACTTTTATGGATGAAAAATGAAGATACCTTTTTGAAATCTAAAGGATTCCCATCTTTATCCATTAAGATCTTCTTATAATCAAAAATGTAATACGTAATTTGTTTTTTCTCTTTGTTATTCCTCTAAATTAACTTTTAAATCTAACTTTCTCCCGTTTTAAAGGGGGCGATTCAGCCATATTTGCAGCTGAATCATATAGGGAAAAAATAGAACAGGCCAAAATTAAAATAAAAAAAAAAAAAAAGAGTACCTTCTAACACTTATTAACTTAGGGATTGATCCTTCTATACCATCATGCGGATGTCAACTGACAAATTAAATTGAAAGATATTGTAAAAATATATGTGGAAAATGCGATTTATCAGTTGTTAGATGTTTAATCCTCAGGAGCTTCAAAAACCCATCCTCACTTCACCAATTGTGAACACCAACTCGTTTTTTTTTTTCTTTAAGAAAAGAGGGGGAAAAAACTGTAGGTACTGGTTTAAAACCAATAAATTACAACTAATATTTATTTTTTTAGGATGATTTTCTGTTGCGGCATTATGACAAAGGACCGTGCAAGAACAAACTTGGTCATTCAAGAGCCTCAGTGATTTGGCATAGAACACAGGTCATTGGCATCTTTGCAGGATTTGGAATACTTCTTCTTGTTGCTTCTCCTCTGTTGTTATTGGCGGCACCCTGCATTGTTTGTTGTAAATGTCGTGTCTGTACCGGAGGACCCAAACTTAATCCTGAAGATGAGGAGTCTGGTTTTTGATTTGTAAGTATTGTTTCTGATTGATTATAAGCTTTCTACAATTTGTCCAATTTAATTTTCAATATTATTAAGTTTGGTAATTGTTCCTAATAGAGGTCCTGTTAAAAAAAATAATAAAATTTCCTAGTCCTAGTAATTTCTCAGGTCATAGTAATAAAATTATCTAGAGATCTCCCTGGAATTTCAGGCTCCTGATGAAGCATATTACATCCTTATGATTAGCCCTTTCAGTATCTTCAGGTGTGCCTAATCTAAATGCTACAGTCTGTAGAAAGAGAGGACTTCACATTCAAAAAGAATATTTTCAGCCTTTTCTTTATCCTCTAAACTGTTACCTTGTAGGGTTTTCCTACTTAATTAACTCTTAGAGGATGGACATAGTATACATGCCTTATAAGTAGACATGGTCTGGTATACCACTGATTAGAATGCTTTCGATGTGGCTGGAATCTGTATGGTTTCCTGCAATTTTTTTTTCAAACCTAATGTTTAAGGCGATAAAGCCATAAAAATAATTTTAAAGTCAGAACAAATAGCATTCATTAAACTTACAAGTTGATATCAAAACTGTGAAATTCTTTCTTATGGTTTATTTATTTTATTTTTTTGTCAATTTCACAATTTCAGCTACCATCTCTTCATTGAATAATAAAATTTTCCAGTTCAATTCCAATTCAATCGAAGTGTCTCTCCTAAGGAATGAGCTAGTTGAAGCAATATTGGGAGACCCCGGATGATATTCCTCTCCGTCACTCGTATGCACTTATTAGATTCTTCAGAATCCCATTCATAATCGTTTTTCCCTCAGAAAACTCATGAGATCTCTTTAGGGTTATTTTCATTTTTAATAGACTATGAGATAGTTGTTCATTTACTTCGAGATCAATGCCATCAGGCGATTCATCGCTTTAATAGTTTTCTTCATCTTCTCAGAGAACATAATCGCTATCAGAGTCTGAATCTTTGACTTCTATTTCTCAATGAAAGGAAATATCGTCAATTTCATCCAGCTCATGTAATACTTGAAATTTGGACCGTCTGTTATATAAATTGGTTGTTTATCTGAAATCTAAAAAATACGACCTATAAGCACAATAATGGGTTACAATGAAAGAAAAATATTTAAATATTTCAAATCTTGTGCAGTTTGGGAACATTTTTTTTTCTTATGATTTTGTGAAAAAAAAAATTAAAAAGTTGCATTTTACCTTATGGGTAATAGACAGAAATATAATTTAGTTTGGTGAGTAGACGCGGTATGTCAAATCTACAAAATAAGGAATGTTACAAATGCTCCTAAAGGTATATGGCACTGGCACCCGAAACGAAGTTTGATTAGTCTGACTCACTAGAAAATAAACAGGAAAACTATTGTATGCACATTACCGTCTGTTTATAATGCCGGTTTGAAGTTCTAGTCTAACCACTTCCTTCCACCAATCTACAAAGTTGTCAAGCAAACACAAAGATTAAAAGTCGGATAGCATTTATCTAATACTAAGGGATGCCAGCGAAACGATGGGGCTCTGCCATAAATTATCATCTTCTTGAGATGATATTTTAACTGACAGTAACCCTACAAGAGACTAGTTATTGTTTTTGAGTCATATTTTTCTCCAATTTACATAAAATTTTGCCTTAGTTATGACAATTTCATACAAAGTTTAGATTGCTCATGGCAGTAGAACACCTAGACAGTTCCAGACTCTCCGAAATGTAATAATAAAGGAATCTAATGCCTTAAATAGAATCTCGTTTTTCTTGTTATAAATTTTCATAACAATTTTATAGTTTGATGGTTTTCTCAGGACTCTTACTTGTAGTTATGGAAAGTATATTTAATGTTTGTATATTAGTATTAATTCTGTTAATTACCTTTATTTTTAAAAAATAAATCAGGTTTATTTTTGTTATTTGTTTAATGTAATTGTATTTATTTTAGGGAAAAACTTCATTAGTGAGGCTCTTCCATAAGACAAGACTGTGCTGAAGCGAAAGAAAGGAATTGTTGTTATTAAATAATCTTAATGTACTTCTTTTTCTTAATATATTAGTTTTCTCTGTTAGTTTTATATTCCATATAATGAAATTGCTTCCTTTTAATTCTTTTTTTCATAGATATAAGATTATTGTAATGTACTTTTATGTTGCTGTGATTTTCATTATTTCTGACTCAGAATTAAATTTTTTTTAGATTTATTTGCTTTGACTTAAATGACTAATGAAGTATTATTAACTACATAAAAGCTCTTATAGTAAATATTGTTTTGGGTATAAACTAAATATAAAATTTTCTACTACAGAGAGTACTTAAAATGTTCCAATTTCTGTTAATGTAGCCTTTTAAGCTTTGATGTCGCTGTGTGAATAAATAAATTTATATTTGTTTTTAGGCTGATTTCAATTACGCAATGTTGTTAGAATATAAGAATTCCTTGTTAATGTCATATATAAATTATGAGAGAATGACTATTTATAGGAACTACTGAAAATTGCAACCAAAAAGTTGAGTCGGATCTCAGAAAGGGCTACTTAAGCATGAGACAGGTTTGTTTTTTCTGTCTTAAAAAAGAAAAATTCTTATAATTAATGAAACAAAAAAATATAATAATTTAAAAAAAAAAAAAGAAAAGAAAAAGTAATGAACTGTTGTAAATGGCTGTGAACTTGAACATTTCCGTTTTATTTTATTTGTTATTTCGTCTTTTTTTTTCCTTTCCTCTTTGTGTTGTTTTTCAGTGGTTGAAAAATTATTTTTTCAGGTTTATGTTTCATTTCATTGGACATGGATAACTTCATGAGAGTCTAAATGATAGTTAGGTAATATGAAGTGAAAAAAATATTCTTTTGTTCATTCTTTTTATCTTTCCTCACTGCCCTTTATAGTCTTCACAATAATTGCTGTTATCTGGAAATGAAACAAGATTCCAACTGTAAATAGTTGATAACAGTGGTGTATGTGCTAACTTTATTTTTATAATTAATGATTAAAAAGAAATTGTTTAGTAGGAACCACCTTAGTTGCCCAATTGATTATATGGTTAAAGAAATTATAAACCTTGTTTTATTTTATAAATTTCTCTTGTTTTTTGTTGTATATATAAATAGTATTTTTTTTTTCAAATAATGATTTTAAAAGTAAATATAATATATTTGGAGTTGTGATATTCTTATATAGCTCAAGATGAATGATAATTTTATTTAATCATATCACTCCAACTTTAAACAGATAATAAAATAGTTTAGTAAATATATATGTACTTATATGAAGTAACGTTCAAATATAGAAATATTATATGTTACCTTATATTTTGTTCATTTATATTCTTTTTCAAATTCTATGATCGTTCAATATGACAAGAGATTGACTTTGAAGAGGGAGATACTCAGGCAACAGAAAGAAGTGTCAATATTATACAATTAAAAATAGTCATTTACTATAAAAGACTTATTAATATAATAGTGCTGAGGGGCGACCGTTACCTAGTGCTAGTCTAAATTATTTTCATTTAAATAGGTGTAGCATTTTGTAGGTTAGTTCATGTTGGTATAGCATTTTCTATTTCTATTTGAATTTCAAGCTAAAGTGAGAAATATATATAAATTTATTAAAATTAATATAAATATTGTAAAACACCAAAATTATCCCTTTATAACACCAATTACTGACATTTTATAAACTTTTAGAGCTTCAGATGTATATATGTAATTATATATTTACAGTTGGCTCTCCCTTATCCAGCTTTGTGGGGGTTGACTTGATAAAAAACAGAAAAATGTAATCAAATATATTTCCAAAATTTGAAGATTATCTGAAAGAAATAAAACATTTATAGTAATATTGGAAATTTTCATCATTGGTTAACTCATAAATTTAGTAGATACATTTTAAAAACAATTACTGATAGTTCAGCGTGTGAGGAATTTTTTCAGGTTTAAAGGAAAGAAATTAATTGATGACCAAAGCCTTGTTTACAATTATATTCAGTTCCAAAAAATATTACTTTATCCAAAACATGATTTTGAGAATATTGTGCCAGATGTTTGCATTTTTCAGACTAATACATTTTTTTTTCCAATATGACATGGTTACCATAGGTTTTGGTTTGAAATAACATGAAAAACATAAAAGCTTGCCTCAAAACTTTACAAATTTTAATGTCAATTTCAAATAAATAACATTTAGTACATTTTCTAATTAATATTCACAATTTTATTTTAAAATTCGCCTTTCAGTGAATTTTAAAACCCCTTAACTCACCAAGCTTCACTGATGTTACTGGGATCTGTTGCCTTAACAATTTAATGTCTTTTATCTTATTTACAAATTAAAAAATGCTTGTACATAAATATTTAATTTTTTTAAAATAATGAATAATTCATTTTTAAGTTTTATAGATAAAAAAATTCAATATGGAAGATCAAAAAATAACATATTGTTAAAAAAAAATTTCAAATTGAAAAATGTAAAAAAAATATATGATAATGAAAGAATATTGAATGGAATCTTTCCTCAAATAAATAATATTAAAGAAAAAGTATGAAAACTTACAAACCGTTATTTGTTAAAAAATAAATAATTTCCTTTTGTTTTACAATCTTAACAATGTTTCATATAGTTTCATTTCTTCTTTAGTGTAAAATATATTTTTTTTACTTGATTAAGGTGTTCACCGGATAATTGATAATCGGACTAGAGAGAGTTTACTGTTCATGTGTGTATGTATATATAAAATTTAGAATGCATTTTCTGTCTTCTGTTTTGGAATTAAATAGATTAAGCTGATGGAGCCCCTTAAGCTTTATTTTATTTTCTTATTTTTTTCCTAACCTAAAATAGGTTACTTAATTTTTTTAAAATTGTAAAATCTAACATTTATGGTAGGCTTATGCTAGCTATTTGTAATTTGAAGATATTATCTATTTTAATTCATGCTGCCAATGTATGAACATTGCCTTGTAAATATTATTTTTTTAAGCATTTCAAGCTATGAAATTAGTTATGTCAATTGATTAAATATTATTATTACAAAGTAACCTTTCTTTGGTTCAATAAATTTATATAAGGAATTAATGCTTCTTTTCTATTGATTATAAATGTACTTATTTAGAAAAGTTTCTGTTAAAATAGTTTTAAAAAGTTAAGTTTTCATATTTTGTATATTTGATGGAAGGTAGAGGTTTTTCTGTGAATAAATGTATATAACTTATGTGCAATTTTGTTTTAATTAATTTGTCAGCAAATTTGTAAATATTTATATTTGGAATATATGATTTTATGGAAAAGATTAGTAATGTTAAATACAGTTAAATAAAAACTTTTCTGTTTTTTTTTTTTTATTTATTTTTAATCATTATGCAAATACTACATTTGAATTATATTATTATAAAATACAATAATCATTAACCAGACAATTTAGAATAATTATCTCTCTAATTTATACTTATCTGATTTTATTAATGTTAATGTTAATGATATATTGTGTTTTTTTTCATAACAAACACTACAGCAGAACTTTGTAGTTACAGAAAGCTTTCCTCTAATGCTATAAAAGAATGTGCTCCGATGTCTATATTATCAATCTTTTGTTTTCCTCCTCTGAAATATTGAAGGTTCATCAGCACATTTTCACTCTTGAAACCAAGATAAAAAACTGGATCAAGGCATTTCTGTATGAATTCTTTGACTAGTAAAAACTGGAAATATTGAATACATCTGTAATACAGAGGATCCCATCCGTCACATCCTCCCAAGAACTATTAGTTTTGCTTTTTTTCATGATCACAGGTCATAATTACCTCACAGCCCATATGCATAAAATGGTGTTCTCACCTCTCCTGAGTGTCCTCTTTGGCAAGTAGATATGGATACAGCTCATTTAAATATCTATTCGATTTCACTCGCAGCTACCACAGAACAACAGCAACCTTTTTTTTTTTTTTTTTTTTTTTTTTTTTTTTTTTTTTTTTTTTTTTTTTTTTTTTTTTTTTTTTTTTCCCTACCTGACCTTTCGGTCATATGGGGTCGTGGTGGCAGTGGGGTATTACGCTGGGGTAGCGTGTGCCACTGCCACCAATAATCAACTCATTTATTTAAAAAGAATCTTATTTTACATGCCAGTGAGGGTTTATATTTCTGGGGACAATATTTCTGCTACTGTGGTGCAGCCCGGTGTGCGTTTGCACGCCTTAGGGCTGCACCTTGTCTGCTACTAACAGACAAGATGCTAGAACAACAGCAACCGTGCAGGATATCCATTATTTCTTGATCTGCGCAGCAAAATAAAATCAATAAGCAAAAAAATCTAATGTGGATACCACATGATTTCCTTGTATGCCTATTTACTATAAACCTGAGGCTTAAAAAAAAAGGCTGGAGGTAAAAAAAAAAAGTTCAGATAAATTAGACCAATTTTAACTAAAATTTAGTATACAATTTATGTTGATATAAAAGTATACGTATATGCCAAATTTCAGATGTTTTGCTTTATTTTTAATATATTTTTTTATGAAAGTTTATCATGACCTTCAAGTAAAGTACCGCTTTCGGTCAGCCAGTTTTAACCAAAATCAAATATATTATTTATATTGATAACATCATAACCCTATCCTTTCTACCGCTGTACAATGTAAGGATGCCCTCTGTATAGCCTGGACCATATGTCTCTTTCTCGTACTAGCTCACCCCTCCTGCTCCAATCCAGCCCTTGCTTCCTTAATGCCTTTCGCACACCTTCTTCCCTGGTTAACCCAAGGTCTTGTTCCCTCCACTCGTGTCTCATATGTAATTCTTGCGGTTCTTTCTGTATTCATTCTGAGGAGGTGCCCAAACCACCGCAGTTTATTCTCCTCTAGGGTGGTTTCTACTGGCTGTACCTCGAGGTTTGACCTGATTGTTGTATTGCGGATCCTGTCTCGTCTCATCTTCCCTTCAATCTTTCTCAAGTATCTCATCTCAATTGTCTGGATCTGCTGCTTGTGTTTGGAGGTGAGGGTCCATGACTCCGAGAAGTAAGAAAGGATAGGCAAAAACTTTGACCTGTAGACGGACAACTTCGTCTTTTAGGTTACCTTTTTTTCTGTCGAGGAAATCTCTCAGAACCGAGTGGATCATTCTTCCAGTTGCTCCCAGTCTTTGCGACACCTCCCCATCGATATAGCCACTTTCATTGAGCAAGGCACCTAAATATTTGAAATCTTGAACTTGATCCAAGATTTGCATCTTCAACCTCAATATTCTCATTACTCGGTGGGTCTGTTTTCCTATTCTAATGCATTTTGTTTATCCTGGATTGATAACCATGTTTATACTTGACGGCTCTTCTTACATTATATTTACATTATCTTGTAGATCTCTGTCATTAGTAGCGAATATGACGAGGTCATCGGCAAATGTGAGCGTTGTATTGAAAGTAGGCTACAAGTTCCTATATCCAAGTTGGAAGCTCCTCAACCTGGGTTTAGCCCTCCTCAGCACCCGATCCGGGACCAATATAAAGAGTAGGGGACTCAAACTGCATCCCTGACATATTCTCTGCAAGGTCACAAACTCCTTAGAGGTGTGGTTGCCAGTTCTTACAATTTTTTGTCTTTTGCGAAAGAGACTTCTAATAGCCAACATCTACTTGTCTTTAGATAGCACTCGCTCTATATCCTCCTTTCTTAATCTGTCGAAGGCCTTTTCTAGATCCACAAAGCAGACCGAAAGCTCTTTGCCTTACTCAATGGACTTTTCTATGACCTACCTAAAGGTAAAAATAGGGTTCTGTATACTCCTCGAGTTTCTAAACCCATACTGCTCCTCTCTGAGTTGGCAGTCGACGACTTTTCTTATCCTTGCTTCTAGAATTCTGGAGTAGAGCTTGCTAGGCACACTGAGCAGGGATATACATTGGTAGTTATTGCACTCCCTCCTTATAAATTGGCACAACCACAACTATCTCCCAATCTTTCGGTATTCTTTTCTTATGCCATATCAGATTCAAGAGATGGAGAAATATTTCTTCACCTTTGCTGTCCATGTACCTCATCATTTCAGGAGTTATTTCATCCAGCCCTGCGGACTTCCCAAGCTTCATTTTGGAGATTGCTTCCTGCAGTTATTCCTCACTGATAAAGTCATCTTCATTTGGATAGTCCTCCACTGAATTCTGGGTCGCATCCGAACTAACGCCTCTCCCATCAAGCAGCTCCTTGAAATACTCCCTCCATCTTTCCTTTATATCTTCTTCCTGCCATATAATGTTTCCATCTTTATCCTTGATTCCTTTGAGGGTTATCAGCCTTTCTTTCCTCATCCCCTTGATGATTTTGTTGAAGATCTTCTGGCTCATTTTAGCATTCTTCTCCAAGAGAATGTTGGTGATTCTCAATGCATTTGCAACACAAAATCTGAAGATTCTTTCTCCATTATTGTTGATAATGTTTTACTAACTTCACTACTACTTCACTACTACTCCATCCCACATTGCCTACCCTGTCGTTTAAATCTCCAAAAATCATTGGGGTGTCTTCGCAATCATCAACTTCTCTTTTAGAAGTTATCTTTTTCATCCTGTCTAGCATTATCGTTTGGCTGCGTTAGCATTAGCATTACCATATGCTGCACTCAGTGAATGGGTTTTTTCACCTTCCAGAATTTCCAGAACCATTAGTTGATCATTCGCATATTTCAAACTTCTGATTGACGTAAATAGGCCCTTATGGTATAAAAATCCCACTCCACTGACAGCCCTCTCATTCTCATTGGCACCTGAGTATTGAAGAATGTAGTCTTGTAGTTTAGTTTCACCCATGCCTTTCTTCTTTGTTTCAGTAACCACAAGAATCTGCACCTTCACTCTCTTAATTTCTTTCACGAGTTCGCACTCCTTCCCACTAAGGCCACGTACATTCCAGGTAGCAAATCGTATAAACCATTTCCCACGCCGTAAATATGAATAATTACGGAAAACAAATTCCATAAAATCAGTCCAGCTCTATTCCTTCTGTCGTTTGTAATAATTATTTTTTTAAGAGAAGTGAGTTATCAGTCCAACTCCTGACAAGCTACCATATCTGAGGCGGCTACCTAGTTGAGCTGATTCCAGGATGTGTACTGTAAGTAGCCTTTGTCTGTAGTGTGGGGGTAAGTGTAGTGTGCTGTATTTGAGTACAGGGCGAGTGTCAGTGTAATTGTTCCCCCAACCTGGAGGACCAGGGGCTATCTGCGGTATAATGACAGGGCGATGGGACTGCTACCACACTGCACCTGATGTTGATATAAAAGGCTTATACTCGTATACCCAATTTGAGATGTTTTGCATTATTTTTTTATGAAAGTTTATGAAAAGAGTGATACACAACTAGATGTTACAGCAATCCCAAATACAAAACTTCAACTTTCTATGGCTAGCAGTGTTTGAGTTATGTGGTTATACCAACATATGTAAAGGCTATTTGAAAGATATAGTAAAATACATGAAAAATACTAATCATAATAACTACTGGAATGAAAGTTTACTTTTGATACTCCTAAATCTTCATTCTAGTAGTTATTATAATTTGTATTTACTATATCTTTCATTATATTTCTTCCTATATTTTTACAATATTTCAAATATCTTTATTTTCATTATTTATTTGCACATTTTTCTTTATTTCGTCTCATTCACATTATGATTAGCATATTTTTCATTATACTTTATTAATATTATTTATACATTAGACATTATTAACATATTTTTCTTTATTTCTTATTATTCACATTATGATAAACATATTTTTCTTTATTCTTTATTTTATTTTTTCATCTTACTTATTTTACCGTTTGCTAAATGTTTTACTATTACTGGTATTGCCACTGTTGTTATATCTATTGTTATCTTGTTTTCCTTAGTCCTGAGGATGGTCTAAAACTTAGGCCAAAACCTCAGCACACATTATAATAAGTTTTAAAGGGAGAAGTTGATCGGGGGTGCGGTCAACTTCTCCCTTTAAATATAAATATTCGGTCAACAATAACTCCCTCCATTATAATAAGTTTTTCTTCTTTGTTTTTTTTATTTATTGATCACACCCCAAACAAGAATCTCCTATATATATTTATTGAAACTTTCAACTCTCTAAGAAAATACACTAAGTAAATGAAATGTAAGAATATAAAACATGATAATAATCTGTGAAGGAACTGCTTATTGGTAGCACTTAAATGACTATTATAGCGAAGTTGCGCTATTTCTTTCGAAAGGCTTCTGTCTTGTTGATCTTGGGCTGAGACGGAGTAGATCGATGAATGTTGGCTCATTTCAACGATTTTATCGCCATTTCGGCTTATTTCACGAGATTTTCGTTGCTGATTACCAGAATGTTCCGCACATTACTCGGGAGTTTATTCGTCTATAGTGTCTTAAGCACCTTATCAGTAATTTCAGCGCCAGCATTGCATTTCATTTTTCTGAGGAGCTGTCAAGACAAGGCCTATCCGATCCTAGTTCCAGCTCGGTAACAAGGCGTTTGATTTTCTTGTCCCCGCTTTCCTTGAAGATATTAACTAATCTTTCTTTCGCTGCAGAATATTTGTCGGGTCTTTCGGATTGGATAATATCCCAAACATTTTCTATGTATTTTGTCTCCAACTGAGCAGCCAAATAGTTAAATTTGGTTTCCTCGGTCGTGATCCGGTTGATTGTGAACTGGACTTCAACTTGACAAAACCAAATTATTGTTTTGAAAGTTTGGGACAATATGCCTTGAACATATGAATAAGCATTTAGGTGTAAATTTTTATTTCTCTAGAAAAAAAGTATGAAATAATGGGTTTTCACCGCTTTTTTGCTGTTTCGTTCTACTGTGCGGCGGTGGGTGACTGCCCAAAAGGCCCCGAGGAAGTACTTTTTGCAGCAGCTTGGATTCCCCCGGAGTACTGGATACGCCCATAGAACTAACCATGCTACCAAGATTTTGTGTAAAAGTAAAATTTCGTTCAAAATTTGCCGCTCTATAAATTTTGCCGTCTATTGCAAATGCCCGCTTTGCCCTCCTCCTAAATCCGGCCCTGGCTTTAGATAACTGGTATATACGGGAATTTGACTAAAGTTTCAGATTATCAAAAATGTATCTTATATATATATATATATATATATATATATATATATATATATATATATATATATATATATATATATATATATGTATATATATATATGCACCGACTTTGGTGAAGACACTAAGAGAGTAATGTATTTAGCTTGACTTTAGTAGGTATCTAACGATTTTTTGAGCAAATGTTTCAACATTTTAAGTTTAATGACACATTAGGGATTAATTAATTATTTGCCACTTCTATAAATTTGTTTTATTGAAAACTAGTTTCGAATGTTATACATTCATTCTCAGTTCTAAAACACAAAAAATTCAAAAACAAGCAATTCAAAATATAGTTTGGTATTATTATACATATTAAATTAGATTAATATAAATCATTATTATAAAACATTTATGAATTATGAATTTAATTAAGACAAGAAATCAAATACATGTTGGTACTCACCAAGGTTATTATATCAAACAAAAAAGTTTGTACTGGTTTCTTCTCGCATTGAATTAACAATGAACGAAAGTTAGGCAGCATGTTTATAGGTAAACGGTTTAGAGTCAGGGTTTTTCCAGTAATGCAGGTGAATAATCGGTTTTTCTGTTATAGATGGGAATAAATTTAAGATTGGACTATTCGAGATAATTATTTGGTCATTTAAGCAAAAATCTGGATTGGATTTGAAGGATTTTATTATTTCAAGTGCTTCATGTATATTTAATTTGAGGCTGTTTTCAACGTGATGTATTAATTTAACTCTGTATGTATTCATAATTTAACTCTGTATGTATTAACTAACTGAGTATTTGATGAATTTATGTGTTTTTTTAATTTAAATGAATTGCAAAGTTGGAATTCTCTATCTAATTATTATATGCACATATATGTTCCTTTAATCACTGATTTGGTAATCTTCCAGTTTTTCCCGTGTATTTGGCTGCACAATCATTATTATTCATTGTAATTAGATTGATCCTTCTATACCATCATGTGGATATCAACTGATCTATCACTGTAGTATTTTTTATTTTGCTATTTTTCTATTATTGTGAACATAATTACCATAATTAATATTCCTTTTGTAAATTGATGCAACCATCTATTAACTAAACCACAACAAATAAAAACGAGGCAAGACACCTTATCAAGACGGAATTTCTAATGATGAGACCAGTTTGAATGCCACGAATCCAACCAAACACGTGACGAAGAGGCCATTATAATCTTGTTGAAAACTCAACCGTTCATCTGTGTATGTTGCACATCCTCTCCTACACACTGTGGTGTATCGCCCTCCTCTGGTTCCTTTCGACTCATCCTTTGAATCAACTCTCTACAATTATGTTCCTCTCTACAACAATATAATAATTTCCGGTGATTTTAATACCATTCTCCTATCTGATTCCAACGACAGACTCTACCTTGAAAATCTCTTTTTCTCCCTCCATCTCTTCATCGTCCCATTTTCTCCTACCCATCACACTTGCCGGTCCGACACCTGGTTGGATCTGCATGTCATCGATTCAGAACGTAATCTCCTTTCCTTTTCTCAACTACCTGTCCCGTTTCTATCCTCTCATGACTTAATCCAAATATCCTACAATATCGAAACTCCTACGATCCTCCCTAAAACCATAACTTTCCGTAACTTAGACGCCCTCACACATGAAAATATTTTACCTGACCTTGAAATGCTACAGTGGAATGAAATATATTCCTGTTCTTCCATTGATTCCATGGTCGATACCCTCACCTCTAATCTCATCCACATCCTTGATACCCATGCCCCACTCAAAACCTCTACTTTCCGTCGGCCGCCTGCTCCTTGGATGTGTCAACAAATTAAAGATATGCAAAGAAGACGTGAGGCAGTCCGTAGACGCTTTAGACGCACAAGGCTAGCAGACGACTACCAAGCGTTTAGGGTACTCCGCAATTTGACACAGGCAACTGTTAGAAGAGCGAAATCCAACCACTATCATGAAGCCCTCTCCTCTGCTCCCAACGCTAAATCAAAATGGCAAACTCTCCCTTTGTAAATCCTCTCCCTCACCAGTCTTCCCAGTTTCACCCGATGAATTAAATTCATACTTTTTATCAGCCTCCTCTAACACTTCTCCAACTCCTCCTTCCTGCTTTTCCTTAGTTCCATCATTCAACTCCGATAATTTTTATTTTTCCTACATCTCCCCTACCGATCTTATTTCTTCCATAATGAAATCTCACACCAATTTTACTGGGCCTGATGGAATACCTGTTAAATTGTTAAAATTATGTCTCCCCGAAATCCTTCCAGTTCTTCTCTTCATCTATAATTTCTCCCTCCAAAACTCAGTGTTTCCTACCTCGTGGAAAAAAGCCTTGGTCCATCCTATTAACAAAATCTTCAATCCTATATCTCCTAAAGACTTTCGCCCAATTTCCATCCTCTCTAACCTTTCCAAATCTCTAGAAAGAATAGTCCAATCACAAATATCAAACTTGAAAAGTCCAAACTACTTGATCCTCTCCAATCCGGCTTTCGTCCCAGTTTCTCCACACAATCTGCGCTAGTCAAAATCACCACTGACATACATACCGCTATGGACCGAAAAAAACTAACTGTATTAATACTCCTTGACTTTTCTAAAGCTTTTGATTCCCTGAACCATTCTAACCTTTTTGCCAAATTAAAATCACTATCCTTTTCCAACAGCTCTATCCAATGGTTCAAATCTTTCCTTTCCGATCGGACTCAAGCAGTTACCATTCCTAATCAACCCCTATCTTCCATCCTTACCTTGTCCTCAGGAGTAGCCCAAGGTTCGAGTATTTCCCCACTGCTTTTCAATACCTATATCAATGATCTTCCTAATTCAATCCACCACTGTTCCCACCACTTATACGCCGACGACTTCCAAATCTATTTATCCTTTCCTCCTTCTGAGATATTAGTAGCGTTTGCCAGTATCCAGGAAGACCTAGATAGAATCAGTGCCTGGGCAAACCTGAATAGATTAAGTTTAAACGCTATGAAAACTCAGGCCATTGTCATAGGTTCCAATTCCCTCCTCAGATCCAATGACACCTTTCCTACTTTAATCCTAAATGATCACCCCGTCACGTTCAGCTCCTCAATCAAAAACTTGGGTATTACTATCGACCAAACCCTTTCCTGGAAACCCCACATTGCCCAAATTTCCCGACGGTCAATAAATACCCTTAAATTATTCCATCGTTCTCGACATCTTCTCCCACAACCTACCCGCAAACTCCTTGTGTCCTCTATTATCTTTCCCCACTTTGACTACGGATGTATGGTATACGGGGGCCTCTCGAATGTGCTCGAGGACAGATTGAAGCGGATCATGAACTGCTTTTTAAGATTTGTCTTTGGCACCTCGAGACGGGCCCATGTGTCCCACCTTTACGGCGAGTTAGAGTGGCTCTTCCCTTGCAACAGACAATATTTCCTCGGATCTTTTCTATACCAAACTATCACCACCCACCATCCTTCCTACATCTACAGCCACCTACAATTCAAATCCTCGGTCCACACACTGGAAACAAGATCTCGCCTTTCTGACCTCCATACTCCCTCCCACAGAACCAAAACATTCGAACACTCCTTTCTCGTCCGCTCCTCTACCCTTTGGAATTCCTTTCCTTCTAATATCCGGCATGCTCCTTCTCTATCCTCATTCAAATCCCTCCTTTTCCAACATCTTCTTTCTCTCCAAAATGATGCTCTCTAATTGCGAAATTTCAGTTTAGGATTAACATCTGGATCACAAGTGAATAATAGTTTTTACAAACATTGCTAATCAATCATTATTTTTGTATTTTTCATTTTCTCTGTTGTTTTTTTCATACTTTTTTCTTGTTTTTTTTCTCTTTTTTTTGTATTGCTCAAATGAATTATATTTTTCGATAAAAAAACTTATTTATTTGCTTATTTATTTTACTGAAGATATTGTAAAAATTAATTGGTCTGTATTCTATAGTCTTATGGCCAGATAATGTTACTGTTTTATTTGTTCCTTCATGTTATTCTTAAGGGACCTAGTCCCAGGATAAAGTTCTTTTATCTATCTATCTATCTATCTATCTATGTCAAATTACAGAAAGCTCCTCTCATCTGTGCATGTTAACATACAGAAAATAAAATAATATATTGAGTAAAGAAGAGTCATAATTATCGTTTGGGTGTGGAAGGCACCCGACTTCGACACCAAGTTTCAATATTTATTGGCATCAACTCCACAAACAATCCACCAATGTGCTTAGTAGATATGCAGGTGCATTTCATACCTTTGGTATAGGGTTCGCTAGATATAAAAGATGTTTCCGTAGTCGGAATTTTTATTTTTTATTAAATTAATTTTTTTATAAATATATCTGGTCATTTAATAATTAAAATAATTAATTTACCTTTCCATATCACTGATCATACTATTATATAAAAAGACAGCCCGTTCGTTTTTCGTTTGTAAGGTCTAACCGCGAAAACTACTGAACCAATCTTTACCAAAATTTAACTATATCATCTTTGTGGTTCCTAGATTGTTTTGCAATTATAGGATTTACCGATAACGATATTGCGGCTTCGCAAAAGTCGAAAAACCAATTCTATATTTCATTTGGGCATAAATCGAAAAGTATACATTTTCTGTTTATTGTGCTAACGCTAAACGCTCATTTGATCGGTAGTTGAATTCCCTACAAAAAATTAAAAAATCATCTGATGTACACCCTAGAAGAAAGAAAAAATAAATCACGTTGAAACTGCTTAATTTTATAAGAAGTTTTATTTTATTTTATTTCTTGAGTTTGAAAAATGATATAGGCATGTTTTTTACAGGAAAACCTTTTATTTAAAAAGTATATTAAAGGAAAAATGTAAACACTAAAAAATAATTGATTTTTGGTCAAATAAATTTAAAAATTGTTATTATTAAATATAGTTATAAAATTATTAAATAAACTAGCCTTATATATTTTTTCACACCTAAAACGATGGCAGATTTTGATTCAACACACCAAAAAACGTTCATTTTTAAAATATCTTTTCAATCATTTCTATATTTTATTTGCGCATAAATCGAAAAGTATACATTTTATACGAATACTCTTTGGAAAGATATTTGAATTCCCTATAAAACAAAGAAATCATTGAAATCGGACCATTATCAGCAAAGATAGTGCATAGAATTGTAGCCATGTTTTTATTTTCCTACCGCTGCACTTAAGAGGAACTGCTGAACAGATCTGTTTTAGGGTAAGGAAAATATTGTAATCTGGCCAAATTTTCGATCTGCAGTTTTCAACAGTTCTTCGCTTTGCAGAATCCCTCTGCAAGTGAAAAAACAACAACAATTTTTTGGCTATTAGTCTATCTATGTCACGATTATTTTTTGAATGGGTGAATTAATTCTGTTTTGAATTTCAATTAGTTTGATTTTTTAATAATACATTAATTCATATAATAATTCTTATCAAACTTTCTGTTATGTTCATTTAATCAATCCAGCAATAGCGAAACATCGCCGGGTCAACTATTAACATACAGTGGCGGCAAAAAGTAGTTGCACGCCCAGTTTTTATAAAACTATCAGTCATAAGAGAAATAATAATCCACTGAACTTCACATTAATAAAAAGTATATTTAAAACTAAAACAATTCTATATGTGTGCAATAATTAACTTTTTAGATTAATAGAGAAAAATAAAAAAAATAATGAAATCCTCTGGCAAAAAGTATTTGCGCACTTCGTGTACTATCACTAATATCGTTTGTTTACTATTCATTAATTCTTACACCAGTATTATCTACTCTATCTAATGTTTTCCTACAATGCTAAAGCATTAAGGATTAAATTCTTGAGTCACTGGTTAACTATCATGCCGAAAACAAGTGAATTGAGGTTGGGAACTCGCGAAAAAATTGTTTTGTTGCGGGGTCAACAAAAATCATATCGTGAGACTGCAGATTTATTAATTATAAATTTTTCCACGGTCAGGTACGTCATAAAGAGGTGAATTCCAGGATGAGGAGAAAGATAAAAAATGAAGCATCTCTCAGTAAGTTCTCGAGACCTGGTTAAAATGGTCCATTCAACTAATGGTGTTCATAGTGACAGGACTATCAGATACTGCCTGAATTCTTAAGACGTGCATGGTAGAGTACCTCGAAAGAAACCTTATATAAATGAAATCAACCGTAAAAAGCATCTTGCTTTTGCCAGAGAATGTTTACATAAGCCGCTTAGCTTTTGGGAGGATGTAATATTCTCTGATGAAAGCAAGTTCAATTTGTTTGGGTCCGATGGGCGGAAGAATATTTGGAGGCGGCGTAAGGAAAAATTGAAAAAGCAAATTGTTTCTGTTACAGTAAAATATGGTGGTATGGGGATGCGTTTCATACCACGGTGTGGGAAATCTTGTTTCCATTGACGGAATTTTAAATGCTAAAGGTTATGTGACCATTTTGCGCCATAACCTGCTTGCAAGTGCCGAAAAAATGAATATCCGGAATCGATATGTGTTCCAGCAGGACAACGATCCAAAACACACTGCTACCAAAATCAAGGAATGGTTGATATTTAATGTGCGAAGACAGCTGCACACCCCTCCTCAATCACCTGACATAAATATTAAAGAAAATTTATGCCACATCTTGCATCAGAATGTGAGAAAGCATCGCATCACTGAAAGATACCATCTGAAACATGTATTGGTCCAAGAATGGGAAACAATCAGTCTTGACTTGGTTAAAAACTTGGTCCACTCCATGCCCAGACGTCTACAGGCAATTATTGATACCAATGGACTTTTTACGAAATATTAAATTTATATTTATTCTAAAAATAAAAAAATAATCGGAAGTATTACTTTATACTGTTTGCCAGAGGATTTCATTATTTTTTAATTTTTCCCCATTAATCTAAAAAGTTAATTATTGTAAACATATAGAATGGTTTTAGTTTTAAATATACTTTTTATGAATGCGAAGTTCAGTGGATTATTATTTTCCTTATGACCGATAGTTTTATAAAAACTGGGTGTGCAAATACTTTTTGCCGCTACTGTATAAAGTAACAATGATTCTTGAAGCTGTTAACCTTCATTCATTTTTTATGGTACGTGAAATTTACGAAATGATTCATCGTAATGTAAAAATATTTTGACGTGATAGTACGAGACTACCTTATCAAAATCACGATCGAGAAATTCGGAAAAGTCTTGTGGCTGTGAAGGGGGGCATCATTTCAAATTAAAAGTAATTTCTGAAGTTCGTTAAATAATGTGACATTAGGTTTTATATTGTTTTATAAGGTGGAAATGTATCGTTAAACATCTATTAAGAATAATTTCATTTTGTTAGAAGATATTAACAAAAATATATTTCTTATTGATATTTTAAAAATTATGGTTTTATTAGCGCACTCTATGATGTGCGCTCAGAAGTTTTATTTCAGTCACTTATATTGTGCTCGATTCTGTTTAGTTTGTTTATGATTGTTATCGGTCCGTTCAGTGATAAGTGTCAATTGAGTTAAAGATTTACCCGAATTATATTATCTTTGTGATTGTGAAATTTTAGTGATAATTTTTGAATTAAGAGTGTATTTATGTGGTTTTGTTTGTTTTTTGTTTTTTCCCAAGCACTTTTGTGGATTTGATATTTTAAAGTGTAGCATAACGTTGGAAGTTTAAAATATTTTAAGACTTTATAATTTATAATGGCCTTAAATATTCTCATATCTTCTAATTTATCTCTTAGAAATATATAAATAAAGCTGTAGGTTATGCTCCAAAATATATCATTTTTCCCGGAAGGTTATATCACCTCCATCATCATTTATGAGGAATTACATGAACTATCTGTTGATAGTGGAAAAAACTTCTTGTTCTATTCCTAGAATACAGTTAGAAATGTATTGAGTAAATTATGATCTTGAAGACAAGTGTTGTATTTATTATCTGAACTGTCATTAATTTCAATTCTTAGTAGGTAGCAATACAGTGGTTCTAGCTTTGTAATAAGTCTCACTGTCCTGTATAAAATGTCTGCATGGTAGAATGAATTATTCTGTATGACAGTTAGATGGTATCTTTAAATATCTATAGGATCTTTAACGATTTGATGGTGTGTTAGTAACCCATTATGCAGCATTTACATTGTAGGCAATTTTCAGACTGGTTGCTTGGTATGTCGGCTGATTTTCAACAAAGTTATTTTATTATTGTTTAATTGTAGCTAACTATGTGATCTGCTCACATCCCTCATTATTAATTTAATGCCTCCTTTTGTTCTTATAAAGAAAACATTTAGTAATGACTAAGAGGATTTGGTCATAGTAAGCATTAAGATATTGCCCATTGTTTTCCCTAAAAATAGAAAATGCAAATATTGAATATTTATGATTCCATTTCCTTCAACTTGACAGAGAGTGTATTGTAGTAATTTTCCTTAATTAGTTGAGGGATCTATTATTTTTAAACATTCGTCTCTTACCATGCCACTGTATTCCTTATTCTCCCCTTGGCCAACCTTGTTTGACTAAGTTATCTTTTTTTACCTAAGTTGATGAACAATAATTTATCTATCCTGATCATTTTTTATAGGATCAACCTCTCAACCTTTATTTTAAGTAAAAAAGTTTCATTATAATCACTCAACAATACAATGTATTGGCTGCAGGATCAACAGTATTATTTCAAAATTGATGAAGTTTGAATGTGAATCTTATATTTGTGAAATATATAGTTTTTGTGTTGTATATGTCAAATAAGGCCATCTTTGATAAGTAACAATTATGATAATGGACGATTCTAATTCTTTTAGCTTGTCAAGAAATATCGTTTTGTTGAATTCTGAAAAACGTGCTCTTGGGTTATTCTGGTTCACTATTTATCCTGAGGCAAATAATTCCTAAACTATTGCTGAAGTTCGAGTATTTTATACCTATGCCGTAATTATGAGAACTTTGAAATTTAGACGCATAATCTTGACCTGTCATATTCCTAGAATGAAAGATTGAAAAACTCTCTAAATTTCTGAATAAAACAGTGCTCTATATATTGAGTTGCTCAGACCTCTGAGATTAGTGGAAATAAATAGAGACGAGTGGATCATCTGAATTTTTTATTAATAGTAAGAGGCTTATTTGCTAAAACATGGTTAATAAAAGGTTGTATACAGGACTATTTACTGCAATGTTCATATGATATCTTGAAGTTTTGACTAGTGAAAAGATTATTTTGAGGAGTGATGGATGAGTCAATATCCCCATTCTTCAGTGGTATGGATTTGAGAAAAATAGTCTGTTTTGGAACTTGTTAACCTAGATTTAATTCAGAATGGTAACATAGTAATATCTGTATTAGAAAAATGATTAGTGATTTTTGAAACACCTTAATCTGTTAAGTAAAAATAAAATGGGATATCTATAAAAATTCCCAATCAACCATTTTTTCTATTTAGTACAGTAGCTCTCAATATATCCAGAAAACAATGTGTATTTGTCAATCAAATTATGGCTAGTATTTTATATTATATTTTCTTTTTAAAACCTGAGATTATTCTTTTAGTTGTCCCTTATCCTGTGCAAGCCTTAATTTCTTTACAACTCTAAATGCTCTCATTTTCAGTAGTAATTATGTTAGTTCTAGGTTCTTTAACCTCATTTTTCCACTTCAACTTTAAATATTTGCCATTAATGGTTTCAGATATTCAAACTACCTGAACAAGAAGTTCTTTGAACTTCCTACTTCATGGTAACCTTCAAAGCACTTATTTGCCAAAATAAAATAATTCTTTACGAATATTGTTCAGTTTATCATTATTTTATAAAATATGTTTTATCATTACCTATCGCTTATTTAAATAAGTGGTACTGTTAATTTAAGGGTGGGACAGAAATAAATGACAAATTTTGAAGGGCTGTAAAAAAGAACCAATGTCTCTTAAAAATATTTATTTTTTATTTATTCATTTTTATTGCCTGATCCCCTCCTTTTAATCATCGATAGAATAAGATAGCTGTTTAAACACCTTGTCCTTGAGATATCCCCAGAGAAAAAATAGCATGGAGTTTAAGTGGTGACCATGTCTATCACCCCTTAAAAGAGATCTCAGGAAATATTTCCCTCAACTCCAAGTAAAAGTCAAGGTGTGTGAGCCATGGAATCACATATCCTCTGTGTTGATTTCATCCAACTTAGTTTAGTATCCAAGGTGTAGAATTTTCAGAATTCGCAGTTTTATTATATTCCCCTCCTCAAAAAAGTACGGGTCCTTAACAACAAAGTCACTAAAAGCCACTTACAGTGCCCTTCTGTAATGGGTCAGTTATTTCATCAAAAATGATTCGAAGGGTGATAGAAAATTGCCAGTAAAGTCTTCAGCAATGCTTAGTCAATAAAAACCGACATTTGAAACATGCAATTTTTAAAACCCACTGCAATAAAACTATTTTCAATTTCCTTTTTGAAAATAAAATCATTTTTTTCTTGAGACATTGGTTTGTTTTTTTACAGTCCTTTAAAATATGTCAGTTTTTAGGAATATGAGAATATTCGGTACGAAACATAACTATTCCTAACACTATTATAGTATTTTTTTAATGTTGGAATGATTCAAGACAATAATGATAAATATTAGTTACGAGGTTTTTCTAGTTAAAAACTGGATTATCGAATTTTACAGTTATTTATAGTTCAAAACAAAAAGCCATTCGTTAACTCCATTTCTTGTACAATCAAAAATTATTGGATAAAATAATCATTAATAGGTCAGCATTTTGTTTTCAATTAAAAGTGCCTGGGATTTTATGCAATAACAGTGATATCAGTAAAAATCGGTTTGTGTTTGTTGTGTTTTTGCTGTGATTTCACCCATAAAAAGATGATTTATTGGCAGTAGTTGCTGATCTGTGAGTATTCTTTCTTTTTTATTGCAGTACCAGACCACCTCTCTAGTTTAATTTCTTTAATTTTTATTATTACTTTTTGGGTATCAGAGTCATTTAAAGGATTTTATAACTATTAATTAGTTTTTTGGCTAATATTATTATTAAATCTTACAGTTGAAAATTTTTCAGTATAAAATTCAGCTTAAAACTATTTTCAGTACTAAAGCTCTAATTAAATAAATTTAAAGTTTAAGTAAATTAGTATATTCGTTGCCATAAAAAGATAATTCTGTATTAAAAGAGACTTTTCAATTTACTTTTGTTAAAAAAGTTACTTGTTTATTAAACATAAATTTTGTCATGTGTTGTTTAATTTGTTGAATGAACATTTAAATTGATTGAAGACATGTTTTTTTGTGACATATTTGAAACTTAGATGGTGATAACAAGTAATCCCAAAGTTTATAATTAATATAATAAGTACTAGGAAAAGTGATGGTTAATCGACTATATTAAATTTAAAGATTATATATTATCAGAATTTTTGGTCAAAGTGACTTAATAATATATAACATGACAAATAATATATACGTGACAATTGTTTATCTATTTTTTTATGATATAATATTTTATGATATTAGAAATATTTGTCTTTATTATGTGGATCATTAGAGAAAACATAAGCTGAAAGTCCAATTAAATTATTTTTAAACAGCCAACGTAGTAATTTGTTCATTCTCAAAATGCATAAATGTATACTAAGCATAGTATACATTACTTTCTTAGTAGCATTCCCTAAATTTAAATGTAATTTTAAAATGCTGATATGTTTTCATATGATTAGCTTGAACATTGAATACTTGTAAATTTTCGAAGATAATGGACGTTAGCTTAGAAAATAAGTCTTTTTCTATTTTTCTGAAAAACAAAAAAAGAAAATGTACAAATATTTAGAGAATAACTAAGTATTTATAGATAATATGTGCATTTGTACAGTATGATAAATATTCTGATTGGACGAAGGAAAGTTTGTTGAAAAGGAGGGATTTGAACAAAGGGGCTGTTGGTGGATGACATATCTTAGAAGGTGTAGAGATCCAGAGATAGGCAGTTCGGGTTAGGAAAGACTTGTTAAACACTGATATCAGCTAAAATCATAAATACAAGAGTAAAGATAAGATGTTTTTTAATATATTATAGAATTGTTTATCTCTTTCATAAAAAAATAATAGAATGTTTTACTTTTATAAAGTAAAACCAACAGAGGTGACTGACTGTTTTGATATCTTGAAGGGATCATAACTATATCAGTAGGGCTGTATAGGACTTCAATTAAAGTCTTGAACCAAGAATAAGAAAAAAAATCCTTGCTAAAGTGGTAGTGGTAGTTATTAATGGCAGTGATTGGTATTTAATTTTGAAGGAGGTAAGTAGCAGGAGATATGTAGGAGATGATTGATGGTATCAGCATCAAACGTTTGGGTTCAGGAAGCCCTCATTTATTTTATTGTTGGTGGGCATAGAAGTTTTTTCTTGTGTAAGTAGTGCAAGGTGCAAATTACTTTTTGATTTTGTTTTTCTCAATAATGGCTTTTCTCATTTTATTGACATTTTAAATAATGGTTTAAAAAATATGTTTAGGAAGTATTTTGAAAAAAAGAGCAGATCCAGAAATATTGTTCTTCTTTATTCAATCCTTATATCTTACACCAGAAGCCCCAA
Organism: Rhaphigaster nebulosa; assembly: GCA_948150685.1. NCBI lineage: Eukaryota > Metazoa > Arthropoda > Insecta > Hemiptera > Pentatomidae > Rhaphigaster > Rhaphigaster nebulosa. The sequence continues at coordinate 109,223,425 of OX411309.1, read as the reverse complement.
ACCCTGTGTCCGCGGCGACCATTTTGCCCTCCTGACTTCACATTTGCGTAGGAAAAATTGTGTTCGCCTAACATTACCTGTACCAGCGAACACCAACTAGGCCTTTAGCATTTTAACGATATTCGATAAAATATTGTATATTATTATTTCTTGAATATCTAATAATTAATTGGTAAGATAAGCGAATTGTTTGAATTTAGTAATTTATTTATATCATTACATTTTATGTTTTTTTGTCGTTCATTATTGTTTTACGTGGCCTGCTGCAGATCGGCATGTTTTCAATAAAATATTGTACTTTTTTTTTTAAATATCTAATAATTAACTGAAAATTCGTTTGAATAAGCCAATTTGTTTTAAAATATTAATTTATTTTAATTTTAATCTCGAAATGTGAGAATGTATTATAAGAAAACGAATTTATATTTTTTAAAAATGATTGGGAGGATTCTTGTTGCTTTTCAAATTTTAAAGATAAATTAGTTTGTTTGTTGTGTAGTAATAGCATTGCAATTCCGAAGTAATATAACCTTCAGCGTCACTTCCAAGGGTTTCATGATACTTTTATACGAAATATCCTTTTAAATCTAAACATTATTGACAATATCCAAAAACCATTTTGCATTGAATAAAAACATATAGTGCCCACCACCTGACAGATAACCTATAAATGTATCCCCAGATAGAAAAATGTTGGGGATTCCTTCCTTACAGTGTCGGGGCAGCCTGTATTCATTTCCTGAATACCGCTCTATCTGTAGCCAACTTCTTAATCTTACTCAGAGTTAGTCTTCTGTCCCTTGCCAGATCTGATATAAGGTCCTCCCACTTATTTCTCGGTCGTCCTGAGGTCACTTTCCCTTTGCTTTTGTCTTTGTCTTTGCTTCACATACCTTGTTCGGTAATCTGTTGATCGGCATTCTTTGTACTGGGCGAATCACATTAATTTTCTTCTACGGATGTTTTCTATTAGCGGTTCCTGTCCTGTCTCTTCTCTTATCCTCCTCTGATTTCTCATTCGATCGAATATTGTCTTACCGAAAGCTTTCTTCAGAAAGTTCATTTCTGCGGCTTGTATCCGGCTCTCAATTTTCTTAATACTAGGCTGCATAGGTCAGCATAAGGATAAAGACTTGTTTATATAATGCCATCTTTGTCTTCATCTCCACTTCCCTTTTCCCGATGATGACATTACGAAGTTGGTAATACACATTTGTTGCTTTCCTTATGCGCTAGTTTAGTTGGGAATCCAACCTGCCATTATTACTAATTTTGATTCCTAAGAATTGCTATTCGTCGATCGGTTCCAGATTGAAGCCTCCAGAAGTCATAGTTTTTTGGGTACAACTATAGACTAGGAGCGCGTTATCACTTGTCCCTTTCGAGGTCACCCGAACATTGCCAGATTAGCACACTCTAGCGTCATTTGTGCTAACTAACTCCTTTGCATTCAATTGTAACATTCGTATTCATTGGAATTGTTCCTGCTTTAATTACATATTATTTAAAATTATTAGTGCTGTCGACTTCCGGTGATCTAGGCAAATTTTTGTAATAATTTAAAGGAGTGATGTTTTAAATTCCGGTAAGGAGCCGACCTCAACTGAAAAGGAACTTTTGGGGTCTATTTATTTCTTGAGCGAGCGCAGCGAGCGGAAGTCGACAGCTGTGATCTAATTAAAGCAGTAATAATTGAAGTTACGGGAAGGCCCCGACCTCAACTGAATCCATTGATGTTTTGTTTAGTTCTTGGGCGAACGTAATGGATGAGCGGAAGTCGACAGCACTAGTAATTTTAAATAATATGTAATTAAAGCAGGAACAATTTTAATAATTTCAAAGAATACGAATGTTACAATTGAATGCAAAGGAGTTAGCACAAATGACGCTAGAGTGTGCTAGTCCGGCAACGTTCGGGTGGTCTCGGAATGAACAAGTGATAACGGGCCCCTAGTCTATATATATACCGTTTTTTGTTCTCCAGAACCACTTTTAGACACAACCATATACTTAGATTTGTTTGGGTTGCTATTCAATTATAAGAATGTCATCAGCAAATAATAAATTTTGAATGTGTAAGGGATGTATTTTCCTACTTTCAACTAGGGGTCCCTTAGTTTAGCTTCCCATATTATTCTGTCCATGTATGTTAAAAACAATAATGGGCATAAACTGCCCCCTTACTGCCCTGTTTCCATTTCAAATCTGTCTGATTTATTGCAGTTGAGTCTGACTATTCCATATACTTATTTTATAAACTAAGGATTGCCTGAGTTAAGTTAATGGGAACTCTAGTGCCTGCTTGAGTTCCAGTCGTAGTACAGTATCAAATGCACCAGAGAAATCTAGGAAGGCGATGCGAATCTTTTTGTCCCTTTCAATAAACTTATTGATAATACATCGTTCAGTGAAAATATTGTCTTGGGTTTGTTGCCCAAATTCTTTCTGAAGCTCATGCTCTACTATTCTTCTTAGCCTTCTTTCTAGTATTCTGGAGCACAACTTCAGGGTTATAAATGAAAGACATACAGGCATTTAATTTTCACACTTTTCACACGAATAAGAAAAAAATGTGACATTATAAAAGATCATAATGACATAGCTTTTAAATCTTTAAGCAAAAACCAACTTTCAATATTAATTCATTAAAAATAAATATAGGTTAAGAGGATGAATTTATAATAATTGAAAAAGTACAAATAATATATTAATACATAATTTGGTGCAAATTTTAGTTGAAAATAAGGAATATCTGTTTACAATCTTTTGGAACTGCATGGACAGGAATTGACTGAATAGACATTATTTAAAGTAGTAGGCTGTGGTCAGTGTTAACTTCTGTCCCACGTACTACCTTTACATCCATAGCATCTCTGAAGAAAGGCTTGCTGTATGTAAAATAATCTACGGTGCATTTTTGGTTTCTTTCTTCAGCCCTAAAAGTAATTTGGTGTATTCTTTTATGTGGAAAGAAAGAATTTCCAATATACAGTACATTGTTAATACAGAAGTTAAACATTCTCTCTCCGCTTTCGTTGAACACCAGATCACTTGAGTACCTACCAATTACTCCCTTTCAAAATCTGGATTGCTTCCTATTCTTGCATTCCAGTCTCCTTGCACAATCATAAATTCATTCCAAATTATTATTTCATCCAGATGGTGTTGCAAGTCCTCATAAAATTGATCCTTCTCAGCAACACTTTCAAAGTTGGTTGCTCGAATATTCCATTGTCCAATTCTTACATCTGTTGTCCATATCCGTTATCGTAACCTTGTAGACTGTCCAAATCCGAGGCTGCGTGTTTTTCTTTTAATCATTATTACCCTGGACGGTTTATTAGCCCAGTGCCAAGGGCCCTGTAACCTCGAGACAACTAGTACTCTGGAGAAAAGGTGGGATATAAGGGTGTGGTTAGGATATAATTGATTACAAAGAATAATCAGATTAGGGGCATGATTCCCCCATAAAAAGGATAGTGGGGGGAAACAAGAGCTCAGGTCGCTAGGTCTCTGAAGTAGGTCTGTTCGTCCCTAGGATCGATCGGGAGGAGTGCCTACCTGCTACCCTCCAAAAATATTGCACTTAATACAAAATATTTTTATTTTTGAACAATGTCTTTGGGATTACTTTAATGTTTGGTACTGCTTGCATGCTGCATGTTTAAATTATAATTAATAAACATGAATTCAAAAGTTTTTTATGATCAAAGGGATCATATTAAAAATTAAGACATTTGACTAATCAACATTAAAATAATTCTTGAGCATTTCTTTACTCCTAACTGTTCAAGTTTAGCTTTTGCTTTATTAATTTATATTTTTTTGTTATATATATATTAAACATTGAATGAACAATAAAAATCAAATTAGATTATATTATGAAATAGATAATATGAGATTATGGTTTTGTATTTATAATTATATCATTATTATACAGGCTGTCAGTTGACAGGAGCATTATTTCAGTGACTTATTTCATTCCTAAAATGAGTTACAGAGATATTATAAATCCTAACGATTTTTTTCTCCAGAATTTCTTTGTGTAGTTCTTGACCCATACAAATTCTTAGAACTCTTAAATTAATGTTATTTTACAATAAATCAATATATCTTTGAGCTAATTATAATTATAGACCAAGAAAAGCACTTTTGAAAAAACATCCATGCTTTTAAGTTATATTTTAGCTAAATTGCCATTATATTTTAGTTATATATTGCCATACAGTTTAAAATCACATTGTTTCACGTAGTGCAGATATATATCAATTTATTTTTTTCTGCTATTCTTGATTGCTAAACAATGTTAAATGAATGAGGTTTTTAATGATAACACTATCAATGTTAATTACGTTCACTTATCTATATATGAAATATATAGAAAGGGAAACTATTGGTTTTTAATATGATCCAACATATGAAATTAAGTACTTATAAAGGGAGTGCACGATGAGTCCGTCGTCGATTTTGATCATAATTTTTTGGGCGAGTATGCATTGAAAAAAGTCGATCCATATCCTACCTTTTTATCCAATGGGCCCTAGGAGCTGAGAAAGAAATATAACATGCCGAAAATATAACAAGCTTTATTTTATATCTCGAGTTTGAAAAATGATATCGGTATGGTTTTTCAAGTTAAACACTTTTTTAAAAGTCCATTAAAGGAAAAATATAAACAATAAAAAAATGATTGATTTTTGGACAAATAAGTTTTAAAAAAGCGTTTAAAATACCAAGAAAATTAAGCCTATAGATTTTTTCATATTTGATGATGGCAGATTTGATTTCAGCACATCGAAAAACCTTAATGCTAAAAATATCATCTAAAACAAAAAAACAATTTTTTTTTCATTTCTGAGGGTACTCAAAATTTTGAAAGCCACAAAATTACGTTTGGGTTTGAAGCTCTGTATCTCGTCTTCAATTTACTGGATATCGGCGTTCTTGAACTCGTTCAAAAGAAGGGAGTTTCTTCTTTCCATACATATAAAAAATATTGCATTATCTTAGAAGGTTAGTGTTAAAATAGGAGATTACCACATAAAAACAAAATTGAAGTTTTTTGCTGATAGCATTATTTCTAAAACACGTAGAAACACCACGGTTAAAGCAAATCGCGAAGTTTAAGGACCTTTACCGATGCCCCAAATTTGGTTTGAATCGTTTGAAGGGTTCCTGATTTGTGAGCGATTATTTGAATCTTAAAAAAAAAATTGAAGTAAAAACATTATTCGTTATCCAGAAATAGTAAAGTTTAGAGCGATCCAATTTTGTTTTAACCGTGGTGTTTCTACGTGTTTTAGAAACAACGCTATCCGCAAAAAGCTTCAATTTAGTTTTTATATGGTAATCTCCTTTTTTAATACTAACCTTCTAAGATAATGCAATATTTTTTTTTTATATTTATGGAAAGAAGAAACTCCCTTCTTTTGAACGAGTTCAAGAACGCCGATATCGGACAAACTCTGTATCGGGGAGATACAGAGCTTCAAACCCAAACGTAATTTTGTGGCTTTCAAAATTTTGAGTACCCTCAGAACTGAAAAAAAAAATGTTTTTTTTGTTATAGATGATATTTTTAGCATTAAGGTTTTAGATGTGCTAAATTCAAATCTGCCATCGTTTTTGGTGTGAAAAAAATCTATAGGTCTAATTTTCTTGGTATTTTAAACGCTTTTTTAAAATTTATTTTACCAAAAATCAATTATTTTTTAATGTTTATATTTTTCCTTTAATGCACTTTAAAAAAGTGTGTACCTGGAAAAACTATGTCTATATCATTTTTCAAACTTAAGATATAAAATAAAGCACTTTAAGCATGTTTTTCAATGAAGAATTGTGCAACAAATTTTGATAAAAATTGGCAACGGACTCATCGTGCACTCCCCTTGTTAGTTGTGGTTGTGAACCAACCAACCTTAATTAAGGTTATTCTTCAGGTTTATTGTATACATTAAAATCGAGTTGAATTTAGGTTGAATATATTGAATTTGAAATCCAAAATAGTGCCGGGCTAGGAAGAAATTCATTCTAAAAAGTTTAATTGGATAGCAGTCAGAAAAATAAAATTATTTTATAACATTACTTAAAAATGAATGAATTACGTAACCGAAATAAAATTTTATATATACTATATATTTGTGTATGAATTATGAATGAATAAAAATTTAAAATAACCATAAAATTAAAAACAAAAAAGGAAGATGGGCGTTTATGGTCGTTTGATAAACTGGTTTCCTATTCCTAATGTTGAAGGTCATTTCTCTGACTGTAAACTTGATAAAATTATTCTCTGAGTGTTTAGTAAGAATTTTTTGTTTTTATAAGTTCAATGGACACTCCATGCCCATCCGAATGGAGATAAAGAGTGAAGTGCCACAAAAGTTTATGCAGAAGCTTTATAAATCTAAAATGATTCTTTTGATAAAATTGAATGAGTTAAATTGGGCAGTCTTCTGGTTTCTTACTTACGGAGTTTTAAAGAGATTAAAAAAAAAAGTGCAAAGGGAGAACAGATAGCCTGAAAGTAGATCGTTTGTAGACTTTAAACAATATGAGACTGAGTAAATGAAGGAAGTGTTTAACTCTTTAACGGGCAGTGGCCATCTTTTTCCCATCTATCAAAAAGCGGGAATTTTACATTCAAAATAGTTTGGTTACATTCCATTAGATGGCAAAAGCTACATAAAAATACGTTTGAAGGCTTAGAATTGTTTGTAAGCTCACTATAGCCAAACTTCATTTTTGGTGGGACAAATATGGCCAGTGCCCATTTGATGTACCGGCACAGGTAACAAACATTCAAAGTAGTTGAAGCTTGTTTTTAGTTTTTCCATTCTCTGGCAAATATTTTCACGGTAAAACGGGATGCTCTTTTTAATATTATTATTTGAGATAGTATTAGTGAAATTTTTATTTCATTTTACATTTCAGCTAAGATAATATGTGTAATTATGTGAACAATGAAAGGAATAAACCGAAATTTTTTTTTTGTTTGTTCCTTATATTCTGCTATATAAATTTACTGTTATATTTTAATATAATATTTATAATTATTTAAAATGAATTGAAAAAAATAATGTATTTTTACAGATATAATTATCTTTTTATTTATCATTCATCTAAACTGGTTAAATTGTCCCAGCTTGACGAAGGTTTTATTTGTTATTGTTATTTGTCGATATTGACATTTTAAGTCTATATAATTATTTTTAAGTGTATTGAGCTTTTATATATTTTATTCTGATCATCATTTTTTTTTTTAAATAATAAATGAATGAAAGAACTTATATATATTTATTGTGTTTGTTGGTGGCAATATAAACACATTGTATCTAATTAAAGAAAAATATGAAAAAACTTAAATGAAATTTGATGTGCCTAACTGGGCACTGGCCAGTTTTTCTCACAAATGTCTCGCTTAATTTTTCGGAGGAGGGTGAATTTTTTTAATATTTTTTATGTGCCATTCCTGATTGCTAGAACCTATATCCATTGTATCAATACACACAAATTAATTTTCATCCTGCATGAGAGGGCTCATGCCCCTTAAAGGGCTAACAATATAAGGAACAGCATTGGAGATATCTACTACACAGTGGAAACGATCAGGAAAGTTTCCTTAGATAATTTCCGACCCGATTCAGAGCAAAGCTGTTAATCACAACAGTCCTTAAACCTGCCTTTTTCTTTTGACAAAAAATGTAGTTCAGGGTGATCAAATTTGTAAATATCAACTATATCTCAATGAAGGTTTTTCTGGAGCCCCAGGCCGACTGATGGTAAACTGTTATTCGTGTAAAATGGAAAATGATAAATTGACACACCAAGGTATGTGTTGGTCCAAGGTATGTTTCTATGAGTTGGACAAGTGGAAATAGGGTGCGATCTGTAGAAGAACAGGTGATAAAAAATGTGAACTATCAATGTCACAATTTTAGTTCTCTTCTTGACTCTTTAAGAGAAGAATGGTTATGAAAAATGAAAAAATTACTAACAAAATACTACAATATTCAGAGTTTTAAAAATAAGGGGCCAATTTAAAAGAAAAAAAATGCAATGAATAAAAATACATCGATGTATCACAAATATATACTATTTAAAATGTTAAAAAGTTCTACATTTACAAAGATCCATTATATTCATGAGAAAAAAATCATTTATTAAGAATCAGATTGTAGCTATTATGGGTGATTCTCAGGCAAAGGGCAATTTTCAATTACGAATTTTCAAAAAAAGTAGATATCTCCAAAAAAAAAAAAAAAATAATTATAAAAAGGCATATTCTTTGACCAAGAATGAAGGGAATAAACCAAATTTTTGAGATCTCTTTTACTATAATTATAAATAATAAACCTGAACAAACGAAATTAAAGAAAATTTTTAACAGAAACTTGAAAAATTCAACTAAAAAAAGAATTTCAAAATTTTTAATGTTTTTTGGTGAAGTTTAGGATCGTGGACCTGTTGTCCACCCCGTCAAATATTTTTTTTAATTTTTCTTTTACTAAGCATACAAATATTATCATTAGTTTGATAATATTTGTTTTTTATAGATTAATATGACACTACTCTGTTATAAGTATTGATTATATATATTTTAAGATTTGTTACACTTGTTAATAGAGATTATTAATAGAGATTTAAGATATTAAATATTCAAACCTTATCGTTTGAACTGTCACTGTATATAGTTATAGTTTATTTGATCTACTTTTTTTTTCTAGTAACTAATCGTTTTTAATTAATAGAAGTCTACTCTATAAGGAACTATTATAATATAATATAACTTCTTTATATCTTATGGCTTTTATTAACGTTATAAAATATAAGATATAAAAATATATTTAGTTTAATTTTTATTTATTTCGTTTCCCACTTAGACAGTGGTTCACAAACTTTTTCGTCTGACAGCACACTGAACTTATTTAACAAAATTCATGGCACCTCTATTATTGCTCAGACATACGGGTCATTTCAAAATTCCGGTCACGTTTGGTCATCAACTATTTTGTTAAACATTTTTTGAGTAATTTTTCATTTCTTATCTGAATTTATAGTTGTCTTAGGAAGTTATCAAGGTGAGCCATACATAATCACCAACCAGGTCATAGATATGCTATTTTGAAAAAAAAAAATCTAGAGAGTGAGGTATGATCAAATTTCTATTTCAACTCAGTAGTTTCATAAAAAAATATAAGCGTTGAATGGAGGTAAAATTTAAGCATATGGAATATAATTGAGCTTACGAAAGTATAATCACAGGAATGTAGCATCACATTTTCCAGTCTTCATGACGAGCTAGACTAGATTGATTGCGTTTAAATACATTGGAAATTCAATTAAAAAATCCGAGTTATCACCTTCAATACATCGTTTAAAAAATAAATCTTTGAAATATGACTGTTAAACAAGCTCAGATAGGCAAGATAGCTTAAGAATTTAATTAAGTAAATTTTTTTTTCTCGATCATGTTTTTCTTGGCTCACTTTATGTTCATAGTTTGTGTCACATGCATTAAAAAATATTGGAGAAAAAAACGCTGTTGAATTTCTAGGCATCAACTCGCATTTTCACTTTTCGCAAACATCAATGTCGAAACAGTAAACTATTTTTCTTTTTGCTAGGATGATACGAAGCGCAGTGACAATCTTCCGCACAATCGTCATTATCTCTTGCTGTTAATTGTTTGTCTGAGTTTTAAAAGGCCATTCACATTAAGCGTTTCATTTTTGCCACTAAGTTTCTCCATACTGCAAATATAACAAAATGATTCATATCTTCAGCAACGAAATTTAATCAAAGCCTAGACTTCTGGAGAAACATCTGCTAGTGGGTTTGTTGTATTTGGTTTGAAAGGCCCTGGAAGAATATCAAATTTGAAATTGCTTTTCTGCAGTCGATAGTCCTGGAAGAACTGAGTGGTGTCCATTTAACTTTTTTTCATTTCCTCCGTTTCCTTGTGTTTCGGCATTACAGAGTTTCCCGATTCTACACACAGTTTAATCGCCTCCTTGTCTATTCTTAAATAGCCATCGATCAAGGTTCAACACCGTCTCCTGCATCACCTTCGTGGTTCGAAGGCCTTCCTAGTACTCCATTGTTCTCCTTGGGTTCCCTAGATAGAAGTGGGCTGGGCACACCAATGTTTCTACCCGTAGATCAAATCTAATAAAATGCAATTTTATTTGTCTACCAGCTGTGGGAATTCATTTTCGGTTAGGACGTGAAGTCCAGTTTTCCTGGTCAAATATAATTCAAAGGATGCTGATGTAACTGTCATCAGTCCGATCTCCGCTAATGTCTTTTGGTTCTGAAGTCAGTCTTCTATGGTCTCTCCCAATCTTTAAAATATAGACAAATTAGGTACAAAATACAAAATAAGTAAACAGTATTTGCATTTTATTATATTTTCACTCTCTTCAAGTCCAATGTTGCCACCATAATCGGATAGGTAACAATTGAGTGTATTGAACGAGACAACAAAAAATTCAACCATCACTTAACACCATGTGGTTTCGTTGTCGTAGCAGGGACTGTTGACCGTTTTTCCCTTATATAAGATAATATTATCAAACCGTCGAAATACATCTGAGTATGCAAACAACTTAAGAAGAACCTTGTCGGCGGAACATAGCCCCGAAGGTTGCGCTCGAGCAGGAGAAAGCCTTTTCCGACTATATAACTTTTTATTTGCTTTACGTTCTGTCAATCGCGTGGAATAATTTGTAGGTTGATTATTGTTTCAATAACAAAAGATTAGGCACATGCGTACTAAAAGGTTCTTCTTTAAGTTGTTTTACCTACAAGGTGAAAAAATACTATAGTATTTAGTATTTACATATACTACAGTGTACTGCAATATATATATATATATATATATATATATATATATATATATATATATATATATATATATATATATATATATATATCGCCAGTATTCGGGATTATTATAGAAAATACCCGAAACCTTAACTAATTAAAATGGAAAATTTTCATACTATGTGTTACTAATAATCGCCTTAATAAATAATCTGCACACACGATTATTTCCTTTATGGTGTTGATTTCATTTCAATATCAGCTGTTCAGGATTTTAATAATAATGTTTTTGATTAATTAGTTCGAATACTTGAACTTCTATTACATTAAATTTTTTTTCTTGCTTTGCCTAATTTGCTAAATTACCATTGTTACATTTTATAAGCTGAAGAGAATACTGGAAAAGTTCAAACAAATATATATGTGATTTTATATTTGCCTGTAAATATAGTGAGAGAAGAAATGTTTTTACTAATTTAGGGGGAGTTATTCCAATATTTATGATTGTTACTTTCTTTTGTTCTTTGTATTTGAAATTTGATTTAATATTATCGTTAAAAAGTAAGTTTAAACCAACTCTTGTTAAACATTAATTAATTCATTTGTATTTAACAATTTTTCTTTGTACAAATAATTTTAAATAAATTATTTCATTATGTTGCAATGTTGGAAATATATTTATTATAATATTGTGAAAAATTGCATGATGCATCTTTAAAATTCATATTTCATGTATGTGTATACATATATTCATATTTTTCTGGATTTCTAAACATCCCTATTTAAATTTGTTTGTTTTTATATATCCACAAGCATAATAAATATTTTAATAAATAGCTCAATTTATTTGTGTTTCAATCCTTTCATCTGTTTGTATATATATTTGTAGTGTACAGTAATGTCTCCTCGAAATATACTCCTATACTCATCATATTTATAGATGAAGCCCTTTTTATGGTTACTTTTTTTTTTTTTTTTTAATTTAATAATATTTATCCTCTGATATTACTTTTGTAAAACCATATTTTTTGTTTTTATATTTATATGTGCATCGTTCACTTACCTCCTTATTTGAAATAACCTTTAAAAGTTTCCATGGAAATATTTAGTTTCTATTAAATAATAGAGAAAGAGAAATTATACCACCTTCTACCATTTATATATTGGATATTATTTTTCTAAAATCTTTAGAGCTTTCCAACGGTATGATATACATTTACATTACTACTCTTATTTCCGGTTTGTTTTCAACCTAGGGAAATATTTCTCCTTTAGTTAATTATCAAATTCTTTCATCATTTATATTTATTCATTCTTCATTATTACTAACAATGAGAGAAGGTTAATTAATTCAAATAAACAAAATTAGAGGTACTTTAGAGGAAGCCATTTTGAAAATTCGGCAATTAAGGTCTGTCAGACAGATTTCGAGTTTAATCGAAATAAAAGAATATAAAGGAATATAAAATGGCACTTCTGGTTATTCGATTTTAGCGAAAAAGTTGCTGTAATGTCCCAGGCCCATAACTACCTTAAAACGTAGATTTAGTTTCCTGTAAATCGATATTATTAAATGGCACTTCCGCTAAGTTCAATGCGCGATATGTTTTATCAAAAGTGGCCCTACAAAATAGCTTTTTTTTTTCATCGGTTTTGAATGACGGTTCGACACACCGTTCAAAACCGGTGAAAAACGATCGTGTAGGAATGAAAACCGTTGGTTTTCCTGGTGTTCCAAGAGACATATCGAGGACAGAAAAAAAAAAAAAAACCGTCGTGTTAAACGAAGGCGTAAAAACTGTCCGTGTAGGCATCGTTCTTACACGGCAGTTTTTCTCTGCCGTTTCGTACATTATAGATCCAATTTTGATAAAATATCATCAAAATTGAGTCAATAATGTTCTCATCACACCAAATCCATGAAGTATCAATTAATATATTTCAGATATAAGCTTAAAATAAATATAAAAGAGCGAAAACTCAAAATGTGGCATAAATTGATTGCTAGAAAACAATTGAAAGATTCCAAAATGCAAAGCCTCAAGTCTCTAAAATACCGGCAAACAACTAACTAGCCAACGTTTCGCCAATTCAGGCATCATCTGGACATAAACCAAAAAATCACATCTATGAAGATCAAATACAGCACATCTCATATCAACCGTCCAGAAAGATGCATCAACCAGAGACAGCACTTCACTCCAAGACATCCAATCACGTACTGAAGGAAAAGGGAGATAATAACAGCTGATCAGCAGAAAACAGAAATACAGAAAAAAAATATAAAGACTAATAAATATTAAAGACACCGTAAAACTAGAAGAAAACAAATAAATAAATATTAAAATAATAAATAAAATAAAATAATAAATAAAATAAAATAATAAATAAAATAAAATAATAAATAAAATAAAATATAATAAATAAATAAAATAAAAACTGAAATAAATAAAATGCATAGAAAGGAAAGGTTATAATAAAAAATAGCTGATCAACAAACAAGTAAAACATAAAAGGCAATCTGGTTAGATTTATTGGACTTTTCCAAAATGCTTAACGTTTCAGAGTAAAATTGATTCAAATTTCTACTGTAATTTCTGTAATTAACAGCTATGTCCAAATTCTGTTCAAGTGCACAGCCTCAAATATCTTTCTCTTCGAGCTATTCATTTCCTTATGAATCACTCTGCCCTTATCAAAATTAAAAACATGTTTGCATTCTGTGCTAATGTAGTTTTAGGCTGTGGGATGTTTCACCACCTTAGAACACTGCAAACAACTAATTTCACATACCACATCAAACTGTTGCTGTGCTAATATTTTATCCTTCAAGGGAGTGTAAAACTTGCTCATCTTATTACCAATTCTATTTGCAAGCTTGGTATCATAAACCTCAAATCTTTAAAAATATTTAATAATACTTTTTGCTCTGGAAGACCCTTAATATAAGTATAAGAAATATCTGATTTGACTTCCTTATACGCCTATTAAACTATAAAAAGTGGCTCAAAAAGTGACCCTGAATTTGGTTACTAGTTTCCGAACATAGCAGTAACTCAAAAACGGCATTCGGCGTCGCGACATCCATCTATTGACATACACACACACACAAGCTCTTGTTTCTGGAAGCCTCATTCCGTTATTATATTACTTTTTCATTCAGTAGATAACAAGTTACCAAGAGCTTTCTCCAAGTTCCATGACAAAATTAGAACTGTCAATGTCACTAGATAAAGCATTGAAAATAGACAGTTTCGACATTTTACTGCGTACAAGGAAGTAAAAAAACATACCGTTCCTACAACCATTATCATTATTACCTACTAAAGACTATGTACCTAGATCCATTCAGCTGGCTGGAAGCTTGATTCCTGTGCTGGTGAATTTTACTATAACTGGAAATCGAACATCTATTAATTAAGAATGATGGGTACAGATTCATTTCAAATATTGTAAAAATGTTTTTTTTGTTTAATATAATTTAAATATTCCATATCAGTAAATTAAATAGCTTTGATGATGCAGTTGTTAATGCTGTTGATCATAACATGTTTAGGGTGTTTCGATGCAAAATTCAAAATGCGTTGGCTACTATTTTCATTCCTCGTCCACACAGTTCTCATTATTCCATTATCATTCTTAATATATATGTATGTCCAAAAATTTAATCTTCCGTTCGGATTCAAGCTCATAAGGAAATTCCATGAAAACTATTCAGACCATTGTAAAACCTTTTATTCTCCTCCACTTTCAAATTCAATAATAAGTCACCCCACATATTTCATAAGCAACTTGTTCATCAATATTCCGCTTAGAGTTGCAGACAGAATTCCACCCATTGTCAAACGTTTAAGTTGACGATAAAACTTATTATTATATTTGAAATAACCTCTTTCACATATTAATTTCTATCCTTCGATAAACGTTTCTTTATTTTTCTCGCATGTATGCGGCTCAACTTGTTCCTTCCTATTCGTTTGCAACTATCTCAAAAACCAATTTTAGTGGTAGGGAAGTGAAGACTACATCAAAACTTATTATCATCTATGCTTTTCAATTCTACAATATTATCCCTAGCCACAAATGCATTTTTTATACCATACGGATCATTATTGTTAAGGTTGTCTAAAATAGGCTTGAACAATTTCTCTAGCCTTATATGAAGGTCCTTTAATATTATTAATTGTAGGTCTGAGAAGCTTTCTATTTTCATGCAGCTCAATCAATCCATACATTCTGAGGTGCTGTGATGCATGAGTAGTTAATTTAGTTTTGGTTACTTTATCAATAAATTCAACTTCATGCAATTTACCAACATACTTATTAATCTTGTTGGTTCTTTTTACAAGTATTCTATACGTATCAGGATCGTTAAGGAGCTCATGCATTTTTTCATAATATCTTAGTAATGACAGCAACCTTTTTGAATTTATCAGATTTCACTACACATACCTTTGGATTATTGTTTTTAAATTTCAAAAAATCATCTGCATCTTTCTTTATAGCTTTATCGATAATATTCTCATGCATATTTTTCCTTTTCATAAAATTGTTAATTTCCCTTGCTAAACTGTTCCTAATACCATTTGTGTGACTATCCGACCTATGAATATGCTGTAAAATATTCTCTGTGTAGGCAATCATGCTGAAAATGTCGTTATTAAACTTTTTAGGAAAATATATTGACATTGTCTCCCAAACTCAACAGATTTAATATATTATTAGGAATGTGCAATTGTGTAAGATTTTCAACAAAATTATTTTTATGCAATTCATTGTATTTTATCAAAAGATCATTATTAGAGCTCTTCTTAAGCCTTATACATTCCTCGGATGTTCGGACTATCAACAACAGTTTTATTATTTACAGCATCAACTTTCTTAGTATGATGATAAGGTTTGTTAATTTTATAAAAATACTTCTTTTTTAATTTAAAATCTAACTTCTTATGTAATTTATCAGTGATCAAGGAAAAATATTTTTAATTTTTATATAGCTTTAATTTCAGTTGCAGGATTCTTATAAGATATTAAGAATCTTTTAGAGCAAATAGTCAATATTTTTAAAGATTTTAATGTTTATGATATCATCAAGTTTGCAAATAGAATTAGTAATAAGATGAGTAAGTTTTACATTCTCTTGTATAGCATAGCAACAGTCTGATGTGGTAAATGAAATTAGTTGTTTGCAGCCTTCTAATGTGGTGAAACATTCCAAACTTTGCATAGAAGAATTTATCAACTTCAATACGATTGCAAGAACATTAACAGGAAAGAGCCCTAACAGTGCATTAGCATAGCATGCAAACAATTTTAAACATGTTTGTGATTTTGGTAAGGTTAGAGTAATTCATAAGGAAATGAATAGCTCGAAGAAAAAGATATTTGAGGCTGTGCACTTGAACAGAATTTGGACAAAGCTGTTAATTACAAGAATGACTGTAGAAATTTGAATCAATTTTACTCTGAAACATTAAGCATTTTGGAAAAGTCCAATAAATCTAACTAGATTACCTTTTATGCTTTATTTGTTTGTTGATCAGATATTTTTTATTAAAACCTTTCCTTTGGCATTTTATTTATTTTTATTTTATTTATTTATTTGTTTGATTTCGTCTAGTTTTACTTTGTCTTTAATATTTAATATTTATGTGTATATATTTTTTTGCAGTCTTTTTTTCTTTTTTAGTTGCTTTTCTATACTTATTTTCTGTTTTCTACTTTTTTTTTCTACTAATTTTTTTCTGAGTCTTCTACTTTTGAAAATGTTAAAATTAAATTAACCGGTTATTGTCAAATGTTCGCTCTAAATAATAAACCATATAAGGTTGTTTTTGCTGCTCTTATAGTGTTAGAGAAATATGATTCTAAACAAAAATTATTATTTCGTCTTTAATCCATTTTGTTTGAGAGCGGTTCTTTGGCGCGCCCCCTCCAACGCCCTATTGAATTGACTAGCTTGAACATGAAGTACTCATATTTGAAATTGTGGAAAAAAAAATGAATAAACAAAATTTAAAATATTAAATATAATTAATTTCCTATCCAAAAGAACAAATCACATAATTTTATGTCTTATATTATCTGTGTCTCTTTTTAAACCTATCTTTTATCAAATAGTATGTAAACCAGAATAGTATTACTTATTAGAATCCGTCTTACGTTAGCAGAAGTGCCAATTTATGATAAAAACTTAATTATCTTTCATCATAGGCGTGCGCACGGGCGCCTTCTATTATATCAGAAATATACCTTTTCTAGATAGATAGAAAGAAACAAATTTTAAAATTTAAATTTAAAAAAAAAACGCGTTGCTTAGAACTGAAATTCAAAAATTTCAACTGAACTGTTTTGTAGCCTAAGAGTGATAAATGTATGGTTTAATTTTAATAATAAAATTGTTTAAAGTACGTTTTAGGCAGCATATACTTTAAAACATTTTCCAAGGGAGTAAAGAATATCCCTGACACCCCGCCCGACTGGGGAGCATGAAAGGACCTCTGGGTAGAATGGTTCGTTCACCCGCTAATAAAGGATGCTGCGCGCCTCTATTCCTTTTATTTCCTTGTCAAAATAATTACCTATTTAACATTGATGCCATTATTCCAAAAAGTGGTTTTCTAGCTGTTTTAGTCTTGCTGTTGTTTTATTTTATTTGTATGAAGTATTCATCAATGCCCGTTAAAAAGAAAATTTTGGGAACTAACTTCAGTAATACTAGTAAGCTTAGATCGTTTCATTGAAATATAGTAGCAGAACAGAACATTCGAATTATAATCGATAAAAGAAGATGGCTAATTGAAATAAAACACCTGTTCATTCGTTTTTACATTAGCAAGACCCCACACTGTGAAATCCACTGGGAGAGGTTATTTAATGAATAGATTGAAGAGGTCAGTTGTTCTTGGTCAGCGTTATAGGCGAGCATAAGGTTATGGCTACCGTTTTATCGTAAGTACCATGTTATAGATATATCTTTTTATCTAAACTGTTTTAAATAAAAACAAATTTTTAGTGACATGTGATTTTCCTTCAATTTGTTAAAATAAGCGAAGACTAAAAAAAAAAAAAAAAAAAAAAAAAATAGACAAATTTAGATTGCGCCATTTTACCCTATTGTAATTTTTCTCTCTTTTACACTTTTGAAAGTCAACAGTAGATGAAAAAGATTAACAAATTTATGAATGACGTGAAAAATTGTTAAAAAGGTACGCTAGGAAGCTAAACACTACTAGCGCTACCTGTTGTTACGATAAGGAAACCAATGTAACCTTTGCTTGGGCGACCAAAATCCGGTCTACTAAAAGCTTCACCTCGAAAGACTTCCATATTTTCACATTTAAATACAACTGTTACGTAAAAATGCGAATTTCACATACCTATTTGTCGGTGTATAATGGTGAATAACCTACTCCCAAGAGTCCCAATGAATCAGAAGGGATCTATAGCGGCGATAATCGAAAACAAGGCATTTGTGTTTTGTTTTTTATTTATCTCAAAACTATTGATCAGATTTAAATCACGACTACATACAAAATTAAAGTTACTTCAAGTTACTTAACAGTGGAATACATGATTGTAGTTCGTATTCCTAAAGATTATCGAGTCATATAACTTTGAATTTTTTGTTTTTCTTCTCTAACCATGTAAAGGCAAGACTTTCGAACAGCTGTATCTATGAAACTTGGTAGAAACACACATTTTCAGTGATCAAATAGACACAATAAGGTCGAGTAGTTGAAAAGATTAAAAAGTTATAGAAATGGTGGATAATACATGTATATTTTTAATGTAAATGCTTTGGAGTGTTTAGATATTAAAATTTTAGATTGGAAGACGTAGAATATATATTTTTTAAGCACCAAAATGTACCTGGCATGTTATATCACTTTTTATTTTATTATTTATAATAATGAACCAAGATTTAAAAAAAAAATGCCCGTCTGCCGACCGCCTTCCGCGGTTTTTCTACGACACTACTGGCCATTTTTTTTAAATTTGGCACCAAAGTCACTGGTAATCCCAGGATGATCCTAGAAATTCGGCATTACAATCCGTTGTTTCGTTTTAAAGTGGCGACCGATTAGAGGTTTCATACGCAGTCGTTCGCGGTTTTTCTGAGATTGCTGGGTGATTTTTTTAAAATTCTGCACTGCAGTCACATGTCACCCCAGAATGATCCTCTCAACTCGACATTAACATCCGCCTTTTCGTTTTAAAATAAATTCTGTCCTAATGAATGTTTATTTTTTTTTTTAATGTATTGTTATTTCGAAATAATTAATCATAGTGTAATAATTTGAAGCGTTTGTGGTATTAGAGGGGGATGGTGCAGATAAACCAACATAATCTATGTGTTAGATACTTATGCTGCTGATATTAGTACTTCTTTAGGGGCCTTTACGCGAGTAATAAAAATTTCATTCAAAATATATTCCAGCAATGTATCGCGCCAATATTTCCGGCCAAACGGATTGCGGCCATATGCTGGGGAATATTTGCGACAATAGATTTCCGCAAATAAGTGTTTACACGAGCCATACTAGTGCCATTTGTGTATAAGGAAATGGACAAACAGGAACTAGTGGAAATCAGTGCAGCTTGAATGTAATATAAGCGTAATAAATAAATATAGCTTAAATGCAATAAAACATCTAAACTTTGAATAGTAAAATATACAGAAATTCTAAACAAAAATTTAATGAGCCAAACACTATCGAAGCGTGCGAAATACGTTTCTTGGTGGTAGTGAAAACGCCAAAGAAAAGTACAGTTGTTGATGCAAAACAAACGAACTATTGTTCCAAACCGATTACAGATTACAATTGCTTCTGTTTCGCCACTAGTTGTGTCGTAGCCCAATCAAATTAGACTTTTGGTTCGAATTAATTCAGACAAAACTGAAAATTATTTTAATCCACTCTGGGAATACCAATAGGAATAATATAGGTTTGCGACGGTTTTTGAACAAAGCTTATCTTTTGGGATCCAAAAAACCACGATTCATTTCAGCTTTTGTCTTATAATATCAGAGGGAGTATCGCACCGGAAATTTTACTCTTAACTAAATTATAGAACATCAAATTCTGCGTCGAATAGTCTCCTTAAATATTAAATTTCGTTCAACGGTTTGATCATAATCGGCAGTCATATGCAGACAAATTGTACCATTTTGACTGAAAAGTATGTTATTCTCAATTTTACACGCCTGTGTCGAATAACTAAAGTTGTAGAGCATCAATTTCTAAGTGCATAGTACTTCTGTTTTTATAATTTTCTCATTCCTGTGTATAGATACATCCAAAAAAATAAAAGCAGCCGCAGCACTGATTTTCCACGCTAAGGATATTTTCTAGTCTAATTACGTCTAATCTCGATATTATTAATTTTAGTCCAGGAAATTTAATTTTAATATTTAATTAAATTTTTTCCCATGATATCACAGAGTATGTGACAAAGATGGAAAAGTAAAGTTACTCCCCAAATTAATTTTTTAATAATGAAACCAGCTAGGGTTGACGAAGTAAAATTATATAGATAACGGGACATGGGGAGAGAATCATGTAATTTAAAGAAGTACTTTATTTAAAGAAGTTCCTGATGACGAAGAAGTACTTCGAAACGTCGTAACCTTGTTTTAAAAATGTTTTTTTTAATAATATAAAGTTATAGACAAAGGGAAAGTAATATCACAATGTCAATAAAACTAAACCCTGAAATCCCCTCCCCTCCACCCAATCCAACTCACCGTTTCTGGATACCATCATCAGAAAAAAATTTAGCGATTGACATGTATTGGAATTTAATTTCCTAGACCAATATTAGTAATTTCGATGTCAGATATGATGAGACGACACAATTGCCTCATTGTGGAAAATCATTACTGAGACTGCCTTTAGTTTTTTGCGTGCACATGAATTAGAAAATTAAAGAAATAAGAGTTATATAAACTTTAAATATGATGCTCTACAACTTTAGTTACCCTAAATCAGCGATGGTTGTGTTTTTCAGTTTTTGATAACCGATTCTTATGTATTTTTTAGCGCTGAATTCGAAAATGACCTTCATGTTCTGCCATCACAATAGGATTTTTCGCTATCGCAAATTTCAAAACGTGTAAAAAGTAAAAAAAATTGCGGAAATACGATACTTCAAAATAGATTCAAAACATTTTTCTCTTATAATTTATTCATTTATTTTTTTGGCTCATTCCATGCAATCTTATAGCTTTTTTCACAGTCTGAGCTTAACGACTTGGTTTGAAACGCATCTGACAAAAGAAAATTCAGGATTGCTTGGTTCGAGGCATTAGCGGCCTACACGTATGGGAACATCGGTTCGCCTACAACGGTTCGGCAGACCAAGTTCCCATGAGTGTAGAGCTGACGAAAGATGGTTCATAAGTTTTTCCTTTGTTCGTATAGTGTGTAGAGAGCCATTAACCGAACTATGGTCCTCCGAACCGTTGTTCGCGAACCGATGCTCCCAAGTTTGTAGGCCGCTTGCATAGAATGAGCCAAAAAAAAAAAAAAAATGAACAAATTATAAGAGTAAAAGTTTTGAAGTATCGTATTTCCGTAATTTTTTTACTTTTTATACATTTTGAAATATGCGTTGGAGAGAAGTACCTGCTAGCAGCTGGCACCTCATACTCCTGGTTTCGGAAAGGATTTTCTTCCATATTTACGATATATTTATTTCCAGATTACGAAAAATTCTGGCGTGATGGGAAAAAATGTAGGTAATTTGCGGCCATTAAGCGCTAAAAAATATATAGGAATTAATTATCAAAAGTTAAAAAACATGTCACAATCCAAATTTTGCAGGCTTGTTTTATTGGCATTTTTCATTTGGATTAACAGTTTTTAGTGTAAAGCTGAGCATAACATACTTTTAAGTCAAAAAAGTAAAATTTATCTATATTTGATTGCCGATTCTGATCAAACCGTTGAACGAAATTCTCTGTTTAAGGAGACTATTCGACGCAGAATTTAATGTTCTTTAATTTAGTTCAGACTGAATTTTTTTGTGCGATGACTCCTCTGATGTTATAACCTCCCAAAAAAATAGAGGTAGTAGTATGCCTATTGCAGCATGGAACCTGTAAGTTTTATAAATACACAACCCTCCCATAGGGTTACTATGGAAGGTTAAAAAAAAGAAGCCAAAAAGTGGTTTTGGGCTCTAGAAAGGTTAACTCTACTCAGAAATCGTCGCAAACTTATTCTATTCTTATTTGGGATATCCAGAATTGATTACAATCATTTCCAGCTTTGCCTGAATTAATTTGAGATACGGCCTTTTTGGGTTTGGTTTGACTCGGCTTTCGCTGTTTGTTCGTTTTTCATTTCACAAAAATAACTGAAAAATTCTGATTCAATTAGCTAACTATTTGGTACAACTTTAAAATGCAGCCGCCTTATCAGTAGTGGTCGCGGCTCTACCGCTCTCTAGCGCCATTAGTGCGAACTAACTGCCTTCTGTTCAATTGTAAAATTCGCATTCCTTGTAATTATTATCCTTAGAGATAGAAAAAAAAATTGAAAATTAAGGTGAAAAGTATCTTTTGGCAGTATATATCAAATTTAGTATTATAAAAATAAATAGTCTATAATATTTAATATCTGGGTATCCATATTGCTTTTTCTGGGCTTGCTGTTAACATTTTTTTTCTTTTACTCTAGATATGAAATTGAATTGGATTTTTTTTTGGTTTTACTTGATTTCTTTTCCTTGGTCTCATTAAAATAATTAGCAGCATGATTTTAAGAACAATAAATCGGTGGTTTGGTTTTTGTTCCTTAATGTAATATTACCTTATATTAATGAGGCTTGCAGAATCCCTGTTTTTTTAAAATGTTGCATATCTGTCTGCCTTGTTTTGTTTAAATTTGTCATTAATATTTGTTTTATTGTTGGATTTTACATTACAAAAGAGCTCACATTGACCTTGCCCACAACCAATTTCTCATTTTTTTGCAAAATTTAAGTTTAACCATTGTTTTAAAATGCATATATATATATATATATATATATATATATATATATATATATATATATATATATATATATATATATGTCTTTGGTTAATTATACCATTAACCTTTCATAGAAAATATCTGGATATTTTCTTAGACCATTCATTTCCTCATTTATCGAGCCTTGAATAAATGTTTATTTTCAGGTCCTTTCCAATGCTCGAACTGTGGGAGGTTTTACAAATATATATACAATCTTAGATATCACCAGAGGGTTCAATGCAATAAAGAGCCTGCTCTTAAATGTGAAAAGTGCACCTACAAGTGCCATAGGTTTGGCGACTTAAAGCGACATAGCTTTATAAAACATCAAATTATATTGGCCAAACCGAATAATGATCTCATGTAGGATGCAAAATATGTTATTTCTTAATGACAATTTATCTATTGATTATTTTAATGTGTATGTATAAATTATTTTCCAAGTGCACAATTGACCTCACTCATTGTTAGTATAAAATGGAAATGTAAATAAGAAATAAAGTATATTTGATTACTATTTACCTATTATTGATTTTGTATTTTTTTATTAGATTTAAAATGTAATATAATTTGACTTTACCTCTTAATGATGTTCTTAGTACAAATTACGTTTAGTAAAAGTTTTGTTAATAAAGTTTTATTCCTCATAAATAGTGTTTACTCTGTTTCTGAACTATGATTCTCATGGAGCTTATGTGTAATGAATGTTTTTAACCAAATGTTAACTAATAATTCAATTTTCCCATGTAGAAGCACACAATAAAATTTCTTGATTTAAAAGTGTTAACAATTATTATCACTCTTCTTATTTGTTAAACTTGTTATTAAAAATACAATCTCTGCTTTTATTTAATTTTAATTAGGTTCTAGTTATTGAAGGTTTCCAGAGAAATTAGTTAATTTTTCTTCCCATTCATAAAACAGGTATTATCTTCTGAATTCAATTATGTTACCGAAGTTTTCAATTTTAATTTGCATTATGATGATAACCCTTGTTATTTTGTGTAAAAATAGTTGAATGAGTATTCAATCTAGGAGATGAAGGTTTTTTTGGGGGCGCCAAAACAAAAACAGTAAAGATTTACAGTTTAATATATGCAAACATCTCGATCCACTTTATAGGAATTTTCCAAACTATTAAGGGCTGAAATATTGGGATGCATTAAACAGTCAGTAAACTTTTACTGCATGTTTTCATTTTGACTATGTATTTTTAACTGCTGATCTGGTTTATTAGTTCTTATTGAATGCAGTTGTTAGTTTTATTCTCTCGCCTGATAATTTGGTCTGTTTTGGAACTGTGATGAAACAATAAATCTAACTGCAGTTACATTTTTTATTTTTTTATTAAATCCATAATGAAGAAAGAGTATTTTTATAGTTGATGGAAAACTGTTTTGATAAATATATATATATATATATATATATATATATATATATATATATATGATTATGAATGTTAAGTATTTTACGTAAATAGTTATTATCAATATGTTTAATTAAATGCATATAAATATGTGAGTGTAATTAAATATTTTTCTTTTTCTTGTAGAGCATAAGGGCGGATTTATTTTAACTAAAGATTCATTACAGCAGGACTATAAAGTATTTGGTTATTTTAGTTCTCATTTGGACAATGATATTAATTTCTGACATTTAAAATCAAGAGCTTGATTTTTATAATTTTTTTTTTTCAGTGCTTTATTTCAATACCTTCATATTAATTTTTAAGAATACCTCTATAATTGATTTTTTTTTTACTTATATTGATGCACTTGCTTATTCCTTACCTCATGTATTCTGGGTAACTAATTATTTTAAGAGAATCTTTTCCTCTCCTTATGCAGTTTAACCTAGAAATTATGGTTGTCCATGAAAGAGAATTCATTTCTTTAGGTGCCCCAAAGAAATATTTTATTTTGCAGACCAATGTATCTTTTTTGGTTCATGTCTCACCAGTTCATTGGTTTAATTTTGTCTTTTTTTATTATTTAATCGTACTTCTCAATATGAAAATATTATGTTAAAGATTCGTTTTTTTCTATTTTTAAAGAGACTTATAGTGCTTTTTTTTTAGTTCATCTGATTTCAGCAGTCTTTTTGAAAGTTGATCCCTCACGGTTATTGAGATGTGATGTTGATCTCTAATTTTTTCTAAAGATGATTCATGGAAATCAACTGACTAAAACTATTAAGTCATATCCATTTCTCCTTTGTAGGTCATCTGGGGATTGAGTGAGGACCAGTTTAAAGTCTATCCCAGGAAAGGCATTGTCTATTCTCAGTCAACCCCTTGGCTCCTCATCCTATCTAATTTTTATTTCTAATCTATATTTACACTTTAATTTATTTATAATTTTTTAATTTATTTTTGAAATAAATTGCTTTACCTTGCTAGTTGCTATTGCAAATATTTCAAAGGTGTATTAATCTTGGACTTTAAATTAAAGAACCATGAAAATATTTTTTATTGTTTGATTATAATAATTTTGAATTGCATTTAGTTTGTGCTTTTATTTAGCTTAGATTTTTTTTTTTTTTTTTTTTAACTATTCAAGGTTGTTTAAATTGGTTCTGCAAATATGGAAAGAAATTTTTTATTGATTTCAGAAAAGAATTAATTGAACTTATGTATTGTTTTGTCATAATTTATAAATAAATTAATGCACAGGCATTTAGATGATCAAATTAGATAATTTTTTTGCCGTTTACAAAACTTTTTATTTCAACTTGTTTCTGTTCTTATATAACTCAGTGTTAGGAGCTGTGATTTAAATAAAACCAAGCATTAATCAGTAATTTTATTGGCCAATTTCCAACCAAGTTGTTGTCCATTTTCGTACTTTTGGTAGGAATAAATAGAAAATGAGGTTACTCTTTGGTTGGAATAATGCTAATAAAATAAAACTTTTCTATATCTCATTGTAAGTAATCACATTCATCTCAATCAGACATCCTCTTCTCCAGTTTCCTGATATTAATGAAATTCAGTGAATGAAATTCTCTGTAGTGCCTAATCCAGTGATAGCGAACCTTTTGAGTTTGATGTGTAAAAACTTGGTCTAGTAGTAACTTGACTTAGGCATCATTTCCGGTTTAGAGATATCCATACTTTTGTGATACTTGCAGCCTTATAAAAACAAAAACAAAAAATGTATTTTTAAAATATTCCTTTAGTAAAAAAAGGAGAAAAAATAGTTCTTATTAATAAGTTTTTGTAGTTGAACTTTAAACGATTAAATTAGATAATTTGTTACATTATTACTGATTAAATTAAATAATTTTTAGTTGAGTGTTAGATAGAATTAGTAATCTAGTTTCTAGTTAGTAATCTAGAAGGAGCTGATGTGGTTGTTGGGTATAACCTAATGGCCAACTTTGTATTTAATTGAATAGCTTCCATATCAACAATAGGAATTGATATTTATAAAGTTACTGAGTATAATATTTATTTCTGCATTAAAGTTGCTTACCCTTTTGTGAGTAAGAAATTGTTAAAAAAAAGCTTGTTTCTCTACAAATATTGGCCAGCTTTGTGTCTTTTTGGTAAATAATGATACATCAATCTTTATTAAAAATTATGACCATTTTAATAAATTCAAAGTTAAAAGCAATGGAGATAACTTACCTATTTTATTCAATGCCAAGTCTGCAAAGTTTTTGATCAAGTAACGCATTAATTTTCGGCTAAAACGTTTGGTAAATAAGTTAACTTATAATGAATTGGAAGTAAGTCCTTCAAAGTTTACAACCAAATAAAGTCAATGATTTTACCGAAACGTTCCTTAAAGTTGATTTGCTTATCTTGTAAAATCTTTTCATTACCAAAATGTGTTCTGTGATATGTTTGATAAATAAATAAAAATAAAATAAAATATTTATTTGAAAATATCTACAAATGCCTTTAGGTATACATTGTATGTCAGTTCTTCTTTGGGAAATCTCCTCTTAGGGATTGGGTTTGAAAACATAGATGGAGAAACCTCACGGTGAAGGTACTCCTAGCATGGTTGATCTGTTTTAATGTAGTAGATTCCTGCTCCAGAGACGCTTCAGTCTCTTTGTCCGATTCTGTGGTGATGTGTCTGCCAATAATGTTTGTACCAGTAAGTTTGGATGTCCAGCAAGTGAGGTATGAAAATGTTTTTAGTGTTTGATAAAAATATAATATAAATATGTCTGATAAAAATATGTTTGATGAATGCTTTGAGGGAATAAAACCCTCAAATTATTGCGAAGTGGATATTTTATAGTTTTAGTCACATTTTCCTCTATATAGGCACTATTTATATCCGCTGTGGTTCTGAATGGTTTTTGAATTATGCCTACTAGGTATTAAGAAACTATTTGGTGTTCTTTGGAGAAGTCCCATAGCTCTTTGTTTTTCACATCAAAAGAACTCTTTTTTTTATCCCAAGAACACTTAAATATATTTAATTGTATTTGTTAAACAAGATACTTTGTGATGACTCTTTGAAACCTACTCGTCCACCGTTGTGTACCATTAGCCTGGATAATTTCTTACTGTGTGTGCGATGATAGCTGAAGCTCATTACATATAGTAGTATTATCTAGTTAAATATTGCCTATTTCAATTAAAATATTTTTGGAATTATTTTTTTTTTAGCATAAAAATTATTCAAATTATAATTATAATTATTAAAGTTGTTTCTTTATTCATAGATTATTTTTGTAGTAAAAAATGAAACCATGCATTATTTTAAAATTAAATTGTTATTTTATGCAGATTTTGCTTTTTTTTTTTGCAGTATTCTGTTATAAATGAATAATTTATCATTATAAATAAGTGATTTGTATTTTTATTGATGGCAGCTAGACCTTCTAGATTCTGACTAAGTTTAAAATATATTCATTTTGAATAGATAAAGTATTCAACCTATTTATCTCAAAAACTAGATCAGCTCTAATAATTTAATAACATTTATCAAGTAATTTGGTAAGTAAATAATTAAAAATTTAAAAACTGTTTAATGTAAGTTAATAATCTTATTTCAATTTGCCTTGTAAATATTATAGATTGATTAATGAATGCTTTTTAGATGGATTCAAATGTCCCTCTTGTGATCGTTGTTACAAGCACAAGAAAAATATGATTCAACATTTCAAAAAGGAGTGCAACAAATTACCACCTTACAAATGTCCTGTCTGTCAGCATAGAACTACACGTGCCAGTCGAGTTACTCTTCACATATTTTCTAAGCATCCGAATTATTTTGAAAATGAATTCAAAAATCTTAATTTCTAATTTTTTTTTTATTTTTTATAGTGACCTTTAACTAAACACATTATTTTTATATTTTTTTAATAACTAATTTATATCTAAAAGTAATAATTTTTACTTACTAGTAGCTTTAATCTTCTTCTAATTATTGTGAACAGTTTGTTGACAAAATTACTTTCATCCGAAGAAATTTATATAAAATTATCTGAAAAGATGCTGTTTTTATTGCCAAACAAGTAATGTTTGGCATTACAAGATAATCTTTATCTTAACTTTTAAATTACATTGCAACTTGATTGGTTTCAACAAAAAATAAATGAATAAATTTCATAAATTCAACTTCCAAAATTGATTTATTAAATGAAATCATGTGCCATAATACAATTTTGACATTTCGGGGTGATGTTTATAAGGTCCTCATCATCAGGCTACAATATCCTCTTTTCATTAGTCTATTATCTTCTATTTTTCAAACATTCATTATATAATTTTGTCATTTTAATTAATTTCATAGTAATACTATTAACAATAATAATAATACTATTAACAATTCACTGTATCTCTTAATAAATCAATTTTGGAAGTTGAATTTTACTGATAAATTTATGAAATAATCCTGAAAACTTCCCCAAAACTGCAATATTGAGATTAATCTAGTTTTCAGTGTGGTCAGGTAATTATTTATTTCCTTGATTACATTTTGAATATTGTAAAGAAAATGGTCAAATCTATAAAAAATCTTTCATTAATATGTACCCTCCCATTTGTGAAGTGCCATTTAGTTTTATTACTTTAGCTAAAAGACTGGTAATTGTTTCTACAACTGTGTGCTTGCGATTACAACTCAGCAATACCACATATTGGGCCCGTAGTATTGCATTATAGTGCTTTCACTCTTGTGCTAATTATTATCGAATTTTATGCTTCAAAAATCTGGTATATATTTAAATATTTCCTAAGTCTGTTGTCTTCACTTGGAGGAACATTTTTATTTAGTAGTATGATTTTCATTCTGTTTTTTGTTGTTATTAATATTATTTCAAATAATTATAATAACTTGTTTAAGCGGTAGGTAAATTCATATAAGTTCAGGAAGAAAATAAAATATATACCAAATTTAGCTAGTAAACTTCCAGAGCCATTGTTTGACAAGTGACAGTAGCCTTTAAAAATGTATAATAAACTAAAAGATGATATTATTTTTTTCTTGTGCTTCATTTACAATCACCTTTGAGAAGATTATTTTTACTGAACATTAATTAGCTTGAATAATTAACTGTGGATAAAATCTAGGAGATGATTGTTGGGAGTTTGGTCAAAAAACAGTAAAACATTTAATTTGTGCTGAAGTTTCTGCCATTTCAGAAGAATGTTATCTCTCACATCCCCATAGCCTCATCTTGCTAGATATGAGTAATAGATGATCAAGAATTATAGCTAGAGAAAATACAATAAAAAAAAATACTGTTTATATCTTAGTTACTGACAGCTTTGTAAAATTTTATGTTTTGTTTCAAACATTTTTTTATAATATTTTTAATTTAATTTATTCATTAAATTGCTTCTGTTTAAGTAATTTTTGATTAAACTACAATCAACTGAACTGATATTATCTTAAATAAGCACTTATTATCTTAAATAAAATTAGAATGTTGTTGGAATTGTTCTGCACGATACATAATGAATAATTACTCTGTACACTTAGCAAGTATTCCATTGTGTAACTTCTCTTTATTCAAATCTAACTGGCTTCAGTCTTTTGAGCAATGAGCACATGCTCAGTTTTATTCAACCGATACCTATTTTGTTTAACTCATAGCTATTATGTGCAGCCTACATTTATGCTATTGCCAGTTTTCACTGTTTGTACCAAATAAAATATCAAACATCTGTTTGTACCAAATAAAATATCAGTTTTGAAAGTTACACTAATAGAATATAGGTGGATAAAATCTCTAGTAAGTAAATTAGTTATATATCAGTAATTATGACAGAACATTTATTTTGAAGTGCAAGGCCGACCGCACGTTGAGACACAGAGCAGAGCAGTGCAGGGCAGTACAGTTTCTGTGACTGTGGTGTCACATAGGCCACATACAACCCAGTGCTGCCTCTCAATTCGCACTACCTCCTTCTATAACACGAGTCACAGAAACTGTGCTGCCCTGCACTGCCCTCCTCTATGTCTCATTGCGCGGTCGGCTTTGCACTTCAAAATAAATGTTCTGTTATAATTACTATTATATAACTAATTTACGAATTGATAAATTGTATTCACTCATATTTTATTAATGTAACTTACAAAACTGGTGCATAAACATTGATTTGCATATTGCTAGATTGATCATACAAAACCCCCAGTGTTTAAAACTTAAAGTGCTTCTGTACCAACCAAGCCAATCAGCGATCGATTACGTTGTTTCTTTAATATTGCTAGTAATTTTCTAGGCGATGTCATGTGCAATTCCTTTCAGAACTTTATTACCTATGAGACTCTGAGCCTTTAAAAGAAGCTAAAATTCATGTTAATTAGAAGCATCGAATAGAAGCCAAGGAGCATATTTTGATTAATTAATACAAATTTGATTAATTAGACTACATGCATTCAAATATTATTAATACTATCATATCAATCAAATATTATTAATACTATCATATCAATCAAATATTATTAATACTATCCTGAAAAATTGGCATCTCATGTGATAAAAAAAGAAATGTTAAAAAAGAAATTTTTTATTTTTGACTGGGTCTTAATCAATCTTTTTTATCTTTAGACTTAATGGCCAATAGTTATAAACATTATTTCTTTTTTAGTTAAAAGTTTTTCAGCTAGTAAGATTTTAAAATAGACGTATTGCTAACTTTCAAAGCAGTCTCAACAACACCCATTTAATTAATTAATATATATTCTGTACTATTGCATATATTGAAAAATATTATACTATATTGTGTTTTATAAATTTATTGTGTGAAATTTCTTTCAGAAAGAACTTGTATATATATTTACTTTTTCTGATTATAAATTTACCTCAATCTTAACACATTTATTAATTTTAGTCAAAATTCAGCTATTCTGCAAAGCTAAAAAAAAAAAAATTATATTGAAAGCAACCTAAAGCTATAAAATGTTAACCATGTTTAATAATCCCATATTACAGCTTTATTTGGATTGTCAAATTTCATTTTATATGCCCACTGTTGAGATGAGTTGATTTTAGAAATATGTGACTGGGACCTTATCAAAGAGGGTTACTTTTCAGTAAATCATATTTGAATCAATTATCGTAATGTAAAGTCATTCAGTTATAAAACATTGAAGAATCAATATATTGTGTTTATTCCAGGTATTTAATCCTAAACGTTGTTAACATCATTTAGGTTGGCTTTGATCTAAATTTTGAAATTAAAATCAAGACCCATAAAGAGCTATTACATACTTGTGGCTTTTATAGAGGCCATAGAAATCGTAAAAATCTCTTTTCATATTTAATTTGTGTTTTTTTATTGTTTGAACTTAAACATTTTTCCATTAGTGCTAAGTATTGATGTTCTTGATAATAATGATTATGATTATTTTGTGATTTATGCTAAGGTCTCATATTAATATTTTCCTGTTGTGTTTTTGCACAACAGTAATTACAGGTTGAAAACAATTAGTTACTATGAATTAAAACTACTTGTATTTGTAATATACATAAATAAAAATATGAACTTAAACCATTGTATTGCAAAGTGCTATAGATAATAAAAATTACATAAGATTTTTTGTGTTATGCAAGATCTAGTGGTCTGCTTTGTATAAAATAAGGCTCTATTACTAAAATTGTTTTTTTTTTTTTTTCCACCTCTCCTTTAATTCTGGTTTTTAATTGATTGAATGAAATAATGCTACAATGCAAATCTTTTTTTTTTTTTTTTTTACGGTATATTGTTATACAGTAAAACCTTCAAAATAAAAGAGTTTATTTTAATAACTTCTCCAAAAAACCCTTCTACGAGGGGGCTAAAAAGTGAATAGATTTCATATTTGGGAAAACAGTATTATTATATTTTTATTTTTTCTGTTTTAACAAATTCAAAAATGAATATAAGCTAACATTGAAATGCAGGTCCTGAAACATCAATATTTGATCTTTTTCTAGGTTATCGTTGCCAATGTGGTCGTGTATTCAAGCATTCATCAAATTTTTCACTGCATCGTAAATGGGTTTGCGGGAAGGCACCAAGGTTTTCATGCTACATTTGTTCATACAAGTCACACTGGAAGGCTAATGTCGCTAAACATGTTGTGGCTGTTCACAGGCCAACAAATATGTTTGGTTTTCTTCCTTCTTCTTCTTCTTTTACCAACTAGAAAATTCTATTGTAAATAATTTTTTTTCATTAGGAAAACAAATTGATTTAAAACTCGAAATGATCTTGCGGAGGGTTCTTGTTGAAAATATTGTAGTTATTTCTATTTATTCTATTATTGTTGAATCAAAGTATTTACTGTTACTTATGTTTTATTTTTAAAAAGTATGTATATTTATTAATTGTGCTTACCATAAAGATTGTTAAATTATTTATAGGATTAATAAAAAAAAATTAATGTTTTATATAAAGTGTTGGATTTTCAGTTCTATATGTCTTAGAATTTGAATGGTTCATTTTTCTTTTCAAATAAAGTAATTTGTCTCATATTTAAGTTTTCAAATGATAAAAAATTATTATCTTATTTTAAAAGACTGATACATTATTAAGTGATAAAGATAATTTATTTTTTCTTACACTTAAATAATCAAATGTAAATTATTTGTATTAATGCTGGTGCTATTTTTAATATGTACGTTTTAAGATTGTTGAATATATTAACAGTTTCCAAACTTGATTGGAAGTTGTGTTAAAAGTAATAATTTTTCTTTATTAATGGCAATTATGCAACATTCATTCCAACTGAAATTTGGCAAAAGACTGACATATTTTAAATATATATACATAAGTAATTTTGTAGTTTAACTGTTTATAATAACTTGAATTAATAATAAGTAAAAAATGGTTGCTGTATTCATTTCCAATGTAAATTGGATGAATTCCATAAATGAATTGGTTCAGTTTTGTCATAAATGATGGCTGTGTAAAAAATCTGTACTTGCATTGAATTCTTATCTTAAGAATTGAATTTATATCAATTATATATTTTTTGTTTTATTAAAAGAAATAACTCTTGTGAAACTGGATTTTTGGTGAACTTTTAACTTATAGCGATTCGAAAAAAATATAGAAACACTATATATCAGACTAATCTTAGTATAAATAAATTTTCAGCTTTGTCAGTTACTTAACTAATAGTTGTATTTAGTTGGATATTTTTTATGAAGGCATGTTTTCATTGTCATTAACAACAATTACAACCAACAAATTAATAACCAAAAAAGGTGCTTTTTAGAGATTAAGCAAATTAAATCTTATTACTAGTCTGTCATTTTTTTTAGTTTAATTAGCAATGTTATATCCAAATCTATTAACCTATATATGAGCAACAGAATAATTTATTATTATCTGTTGTCATTTACTGGTGCTGTAGTAGATATATGAAAGAACGTATGTATATTAAAATATTTGTATATACCTAATATATATATATATCTATATATTTTTTAATAATTTAGTGTTAGTATAAAAAAAAAAAAAAAGAAAACCTAGGTTAACAAATAGAAACTTTCTTATGGTTTCATCATTTCATATTTATTTAATACAACCCTAAAATAAACAAAACCTATATATTTCTAAACATAAATGGAGTCATATATAATGAGGAGTCGTATCTTGATGGTAATTTGCTATTTAATAGTGAGGCTATTTAGAAGTAATTCTTTTGATATCTTCAAAAGTATATTTCGGTTATATTATTCCAACTACAATTTCCAGTAAATTTTATTTGAATTTGTAATAAATGTAAGATACTTGAGTTATTTAAAATGAAGCCATAACCTTGAGCTTAATCATAATTTACATGTTTTTAAACTAGCCAATTGGTTTCATTAGACAACCTGAAAAAAATTGTGGTTTTATGGTGATGTCATATGGTTTTCTATTACTAACTAAATTATATTTACATGAAATATAAATTTAAGGTTTGCTCTTGAATTTTATGTTTTCAATTTTTGTCTATTATGTGCATGCTGTGATAGCCAAGTATATTTGAAAAAGTTTCCATGTCTGTACTTTATTTAGGTAGCTTAACCATTTGGTAACAATAGAGTTTCTTAGTTCTTTACATTAATGTTACTACAGAATACATTTTTTAAACATTTTGAGGTCGGTACCGTATTTATAAGGGAGAAGAAAAATAAAAACTTTTGTTTATTTGTTAAGCTCTTTATTATTTTCACCCTTTTAGAGGTTTTCTATTATTATTTTATTGGATGACATATTGATGTTCTGCAATAAAACACTATTCCTATTTATATCTGTAAAAAAACTTAAAGGGCTTCTTGAAATTTGTATATTGACTTAGTTGTTTCCTAGGTAAATATTTCTGGAGATTCATTATTAGAATATAGTTCTTCTTACAACAGTGAAACAAATAAGACATGAGTCTAATTACTAAACTGAAAAATATTGTTCAAGTCAGCATTTTATGTAGAAAAACTAATGTTTTTTGTCACGATCAAGTTACTTGATAATTGGTAAAGTCACGATTTTTAATTAAGACAATTTATTGATTGAAGATTTTTATTTTTATTATAGGACTAAACCTGTAGTAATACCTCATTGGATAACTATGGGAGAATGGCTCCTATTTGATGGTTACAAAAAGTGATTAAAAATAATAAACTTTTAGGAGTCCAGGGAAGGGGGAGGAGGGAGTGAGGGGAGGAAAAAGGCAACTTAAATCTATAAAGTATAAAGTTTGGATTATAAACATTCTTATTAAGTGATTATTACTGTTTATTCATACATGGTGGCAGCAGTGGGATTGAAGATTGAAATAAGCATCTAGAGTAAAGTGATCAGATGTCCCTCATTAGGTGGGACTGCCCTCACAGATCGAAAGCTGTCCCACATTGGACAATCTTTTGGATTAAAAAATGTTATGTTCATTAATTATTTACATTTTTACAAAGTCGATGTACAATATATAATTCATAATAATAAAGAAAATATTATTTCTTATGCCAATTCCACATACCATTGTAAAACATATGGGCACTTTAATCTAGAGAAAGAAAACTTTGGTACTCAAACTGAAATTAATTTTTACCAGAGTCCACTTTTATACTTGTTGAGTCTTTTTTTTTTCTTTTTCGTAACCTTTTAATTTTGGTAAATGGAGAAATTAGCTAGCTTTAATATTGCTTGTCCAGCACCATTTTTCTTTTCTCACTGGGAGAACTAATTGCAGATTTCATTACAGCGTGACAGTCTTGCTGAGAAGTGTGACTTCAAGGACTTAAAAGATAAGTTAATAAGTGACAGAACAGTTGTAGGTGTGCCAGAAAAAAACTACCAGAAATATGGAGATATCTGATAAATTGGACCTGGAAAAAGGTATTAAAATGGTAAGGCAATTGGAAGAGGTAAAAAAAAAAAAAAAAAAAAAAAAATGAATCTCTGAACTCAAATGTATTTGCAGTGTTTCCGGCATATGTCCCGTTCTTAATGAGGAATGCAACTACTGTCACGTCAAAGGGCATTTTTCTCAATCTGATTTGAAAAAATGAGACTGGATGAAATCTTTCAAATCTAGTTTTTTTTAAAATCGGGTAAGAGCGCAATGCTAATCAAGTTAATGAGTCAGATAACTGGACTATGGACTCCTCAGAGGATCAATTTGTGATATTGGCGGAGACGAATCACCTCCTTGGTCGACAACTGCATCACTAGTTACTTGGAAAACTAAATTAAAAGTGGAAACTGGCAGTGATGTAACAGCTCTTCTTTCAAGTTAAGTTAAGGGAAGGCTGGTTTAATGAGCTCAGAAATACGTCTCAGTACAGCTAATGGACCAAAACTTGATTTGTGGGAAGTAAATATGAGACTTAACAGATGGTCGACTGTTTAGTACGTAAGTACCAAAAAATTATGACCGAGAGCGGCCTTCTCCTTTTCATGGCTGAAGAGAATTTCCAGCTACCGAAGAGTTGGTCTATGGGTGGAAGGTGACAGTAGGATCAGAACACTCTAACCATTGCGCCCCTAGAGCTCGGCCACTTTGAGCCGGCGGATGGGACTATTCCTGATGGACAGAGATGAAGATTATTGGCAGAGGTTGCATAATAGATATATCTATAAATGCTACCTCCACCAAAGCCTATGTTGCAAGGTAGGGTATACTAAATAAATAAAAGTTTATTTTATTATTAAATAATAATAAAAGTTGATAGACTTCAGTGGTGAATTTAATAATTGAAGGGAGCCTTGAAAATTTGACCTTTGGGCACTTGTATTCTCTCCACGGTTCTGGTTTTACCATCTTCATCTCGGTACCAAGTACTAGAAGCACGACATAACCTCTTTAGATAGATAGATAGATAGATAAAAGAACTTTATTCTGGGACTAGGTCCCTTAAGAATAACATGAAGGAACAAATAAAACAGTAACATTATCTGACCATAAGACTATAGAATACAGACCAATTAATTTTTACAATATCCTCTGTAAAATAAATAAGCAAATAAATAAGTTTTTTTAATCGAAAAATATAATTAATTTGAACAAAACAAAAAAAAGAGAAAAAACAAAGAAAAAGTAAAAAAACAAAACAGAGAAAATGAAAAATACAAAAATAATGAATTGATTAGCAAAGTTTGTACATTAAAAAACTATTATTCAGTTCTGATCCAGATGATAATCCTAAACTGAAATTTCGCAATTAGAGAGCATCATTTTGGAGAGAAAGAAGGTGTTGGAAATGGAGGGATTTGAATGAGGATAGAGAAGAAGCATGGTGGATATTAGAAGGAAGGGAATTCCAAAGGGTAGAGGAGCGGGCGAGGAAGGAGCGTTCAAATGTTTTGGTTCCGTGGGAGGGAGTATGGAGGTCAGAAAGGCGAGATCTTGTTTCCAGTGCGTGGACCGAGGATTTGAATTGTAGGAGGCTGTAGATGTAGGAAGGATGGTGGGTGGTGATAGTTTGGTATAGAAAAGATCCGAGGAAATATTGTCTACTTTATGGGTATTACCAAGTGTCGATCGGGAATAAAAAATGAATAAAAAGTGGCCTACATTTCAGGAGAAAAGTTGACAATTCCTCTACATGTGCCACTACTTTAATTCAGCAAAATGAACCTCTGATGCAAGTTTATGAAAATTCGTTACTTGACCCTGAGATAATGCATCTATCGATTTGTTCAAGGTTAATGGGAAGTGGCTTATTTTTATGATTGACTGTCTTTCCCGATATCCAGAAGTAAAGGAACTGTTCGATCTTACAATGGACACTATTATTCACAAGATGTCAACCATAAGGCTCGGACTGTGGTTCTGAATTCGAACCTTTCAGGGTTCTAAAAATTTGACATTTTTGCCAGGAATTATGGATTTAGGCTTCAAACCACGAGCCCCAAACATTCACAAGCTAATGGGTTAGCAGAAGCAGAGGTCAAAATTGTACACAACATAATAAAAAAGGAATCAGACTAATCACATAGTATTTTGTATTACAGAAACTCCAACTTAAAAAATGAGTATTCTCCAGCTCATTCATCAATGTGCTGCTGATTAAGGGAGACCTTTTCTTAAGATGTACAACAAAGGGAGGACACCGCCGTCAAATGAAAAATAATTACAATAAGGCTCATGGCACTCAGAGTTTGGAGCCTCTTGAGTTGGAGGAAAGAGTGTGGATCTATGATGCAACGAAACAAGGTGTCATTGTGAAGAAGCTGACACAGCCCTGTTCATATTTACAACTGTTCGGCAGACTAAAGGTTATGTTTTGGAATCCTCCAATAATTACCTTATAATTCTTGTTCTAATAACCACTTAAGGTGACACTATTAATAAAGTGTCAGATGCCAGGTATTATTGGAAAAAAATAATGATTTTCCAGGCATAATTATTAAAAAGTCAATTTTTTACTTATGGCTTGTTATAATTGATTACTGAGAACTATGCATGTTCCCCATGGTATGTATTATTTCATGAGTTTTTAGTCTTATAATAAAAAAAAATTAGGCTCTTAGTCTTGTAATAAAAAAATTAAATTGTCAACTTTGTCAGTTTTAATGAAACTTTAAGGTGTGTTAAAATACACACATATAAATATGTTTTGGGGCGCATAAGATTATTTATGACTGAATGATGATAAATGTCTTTGACAATAAAAAGATAATTTTAATTTGAACAAGGTATCAACATACTTCTGGTGCTTTGGGACCGTCCGTTATGCACTCTCATCCTACCTTTATTATTGAGAGAGCAAAAATTGGAAATGTAAATTAAGGCAAATTAATTTTTCAACTTAACCTTTATCGTTTTTGTAAATATTCTATCCACATTAATAATTATTCTTATAACCGTCACGATTGTTTTTTTAAACACATAATTTTGGATTAAATTTTCAAAATAGAAGTTGAGATCGTGCAGTTACAGTTTTTTGATGGGAGCTTGGTGATGTAACCTGTGGCCACTCAGTTTATAAATTAAAATAAGTATTTATTTTTCTCAATACACATACGAAATCGCTGGCAGAGTTAGTCCATGGTCAGCTAATAGTAAAAGACTAATCAGAATTTAAAAGAGCAAAAAAGGCGCATAACTAAAATGATAACAGATGGAATCAGCAGTCGGGAGGCTTTTATTTAAAATAATTGCGGCGACAGCAAATCAATTTTATAAGATCTCTCTGCTCACACCAACTGAGACACAGGAGTAAACATCCTGTCAATACAATACACCTGCTACATATCGCATGTCCAGAATGAAAGAGACACAACTCAAAAAATTTGTTTTGGTCAGAACGAACATTAGATACAGATTGAGTTCTAATTAGAAACCGCCCCTAGGATAA
This sequence comes from Rhaphigaster nebulosa, assembly GCA_948150685.1. Taxonomy (NCBI): domain Eukaryota; kingdom Metazoa; phylum Arthropoda; class Insecta; order Hemiptera; family Pentatomidae; genus Rhaphigaster; species Rhaphigaster nebulosa. Next base: position 109,184,339 of record OX411309.1, on the reverse strand, counting down.
GGTGACCAAATATCCCCCCCATTAGGTGGGACTGTTCCGCATTTGGGTCTTCCCACATTTTGTCTAACATCGAAAATTGTCCCAAAATTTAATGTTTATTAATTATTTACGTTTTTACAAAGCCAATAAGCAATATATAATTGATAATAAAAAATAAATCATTTAACGATACTAAAAGTGTGGCTACACCAAAACCGGACTTGACTTGACTGGAGCCCTGTAGCGAACCCTTATCTTGTATTTAATAGGAGACGGCAGTCAAGTCTAGTCCTGATCCGTTGTCGCCATCTCCTATTAAATACACGATACAGGTTCGCTACAGGACTCCAGTCCGGCTTTGGCATAGCCGCATCATTATTATCATTGTTCGGAAAGATAAAAATTGTATTATTTCATTGCTAAAAAGCCAAGAAAGGAGTTATAAGATGTGGATTACAGTTGACAAACAGTTCTCCTCCATAGAAAGCGTATAATATAGGTAAACAAAACATCGAATAGATCCATACTGTAGCCGCACCTTCACGCTCCCTTATAGTTTTTAGGATTATTAAGGACATAATACTGGAAGTCTGTTTAAACAATTAAATTGGCAAAATTATGGAAAATTGTTATAATTAAAGACCGGATTTATATGCAGCAAATAAGATTAAATTATGCCATATAATATGCAGTGAAAAGTCCTCAAATATGCTCTAAAAATCCTCAAATGTGCAGTAAAACCTGCAATTACATGCAGTGAAACCTGAAGGAATACCTATGCACGGTAAATCTCAGAAACGTGCAAAAAAATCAACAAAAGGTTATAATTATTGTCTAAACTGCTTTGATAAACAATTTTAATTTATAATATAAATAAGAAAAAAACATAGGTAAATTGAAAAAAAAAAATTAACACAGAATTGTTTTATAGCTAAATCATTCTTAAAAATCAAAATAATTGTAAAATACATTTTTTCACCTTCATCCTTTTTCGCAAATGTAGATTTTATTGGATTAAATGAGGGAATACCAGATGCAACCAATGCAAAATAAAGTACCTTTGCATTTCATTGAACCACACGCCTCGCTGCCCTGAAGATGGCCTAAAACTTAAGCCGAAACGTCAGCACAAAATATATAAGTTCGCTTATAGTAGTCTAATTCTTTGACCGCACCCCCCGATCAACTTCTCCCTTTAGAATATAATATAATATAAAATTGCAAAGGAGAAGGGCAAGATGATGTTTTTTGCTTTGTTAATGAAAGTACTCGAAAGTAAGATTTATAGAAAACATCAAAATTACGATGCTGAACATTATTTTCTACGAATACCTTACTATATATATATATATATATATATATATATATATATTAGATTTTTTTCTTTTTTTTTTCTTTTGAAATGTCAATAGTATACTATAAATTGTTTTAAATTCACGTTTAATGCGGTTGTGATCACAACGATAAAGTTGTCTGTGAGCTTTTGTCTTTACTATGAATATGATCGTTGATTATTCTTATTGGAGGGAGTTTTTGTTGACCGTATATGTATATTTAAAGGGAGAAGTTGGTCGGGAGGGGGGGGGGGGGGAGGGGAAGGAGGGATGCGGTCAAAGAGCTACACTATTATAAGTAAACTTATATATTTTGTGCCTTGACGTTTCGGCCTAAGTTTTAGGCCATCTTCAGGGTTAAAATGAAAACAAAATAACAACAATGAAAAAAGATAGAGGCAGTACCAGTAACAGTAAAAAATGATAAAAACAGAATTACAAGTAAGATAAAAAAGTATGAAGTATAAAAATATAACACTAAATTACATAATACAAGTGACAAATGAAAAAGTAAAATAAAATGAAATAACAATGCAAAAATTAATTGAAATTAAAATAATGATTTATTTACACAGGGAATAGTAAAATATATGAAATCTATTAATTAAAAAGAAAAATAGACAAAAATTTTTGGCACAAAATATATAAGTTTACTTATAATAGTGTAACTCTTTGACCGCACCCCTCCTCCCCTCTCCTTCTCCCGACCAACTTCTCCCTTTAAAAAAGTAGATTATTCTTATATTTCGTTGATGGGTTTCATTCATCTTATAATTGATACATTCAATAATAATTAAAAAAACAAACCATTTATCCCGCATTGAACGTTTATCAGAAAATAGTTTAATTATTTATTTTCTGCTTTATTTGGGAGACAAATTAAAAAAAGAATTTTTTTTTACCAAATATGCAGTAACCCGTCAAATATGCACAATAAAACTTAGTACATCTACGCCAAATGTATGGATTTGTAAAGATATTCAATCATTTTGGTTAAAAAAAAGTATTAGGAAAAATATTCATTTGCATACAAATCCGGTCTTTAGTTATAATCGTTTCCAATACTGTTTGGTACCTCCCTTTCAGTTCATATTTTAGAGTGACTCACAAAAATATTCGTAATTTATTTTAAATTCTTCAATTATTACAATTTGGTCATTTTTTTTTGTTCTTTCAATGGGTTTTCTGAATTATATAAATATAAATGTTACAGAAAAAAATGAAAGCAAAAACGGCCAATTTTTTATAATTTTTTTGAGACACTGTAAATATAATGTGTATAATGTATATACAATTGTAGGCAATGTGTAAGGGTGGCTAATTGTTCTGATAAATTAGCTCTAATTATAAATACGGAACATAAAAATGTTTATTGTATGTTAATATCAATAGTGTTTTTAATTTTACAAACTTAATAGGAAAAGAGCACAGACTATGGTTGGAACATCGAAAGAAAAATATCGATATTCGATATTTTGCGATATCGCAAAAGCAAATATCGATATCTACCGATAATCGCTAGAAAAATATCGATTTATCGAAAGGAAATGGATGAAAAAGCAAAGAAAAGTGCATAAAATGATTATAATGTTAAACTGTGAAGGTGATTAAGAAATAATTTATTATTATTATTTATAAAACAATATTAGCTATGAATCATTATAAAAAAAAGATAGAAAATAATTATACTTTAAAAAAAAATATGTTACAAAATATACAAAAAAAATGTTACAAAAATTTTGAAGACTTTTAACCATTATATTATATATATTATGGGCTTCTAGGAGTTTTTCAATAATAAAACCTTCAAACTTCTAAAAAATGTATTTATCTTATAACGCTTCCTAGTATATTGTTAATTCACAAAACATTCATCTAAAAATGTGTAATTTATTTGATATACATCGCAGTACAATCATTATTTATATAATTATCAATTTGTCTTTACAAAGGATTAATTAACACTATTTGTATATAAATCTTATCTACTAATTATTGTTTGGTATAGATTACTAAATATTGTTTATTCTTATATTTACTGGTAAAACTACAGAATCGTGATTTTTGTTTTTGTTTTTAAAACACCTTTGCCAGTCATGAGCGAACTTAATTTTTCAGATCAATCCATGTTGGCGGCTAACAATATGGTTACAAATTTTTATAAGTTTAAAAAAAAAAATATAAATAGAAAAAAAATATCTGATGTGGACAGCACATGACTTCCTTGTACGCCTATTAAACTATAAATCGGTGGCTCAAATAGTGATCCTGAATTTGGTTACTAGTTTCCGAAGATTGCAGTATCTCAAAAACGACATTCGGCGTCGCGACATCCATCTATTGACACACACACACAAATGGGGAGGATAACCAGTATTTTACAATCAATTTTAACACTTAAAACAAGTAATAAAAATGTTTAATTGGATTGGAAACCAAATTGCGTTTGTAGCCTTTATTACCGAAACATATGATTTATGTATTTAATTTAAATATAATTTTTGATGTAAGCTTATTATGACCTTCAAGTAAAGTACCGTTTTTGGCTAACCAATTTTAACCAAAATATAGTAAATATATTCATATCGATATAAAAGTTCTATTTACCAAATTTGAGATGTTTTACATTATATTTTATATAATTTTTGATGGAAGTCTAATATGACCTTCAAATAAAGTACCGCTTCCGGTTTTCCAATTTAGACCAAAATCTAATATGTTATTTAAATTAATATATAAGTGATAAATACTAAATTTGAGAATTTTGAATAGAATTTTAATATAATTTTTGATGGAAATCAATTATGACCTTCAAGTAAAGTACCACTTCCAGTGATCAAGCAGTGACCAAAAAGGGAGGTTCACAACTAGATTTTACAACAATCCTAAATACAAAATTTCAACTGTCTACGGCTAACCGTTTTTGAGTTATGCGAGATACGAACGTACGGACACACGTACGTACAGACGCCACGACGAAACTAGTCAAAATGGATTCAGGGATGGTCAAAATGGATATTTCCGTTGAAATCTGAAAACCGAAAATTTTCGCGATTAAAATTCTTCCTTTACTTCGTACAAGGAAGTAAAAAAGGGTAAACCGTCCAAAATTTATATTAATTATCTCTCTCACTCACTCACCTCTCCTCTTGAAAAGATTAAGAGTTAACCAGAATTTTTATTTGGAAATTCGAGTTATAAGACGTTTACATTACTTGGAAGACGAAAATAAATACGAATTATCGATAGGACTGGATTGTAGTGCTTTTATACGAAATAAAGGGAGATTTTCAAGAGACCAGAAAATCCATACGAATTACCGGGTTATGAATTATCGAAATTCTACTGTAATATAGCTTAACATATCGGTTTCATCGATATATCGTTGTAAAATATCGATATTATCGATATATCGGATGTTAAGGTATCGATAGAAAATGTCGGTTTCTCAACTCCGATATATCGATATATCGCGTTTCGATATTCCAACCCTAGCACAGACTAAGTGCGTTTTTCTTCACCCCTCCTAACAAACAGGGTGTCCTATTTCAGAGCAGAAAATATCTGGTCACATTATCTATATTCAACGTTCGTCATGTATATTATTGTTATAATCAAAATATGCATTTCTTAACCACCACATGGCCGTTTATTAATTTTTTCTCCCTTGAGTTACGACAGTAAATTATTATCAAGCTATTTTTAGTACCTAAAAAAGAGGTGGACCCATAATTGACTCCATATCAAGAAAGTTCGTGACAGTTTTTAAAATTCTGTGGGTTTGTAACTAGTGGAGATAGTCCTCCAAATTTGTTTTTAAATTCATAAAAAAAAATAGATACATTTACTTCACAGCCGCTCAATTGTAATGAAACGCGGAAACTGGTGAGAGTTAGCACTGTAACGATGTTTGGAGTCGATTAGCTAATTTTCCAGTTAATGTATTTTTTTAAACCTTTTTTTCATTAATAAATTATTATGTATTTTACAAAATCGTTAGACAATTTTTTCGTAAACTTTTTAATAAATGATATCGTGTTTTTTTTTAATGTAAAAAGTGTATATTTTAATGCCAGTCTTCTCATATCTTTTTAATTGGTAGGTTCTCATCTTGTTCTACTTAGGCCTCTTCAATTTCATTGTTTCGACTAAAGTATGAATCAAGATAAGAACCAACCAATTAAAAAGATATGAGATGACGCATTAAAAATATACAATTTTTATGTAAAGAAATATAATATAACTTATTATCCGACTATGGAGAAGCCACAAGGAGTGTAATGAAATGAAAATTATATGAACTTTTTTTTTTATTATTCTGGGACTAGAGTTTCTTTAGAATTAATTATAGGTACACTCGTAATGATCAGGGCAGTGTGGTTACAGAATATGATTTATATACATATTTACAACCTTATATAAGTAGTGATTATAGAAAAACAAAATAGAGATATAGAATTTTAAAAAATGAAATAAATAAATTAATAGAAAGACCTAATAAAAAAACTATAAAACAAACCGAAACAAATAAAAGAGAAACTACTACTTAAGAAAAAATATTAAAGTTGGTGTCAAAAGTACAGTGTAATGATTATTTTGATTGAGCATGGAGAAGGTGATTAAAGAAGAGTGATTTGAACGAGGTGACTGTTGGTGCTTGACGGACGGCAGGAGGGATAAAGTTTCAGAGTATGGCAGTTCTGATTAGAAAGGACTTGTCAAACGCAGTAGTTCGGTTGGAAGTAACGTAAAAGTCGGATGGACGTGACTTGGTAGGACGGGATTGAATGGTGGATTTAAATATGAAGGCTCTGTAGGTTATAAAAGGAACGCTGAGTTCTGATCACCAGGTATAGGAAGGATGCATGGAAATACCGACAACGGTAGGAAAGGTAGAGCCACTTTGGATTATATGCGTACCTCTGGTGATCCCGAAAACAAATCCTAATGAGCAGTTTATGAGACGTTTAGATTCTTGTCTACCGTGCACCTTAGGCATAGTCAAAGTGAGGGAGGAAACCAGGAGTTGGCGAACACTGCGTGGAAGGGGATGGCGGAGACGATGGAATTGCTGGATAATGTGTTTACCTGTCCATTTGAGGGTATGTAACGATTTTTTGAGCGCACGGCTCATCCGATTTTCAAGTTTGATGGCTCAAATTGCTCAGTGAGGTCCCGTGAATGCCTGAAACATTCTGAGCTAAAAATACTGAGAAAATATTGTATTAAATGTGATTAATCTGCCCGTTTGAGGATATGTAAAGATTTTTTGAGCGAACGGCTCAGCAGGTTTTTAAGGTTGATGGCTTAAACTACTTCGTTGAATTCCCGTGAATGCTTTGAAACAATTTGAGTTCAAAATACTGAAAAATATTATATTATATTTTAAGTATTCTCGACTTTTGGTGATATTTCAATTCATAGCATCTGAAAGTTCATCATCATACGTTATAAAATGTAAAATGCCGATACTTAAAAAACTAAAAACGTTGAAATAAAAAAATAATTTAATTGAGATAAATTAAAAAAAAAAAAAAAAAGACTACGAAAATAACCCTATTCGTCCTATGGGACGGGATGTACTTATATCTCCTTAAACGCAGTTGTGGGCTGTTAGTGAAGTTGACATATGTGAATTTTGGTGTAGTAGTCTGGTGCCTTCCACTACACTTAAATGCTCCATACAAGTACATTCCACGACCACTTGCATTTGTGCATGTCAACATAAAGAAAGCTCCTTTCATCTGTGCGTGCGTATTTGCATAAAAAAAGGAAATTAATGTGTTGTCAGAAGAAGTGACGTAACTTGATTTGCACCTGAGGGCGAACAGCAGAAAAGTGTTCCTCTTGACATTTATAGACTGCGGCGAGAGAAAAAGGGATGCCCGAGAGGGGGAATATTTTTTGGAGCATATCAAAACAAAATGTTTTGCATTATATTTTATATTATATTTTTGCATTATATTATAATTTTTGATGAAAGTTTATTATGACCTTCAAGTAAAGTACCATTTCCAAGTAGCTAATTTTAACCAAAATCTAGTATATTATTTATATTGATATAAATGTTGTATGTAACAAATTTGAGATGTTTCGTATTATATTTTAATATATTTTTTTATGAGTCTATTATGATCTTTAAGTAAAGTACCACTTCCGGTTTGCCAATTTTGACCAAAATCTAAGATATTATTTAAATTAATATCTAAGTCGTGTACATCAAATTTGAGAAGTTTTGCATTATATTTTAAAATCATTTTTGATGAAAGTTTATGATGACCTCCAAGTAAGGTACCACTTCCGTTGATCATGTGACCAAAAAGGAAAGTTCACAGTTGATCATGTGACCAAAAAGGAAAGTTCACAAATAGATTTCAATACAAAATTATTCAAAATCAACAATTCCAAATACAAAACTTTAACTTTCTATGGCTAACCATAGTAGCATTTTCTGCTTATCGATGTATTTCGTTGTTCCTGTTTAATTGTGTTTATAGTTTGTTTTGTATTATTCATTCATTAATCGTTATTTTAGTTTTGTTTAGTCGATCATGGTTTTTTTCTTAAATTCTGTTAATGGTTTAAAGTGTAAATAGCATAAATATAAAAGGGTTAGGTGTGGACTATGGAGTTTCAACTCCTTACAGTAGTGATTGACGTAGTTAACTGTAGTTGGTGATAGTGGAAACAATTAAGATTTCCCGGTATAAGTTATTTTAGGTGAGACAATTTTTAAATTGTGTTGAAATACTTTTACTTTTAATCAACTTTTTATAAAAAAGAGTAATTGTTTATAGGCATACTTTGGTAGTGTTGCAAAGGTAAGTCTACCAGTGGACCATCCTTAAAAGATCGAAACTTTGGTTAATTGATAAGTAAGAATAAATTGTTAACAACATTGGAAGGTTATAGATTATTGTTATCAAATATTATTATGTTATCAAACATCCAACTGTAACACTAATTTTACTATTTATTGATTGTTATTCACCACGTAAAGTGAAAATATGCCTAACACAGATGTTACAGTGATAGAGGAGTTGGAAGAAGCCCAGCCTGCCAAGGCATCTAGACCTTTGGCAAAACGAGATAGGGAAGGTTCTCCAGAGAAAGCTGTGAGGTTGGAAGAGGCTGGGGCTAATAGCCTACTTTTCCAGGCAAAATGCATACAGGAGTACCTGCGGGTCTTTATGTGTGATACGGTAGAGAGGTAGGATGTTAATCTTCAGAATCATATCAACAGTGAAGTAAAAAATCTTCTCGATATGATTGAAACATTAGAAGAGGCAAAGAGGAGTGATGATATTTCGGCCCTCATTCAAGAAATAATGTCGTCCCAGAGTTTGCAGATATGCAGATGATAAGGCGAATTGTAGTCGAGAACTCGGCACCGAAAGTAAGTGAGGGGCTTTTGGCTCCAAAGGTTACTCAGCAATGCCAGGCGAAGGCTGGAACCTTCAGGGAACCGCAGCCAGAGTACAAACGCAGCTGTACTCTTGATTTCCGAGTCCTTCGAACTGGTATTATGTAAGAGATCAAAGAGGAAAGAGGACCAGATCAAACCGAATATGCCAATAGTTGAAGCAGTTACACCTGGGGCCACTCCAGCACAAAGTAAGCCTAGGGCCATGGCGGATAAAGTAAAGTCTCTGCCATCTAAACAATAAAGTCTAAGCCGACGTACATCACAATTAGTGGGGCTGGCAAGGCCTGCGTGAAAAAAGTTATACAGGCCAAGCTGGCTCTTAGGAAAAAAACCAAGCTTGAGGTTACAGGAGTACCACACTCATGGAGCTCAGCGGAACTTTTAAGATTTTTATGGTGGAAAATAATTCAGAAGCCAGTCACTATACTACTGGTTATTGATGATCTACGGCCACTTTTCTCCTCAGTGGCTAGAAATGGCTTAAGCAAGAATTGGGTGTTAAAAGTGTACCCACTTGTTCGTTTCCTGTTGCTTGAAATGGGAAGCTTAGATAACAAATGGGGATCGATGACCTTCAGAGACTACTTGGATGCGCCCCGATGCACGAAATGTCAAGGCTACGGCCACGCAAAAGCCACATGCCCGGCAGATTCCCTAGCCTGCATTTGGTGTGGAGCTTTCGGCCATGTCCTGAAGGATTGTTCAAGAAAACGAGATCACCATCCTTCAACGCAGCATGGGCCACCGGCAAGTTGTAGCAGATGAACTTCGTGCTCTCTCCCGACGCTATGATATCATGACCATAAAGAAACCGAACTACCGTGGGAACTTGATCACGGGGTTTGGCCTTCTCAAATGTTATAACCTTGAGCAGTAGAGAGAGGAGGCTATAATGGATCGCTATAGTGGCTAATAACTCAAACCTTGACGTGATGGATCTGAGGCAGTATTCCACAGCGGATTGTGTCGCATGTCATGTCAGATGAGGCAATGAAGCTTTCACGGTGGTTTCATCATACTTACCTGATAGAAGCGATTTGAGGAATATGCCCTCCACCATGGAAATGATCACGGTTCGCTCTAGAAACGTGATCATATGCTCAGGATATCAACTCCTGAAACATGGTCTGGGGTGCTAAGGAACATGGGGGAAGGGGATAGGGGAACACGAAGGGACTTTAAACTTGGTGAGTTCTTTGCGAGAAGCCAACTCATAGTTCTAAATGATCCTTCTACCACCCCCACGTTCTCTAGTGCAAGGTGGCAAATTTGGATAGACGTTACAATGGCCTCACGAGCTCTGACTAACCGTCTTTGGGATTGGACCCTCCGATCTGAGATGAGTTCTGACCACCATGCGATACTTTTTGGCATGGCACAAAATCTAAAGAGCATCGATAGGGATTACAGAACTCAAAAAGGAAATTGGTGTGCCTTCCGGTCAATGTTGGAAGAGGAACTAGACGACGATGAGGGGGATGCGGCGGAGACGGACCTCACTGATCACCTGGATTACCGGGTGTCCAGAATCACTGATGTCATCCGTGACATCGCTGAGGAATTCCTCCAACACCGAAAGGAGAAAGCTCGACCGGCGGTCCCATTGTTAACCCCGACCTTAACCACTATTAAGAGAGAGCTCTAGGAGGCCCGGCGGTCCTACCAGAGGTTGCGATGAGAGACGCACTACACTTTGTGCGGAGTACAGGTCTAAAGCCAGGGCATATCGAAATGAGGTGAGTTAATGAAAGCGGAAATCTTGGGACGAGTTCATTGTTAGGGAGTCACCAAAAAACACCTGGCGTATCCCATACAGAGTGACTCTTGATAAGCTGACTCCGCTGCAAGTTATTGCAGTAATAAAGCGTGATGGTTTCCGGGCAAAAACTCCTGAAGAGTCGGCAAAGATGTTTATAGCAGACATCCCAGGGACGATCCATCCCAAGATGATGCTAATGAAAAGGAAGCATTCGTGAAACGTACTACGGTATGCCCACCTGGTACGGACTTGTGCCCACCAGCAGACATATGGAATCTCCGTACCGCCGTGGATCGGCAACAGACTGGCCATGCCCCTGTTTTAGACACCACTGATGTGGCAATATTCAAAAATATTATCCTCTATATTGAAGAAAGGTTGTTGTCCGTATTCAATGATTGCCTAGATAGCGAATACTTTCCAAGAAACTGGAAAATTTCTGATGGCAGGCTTCTTTGCAAAGGAGGAGACAAGCATTAGCAATTAGCCAAATCTTATAGGCTTATGAGAAAGGTTTTGGAGAAACTGATGTTTACAAGCCTAAGGCCAGTCTTCTCATGAGCGAGCCATCTACAGCAATACGGACCTTGCAAAGATAGGGTAACCACAGATGCTCTGTTGAGAGTGGGCCGTGATGTCGAGGAGAGGGTAGAGAAATATGTTATGCTTCTCTTGTTTGACATAATCTCTGCCTTTGATAGCGTTTGGTGGCCCGAGCGTGCTCTAGTAGCAGCACAAGTATGAGGCTCCCAGCAATGTGAAGGGTCTGGACAGAGGCTACTTCCAAGACAGGACATTAAAGATTTGTGGTAGCTTCTACGAAGTAGAAGACACTGTGGAGAGAGATTTCCTCAAGGCTCTGTACTTGGTCCAGCCCTGTGGAAATTGCTCTTCGATGAGTTGCTGGGAGTGCTAGAGGAGGAGCGATTCCCCATAACTGCTTGTGTGGATGACCTGGCAGTTGGAGTGGCCTCAAATAGCAGGGTCAGACTGAAAGATGAAGCTGAATGGTAAGCCAACCTGATTGGAGAATAGTGTGTGAGGAAGAAGTTAAAGATGGCAGATTCCAAGATTCAGGCCATCCTCTTAAGATGTACGACTGATAGGGCTCACTCTATTACTATGGGCACACAAGGATCAAATGTATGTACGAGTGAGGTATTTACCTATCTTGGAGTGAGAATTGGAAGAAATTTCAATGTGACTCCTCAATTGGACTATTTGAGAAGTAGGGTGACCCTCTTAATGGACTGAATCATATCGGGGGAGGGGCCTTTTTGGGGCTTCAGATATCCTGCAACAATTTCCATTTATAAAGGAGTGATTGTGGATATCCTGAGGTAAGCGTACCCAGCATAGTACCAGAGTCTCTCGCACAGACAGAAGAGTAGGTTGGCAACCATCCAGCAGATGACTGTTTCGAGTAAAGGTATCTAAAGACCCCTACAGAGGTTACTTTGAGGAAGTACTTTCCCACTGTCGGATTGCGACTAGAAACGACATGGGTCCTCCCGGGCTACTGGGTATCGCAGATTCTCACGGGGTATGAGGGTTTCAGAGCAAAACTTTTTAAACATGGAATAGACATCGATCGCCTATGCCCCAGTTGTGGTGTCCGCCGAACATATCGTCACAGCCTGCACTGCCTATGAGGCACTGATGGCCAAACTATTGAGGGAGACAGAGCTCTATGCTCTGATAGAGAGTGAGTTTCCTCAGCTAATGACTAAAAAGAACTATCCTCACTTCAAGAACTTTGTTTAAAATTTAAAAATTAAAAATTTTTGTTTAAAAGCAAATTTATATACAATATTTAAATTAATTTGTGTATATGGTGCAGGGCCTCATGGGCAATATTCCATTAATTAAATTTTTATGGCATGGGGCTCCCTAGAGTAGGGGACTCTGAACAGTCTCCCCTCTTCTCACTTCCCCCCTTGATCCGTTCCTGATTGAAAGCACTCTCCTGATTTCGTTTGATAGTCTCATGACTGTGATATTTTTGTAAAAAGACTTGGGGATTTACATTACAATTAAAAAAAAATCTAAAATATGAGGTTTTAGTTTGAATATGTACGGAATAACGTTAGTGTGGTTTGTTAAAAAAAATAATAGTTATGTCTATTTAATAGCATCCTTTCATAAAAATTCTTGAAATTATTAATAGATAATTTGTATTATGTTAATGCTCATCAGAAATGCTTCATATACATTGTAGCTAGTAACCACTATTTCTTTCAAGTTTGACCTATAAAACTAATAAGTAAATATCACGTTTTTATTTATTTCCATGAAATGTAGCTATAAACTGATATTGAAATTATTTTAACATTTTAGGTTACATTTTTTTCAAAGGTAAATCAGAACTTTTCCATGTCTAATTATTTATGATTTAATCAGGTTTGTACCAGTGTGAATGTGGAATATCTTACAAACAATTGGCCAACTTAAAGACTCATCAGAAACATTATTGTGGAAAGGAGCCTAGGTTCAAATGTTCACAATGCCATTACAAGTCACATCTGAGAACTAATGTTAAGAGGCATGAATTCAGAAGGCATTTAGATGTATCGAATCTCTTGAACTTTTAATATTTATTTCTATCTTTATCTATACCTATTAATAAAGTTTTTAATTTTATTATTGATGAGAAATTTTGAGTTTATGATTACTTATTATGCAGGTCATTAATCAATCTTTTTGTGGAGAAATATTTTTTATTTGGTGTTCAATGATATGAATTATCACTATATTAATTTGTATAAAAGTGTTTTATATGTGTGTGCATGTATGCATATATATATATATATATATATATATATATATATATATATATATATATATATATATATATATATATATATGATTATAGTTAAACTTGTTTGGTCCATTATATTAATGTTCTATTAATTATTCTAAAAAGAAGTTAGTCCCATTAATACCATTTATTGTTTTACTTTAAAATATTTTTATTTTGCTAATTAGAAAAAAAAACTAATTTTGTTGCTTATTTAAAACATATAAATTAAGAGTTTTGAATCAGTGCATTATATTTTTGGGACTTACTTAAAACAAACCTCATAATACGATTAATAATTATTAATTTGAAAATGCCTGTAGTGGTAATGCTACTGTGCGGATTTGTCCAAAGTTTACGACATTGTGATCTGAATGTATCTTTGAGATAGATAATATTAAAATTTTATATCGAAAATTGCTTGTAAATTTTTATTTTTTTAAGAAAATGCCTACTGTTTCACATTTAAAAATAATACTTTTCATAAATTATTAAAAATCAAATGTATGTTTTAACAGGTGTTATTTATTTAAGATTTTCCTGTTATTTTTTTTTTCTTTTCAATCTGTATTTGAAATTTATATTGTACTTAATGAGTATTTTTTTCCAGTTCTAGTGAAAATGCTTATGTTTACTGTACTAACATAAGGTTAATGTTCTTTAAAGCTATCAAAGACAATGTTTATCAACAAGGATTATCGATTCTGATATATTCTTTTGTTGTGTTATATTTGAACAGCACTGTCATTTTTAGAGTTTTGAATGATAATTAAAGGCTTATTAGATGTTGTAATTTCAGGAGACATCGCAGTAAGTGGAGAATCAACTACCCCATCAAAACCTCTCAAAACTCGTATGACCATAATCAAAGACGAGAAAGGTAGCTCACTTTTTAAATGCCTTGAATGTAAATATAGTACTACACAATGCTTTCGGATGACAGTTCACATTCAAAGGGCCCATGGCACTTACAAGAAGAGAGTTCACGCTAAACTAAATGAATCCTACAAGATGAGGTCAAGAAAAGACTAAAATTTTATTTTTTCATTTTTTAAAAAGTGTATTTTTTTATATATATTTACCTATATCTTTATACCCTACAAGATGCCTAGAAAAGGCAAAAAATATTCTATTATTTTTTAATTTACTTAAAACCATATTTTGTTTATTCTACAAGATGCCTAGAAAATTCTAAAAATATTCTCTTTCTTTTTTTTTTTTTTATACGTAAAAGTTTATTTCGTATGTACTTATATCCTATAAAATGAGGTGCTAGAAAATATTAAAAATATTCTTAGATATAAACTTAATTTATGATTAGGGCTAGTGTTTTCATTCTTTATATTTTATTTCTACAATCTAAAGTTTATATTCAACTATGAGGTTCTTTTTTTTTTAAAGAAAGATGACCTTTTAAAGAGTTTATAAAGTGGTAAGCTGTGGTAATTATTTTTTATTTTATTATTTTTTTGGGGGACTTAAATCTTACTTCCTAAAGTACTAGTTAATGCTTTATGCACATAAAATTGAAGTGTTTAAATTAGGCTCTCTATTTAAACATTCAGAAATGGATCTTGATAATTTTGTTAAGCTCTTTCATAAGTCTAATTTCATTAGAAGGAAATTTCAAAACTTACCTCATGAATGTATTAAAAGTAGATGTTAGCTATGATAAGTTTCATGATGTTTTAAAAACAGTGAAATTAATTCATAAAATTATTTTTATTTTGAAAGAAACATATAAGGCTAAACTTTGTGATAAAACAGTTACCTATGTACTAATCAGAAATGTGTCTTATATATTATTAAAATTAAGAAAATATTGTAATTGAATTGTTAATAAATAATATTGGTATCTTATGCCATGTGTTGTTTCTTTATTTTAAGATTATTTCTTAGTTGTTTTTTGTTCACTATTTTGTATTTTTACTTTACAAATATGACATTTCCAAACTGCTCTATTAAAATTTATTCCATGTTTTTCCCTTTATATTTTATATTTCGCATCCATTTGTTTGGATTTGATTAACAATATAATTTTTTAATGCTTAATTTGTATTAATATTGTATCAATTTGATGATTTATTATTATATTCTTGAAAATAAATGCTGCCAAAGTTAATGTATTTTATTTAGTAATAATTATTATATTTAACTTTGCAACTAATTAAGAATCATTATTTATAAACATGATTCTTTCATTGTAAAAATTAATACCCCAGCATAAGTTTGATTATTACTATTTTTCGTTTTAGTGAGCTGTTTACTTAAGAAAAGATGTTTTTTATGAAGTCGGTTTTTAATTTTTTTTCTAGAAAGGTTAACATTTCTTTGATGACGCATTTTTGATAAAATTTGATAATGTTTGCCATAAAATATGTTTAGGAGCTTAATAAGTTTCATTATCTGTTCTAATATGTTTATATATTTTTTTATTAACACTCCCTGTGTTAACACATTTTATAACGAACCATGAATATTCAGGTTTGATACCTGGGACTCATACTTTTTTGGTGAAGTCTTTGGTCCTGGAAAGAGCTTCCTGCTAATATTAGGAGTGACCCTCTGGAGTAATTTGAATAAAAAATTAATGCTCTGGTCCATAGGACTGACATAGAGGTTATGAGAAATAAAGCTTGGTGGAAAATCGGATTCAGTAGGTCTTTTCTCTTAATAAGGGTGTCAAAAATGGATTAACTGATAGAAAAATATATATAGATAAAATATAAATGCTTTTGTTACCAAAAACTATATTTGATATCAGCATCAGTAAATAATTAATATCAGACTTCTATTTTTTATCGAACATCCGAAATTTAAAAGAATAATTGAATATTTTTTGTGGTTGAGATCGGCAGCATTTTAATTCTTGAAAGATACCTCTCTATTTTCTCTTGCCCATTAAAACAGTGTTATGTATTATCCAAGGTATATCCATGGAAATAAAATCCTATGAACAGGAAAATACATGATTCATTGCGTTTGGATTCTACTCAGTTTTCTGAAGGTTATATCGGTTTGTAAGGCTAGTGGTTCACAATGTTTTTTCCAATTTGTTTTTAAAAGAGAATGTTTGTGATATTTTTACAGTTTTTTTAATGGCAATTTTAAATTAAATTAAAATTCTGCAAGCATTGTTGTACATACATTTTATTATTCTACTTACTTTGATATTTTTTTCTATATAGTAACCCTACATTACAGGAGTTTATTTCTATTTTTTTTTTTTACATATTGCATGCAACAAGCATATTTACATATTTTCATATTACATTGATCGATAGTACATAATAAAAATCAATGTAAATTTTAAAGCATTATTTAAAAAACAAACATTTAAGCAAATAATAACTGTTATTAACTATTTCTTATGTTATTATTTTTTTTATACATTTAATATATATTTTGATATTGTTAACAAATTGTTAATATTTGTTACAACATAATAAATATTCATAGATTCTGTGAACCAAAGAACAGATTGCTTACCCCAAATTAATGTTAATACTGTCTAAGATAGACCCTTGTTCCAGGTTATATCTGCAACTGTGGTAAAGTATTCAAAACACAGGGTAAGTTCCTAAACCATCTTGGCTCATATCAGTGTAAATTCCCACCTTACGAATGTACATGTGGCAATGTATACAAGACTTGGAATAGCTACAGGTCACATCAGAAGGAATGTGGGACTGAGCCCCTCTACAATTGTATCCACTGCCATTACAAAAGTCGTAGGGCTGCAGATCTGAAAAGGCATAAGAAAATGGTTCATAAGATGACACTCTTAGATTAGATTTTATTATTTAAATTACTTAAAATTGATTAAAAATAAATTATTTATATAAAATAATTTATTATATAAAATAAATTTATATAAAATAATTTATTATATATAAATTAATTACTCTTACTAGTAATAATTTTAGTTATTGTTTTGAGATATGAGTTTTTAATGAGTAGACTTGATTTAAATTTAATAGTTGTCAAATTAAATATTTTGGTCACTTTATCTTAAACCAATTTTATGATTGAAAATTAAAGATTTAGTCTTTTATATTTATAGATCATGCACAAGGTTAGGTAGATTTATATATCGTTTTTAATAGTCTAAGTTATGGATATAGTTATAAATTAAAATATTCACAAAAAGCTTTTCTATGATTGGATATATCTTCTTATTTTCTGTTGTCTTTTGTATACCAGTATGACCAAAAAAGATGTGTACACCATTTCTTTAGAAAAACAAATAGGGGCTGATATTTATCTGTAATTTTTATAATTTCCATTGGCATAACATTTTTAAACAATAATGTTTGATTAGTCTGCATAAATTTGGATTTTTACATAAATATAATATATATCATTTTAATAATCCAATATTGTTTTTGAATTTTGCTTTGTAACATATGATTTAGTTTTCTTTATTTTAAACAAGATAATAATTAAAAATCTGAGAATGGGGTTAACTCAGCCTTTTAAGGATAACCGAGTTTCCATCTAACTAAAGAATTAAGCAATCCAGCTTAGGAAATCAAAATCAGGACAAAATCAAATAAGAAAATCCAGGATTGTATGTTTTATTGTCTTAGTAAGAAAATATTTGATATTTAAATTCTTTCTCATTATGCAATTTAACTTTATGCTGTCCAAATTTTTATATGACTAATTTACAAAAAATAAATCTTTAAAAAGTTAGTTCCTAAAAAATAAATAAATTTATAATAGTTTCATTGAAAATAGAAAATTCATTGCTTTCATTATAAAATAACGCAATAGGACTGTTATGGAAATTATAGATTTCATTCTCAGGAAACATTTAAGATGTTATTTTTATCATATTACTTGACAAAAACAATTCCTGAAATTAGTTTACTCTTTTGAAAACTTAAAAATTAACCATTGAATACCAGAATATTATTGGCAATTTATGAAATCTTAAGAAATGAACTTTAATACAAAATCTTCAGAAAAATTGAATGATATGAAATATTTAACTATATTCTTCAATTCCGACCTTGTGAACCATCGTTTAGAGTTTGTTGAATTATTCCTTTATTTAGTACTATATTAAAGATGTTATTTGTATTTATTCTTTGAAATCATATATGATTAAAGTTACCAAGATTTTAAATTTTATGTATTTTTCAAAATATATTTTTTGTTTTCACATCATTTTCTGCTGCAATTATCGTAATTAGATTTATTTGTTGACTATATTGATGATCTTCTATTTTATGTTGATTATAAATTTATGGGTTCTGTTGTGTATTTTTGTAACTTTTTTGAAAATGTGCAATTATAGATCTAGTCTTAATTTTTTTTTTTTTTGAGAAAATTGTGTGATTAGATAGTTACCTCATTGCTTTATTCATGTTGTAATTTTGTTTTTATGACTTGTTAATTATTTTAGAATATGTTTTTATAATAAATATAAAGAACTGATGTTGAATATTGACTTTGTTTATCAGTTGATTGGTTAGTATCATCTGTTAACAACAGACCTAAAGTATTTCATGTTCCAGCATATATATATATATATTTTTTTTTAAGAATTATTTATTTATAAAACCTATAAAATCTGAAAATTAGTGAATCAAAGTATTGATATTTCAATGAATGATTAACTTTTCTTGAGGGTGAATAGTGGAGTTATAAATCTATTTTTGACCAACTTTTTTTTTTGGTGAATACAGTGAAATTTAAATTAAAATATTTTAACTTTAGTTTTAAATTTTAGTGGACTTTGTTCCCATGAGACTGATGTGTTCTAATGCTGATGATTATTGATTTTAAGAATTAAAGTAAAAAGAACAAAAAAAAAAGAATATGGTATCTATTACCGTCTTAATCTCTTAAAAAGTAAACTAAGTGCTTATGAAATTCTATAGCATACATTTTGATATTAAGCTTTTTATGTACTTATTTTCTGATTGTCTGCTTGTTTACACTGGTATAATGCCAACTATTCTCTTTTTTTTTCAACTAACTAGTAAAACTTTAAAGTTAAAACAAAGTTATTAAAATAAGTGAATATAAACACATCCTCACATATTCTCACCCACTTATTCCAAAAAAACTGTACCAACTCAAAAATTGAGATTTTTTTAGTAAGTTTTTTTTAATAATAATCGTTTAATTATTCCAATCCTACAAAGGAAGTTGCTAAAACCAACACAACATTTTTATATTTGGTATCTAAAATATTGAAAAATATCTTCTTTTTTTGCTCATGCATCTTCATTTGTAGAGTCCAAATTAACATTCAACTGAAAATCTCATTATTTAATTGAAACATTTTTGATCAAGGTGTGCAATATTTCTTTCAATACACATTTTATAGCTTATCTATCAATTAATATGTATTAATTATCTATTGAATTGTGAATAAAATGTTAAACTAGCCAAGAAAATTTATAAGGTGAGTTCGTTGTTTTGAAGTTTATTACATTTTCACTTTAGCCTAGTGGCACTAATTATATTTCATTTTCAGGATTTCATTTCAAGTGCACTTCATGTGCCAAGATGTACAGAACAAAGAAGTCTTTTATATTTCACACGAGGAATGAATGTGGACTCACATTCACGTGCCCATTGTGCTTTCGTAGTTACAGCCGCAAACACTCTCTTAATCAGCACCTTTTATATGCCCATACACGGGAAGGTTTAAATAATTTTATTTCAACGGGAAATGTTGTAGATTTGAGAAAGAAATTACATTAATTTATTTAAAAAATTTCTGGTTCACTATTTAAGACTACAGTTTTGAAATATATATATATATATATATATATATATATATATATATATATATATATATATATATATATATATATATATATATATATATATATATATATATATATATATATTTATTCGAATGAAAATGAGATGTATATCCAGCTGTCACTTTTCAATTCTTAAAATTGTAAGAGTCTAATGTATCCTTTTTGATTAAGTATTATTTTATGAGACAATAATCTCATGATTGAAGTAAACATTTGTTTTTATTTTTTTCTCTGATGGTTGTGATAATCTTTAGTTGTTTTTCTAAATCTCTATTCAAATTTTGTAAGAGTATATTTTTATATAATCATATCATGAAATTAATTATATGTATTTTTCTATCTTGAATTAAATATTTTAGATACATTCATTTAGATAAAATGTATAGGTTGAAGTTATTTGACCAAAATATTATAAATAATTTGCATTAATCTGCTTAAGTAAAAATACAGTGTCATTTATTAAAAAATAGCTGGATATATGTTCATTTAATGTAATTATCAAAATTTGATCTAGTCCAATAAATGTTGATTTTGTTTTCTTAATTATAAGACCTTTCGGTTTCAGTTTTGTATTATTTTGATAGCTTTTAATGTTTTCTTCTTCTTTTTTTTTGTGTAAATATCTGACACTGTAATGCTGTGTTTGAATAATTGTCAATTTTTTTTAATGTGGTTTTTAAAAAACTTATAGATTTAAAAAACTTTACCTTGGAAATCGCCTACTGTATGTTTACATTTTCTCATTTAAGATATTATCATGATTGGCATTTGAAATTTAGTATTTTTAAATGATTAACTATTGCTTAGGACATGGTAAATATCAACCTAAAGTTCGAAGATTCTGCTTAATTAACACTAAGAAATAACTCTGAGGTAAATAATCATGTTATTTTACCTTTTAAGCACTGAAATGGAAGTTAGTTATATTGTTTCCCATCTTGATTCAGCCATTTATTCTTATTTCTATTAATACTTAAAAACTATCATTACATTAGGGTTAAAAAGAATCAAAAGTTTCATTATAGATAAAATTGCAGTTAGAAACTAAAGTTTTTTTCATGGGATTTTATACTTATTGCAGAATCCTTTACCCGAGGGCATGGATTATTATAAATCCTTGTCAACTTTGTATGACGCGAACCTTAAATCTGTTGGCCCATCTCATGGCACTATTGGGTTACGCCATCAACGTTAGTTTCAATAGAAAAGCCTGAACCATATATTCTCCGGCTAACTTTAAGCATTATAAATCAAATTAAATATGTATTGCTATAATTTTATAAAATGATCACATATTAATTTCAAAAGTGAAAAAAATATCATATATATTTAAACAATGAGTATCAAACTATGACACTTCTTTTTATTTTAACGCTAGGTTGTGAAATGAAATTTGTCAGACATGATAAAAGATATTACAAAGAAATATAAACAACATTATTTTTTGAACTCTTATTAAATTTGTATGGGACCCCTGGGTTGAGTGGAACTAATCTCTGGCATTGAAGGATCTCACAAAGCAAAATTAACTGTTAAAAAGTTGTTACTATAAATAAGTGTAGATTTGTTTTTGTTTCAGTATTATCTTATCTTTTCCTGATAGTAATACTAATTCATCATAAATGCTTGTGAGTTGTCATTGCCTGATTTTTTGTAGGAATATTGTGACTTCTTATCAACATTAAATTATTTATATTTATTAGGGCTTTAATCTTTTTAAGAAATATGAAAATTCATGATTTTATAATAATATGATTTTCTTCTATTTCCCTTTTTTTTATAATTATTATTATTACTTATTCCATAATCAGGGAAAAACTTTTTTATTGTAATTTAGTTTTTTAAAGCTATCTGGCTATCTGGATGCTCTTGTTCTTTCACACAGTGGATATAACTACACAATATCTCCCTAGGCTTTGCCCATTACACATTTTATGCCTTTCGTTCATCTTCTTTCTTTGACAATGCTCTTAAGTTAGAGGAATGAGTTGATTCTCTTGATGGACTTATCAAATGTCCTAGGTATAATCTATCATTATCCAATATCCTACATATAACCTGTCATTATCAAATATCCTATATATAACATCATTATCAAATATCCAATATATAACCTATCATTGACTAGTTACTTTTTAGTTATCATTGACTCTAGTTATTGATTCTAATTATTTCTCATTTTGTTCCTCTTTAATATATTTTAAGACAGGTTAAATTTTGGAAATTCTTTTTTTAATCTTTTCACATTATATCCATTATCTCGGAAGCAGTATAAACAATCAAATTTTATTTATTAGCAAATTCATTGGCAAATTCCCGGTCTTCAAGTTCATCTATTAGGCAACAATGCAGTCTCCTCTTTTTCCTGCATTTCGCTTATTTCCTATGATTGCATGCATAACCTATTATTTTTACTGTAATTTTTTTTGTAGAAAGATTTATTTTGAATTAATATTAAATAGAGTTTATGACTATTGTTGTTATGTTTGTTTACTAATGGTGAATTGATATTAAGTTTGCGACAATTAAATTGAGATTATTTATGTTATTTTTCATTTTTAACAAATTATATGTCAGTCTTAGTTTTACTTTGTTGGTATAATTTTGTTGTAGCCTGTCATTTTACCCCACTGTTAATTGTTAAGTGGATTTTAATTTAAGAATTCATTATATTCTGTGATCTTTTCAATATTTCTGAATCACGTGTTTCTTATTAAAAAAATAAAATTAAATAACCATTTTGCAATAGTTGGCTGTGATTATTAGATGGAATTTTAGGAAAACGGTGTGTTGTTAGAAAATAATTATATATATATATATATATATATATATATATATATATATATATATAAAATTATAATTATGGATTACCTTCAATGAATATTTATATATTTTTTTTCTTGGATATTACAAATGGTTGAATTTACACTTTTGTTTATATGTTAACTATTAAAATTGTATTTTGAAGTATTATTGTGAAGTAAATACTATTCTACTTTTATTTGACTAATAACAAAACTAATAAAATTGTGTGCCTGAATATTATTAAAGTTTATCTTATTTGATTATAGTGGAAGATCTTTATAAATAATTTTAAAATTTGATTATGGGTGTGAAATCAGATTTCTTCCTTTTCATATTAATATTCATTAAAATTTCCCCATCTTCAGCATAATCCATTATTTTTCACGCTATTTGTCCATTTATCTATATCATTTTATAATTCCAATAAGTAAAAATATATCTCATAAAAAACTTAACACAAGAGTGTAACAAGCACCTTTTTCTATCATTGTCACATGTAACAATGATAGCATGACCCAACTTTCACTTCCATATAGTAAGCATTGGGAGGTAAACTACTGTGAAGTATTGCTTTCCCTACATTCCGCTGGCGAATTATACTATTACAGATCTGGTAATATATTAGGCTTGCTTGCCTTATTTATTTTATTTCCAATTTCTTCATCTGCTTTACCAGACCTGCTAATAATAGTTCCCAGATAGAGAAAGTGGTCCACTACTTCAAGAGCTTCAACATATATATCTGTAAATATATATTCTATTTTATTAGTAACAAATTGAAAATTCATTTAATTAAATTGAAACCAACTTTGTTTAGACATGGGCATAAAATTACAATCTATTGAGGACATTCTTATTGGAAGTATACATCATTAATCCCCAAAACTATAATGTTCGATTTTAAACTAAGTCACAGTAAAAAAATAAAATTGGCTTTGAAAAGGATGGATATAATTAACTAGAATAAATAACTTTCCCATAGTGGGAAATTAAATGTATCATAAGATAATAACTATTTCTCAAGATTTCCATAAAAATGTTATTTATTTTTTAAATAATACGAATTATTGAAAAGAAAAAGCTGATATAAATTAATAGTAATTTAAGTCCGCAATTTCAGTTTGTAGTATTGCTAGGGATATGTATTGTGTTCCATTTCATTTAATCAAAGTGAAACCCACTTTGCAAAGATATTTTTACATTACAATTCATTTAAGAAAATAGTTTAAAAAACTAATAAAATGGTGTTTTTGTTTTGTTTTCATTCATTGTTACCGAGTATATAATTATTATTCTTTTTAACAGAAAATATGTTAAGTTATAGTATATATTGTAGATATAATTAAATTCATTTAGTTGTATGTTTAGCAATATATTAACTTTTGATCACAATTGTACCTATATGAGTTTTTACCTTGGTATCTTAGAGGATTTTCCCAATATGGTCAAATCTGAACTGGGTTCCACTCAACCTATGAGGATAACTGATTTAACTCTAAGAATTAGAAGTACTTATAACAAAAGTTATAATGAGTTATTTATGGTTGACTACGGTTATGGTATTAAAGAACTCTGTAACTCTATGGTTTAACTACCAGCATGGAGGCAACAGATTCGGTAAGCCTTGTGTCATTTATAGAGATGGAGAACTAGGAAAAGTAGAAAGCTAATTAATAAATTAAAAAGGAACTATTGTTATTTCATTATTCTTATAATCTTTTTTGAACAAAATTGCTGGTCAATATTCTTTGATATTACGATAAAGGAACTAAAGAAGTACTATAGAAGAGCAGGAGAATAAAGCAACCTTGACTCATTGAAAAGATATGATAGTGCCTGGTTTTGATTCGTAGATGTTGTTGCAAACTTCTAATTACTCTATCATTGTTTAGGTTGTATTATATTTAAATACTTGCGTTCTTCATAATTGTTTATCTTCCTGTATACATTATAGTGAAGTATAAAACTGCCTTTTCATTTTTCATTACTGTCTTAGCTATTTTTTTAAATTTTTTTATTATAAAAATGGTCTTTGGCTTTACTACTTAGAAATATTTGTGATAAAGAAGATTGATAATTGAAGGCAAATTACAAAATCTGTCAATTTAGTTACACATTTCATCATGTTTGTTGAATCAAAATAAATAAATTATCAGGATATTTTTATGAAAATAGATTAATTGAACAAATGCGAAATTGAATCTTTCTGATCAAGATAGAGATTGAACCTGAATTTCTCGCTAAGCCTTCTTGAATCTTAGCCCTATCTTTATTCTTTGATATATTTACAACTGCTTTTATATTATAATTCTTAAATCTTTTACTGTTTAAAACAAAATAGGCCTGATCATGACCAAGTTAAACTTGAAAATATTTTATTAAAATTTGTTTTATTGTTATCGAAATGGTATTTATCTCATTTGTTTTATTAATTTCATTGAAATTTATTATCAAATTATTGTATTAATATTAAAATATTTAGTTTCTATTCTCCCATAATGTTTCTAAACACTCATTAATGTTCAATAACAGTCAATAAAGTACTAAATTGTATATGCTTTTTACATTATTATAGTTTCCGTTATAACTTTTTATTAAGATCCCAACATTGTTTTTCTCAAGTAAGTAATATCTCCCTTGATTTCATTACTTTATAATTTCATGTTATATTTGAAGTGTTATTTTTTCTTTTTATTGATTTTTTAAAAATAAATATTAAAGCTGATAGTTAATTCTTTTTAGGTTTCAACTGTTATTGTGGCCGTATCTTCAGATATAATAATGAGCTGACTTACCACAGGAGAAGAGAGTGTGGTAAATTATTCCCTTGTCCCTTTTGCAAATCGCGACTTTCAACTAAGGGCAATCTTAAGACTCATATTGTCAATGTACATAAAGATGCTGGGGACATTAATGAAATAGTAGAAAAAGTTACACCAATTGATAAATCATCAATAGAAAATGTTCCATCATTGCATGATGGTTATTTAAAGTTTAAAATAATTTAATATTTATTCAATTGAAATGTTTATTTTTGCAATAACTTTTTTGAGATGTATTTATTGTGATTGTTAATCTAAAAGAAAACTAACTAAGATTTTTTTCCTCATAAAATGTCTGTTACGTTCGAAATAAGTTTAACTTCTGTTAATGATCACATTTCCTTAAAAATATATTTTAAATTTAATTTTACTTAGTTTGTAATTTTTCAGTTTATTGTGATTTTTTTTTTTTTTTTACCATAATTGTAAATATAAAACTATCTAGTTGTAACTGGATTTAATTGAATCAAATTGATATGGATGATATGTTTTTTATTTGTGCATTTTCTTGCTACTTTTCTTAATTTTGAATGGGCTGTTTTTATGTTTTGAAATACCAATTTAAATAATTATGTGTTACATGGGAGTGAGATAATTTGTTGACCATAGCAGTAATTGCTTGCATTATTTAATTTTATATTAATTACATTTTAAAATAACTTATATAAAAAATAGCTTAATGGATGAAAATTTTAATTTAAGGTTTCATGAAATGAAAAAATCCGCTAAAAATTTAGTATGATGCTCTTTTTTTTTTTTTTATTTATTCATTTAATTTAACAATGGTTTTCTGGATATTGAGTAACA
Source organism: Rhaphigaster nebulosa (assembly GCA_948150685.1). NCBI lineage: Eukaryota > Metazoa > Arthropoda > Insecta > Hemiptera > Pentatomidae > Rhaphigaster > Rhaphigaster nebulosa. Next base: position 109,157,825 of record OX411309.1, on the reverse strand, counting down.
TTAAAAATTCTGGATTTTATAGTTACAGCTTGTCTCATCTGATGTTTAAAGTTACTTGTTTTTATTCCTGAAATAATTTATGTCCATATCTGATTTCTATATCATATTAATTGGTTGATATGAATTAATGATGAAATTTCAAACATTCTTCAACTTTGAACTTTTTAAACTTCTGTTGGCAGAACAGGCACATAAAACTCCCCTTGACCTGCTTGCTAGTTCCTGCCATTTCTCTTTATCCACTACCAATGCCAGTTCTAACATTAGTGGTTTGTTCTATCCTTCCATTGTCTTGGGTCTTCCTCTGGGTCATATGGTACCAGGTACTTACTTAAAAGATACCAGGTAAAGCCCCGATTATCAGCAGGTAGCAAAACTCACTTGCATCTATAGGGCCTTTTGTATTTTCCTTGTTGTTGCCTTGGATTAAAAATTAAAATTGTTTTTTCCGAGGTTCATATTTAAAAAAATAAAATTCGCTGCAGTTGCGGATAATCGGGGCTTTACTGTATTTCTTTATATTTTGTCCTCACTATTATCTTGTCTTCCTTTCTTAGTACTTGACTTATTCATTAAGACTTTTTGACCCTAATAAAACCGGTGGAAGCTGAGTAACTTTTAAATGCTGTACAACTCATTGCTTTCTTAAAGTTACTAAAAGTTCTTATCACAGATTGTTCCTGAAATACTCTACAGAATTTTAGTTTATTTAGGGTTCATCTCATTAAGATATGCAACCATGGACTGCATCAATTTATCATCAATTTATATAGTCTGAGCTTTGTGACTCCTTGCCACCTCAGCTAAAACTAAATAGGCTTTACTCTCCTTCTCACAACTTCCTAATTCAAAGTGGCTTATTGTTGGCCCCAGCAGTACAAAACTTCTTACTGTCTCAAACATGTAGTTTTCTATTACATTATAGCCTTGTGGGAATCCCAGCTCTTTCCTTCTAATGAATTTCAACTTGCCTTTTCTAATATTAAACTGCAAGCCCTACATTCAAACTTGGGCATCTAATTTTCTCGATTTTTCTTAAAATTTTGTAGAGATCTACTTTAAAAAAACATTAGAATATACATCTTGTTGAGCATGGTGCCTCCCTGATGCTCTGTGAATAATAAATTCTAGAACTATGTTGAAAAGCAGAGGTGCAAGAGAATCAGCTTCAATAAGTTCCTAACATTGAATGTCTCACTTATGGCATCATGTCTTCTATTCAACACTCTTAACCATTCAGTGGTATTTTTATTATGTGGATGACAACTTTATTTTTGTGTCACTGGTATGCCCATTTATGCTCTACTCAATGTGGTTCATCTTTTACCATGGTGTTATGGGTAGCTTTAAAATCTACAATAAAATATCAATAAAAGTCCAATCATGCTCTCTCATCTTCTCACACTCTTTCTTTACAACAAATATTTGGTGATTCGTGTACTTGTTGCTTCCCAAATCTGGTTCAACAGGGATTTGGCTCTCAGCATACTTCGTAGAGACTTATTATTCTTAATTTTTTAATATCATCTACCTCTCGTGATACACATTCTTCGTCCAATAGATCTTGCACTAACACTTTTTCTCCTATGGAGGTTTTTCTGATTCAGGGTTTAACTGGCCACAAAAATATCTTTGCCAACTATTTATTATATTCCTCTTTAGCACTTGAATCTTTCCATTCTCATTCTATTTCTCTGAATCATCATGCCTTTATGAAAAGCATTCAACCCTTTGAAAAATCTATTCCTCTTATTACTTCTAGCAGATTCAAGATCCTCTATCTTTATGGAGCAGTGCCTCTTTCTTTTTTTTTTTTTTTTCCTCATTTGGATCTTAGCTTTCTTCCTGGCCTCCATAAACTTTCTCCAGTTTTGTCTTTTGCTCTTTTCCAACCATTTAGACACACTAAACATAACTCTTCTTCATTAAGTTTCAGTATGTACTTAATTACTTATGTACAAAATATACTTACATTTTGTATATTATTTTGTTTGCTCTTGTGATTCTTCTATAAGGATTCTCTTGATTATATCCTTGAATACAGAAGCAATTTGATGAGACTGGTTTGTGGACTTATCTTGACAGAATGATCCTAGCCTTAATGAATTTTGGAATGTTCCTCAAAGCCACTATTACTAGTAGAAAATGCCATGTGTCCATAATATGAATTGATTATGAAGTCATTGCGTCTTATCATAGCATAACGTCTTCTATTGATTCTCCTTAATAGAAGACATGGTAGAAACAATTGTTTCTCAAATATTTTCATCCATTAAACTCTTCAATTACTAATTATTACTTCTAAAATATTTTTCATTATCTTTGTATCTATTTAATTTAATTTTTAAGCTGAATAAGACTGAAAGAAATTCAATTATGTATTTAGTTATATTTCAAATCTGATTTTGATATAAATGTTCTCGTATCAGCTTTGATAACTTTGTTCGTATGTTTTCTCTTCTAATTTGGCTTGAACTTTTATCATTTAAGAGATCATTTTGCATAGTTGTTAAAGAGATGTGAAAATGTGTCAATTGTAAATGTTTAGACTCTATTACTATTTTTGCTGGCTTAGGTGTGAAACTGATTAGTAATAACTGCTTCATTATATTAGAAAGTTCCTATTTGTCATAGCATAGTTCCTTAGTAATTTATTACTATTTTTATGAAAGTTTCATGACAGAAGTATTGAATGAAAAACAATTTTTTTGTTGAAGTCCATAACTTTAATCTCAAACTCATAAAGTTTTAGTTTATTTTTTTTATAATAATTAATGATTTGTTATCTAAATAAATCCTTTATTTTTAATTTTATTTTGAGTTTCATTCATTTTATTTTAGGAATCATACGCCACCATTTGTATTAGGCATGGGCTTTATTTTGTCAGGTTGTGGCCCATTTTCTTATCTCCCAATATCATTTGTACTATGTTTTTCCCATTGATAGATCACCATTTTCTTTGGTTTTAACATTGTCTATCTGATTGATCCGGTATGCTGTGTGGTTTGGCAACTCAACACAGTTCAGCAGCAACTATTTGTTATGATTTTTCTTTCTTATTAACAGAACTAGTGTTGGATCTCTATCATTATTTCAAATGCTTAAATCTCTTACATTTCTTTATAAACAGTTTACATTCTCCAAAATCTTTAGTTACAATTTAACCTTTATAAAATACCATTATCCTTGCTTAAGGTTTTGCAATATTCTGTTTCTCTTTACAAGGACCGTCTCCCTACCTTCATTATCCCTAATCATCATGCTTAAAAAAAAAAAATGTCTCTCCTCATGTTAGCCATGAGGCATTAATTAACATCAGAACTATGATATTTATCCTAATAATAATGCTAATATAACATGCTAAAATGATTACAGCTAAATTCATTACAATTTTTCAAAACTAGGAATAGTGTGAGATTGGACTGTAGAGGATAGAAAGATAGCAAATTTTTGTAGCTACGCTTTAAATATTTCAGAAATAAATTTTTTAATCGTTCAAATGGATTAAATGGATGTAATGAAATTTTTAGTTTTTTTTTTTTTTAATTTTTTGATGTTTTTAACAAATAAAATATTCATTAATTTTAAATATTGTCATTGTTAACAAAAAAATCTTAACTTTGTTTTGTAGTTTTATTAAAACTTTATTCTTTTGTTGTTTCCTACCAATAATAATATTATTCCATTGCTCTACAATTCTATCTCTTCGGTTATCGCTATCACTGCTTGAAAACTGATGTCCTTAGTCGCTTTTTGTCCCTGTTGCCTGGTATTTGTTTTGGGGGAAACTGGAAGTTCTATCATTTTCAGATCGGTTGCAGCTTGATCGTTTGATCTGTCATAAGCAGTTTGGTAGCTTCTTGACCAATCACTATCAACCGTTCATATTTTAAATTTTATTAAAATCAAAATTTGTATTTCTTTTAAAGTTCCCATTTCAAATTTAAGGAAGCAGCAAGATACAGGTCTGAAATTACGCTGAAATAAATTTAGTTTTTAATCATAGTTTATGATATAGTTTAACTATTTTGTACAACTTTTTTTTTGTCTTACATTTCTTGGTAATAACAAATAATCAAAATATGTTAGTTGCCTTTAGCTAAAGTTTAAATTAAAGCTGTATAAAATATTTTCCTCCTGCTTTTCCAGTGATATTTACTTGTGATGCAATTTATATTTATAAATTTGAATCTGTGGTTTATATTATTTATAATTACTTATAAATAAACATAACAAATGAAGTTTTAACTATTGTATGTTACTAAATTGTTGTATTTGTTTGATTGTTAATTTTTTAATAACATAGTTTTAAAAAATAAGAAAGTGATTGTTGAACATTGAAAACAAAGTTGTTTTTTTAAATATTAGTTGGAATGTATAGATATATATGTATATATATATATATATATATATATATATATATATATATATATATATATATATATATATATTCAATTTATACTTAAAGTGTAAAAATATATTTTTTCTGTTTTCCATGATGATTAATTAATTATATGAAATTATGCATTATGTGAATTATGATAAAAAAAAAAAAAATAATAAAAAAAAATATAGTTGATATTTAGTCGGTATGCATTGATTAGTTTCTTTCCCCAGAAAAATCTTTTGCTAAGATTCTATCCAATCATAAGCATTGATAGTTTTTAGCCCTGAGATAAGACAATATTAAACAACAAAATAAACAAGTTTTTTTTATTATTATATCGGGCTATTCCATAAGTAATGTTGGTTTTTAAAAATCTGTCTGTTTATGTTGATATTACTAATGCCTTCTTTACAATTGAATTGTGTTTACATATTTTGTTTATTACAGAATTACGAACTCTTCTAGTTATCATGTTTTTTTGGAGAAAGTTAGTTAGTCTGTGTGGAAATTTCAATTTAAGTGGATCTCCCCAAAAACAATTAACGCCATGCTATGCTTTGGGAATTTGATAAAGGAGAAAATGCTGCTTCAACTTATCGGAAACTTGCAGAAATATATGGAGAAAAAGTCATTAGTGAACCGCAAATGCATAGAGATGGTTTGAAAAGTTTCAAACAGGAAACTGCAAACTTGAAGATGAGCCTCGGACTGGTTGACCAATAGAGCTTGACGACGGACTCCTGCAGGCTACTGTTGAAGAAAATCTTGTTGTAACAGTTGGAGAATTAGCAGAAAAACTTGGATCGACACATTCTACTGCCCACCATCATTTGCCATCAGATCCATTTTAATTGAAATTTCAGCACAGAATAACCAACTTTCTCCAAAAAAACATGATAAATAGAAGAGTTCGTAATCCTGTAATAAACAAAATATATAAACACAATTCAATTGTAAAGAAGGTATTAGTAATATCTACATAAACAGACAGATTTTTAAAAACCGACTCTACTTATGGGATGACTTGATACAAGCCGACGTTTAGACCAAATTTTTCATGCCATTTCAAGGGCTAGAGCAGCTGTTCGAACTCACAATAGTTGTTTAATGTAATAATTAATTTGTTACTCAATTTTTTAATTCATTAAAATTACAATCTTATCCATTTCGTCTGAATGTATTATTTTTAGGTAAGACAGTAAAGTGAAATTAAATTGTTTCAATAAATTACTAAAACAATAAACTACATTGACTCATTAGTTTTAATTATAGCTTAAATTTGATTCTTAAAAGTATGTATTTAAGTAAATTGTCTTTTTGCAATAGGAAAACACTACTTTTTAGATGATTGTGTTATTTTATTTCTTGTATACTGCCAATTGATTTGCCAAAAATATTGCTCAAACAAAATTGTTATACTAAGTTCGGTTTTAAATATTTAAGAAACAGTGTAATATGATGTTGCCTGAATTTCTAAGGAACTTTAGTACTGCAGTTCCATTTTTCTACCCACATGTCTACTAATTCTATTGCTAGAAATTTGATTGGATCCTATAAAAATTAAAATAAAACTGCTGTTTAGATGACATTTTTCAGATATCTCTCAAGCAATGAATATCTCGTAATAAATTTTAAAATTGCTGTAATGCCTTGTGAATTATTTTAGAGTCTTGTTTTAGTCTAAAACTTTTTCTTTGATTAAATTTTTTAATCATTATTTTCTGTTATGCCTTTAATAGAGGAATAAATTTAATTGATTTTATCGAACATTATTAGTGTATTTTAAATTACCAAGAATTTTGTTAGTAATATTCTATAAACAACTGAATTATTTATAAGAAATATTTATTTAAAAAAAAACATGATTATTGGTACAGATTGATTCATGTTAACATTCTAACATAATAAGATTTTACTTGGATTATACTATGGTAAGAATATTTATTACGTATTTCAAATAAAATTATGCCAACATGTATGCTGATAATGTTTCAAAATACATATTAAAAAGATCTGTTAGGTATATTTTTTTTTCTCCTACAATTACTCTGAATATCATAAGAATAATTGTTTTTCTAAACAAGCATAAATTCTTAACCATCTCTTGTGTTATAGCATCAACAATTTTTCTGTTATATTGATAGGTATCCGGAAATCAGTAAACTCAGCCTCATTAAGAGAAATGTGGAGCTGAATAAAAAAAAATATAATTTTTTTTACGAATGATTGTGTATTGTTAGCATAGAACTCTTTATGACAATTTTATTAAAACTCCACTGCAATATATTCCCTAAAGGTGCCTCTGTCAAAAGGCAAGTCCTGTCTCAAAATGTATTGTCTTTGTTGTTTATTTGATAAGCAATGAAAAACTTCAACTAGGGCAAGTTATCCTAAAGGTTATCAAAGCATTCTAGCCACACATTGTTTTTTCACCATAAATATTGGTAAGTGAAAGCTTATATATATCTTTTAATAATTTTCTTTACTAATTTTTGTAATAATTTTAAAATTTGAAACTTTCCTATTAAAATTAAAATTTGTAACCTACATTAAGTAAAATTTATTGATTTTTTTTTTTTTTTTTTCATTTTCCAGATTGACTCTTGTTTCTGTTTAGGTTTACAACCAAGGTATTTTTGTCAATGCGGTCGAACATTTCGAAGAGAATTTCATTGGAAATACCACCAGAAATATGAGTGTGGAAGAAAGTTCAAGTGCACCTTTTGTGAAAAAGAAACTTCTATCAAATCTAATCTCACAAAGCACATACTAAGAATGCATGGCTCAGTTGTAAAAGAAATTCATATAAATGAGAAGTTTGTAGAAAATAAAATTTTTTGAAATGATACAATAATTTAGTTATTTACAAGAGCTCATGCAACTGAAATTTTTAGTTAAATTTGAATTAATTTGTTTTCAAGTACCCTAACCTACTGTTTAAACTGGATCATTTATTTAATTGAAGAATATGAGTTTTTTTATTACATAAAGCACATACTTTTAATAAGAATATATATATATATATATATATATATATATTTTTTTTAATTCCTCTGATAATGTATGCTACGTTTTTTATTCTATTATGGTAAAGTGTTTATAAGAGTACCAATATAGTTATTTTATAAAAAAAAAAAAAAAAATCTGCTACAAGCAGTATGTTTGAGTATTAAGCTCTTAAAAATGAGTTTCTGTTTATTTATAATTATTTCAAATTGATTTATTTATTTTTTTATAAAGTTCTTTATTTGTTGTATGGAGTATTATAATTGTTTGAAGATTAGAGATCTCTTTATTTTAAAAATATTAAAGCTATCATGTTAATATTTGTTTCAACCTAAAGTTAAAAAATATGCCACATACATATATTATTGACATCTTTAATGTTATCTAAGTGTCGAAATATATCAACGGCAAAAATAGTTATTAAATTTTATGAAATAATCAAATAAAACCATCAATTCATTTTCGCATTATCTTGCCAAATATTTTAAAAATGGTGGTAGGTGTTTTTTGATCATCTGCCAAAATTTATCTTAAAAAATAAGCTTAGCTTAGCAATAACAAATCTACTTTTTTAAATGTTATTGTCTGGTATATGATGATTCATGTTTTTATGATAAATTAAAAATTTAATTGTTTTTGAGTTTGGTGGTATGAATGGACCGTTCTAAAATACTTTCAGGAAATGGATTGAGGTTATTGTTGATAATAGTCTAGTTCAACACTTTTTATCTATATCCTTGTAATGTCTGTATAATGATTTGATCAAAATAAAAGATTGATCGTTGAAAAAAATAATAAGTTTAATTATGTATTGATTTATTGATTACTATACTTTTTTTTTTATCTTGTTAATTGTTAATTGATTTATCAGAATAATCAACTTCTGATGATTCTTTTAGAAGAACAGATTTAAATCACAATCAACACAGAGTGTTTGAAGTACATATTTGGAAAAATATACTTTCCAATAAAAGGAAAAATATATTTTTTTCAAAACTTTTACTTTTAATGGTTGCCTCAAGCAGGCCAATTTGAAAGTATTGATAGAACTGTTAATACTAACTTAAAATAGGGTCCATATCTAAGTATTTTTATAATGACAGCATTTTTCAACTTTAAATATTTTGCTATAAATAAAAAGAACACAGTTATCATTATTATTAATTAGGTAAATTTACATTTCAAGTTTAATTTTTTGTGAATTGTTTATTAATTATGATGCTGGTATGACTGTGTGTATTTCATGTAGTAGCTGTTTGAGCCAGACATCATGTGAACCTTTTCTCTCACCTAACTGAATGCATTATTTTATCCTCCCCCAAACTAGTCGCAAATGATGAATTTCATAATATACTATATTGGTTCCAAGTGGAATTCCTGCTAGTGACCAGTGATTTGACCTTGGTTTGTTGTTATTGGTCTTGATTAAGTTAGGTTAATAATATAATGGAGTTCAGTAAAAAACATTAATGACAAAGAAATGCATGTATAGTGCAATGATGTTTATTATTTTTTAATAAATTAATAAACTTTGACTAGTCACATAAAGTATTATGTTGAATTTATATTGAACAAAATTTTGATTCACTATTTATTTTCTTGGTTTTTCAATTGATTAATTTTTTTTTGGATATTAATAATTATTATATCAGTTTGATGTAGGATTTAGTTCGGGTCTTAGCAATAGTTTGTAAACAAAGAAGATTTTAATCATTTTACTTCAAAGTGACTTGGATATATTTAAGTTTTACCCTGTCCTTGTTATTCTTATTATTTATTTTAATTGGTGCTTAACCTCCTTTCCTAATCCTATTAAGGCAAATTAAGGGCATACTCATACTATGTTTCCAACCTATTCTAACCAGAATGAGAAGTCAAGATCAATTCTGTGGGTCCGCTAGGAAATAAATTTCAACCCGTCCAGGCCGGATTCGAACTGGCACCATAGCAGACTCGAGGTTGCTAAGGTGATGCCTTAAAACTCTCGGCCACCACGGTCTCTTGTTATTTGTTATCTTAATTACAATTATTTTCTAATCTCTTTGGCTTTATTAATCTATGAATTTCATTACTTTATTTATGCTTCTAAATTTTGATCCCAATATAAATCTTCATATAATATATATATATATACATTATTCATAAACTGTTTAAATTTATTCTTAAAAATTATAGCTACTTTCTTTGATATTCAACTGTAGTATAAATCTATTTAATTTTTAATCTTTAGCTACAAATAAATTGATACATGCAAATAATATAAATATTTAATCCTTTTTTTTTTTTTTTTTTTTTTTGACTTCGCGTTTTATGTCTACTGATAATTTTCTGTTTTATTCTTTTTGTATTTTTAATACGATGCCTGGGATGTCAATGGTTATTATAAGATCATTCATAGAAGTATGCTTATATAAAACCCAAAAGAACTTGTTCAAACTTTTTTTAATACTTTTTACGCTTTATTATTGTTATTTTATAGTTGTATAAAAATAGATAAATGCAATAGATAGTATTTCTTACTGTGTTTGTACATTTACATTTTTTTAAATTATATTGTGTTGCCAAGATACAACTTCCTTTAATTTATTTTACATAGTTTGTTGTGGTGGCTAATAGATTTGGATAATTCTAGCCTGTTTTATTTAATTTCTTCTTTCTCAGCATTGTGGTTTTATTAATATAAATAGGTAATAGGTCTACTGTTTTTTTTTTTGTCCATGAAGTTTATTATAAGTATACAAAATGTTGCAGAGTATTTTAACTATAATCAAAGCAATGTCTATTCTATTCTTAAACCTAACACTATATTTTTTTTAATTTATGTATGTATGAACCTTTTTGACTCAATGAGTATTTTGGAAATGGTAATAAACAAATTAAGTTTTGATAAACATATATAACTAGATATAAGTATCCCCAAGAAGGAGATATTTAACTGAGTTAAATTAACTATGAAATGAGATTTGTAAACATGGTGATGTTTTTTAATGTCCTTATTGTAAAAATATAATGTAATTAAACAAACATTATTTTTAGGCCAAAGATCTTCAACTGATCCTTTAAGGTTTTACTGCAAGTGTGGAAGTTCATTCAGTCATAAAAATCGTTATGCCTATCACCTTCGTCATGAATGCAACAAAGTATTCTCTTGTAAAATATGTGGTAAAAAATATAAACAAAAGGAAAGTTTAAAAATTCACATGATGAGCGTTCATTATAAATGTGGTGACTTAATTAATTGATTAAAAGCCTTTATAATGTATTTTGATATCAAGTTATTACCAACTGAATTGATTGTATATAAATAAATATTAACTCTTTTTTTTTTTTTTTTTTTAAATTAGTTTGGAAATTTGAAGCTATGGTTTTGATTCTTAGTATTAAGACCCACCCTTCTGTTTTTCTTTTCTATTATTTTATGAGAAATTTTGTTGTCAATGATTTTTTTAGTTTATTATATTATTTAAGACCAAACATCTAAGATTAAGCTCAAGGATCAGGAACCTTAGCTATTGTCTACTCCATTGATCATCGAATCTGGGCTTCCTCCAAGAGCCTCTGTTTCTGCTGCAGCTCTCCAGTTGAGGATGTTGAGCATTCTTGCACCTGCTTTCCTGCTGTCCAACCAGCTATTTTTATAAAATATAATTCAAATAATTTTTAAAACTTGATAATTAAAAAAAAAATTATAAAAATTTGCATGAGTATATGGCATAATTTATGGTAGTGGAAATAAAATTTGATTTTTATCCATTTTAGTACCATTTAAACCTCAACTAAAAATGGATTAATTATGCAAACATTATTTTTAGACCAAAAAGCTTTAACTGAACTAACATGGTTTATAATGGAAGATCATATGCTCATAAAAATCATTATACAAATCAACTTCGTCAAGAATATAGCTAAATAATTGCATACAGTGTTTGTGGTATAACTTATAACTTAAGGATACTTTAAAAATACATGTAGTACATAAGCATCATAATTTGATTGTTTAATAGTTTCAATCAGACCTTCCACTCTTTATTTTATAAAAACAAGCCCATTCTTCCATTTACGTATTAAATAAGAAAATTCGATCTGAACTAGTTTATCATTTTAAAATCAAATTTAAATTTTTCTCTGAATTATATACACATATTTATTAACAATTTAATCAGATATTTGCCTATTAATTACTTTGTTTCAATTTAAAAACTAAATTGACAACTTATTGCAAAGTGCTGTTAGAAAACAACTGACAAAGTCATGAAAATATGTTTTAAGTGTTTATTATTTTATGTTGATCTATCTATATTAATTAATTTTCTTCTTGAGAACATATCATGTTTTAGTTTTCATTTGTAGTTCTATAAAAATTTACTTGCTTTTTTAAAAGCTAATGCTCAGTGGAGAGGGAGGACATAAATTACAAGTACAAGTAGACCTATGACTTACATGACTATGACCTACTCTGTGAAATGTCGAAACTCAATAAAATTTAAAATAGTTGTATTAAAAAGCAGTAAATTAAAAAGAAATGAATAAAATTATTATTATTATCTAATGACGATAAGTCATCCGTAACCTCTAAAAACGAATATTTCCACTTGTTCCTTTCCCACTTGTACTTGTGTACTTTATTATGAAATAGGGCCCAGGATAGAGGGTCTTTCATGTCACTATTAAGTACCAAATTCTGAGTGAGTAGACTTAGCAGGATTCTTTATGTCTTTTCTGTCTTGAGCACATTATGGATGTATAGATTTTACACTACAGAATCTCTTCTCAGAAAGAAACTTCCTAATAGACCTTTCACTATTAGAACTTCTGAAAATGTTTGTAGCATTTGGGAAGAAGTTCTTCTCTAGAATCCTGCTTGTTCTGTTTTTTTTTATCTCTTATTATAGCATATGATTATGTACAATCTCCTTATATTTCTTTCTTTGTGACTTAGATTTTTAAAAAATGCTCTTTTTTAGTATACACACTCATGCACTCACACAGAACCTTTACTAAGAAATATTTTTATTTATAAAATTCTAGCTATTGATATTTTTATTAAATTGTCATTAATATGTTAATGTTCCTTTTTGGCCAGCTAGTATACATAATTAATTAATGCAAGTGGGAATATATATAGTTTTGATTAGTATCCAAAGAAAGATATTTATTAGAGTAAAATAATTATTAAAATGTGATTACCCTATCACTGTAAAACCATTGAATATCCCTATGGTGAAATTCTAATTTAAATAAACAAATATTATTTTTAGGTAAAACACCGTCAACTGAACCAATAAGATTATTCTGCCAGTGTGGAAGATCATTCTCTCATAAAAAACATTATACATTTCACCTTCGTCATGAATGTAACAAAATATTTGAATGTAATGTTTGTGGTAAAAAATACAAACAAAAGGATAGTTTGAAATTACACATGATAAGCGTTCATTATCAAGCTGTTGATTTTAATTGACTAATTAAATGAATTTCTCGATACTACTTTGTGGCATTAAGTTATTATCTACAGAAATAATTGTACATATTTAAATAAATATTAACTTTTTTTTCTATTTGTTTTATTATTTTAAATATTATTACTTTTATTTTAAATTAATTTGGAAATTTTTTAACCTTCATTCTTGAATAGTAGTGTTCTGGCCTATACCCTCTATTCTTTGTCTTTTTATTACTGCAGGAGAAATTAAATCGTTGATTTTTTCTTTGTCCATCATGTTAATTAGCTATAAGTAAATTAATAGTATATTAATTTAACTGTGAATAAGTTTAATGAAGCTAATTTATAAGTTCATTTGCAGTTGTAGTTAATAAAGCAGATGCTTATTTAAAGATTTATTTTTGTACAAATTCTAAAAAATATAATTATTGAATGAGAATTTACTCACCATTAACTTTTAATTATAATATTAAGCCTTAGCCAACCCAGAGGTCCAATGCCGATAATATCTACAATCCTTTCCTAAAAACCTCCCTCCACTAAACTCGAATCAATACCCAAATCCTCAAGATTGTACCTGACATTGTTTCAGTTTACCCCAAGGATCCTTACCTGTTGGCGTAGTGTTGATTACCTCTTAAAAATTTGTTTGTTATCCACCCCAACAACCTTGCATGCGCTATTCTTTCACCATAATGCTATCACCTCAATAAAATTTACCATTTGCTGGTTACGCAATGTGGCATTGTGTAGTTGTCTAAATTCTCTGGCCAACTTATCCTTCTTTGGTTCAAATATTCTATGCAATACTTTATTTTCTAAAACCTTTATGCATTCTTCCCTTAAAGTAAGTGGCCAAGTTTTGCATCCGTAAAGATCAGTAGGGAGTATAAAAGTTTTCTAAATTCTTACTTTCAGCTTTCTAGACAGTAGGCGTGAACTGAATAATTTTGGAAGAGAGAATTAACAAGCATTTATCACCTGTACCCTTGCTTTTATTTCTTCTTCAATTTAATTTCTTTTAGATATTGTGGATTCCACATATTTAAATTTCTCTATGCACTCGAACCTATTCCCTGTAATATCTATATCATCATATCAGTTATTGTTTTCAACCAATATCCCGATCACTTATTGTTTCCTATTCTCTGACTGTCATCTTCTGATGGTCGTCCCGTCCTTTTATTCTATTTTTATTACATAGATTATAGTGGGCTGGTTCTCCCACCATCTTCCAGTCTTATTTAAGGCTATTAATTTATAGTATTTAGCCCCATGTATGGTGAACCATAAAGGTGTAGATTTGATTCCCAGGACCCCAGATATTGCCATCGTATGTGAGTAGCTTCTGAAAGAAGGGAGTGTCAGTCTATTCTTGGAATATGAAAATTAACTACTGATTTATTTTAATTTGAAGAGTTTATCATTTTTGGCCGATATACTTTTAGTATATAGATATACTATAGATAGATATCCTTTATAAATAAATATATGCATATGTATATGTTTGTACATATAAATACAAAGGTACTGGTGAATAGTAAGATGCTGTTATTTTGAAACTATTACCACCTCTATATTTAACTTAATATAATTTTCTATTTTCAGATATTTTTCTTTCCTAAAAAATCATAGTGAGCATATAAATTTTATTTAATTACATGATTTAGTAGGAAAAAATCATTTGACATCCGCATGATGGTATAGAAGGATCAATCCCTAATTGGAAAAAATCACAATGAATAAAAATATAAATTTATTTAATTGCCATATTTAAAGCTGTAAAAGCAATGTCACTATTGAGAAAGTTTTTAATATTTGAAATATAGATTGCCAGATATAGTAAAATTAGGCAGAGAGAATTATATATGATGTCAGTATGTACAATTTTTCAATAACAAAGCTATTTATTTTTTATATTATTAATTTTCTTGCTGTATTTTAATTTTCAGTTACACAAACTGGAGAAAGATTTTACTGTGATTGTGGAAAGCATTACAAATTTAGAAAACATTTGGTGTATCATCGAAGACACCAGTGTGGAAAATGTTATGCATGTGCAGTTTGTTCGAAAGTATATAAGTGTAAGTTTAATTTGAGTTTCCATATGGAGACTCATAAAACATCGCTATGACTTTTATTGTCCATTGTGTTATTCTGAAACATGAAGTCTTTGTGTTAAAAAAAAAAAAAAAAGAATATTTCGTTCTCTGTAATAAAGAAAATTATAAGTTGTTTCCGCTGTTTTATTTAATCATTTATTCAAATTGTATCCTTATATATAATTTATATATATAATTTCATATTTTCAGAATTAAATCAAAATATTAAAAGAGTGAAATTTTCAATGTATTAATTATTTAAACTTTAAGGATGCCAACTGAAGTTCAAAATATTTATTTCATTGAATTTAATTAACTAATTTTTATTGTTGTTAAGCACCATGAAGCTTAGTTATTAGAAATTCCTCATACTAAGTAGTTAGGTATTCTTTTCTACTTTTTTTTTTTTTTTTAGGTTGTTTTATTTAATTGCTTTAATGATACATGTGACATCGGTCCATACTTCAGGACATTTTTTGTTAATTGTTTCAATCTAATGATTAATTGTATTAAAATAATTTATTTTTTATATATTTATATTTACGTTCAAATTATAGATACAATTCTTTGGGAAAGATGACTAAATATATATTTTTTAGTAGTATCACAATTGTATGATTATAATTGTTTATGATTTTATACAATTAAAAACAACAACTGAAATAACTCTTTTTGGTCTTTGTTTTCTTTTATGGTGAACCAATCATGTCTACAAATAGAAAAAGTTCATCTTGACACAATTTACACAATTAGATATTTAAAATACAAATGCAATAATACTTAAATTACTACTTGTTTTAAGTCTGTTAAAAGAAAGTTAACAGACTATCAATTAAATAACAAACATAACAATTTTTTTTTCAAATTACATAGTATTGTAATATTTAAATGCTAATATTTAAAATAGCATTACTTTTTATTCAAGTAAAGGCAAATCCTATTCAAGCTATATTTTTTTAAATTTCTGATTACATTATTTGTTTCTGAATCTGAAATGTAATTTAAAACTATTGATTGTTTTTATTATAAAATTCCTTTTTAATTAAACTAACATTATTTTTAGGAAAATCACCTTCATCTGAAACAGTAAGGTTTTTCTGCCAGTGTGGAAGATCATTTGCTCATAAATATCATTACACCTTTCACCTTCGTCATGAATGTAATAAAATATTTAAATGTAATGTATGTGGTAAAAACTATAAACAAAAGGATAGTTTAAAAATGCACATGATAAGCATTCATAATCTAAATGTTTTAAATTAATTTTTTAAAAAATTAATAGAAACAATGTTATTTAATATAAGTGCACACATATAAAACTTATACATTTCATTTTTATTTAATTATTTTATTTTAAACTATTGCTTTTGAGCATATTTAAAATCTAATCTCTCCTTTTTTTATTTATTTATTATTTAGTAATAACGTAAGTTTGTTATATCCAAGTTATCAGTTGTTACTTTACATCACTTATTATGCTGTAAATTATATAGCCATTTTTTGTCATGTTAAAGATTTAAACTATTAATATTTTTCTAATAATTGCTTTATTTCAGTATCATTATTGATATTTTATTACATTTGAAATGTATTCATTTTCATGTTAAATATAATAATTTAAAAATACTTTGAAAAACTATCCATTGCAAATTTTATTTAAAAAAATGAAATTCCAGTTAATGATCCTGCTCAATTTTGTAAATCAATAACTAGAATTATATTAATGGAGCTCTAAAAATCCGTTAACCTTTTTTATTCAACTGTTTAAAATCACAATGCACGATAAAAAATTATTAAAGTGAGAGTTGCCATGAAATTCAATATTATTTGCATTATATTGATCATAATTTATTATACCATTAATAATATTTTAATTTATAGTTTTATTAGTAGATTTTTCACAAGTTATTATATAAATATCAAAATTAATTTAGAATGTGTGTAAAAATATGGTAGTTTTACTTCATATTTCGTTTTTTCATTATTCATATCAATAAAATATGTTGCTTGAATGTTTCTTTATAAACATTGATTGATCTCAAAGTTCATTTATAAAGAACTTCATGTAACACAATCTTTTTTGTAGTTGCTGCTGATGGTCGATACTATTGCAAATGTGGACGTGTTTACAAGCAAAGGAGGTTTCTGGTTTATCATCTCAGGCATGAGTGTGGCCGTACATTTCAGTGTCATCTTTGCCCAAAATTTTATCGCTGTCGCAACAACTTAAAAGTGCACTTGGTATCTTCTCACCATGAAGGAAAAGCTAATCCTTTTGATGAATCTGCTAATTTGATTTTACCCTCTACCTCCGAATAGACCATCTTTAAATTTAGTTATTGAATGTTAAATGTTAAACCAGTGTTAATAATTATATTTTAGTGTTATTTTGAAGGGATATAATTAAGAATTTAAAATCAGTAAATGGATTACTGTTTTTCTGTAATCTTATAAAATGTATTCATTTTTTCTGCTTTACAATGTCCTACTTTCCTGATAAAAAAAATCAAGAGCGCATAAAGTCAATTCTTTATTGATATGTACATCAGTTGAATACTCAAAATTTATCTCTCAAAAGTGCAATGAAGAGCTGTTTACAAATTCTTTATCAAAATAAGCCCAACTGCAAAGAAAGCTGAAAACAGTATTTTGAGATAATATCTGTATCTTATTGTTGTATATAAACAAAGTATTGTATATCAGTGAAATTTCTTTATTCAGTGATAGAATTTTCATCATTTTAGTGAATCTTTTCCAGATAGTAAATGACATTTTAACCCCTGGACATGCATGATCAATTCACCTGAACAAGTTTTTTTTTACTCCAATAATTGTTAACTTTTCATTTATTCCCTTTCCCCCATTCTTCTACAAATTTTTTATTCAAGTTGTAAAGTTTTTAGGACTTTTGAAGATACTTTTTTTTTTTTAAATTAATGAACTATCATCATTCTTACTTATTGTATTCAAAAATATCCCATTTCATTGATTCGCATATTGACCTCAGTAATTAAACAAAAAATAAATCTTCTTATGAGATTTAAGGCCGCTAGGAACATAAAGAATATATATGAACACATAATGTTGAATCAGTTCAAGCTCCGGACTTGAAATAGGCCATAGTTTGACAAGGTGAAGTGGCAGCACTGGAAAATTCCATTCTGCCCTAAATATACTCAATTCTCTCCTTTTAAATAAGGGCTATTTTCTACGAGCAGGCCAACTTCCTCAGTTTAGTTAACATACATAAAAATACAGAATCCATTGTCTACCCTTAGTTTTTCTGAGCTAAAATGAACTTAGAATAGGAAAATTGACTACATATATTCGTTAAAAATGTTAATTGTATTTGGATTTATCAAAGTGTTACCTCTTGTGGTCTTACTGGATTACCAAATTCATAACAGCTTTCTGATAAATTATTAAAAGGTTTGCTCTCATACCTTTTATGTAGGTATATAGCTACAGATATGTAATAAATATGTCCATAACACTCATCGAGAATGCAAGAGGCACAACTCAAAATTTCTAACATCAGAAATTTTAATAGTTGAACCCTTATCATCCCAAAGACCAGTCTGCCCTAAAATATCAGACCAAACCAATAGACACAAAATGTGATCTACCAGAAACATGTGTTGGAGGAAACACCCTGAACTTAGAACTTAACCTCTGTCTAATGTTCATTCTAACAAAAACACATTTTTTGAGTTGTGTCCTTTTCATCCTGGATGTGTGAAATGAATGTTATCCATTTATAATCTATATAAACTTCATGACACAACACAAACATACCATGTTATATCCCTTCTTTATTTCCAGAAAAACACATTGTTAGTACTAATAACTTTGGTACATTGAGGTTTAAATTTAAATTAGACTCATTTCTTTTTATTTGAAAAAAAATAGTATGTATATTTTTTTTTAGTAATAGAAGTTTTGATTACAGCAAAAGTAGACTTGAACCTTGATGTGTCATTCAGACGTATCACATATGAATTATGATTACATTATGCTGTGCAGATATTGCATCTGATGGAAGACTAACACTGCTTTTTATTGATAATTTCAGAAGAAATTTTTGAAGTTATTCTTGTTGAACACTAAATTTTTAGAATTATTCTATTTTACCTTGAAAATAGCTCCTATCGTTCGCATCAAAAGGATTCAATTAATATTTTCTTTTGTAAATAGAAAGAAAAAGTGTGTATATTTTGATTTTTTTTTTTTAGGTTTAAAACATTGTTGAAACCTCTAGGAGGGAGATACATTCACTTATGAATTCATTATTGTTTGAAGTCCAATATTTATGCAAAAAAATATTTTTATGGCTTGTGTGGAGTAATTGTTTTGTTCAAGATTTTACAAAACATTTCTTGTAAAATGTTACAAAGTTGTGAAAATGTTATATAATGTTTACTTTTTAATTATTATTCCCAGATATATGTAGGTACCCCAAATCATTCCAGCTTGGTTAGAGTACAAACTTTACGTCAGAAGTAGAAGATAAATTTGGCTGGATCAGTACATTACTTCTTGTAGAATTGATGATTTTCAGTTGCTTATTTTGTATTATGTAAAAAATAAGTTATTTGAGTAATAGTCCATGCATATATGGTTAGTTTATTATATTTAGTTGTTTCTACATTTTGTGATTGCTGTTGAGAATGCTTTTATATTTGTTCATTATTAAATCAGACTTTCTTTCCTAAAGATGAAAAATCAATTTTTCAGCTTCATAACTTTGGCTTACTTTTAAGTCACTAATTTCTTATATTATCATTCCATTTGTGCTTTCTTCTTTGGTCAATAATAAACAAATCTAGACAGTGTTTAAAAATTTCTGAAAACCCTGAGTTTGTATTCCTTTTTTTTTTCTTCTAGCGAAGTACATATCTAATATTAAATAATAAAAATATAAGAGGGACAACCTTCAAGACTGAAAACTTTTCAAAGAAACTTTTGAACAAGATATTTTCTTTATTGTAATTTTATTTTTGAATGAGCATTAGTTACTATAAGATACAACTGTTCAATTAATTAACTGTCTGTTTTATTTACCATCTTTGAATGTTTTTATACTTGTATATAAATTTATATAATTTATTCTGTAACTCGTTGTTTAAATCCATTAAATTTTCTTTGCATCTCTGTTTGTATTTTTTGTGATCATAAAATAAATTTTACTTTTGTCATTTCACATAATTTGTAATCTAATTATTATTAAACTGAAAAACATATTTGAGCATCAAAATGATTTTTGTATCCTAATTTCTTAATTTTTCTTTATATATCTGTTATTTGAATGATACATTGAAAACTTTATTTTTATGATTTTTCCTTAAAAAGACCTTTATGTTTTTAAAGGCTGGAACAGAATAATCACAATTGGTCAAGGAAGATACATATATTTTTATTTTTATGATTTTTCGTTAAAAAGACCTTTATGTTTTTAAAGGCTGGAACAGAATAATCAAAATTGGTCAAGGAAGATACATATATTAGCTATTATATTTTTTGCTTCACCCACTTTACCTTTTAGCAAATTTTTTTTAGCAAGTAAATTGCGTTACTGCCATATGCACAATACTTATTAATCCCATATTTCTCTCTATACGTACTGTGAAAGAGCAATTCAGTCATATATCAGTCATTACTATTTTTATTTTTTTTGTAAAATCGGTATAAACCTCTTTCTCCTCACTGGGCACACAAAAATTGTAAACCACCTTCATGAAAATAATAAATTTAATGTGAAAGGAGTATACTACCAAAATCCAAGAAAAACTGTTATTTTGTTAATATTTTCAAAGGTTTCTCATGGAAATTTGTTTGGATTCACTTTAACTCATATACCATACAGGTATATACATAATTTTTATTTATTGTTTAAATTTAAATTGAAACAACAATAAATTCAAAATCTCTTGCTATAAGATTATGCTCCTTTCCTGCTTAAAAATTAGTATTTAGTGATAAAGTTTTAAAAATTATTCTATTTATTGCTGAAAAAAAAAATCATTAAAATATCTTTTTGAAATTCATTATTTCATAAGGCTATAATAATTCTCATGAAAATCTTGCTCCACTCAAAAGTAACGAAAATTTTTATAAATCTTACCTCAGAATTTATTAACAGGCAAAAAGAATTTTTTTTTTCCTCTATGAAAGTTAGTGATGTTTGACAAATTATTTTTATAGAATTCTTGTAATCAGTCGGTTGTATATTTTCTCTCATTTCTCAATTTTTTTTAAAACAAATAAACTTTGTTTTATTATTTTAAGAAAAAAATAATAAATGACCTATTATTTATTTTACTTTATATATGATGCTTATTTCTTTAACTTTAATTTGGGCTTTTGGAAATGTTTCTTAGCTTAAATATTCCACTGTAACTGACCGAAGATGTGATTGATAGGAGGTGTGCGGTATTTCTGTCGCTGTGGCCGAAGGTACATGAAACCCGCAGCCCTGAATTATCATAGAAGGAAGGAATGTGGAAGGACATTCCATTGTCCCGTATGCTCTCGAGGGTACAAGACGAAAGGTGATCTCAACGTGCATTATAAGAGAAAGCACCTTATGCTTTCAATACTTTAAGCAATCTTTCCATCTTCAGTGGAGTTCTTCCATTGTTACTGATAGGGAAATCAGACAGTGTCATACTAGCAGTATTTATTTAGAATTTTGTATGACTATTAGTTTATTTTAATGTGATTAATTCTAAACAGTTATTTTACAACAAAAACTACTAACAAGAGGGTGTATAACATTACTAGATAACAATTATTTCAGTGGCACTAACTTTATCAATATTCTTAGTGTGCTAAAAATTGATGAATTATGAAAATCTACCCATATTTTTTAGGTCATTGTCATTTTAGATTTAACATCACAGCTAACTGTTGTTAACCACCTGAAAGCACTATATTTTTGTCTTAAAATTATTTAATAATTCAAAATATTTTTGACGAAAACCGTATAACTATAGAATCAACTATTTATATTTAACCTTGAGGTTTTTTAACACTGGGGATTTATTTGTCCGTCACCTATATTATATATAGTAAATAATAGCAATGTATTCATTATTAAAGTTCATTAATAAACAAACATCTAAGGTCTCCCCTATACTAGATTTTTTCTAGATTATTTTTAATTCATCACCTGAATGATGCCTGGTGAATAGTGACTGAGTAGCTACAGATAGCAGTCACCCTAAGAAATGTAAAATTTAAGCTATGGATGATCACCCTATAAACTCAAGTAGAGTTAAGTAATAACTAAAAACATAGATCCTCTTATGTCCACACTATCTTCATTCTCTCTCCAATTTATGAATATTTGTGTTGATTATATGCAATATTCCGTTAAATTACACCTTGTATTGTATTTGTCTCTCTCCCCTGCTGTCTCCTCCAATGTTGATGTATTACAAAAAAAAAAAAATTATAAGGGCCTCAAGAATGGGATGTGACTAAGTTCCAAAATGGTTTTAGCTGACCTTCAAGAACTTATTCCATAAGTAGGATCAATTAAATCAAATGATTTTTAAACTCAAATTCTCAGATGCAATTAAAAGTGAAAATTATGTTTTAGATTAGTGTAATGATTGTGATACCAAATAAATTTTATTTTTATTTCTTGAAATGACCTACAACTCATGTGAAATAATTATGCATTTTTATGGCTTTTAACTGCTTTGCGATCCTAAACATCTTTTTTTGTACTTTTAGAATTGATTAATTTTTAACTTGTAAATAAACGAATCCTTGGGGGAGGGATACTTCACATAAATAGAGGGTTGCATGAACAGTTTAATCTAAAAAGTTTTGAAAATACATACAAGTATAATTAACTTGCATTGTTTTACTAATTCTCTTTTCATTCAAAAAATTAATCAAATAATTATCTGAGCATTTCGATTTGTATCCTTGATTATATTCGACATTCAGAATATTTATTTTGTTAGGCCACTTATGTGCTTGTTCTAGTAATGAATGATCTTTTACATATTTATGATGTAACTGCTATTTTTTTTCAGACTGCAATTTATATTCGAATAACATGTGGGAAAAAATCTGCTTTATAGATTTTTTTACTTCAATAAGCTATCAATTAGCTTTATATTAAGTAATTTATTTTTTGTGATAAATTTTGTTTCTTCTAGTTTTGCTTTTGGTATTTTGAAATAATAATTGAATCATAGTATATAAAAAATTATTCTTACATAGACTTTAATTAAGCACATTATGATTATATTTATTGTTGAAAATCAATTTACAAAATCAATTCCTGCTCTGCTGTTATCTTTCCAATAAATTTTTATATCTGCTGCAGCCCTTAAAGGTTTTTCAGTAAATTCATATTATGTGAAAATATCTTCAAATACGAAATTACTCAATTTATTTATATTTAAAATGATGATACTATAGTAGGTACTTAAAGATAACAGAGGATCGTTATTCATTTATTGTATCCTATGTTTCAAGGAAGCTATGTATGTTTCCAATAGAATAAATATTTTTTTATGAATAAAAAGTACAAAGTACGAAAGCCATAACAATTGTTTCTTTTTTAAATTAATTTTATTTGTGCTATTGTAGTTAATTTTAAGAATTGTTGTTCGTATTATTTAAATAAATACTTGTTATTGGGAATGTGCATTATTAAGCTCAAAGAAAAGGTGTTATTATATATTATAGTCCCGCAGTGGTCTTGATTTCGATTTCACAATTTATATCAAAATCAACCTAAAGTTATAAAAGTACTTTGAATAAACTCATTCCAATTTAATTAATCATTTTTGTTAATATCCAGCACATGCTACCTTGTTAACATAATTTTTAAAAAAAATAGTCTCTACTGATAAATATTCCTGCTTGGTAAGATCCTTACCTTACCACATACTGTTTCCAAATCCAGCATGTGGACTTGTAGGTCCATTTTGCTTATTTACAATATTTCTCCCTTCTTTTGGGCGCATGAAGTTGACAGTTGTGATGTATGTAAAGCTTTAGTCATATAAAAATTGTGGTATCATCAAAAAACTCATCATTATTATAGACTTAATAATGACTCACTATTATAGACTTAGTTATTTTCAATAAAAACTTGCTAAGTCGAAATCAAGACTGGGGTTTTAAAACATGTAATACTAAAATGATTCATGTTTTATATGATATGAAATTCCTTGAGGTTTTGTATTTTATTACTATCAGCAATAATACCTTACAATTTAATCGTATGAGAAAGAAAAAAAAAGTGGTAAAAGCGTTTATTAAATGTTCTATAATTTATGAAAAGCTTGATCAATCCTGATCTATAATCAGTATTGATGTTTGAAAATATCAGAAGTACATTCTTATTTATGAAATAAAAGTTTATGAAGACTGTTCATTAAGTGGCATTTCTTTTACTTGTATATTTCTTCTTTTTTTTATCATCACCCTTTGTCTAAACTGTTTCTATTACTACTAAGAGTTCTGTAAATTTTCTCTTTGCGTTTTATTTTTGTTTACCTTTTTTTTTTAATTGAGTTTTCTTAAATTTTTAAAGAATTTAAATTTTAGAACAGAAATTTAAGTTGTCTTCTCAAGTTGAGTTTTCTTGATTGCCCAGGACACATCCAGCCTCTCTAAAGTGGGTACTTTTAATTGGGGAAAAAATCTGGCGGTTGAGTATGATCCAGGCCGAATCATCTCCTTGCACAACCATTGGTCAAGAAACACCACGTCCTTAGTTAGTACTGATCCTAAGATCCTCTATAGGTTGTAGGAGGTGCAGATTTTTTTTTTTCTTTTCTTATTGATTGATTGTCCCTTAAGAATAAATGAAAGTTAAAGTTTTTAAAAAAAATTCCAGTCCCACAAGACATTTCCTGATGTTGCAGCTGTCTCTTCCCCAAAATTTTAAAAGTAAAATGTTATATTTTGCTCCTGTGAATTAAGGTTGGAACAATATTAGTTAGTATCTGTGAAATCATTTTTTTTTATTATTATTTTTCTTTCAATATTGATCTAACAAAATTAAAATTTTTGTAATATTTTTAATATCCACTTGTCAACAGTGGAAAGGTTGAATCCTCCTTCCTTACCCCATCTCCTTTGGACAATATTGGAGGATCGACACCATTGTCTTAACACTATTCTTAAAAAAAAATTTACATTTGTCTGTAGACTATTATAATGCTCAATTCTTCAAAGTGATAATGTCAAGAAGTATATAAATTTTGAATACAGGTTTCGGTATTGTAGCAGTAATTAATAAATGAAGAAATACCTTCGTGTCAATACCCAGCACTAATTTAGATCCTTTTAATTGTATGTCATTTGCTTATTAAACTTTTCTATGTTAAAACATTACTAAATAATTATAAATATTTAGCCAGAAAGTGATCCATTTATGAATTATAACAATTATTTATTTCCGTACTGATAGATCTGAGGAAAGTTGTTGATTTCAGGTATGAACAAAGACAGATGGTTCTGCCAATGTGGCAGGCGATTCATATCAGCTGGGCATTTGCATTCACATCAGAGACATGAATGTGGCCAACAGTTCTTTTGCCCTCTATGTGGAAGGAAGTTTTCTACTAAGAAAAACATCCGTGTTCATGTAAAGAAGACACATCAAATTTCTTTTATCGAAAGATAGAAACTCTGTCATGCTTGTTCCATAAGTTGGACCTGCACTGATTTGAGTTTAATCATTCAACGAGGTACTACTGAAGGGAACATGTTAAACTCAATATTGATTAACATTTATAATGATATGTTTTATTATTGTCACTATTTGGATTTGAAATTTTATAATTAATAAATTTACATAATCAACATCAAAATTATGCACTAAAATCATTCATTGATTTCAGGTACAGAGAGGAGGGGATTAAGATTTTATTGTGATTGTGGGAGAAAGTTTATATCCATCTCTCATCTTCGATCACATCAGAAACACGAGTGTGGAAAAACTTTTCCTTGTTCACTCTGTGGTAAACATTTTAAGACTCGCAAACAGATCCCATTGCATGTCAAAATGGTGCATTTTGATATAATTAATAAAACTGGGTCAAAATTAGATTCTTGATCTAGTTACAATTTATTTGTTGTTTAATTATAAAAATATTAAATAACAGCTACAAAGTCTGATTAAGCTATTGTTAATTTGTAATTGAATTTGGTCTTATATTCGGTAGAATGGTGATATTCTGAAGGTGATAAATTATGTTTCCAATTTATGGTAAAGAAAATATTAAAATTGATTGTGTTTAATTCACTGAATGACAGTTTAGCAGTTTGGATTATTGTTTTTTTTTTTTTTTTTTTTTTTTTTTTACAAGAAAGTAAAATAGAACTTCATTATTAAATTTTTTTTAACTATGCTCAATTTAGGGTATGTTGGGGATAAAGTACGCAATGGAAGGTTTGGAAAAACTGCGATATCTCTGTTGATTCTCCAATGGAGGGGAATCTTGGACTTGATTTAGTGAAGGTCATAATGTATAAATTTCATACAAAAATTGGGAACATTGATGACCAATTTTTCTAGTTATAAAAAAAAAAGTGCATACTTTTACCCCCAACCTACTCTATATGTTTTATTGTATTGAAGTTCGTACAACCTAATTGAAAACAATGATGTACTTATTCATTGATGATTTCCTATAGGCTCCTATGGGTGTACATTTGTATTGTTGTTTTTTTAAAGACCCGAGACCTAAAAAAAGTTCTAACTTTAAGACAAAAAGCTTAGATCATAAAGTTAGATCAGCAGTAATTTCATATGTTATCATGCTTATATAATAAGATATTGAATTAACAAGAAATGAAATTGTAACTGGAAATAAATATTTAAAATAATCAGACTGAATATTGAATATTATTTATTGGGGTTCAACTAGGCATATTGTATTCAAATTGTTTACTGTACTACTTAAGAAATATTATTAGATGTTAAAAAGGTATGTTGTAAAAACGTTTACCTTTTTGTCACATTCATTAATGCCATCAAACTATGAAATGTGAATTAAGCTGGGAATTTAAATTCAAACATAAAAATGTTTGGTTTGATTTGTTTGATGGTAACAAAGATGGCCCCATATGACTCCAAAAATACTAATAGCAGTCAATAGTATATTGAAAAATATATTGATGATCAGTTTAAGGCATACCAATGCTTGTTTGCAGCTCATTTTATTTATAGTAAAACGTGAGATTAGGCCATGAAATCTTAAAATGCCAACTGAATTTTTATGTCACAAGTTCCAATGAGAAAACCCTTAGTTTCTTGTTATGATGGACTCTGATAGTTTTAAAAAAAAGATAATTTACCTTTACTCTTATCTACGATTTCTCACTTGGTCTTCTCTCAAATAAAATGCCTAATCTGCCATCAGGACAAGGCCATTGCCCTATCGCTTTATAATTACAAAGTTTATGCTACACTGACTATGGAATTTCGAATCTTGTCTTTCTTTTTGTAACAACTCATTCCCCCTCCAATTTGGCTCACAACTGGCTCTAATCATCAGAGAATGATGAATTCAACTCCTCTTCTCTCTTTTGTTTTTTTACTGATATCAGTGGCATTACTTAAATTATCTAGTATTGTTTTTCCTACTTTGATTTTAATGACTCCCAAATGTGCATCTTATTTTTCTTCTGGGAACTTCAAAATGAAAAAAAAAAAAAGTACTACGTGATATGCTCTGTGGCCAATACTATCAAACTGAAATATAATGCAAAAAAGTCAAATGTAATTGTCAGGCTCTGATTATCCTCATTTCTTTATAGTTTACGTTCATAAAACTCCATCGATCT
The DNA here is from genome assembly GCA_948150685.1 of Rhaphigaster nebulosa. Lineage (NCBI taxonomy): Eukaryota > Metazoa > Arthropoda > Insecta > Hemiptera > Pentatomidae > Rhaphigaster > Rhaphigaster nebulosa. The sequence goes on along the minus strand of OX411309.1, from coordinate 109,130,064 downwards.
GTGATGAGTCTTGGTATTATCCTAGATGGTCATACTCTCTCAGATCATTCCTATATTTTTGATATGTCAATCATAAAGTATTACTGAGTTCCCAAAACAGCAGCTTCTGCCCCTCTTTCTAAGTATGTAATATCATTATTACCAACCATACAGCAATGTAGAAACAATTCTTTTTAACCTGTGCTTTCAATTTCTGGAACTGTCTTCTGGTCTAGATATGCCCGTCTCATTTTTAAACTCTTTATCTTTTTTCTCTTATTTAATTCTCAGTTTTGTAAGCTGATAGGAGGGACAAAAAAATAAGACAACATAATATTTGTCTATTTTCATCTTTTATTTTAAGTCCTATCTGTTGCTGTTGGTATCTTTAAAATTTTTATTTATATTTTTTAGAACATTGAAAGTCTTTATCCTTTCTTTTTTGTTTTTTAAGCTAGACCATCATATTTATGTTTATTGTAATAATATTCTTAGAGGACAACATTCTCAAGATAAAGATTATTTATTCTTTAATATAATTGGTTTATGAAGTGATCCAGTTTTAGTAGGGCGAAATATTTTATTTAAGACAATCGGCTGGCTTTTTAATCAACTATCGTTCTTCTACTTTTAGTGGAGCATTTTAGTTGTTTTAGAAAAGGTAATTTATTAAATATTTTTTCTTTACTGAACATCTCAGTTATATTTGTACCTGCTCTTAAAAATAATTTAATTTTTTATAGGAGTAAAACAGAAAATATCTCCAATGAAACATCAATTTCTTTATATCAACTTTCACTGAAGAAATATCACTGAAATATGAAAAGAACCTTGATTCAGATGCCGTTTTTGGTATTTTTGTTATTAATCTATTACAGATTATGTATGATGTACTTGACTGTGGTTACAAGTATAAGATGATGGTCAGCAAAGGGGAAGGTCCATCAAAATAAAACAACACAATATTAATGGTTATTCTCATCTTTCATTAATTTCATCCCCTCTCTTGACCATCATTACCAAATTTTTTTTAAAGATTTTCGTAAAAATGCTATTATTTTGACTGTAATAAAGGCTTATTTAATTTGAACTTGTAGTTTTTTTTATTTGTATAATTTCCTTAATATTTACTTATTTTTTCCTAGTCCTGTAAATTTCATTAAAAGTTAAAAGAAAACAATGGTAACATTTAAGCATTATCAACGGTTAGAAGAAAATCACATAAAATACCACATCCCTATTCATCCCTACCACCCCTCCTCCTTCCTCCGGGAACCACTGTCATTATTATAGGCATTACTTTGCAAGGGTAAGGATGACTGTGTGTCTACTTATTAATTTGACACGTTATTAAATGACTGCCTGGTCTCTCCCTTCTCGTTCCTTTGTTTTGAGCTTTCTTCTGATGTGAGCTGTATGATCTGCGACAGCACTCTAGCTCTCCTTAGCCATCATCAGATTATCAAGATTTTCTGGAACTTACTTCTATCTGAGGATTCAGTCCAGCTCTTCCACCTCTTTGGTATTACGTAGGATACAGAAGAATGCATATTCCAATGTTTCATCCACGGGGATACTAGAGGGCAGGATGATTCATCATCCAACTTAAAGCGGGGTAGAACTTGCGTTTGTGTGCTAAAAGAAGATATATATATATATATATATATATATATATATATATATATATATATATATATATATATATATATATATATATAATGACAGTTGTTTCATGCAATATATATTGGTTGTCCTTGTTTAATATTTGGGATTTATTACTAATGATTGACAGTACTTTTTTTTTTTTTGGACTTTTTGTTATAACCACTTTTTAAGTATCAAGGAAATAACTCTTTTATTTCCTTTGTTAGCTACTTTACTTTTTCGTTTTTCTTTAAACTTCTATTAAAGCTTTAATTAAATTATGCAAATATTTCAGTGAATTAAGATTATTAGAAAAGTCTATGAACACAAGTTGGATAAAAAAATTTTTTTCAACATCGATGAATGTAGAACATAAACATTTTTACGTTCAAAACTACCTTGAAATCTTATCGCTATGTTTATGGAACTCATCAATTATTAGATTTGAAATTCCATGTTTATTAAATGTGCTAGTCAAAATGAAGTGGTGTAAGTCCACAAATTATATAAAATAAGATTAGTAGTTTCACAACTCTTAACAATATTTAGTTTAGAATGAAAGTAATAGGAGCCCCTTTCCTATATACTAAAAATATATATATATATTTTAATGAAATTACTTTATGGGACACAGTTTTGGTAGAAACTATCAATTTACTTTTCTATTCTTTCTTATGCCATACTTTACAGTGATTGGTGTAGCTTAATTGAAGCTTGAAAATACAAAGGGTCTAAGTGCCTTTAGCAAAATTGAAATCACAATTTTCTATTTTTTAGCAGATTACAGGCCTAAGTGGCGAGTTAATACTATTATAAATACGATATTATTACTTATACAACCATAGATTATCATAAAAACAGTTTTTTTTTTTTAATTGTTATATTTCTTTAATATTTTTAAGATGAAAAATGAATTCTGAAAAAAAATTAAAGGCATTTAGACCTTTTGTTTTTTATTAGGCTACATACAAAATAGTACCAATATCTCAAAATAGTTGAAACTGTAACTACATAACTCTCATTCTAACTGGCTGAAATGCAAAAAGTTAAATAGACTTTGTTTTGTTGAATTTCATGGATATGAATATCTATTCTAATTCATTTTATAATATTTTAATGAATTTGTCTTCAGATTGGTTTCATTATAAAAAGGGTTGCGATTTTGTTTAGAAGTTCAGTTTTAAAATAAAAATAATAACTCCTGGCTAAATAGAATCAGCATTGACTTTTTATTTCATGTTTTTATTAACAATGAAAGGTGCTTATGATAATAAGTCCTTTATTATACCTTTTATTATTTTGATAATTGAAAAAGTGATAATTAAGTATAAATGAAAGAATTTATTTTTTTATTAAATCTAGATGAATACAGTGAAAATGTTTTGAATTTTATTTCAATATAATTATAATGACGAAGATGACCCTAATGGTATACTAAACCTAATTTATGCTAGGTATAATTATTGATGAATGTCCTGGTTGCAAAATCAGTGTTCTCAAAAGAAAAAAAAAATTAATCTGTAATTTTTATATATCAATTCAGTGTAAATTAAATTAAAACAACAGTAACATCAAGACAATTATTTTACTATCGGTATAGCTTTTAATAATTAGGAAATTATGGCTTTGGTAAACCATGGTTCTTTGATAGTTTTTAATACAATTAACTGGTTTTAATGACAGTTAAAACGTCTATCCGATAATCTCCCATCCAGTAGAGTTTTGGGAAATTTCTATTCAAAATTGTTAATTTTTTAGAAAAATATTTGTATTCACTCATGGTTGCTTATATGATGCCAATCTGAGTAAATCAGTACAGAACTTTATTGATTCTGTGATTTTGTCTTCTTTATATCTTCTATTTAACTTTACCTCTCGTAAAAAATCTTCAATCAGTTCTGTATTTTATATAATAAGCATATCTGATTTTAAGTTATATTTATTTAATATCAATTGATATCTAATGGCTGAAATGTCATTGGATTTTTCCTAAATTTTTTAATATTATTGGAACCTTCCGAAATGTTAAATTCATTTTTAGGCTTTTCCATGAACAAAAATAGTTTTACTTTTGATTTTACTCAAATTAAATATAATCTAATTGTTAAGCTGAATCACTCTCATGTGATTTAGTGATTTTCCATAATGTATTTTTTATTGTAAGTAAAAAATGTATGTTTCTTATGTACATTAAATCAATCTGGTCATGGACAGTAAAATCAGATTAAAACAAATAAAATTACAGTAAAATCATTGTGAGTTTTCAAGCATCAAACTACTGAATAACAGTTATTTATCCCAGCTTAGAAATTTCATTTGCTTTGTAAAATTAATCAATGGCATGTACTGTGAAATTTCTATTTAATGTAAATCTTTTGCTGCTTATTTTGCTTTTCATAAGGTAAGAGACATTTTTTCCATTTTCTTCCTTCTTTTTTTTTTTAAACCTAAATGCATTTTTTTCTTTGCTTTTGCACGTCACACTTATTGCAATATCCTCCAAAACCAATATTCATGATTATTATTAATTTTTAATGTTTATTCACAGGATTTTTTGGGCAGTGGGGAGCATTTCTCCCATATGTTTGTCAATCATGCGGTCGTTGTTACGCACGCAAATCCTCTTTGATACAACATGGGAGATATGAATGTGGAAAGAAACCTCAACAGAAATGTTATCTTTGTCATCGCAATTACCATCAAAGAAGTACTTTGTACAGGCATCTTAGGAAAGTACACAAGCTCTGAAATTACTTCTCTAATTCGAAATTATACAATAATTATAATCTAGTCAAATCTGGTCAATCGAGATGTGAAAGGAAATTCTGTTTCCTGATAAATTATATAATGGAATTAGTATTAGTAACTAAATAACAAATTGATACCTTTCATAAAAAATTGGAAAGGTTTTATTTCTCCAAATCTTATGTAGAACTGATCTTTGTTTAATGACTGCCACATTAAGAAGACAATTTTTAATATCTTAAGCTCAGAATAAATCAAAATGCTGGCCAGACAGTTAGAAATACATTTATAATAGTAATATATAAAATATATTATTATCAACAAGAATTTGCCAATATATACACCAATTTATTACTTATTTTACAACCATAATGTATATGATTCTGTGCTTGTAATTGTTGCTGATAGAGTAATAATATTGTAATGCGTTTCATCTCTGCATTTGTTCAACTACTGTTTTTTAAGTTACTACATATTTAAAATAATATGCAGCATAAGAAAACAACTTTCCCAGGTAATTTTATGGGGATGATTTTTATTTCAGTTTTTTATTTTTTATATCTTCTCAATTTTAGTAATACTAACAGGAAATTGGTCCATTTTTACGAAGGATTTTTATTAGAAAAAGTGTATTTTTTGCAATTTAATGCCTTTTATAAAAAAAAATTAAAAACAATAGGCAATTTCGCCTTGGTAAAAATGGTAAAAGAACTTCATGTGAGATCGTAATAAAAGGAATTAATGTGGCAGTGTTACTTAGTTTGTTAAAATATCTAACATAAATAATTTATTTATTTTTGCATTAATTGATTAAAATTGTTTGTTTTTTTAAGTCTATAACATTTTATAAAAATAGTTCCATTCAAAATATTTTTTATAGCTTTAATAAGAAGAGTTTGAAGTTAAGTTTTTAGTATACATATATTTGATATAAATAAAATATCTATTAATTGTTATTTCCTTGAGAAGTTGTGATTTGTTAAGTCTGTTTTGTTTTGAGGCTAAGAATGTTTATTTTACTGTTTTAAAAAGTCATACATTATATTGACAATAGTCATTATTGTTAAAATTACATTTTGATAATCTGTGATTTTTCTAGTACATATAAACATGTATGTCTATACAATGTAGCTTAACGTTTTAACTAATAAATTTATAGTTGTAATTTAGCCATAATTTTAAATAATTAATCATACCTATTTTCCTTTCTGGTTTTCCTCTGTTTTGTATTAATTTTTATTTATACGTGTGAATTATGGTTCAAAAAATATATTTTCTTTTATTGCAAGTTTTCCTTAAGGTATAGAACATGAAAATCCTTATCGTGTCATCAGTATTTGATGGCCTAGATACCAATAATTTGCTAGCTAAAAATTATAAGATGCAAATCTAGTCCCTCAATTGACAAAATGATCAGAAGATGTGCTGAAAAGCTCTAAACTGGATTATGAACATTTGACTACATCTCTTGAGGTTACTTTAAAAAGGATATAAACAAAGTTCTTAAAAGGTTATGGAAAAAAAAAAAAAAAGGAATATTATATTCAGTATTTGTTGAACTACCTTGGAGTGTTGTACAATACTATTTCTATTTGGTTAGTCCTTTTTAGATTGTTGATGTTTGCTGTACTGTCTCTGGTCTGATTTCACGTCAACTTATCTTTTTCTGTACTGATGACCACTGAATTGGCAAAATGTTGAGTGGTTAGTTATTTAGTTAGTTATGTTTCAATTACATCGTAACTATATTTTTTATCTCTTGTTTTTTTGTGTTTTTGCTCTCATCAGCTATCTATTAACCTACTGTTTATCTAACATAGCATTTGTAATTAATTTCTGTTTCGTTTTGTTTGTGAAATTGAAACTTTTAATCTGTTAAATTATTAATACTTTGTTAGATAGTAAAATAAATATTTCTCTAGTTGAATAAATAAATCTAATCAAATGAGTTAGTGTGATATCTTATTTTATCAATTCGTACATATTTTATTTGTTTGTTTTTTTGGCCAAGTTAAAATTTATTTTGTGGTGGACCCGTGGAACGAATCTTGATCTTCCCACTCTAGCTAGAATAGATTGGTTAGCTGCAGGATAACCTATCCTTCCTGCACTATTTGGAGTACTTAAGGACATTAAATCCCAATAAACAATCAACAAATTATTATGAACTGTGGAGTCTGAAGGACTCCATTACCATAAAAAGTACTTTTTCTTTTAAATATTTAAGCAAAATATTAAAATACATATTAATAATATGTAGGTTTAGGATTTTTATGTTTTCATATTTTTACCAAAGCAAAATTTTTACGATTCTGCTCGACCAAAATCGTAAGTAAAATAGAGCACTTTTAATTTTACACTTTTTAAATTATTTTGCCATTTCACATATTTAATCCTAAATTACATATTTTCATAAATATTTTGGAAATTTTGGCTGAGAATTTTTTTTTTGTTGCATATTTGGCCTTAAATTACTTATTTTTATAAATACTCTGGAGATTTAGGAAGCTAAAAATTAGTTTTGCATCAATTGCAGGAGGTAGCGAAGGGAAGGGGAGAGGGGTTAGCCTAACAATTATTTTAGGAGCATTAATTGTTCTCAATCCACTTCCGATAAACGTACGTGAATCTCCATGTCGGAGAGCCCCTCCACTGGGGATGTTTGAAAAATAACGATATTTTAAAAGAAATATATCAATGTTAAAATTTTAGAATCAAACACCAATATTTTTTCTGAAAAAAAAAATTAAAAAACAAACAAACAAAAATGTCTGCAAGGATGGAAGGTTCAACAACCAAAGAATCAAAACAAACTTGTTGAAAGTGGGCAAATGGTGTGCTCGTGCTGCTATCTATATTGGCAGTGGTCAAGTCAACCATCATTTAACAGTATCAGATATTGTTCTTTTTTATTTGTTATTGTACTTGAATACTTGTGTTCCATATTCACTTTTGGTTAAAATTTTCTCTTAACTAGAGTACCCGAGTAATTTGAAGTTTTTTTTTGTTTTTCTTTAGTTTAATTTTCTTAGTTGCCTAATTTAGTTCCTTGTTACTTAAAAATCTATTTTACATATTGCTTGGTGCATTTATAAAATATTTTTTAACCGATTTTTTTATACATGTTTTACATTTTTTACGTATATTTTTAAATATTTTTGAAATAATAATCTCATATTTATGTACATATTTTGGATTTTTTACCTCATAAAAATCCTAATCCTACTAATTTGTATGTTACTGTTAGTTTAATGTTTTTATTCTAATTTAATTTTTCAAAATTCACTTATATATATATTTATTTATTTATGCATTTACATTAATTTATTTTAATTATATCATTATTACTTTACTTACATGTTCAAATAAAAAAAAAAATGTATTAACACGTAAATTGTAGAAACTGTCTTGTAAAATGGGGGAGCATATCACAGTATAAATTCCCATATTACCTTGCTTTTTTTTCACCTAAACAGGAGGGTACTGAGGGTCCGAGCCAGATTCCCATTTTATTAGGTATTTAAATTACCTCTTTAAAATAGAGAAAGAATCTCAGAAACTTCGTAGCACTGTAAGGTGGGTTCACACCAGAGCGTTAAGATTTTATCACAGAAGCGTTAAGATAGACAATTTTTATCTTAAGATAATATTCATATCAAAATCATAAGATACGAGCAAGCAATAAGATGTAGCAAGACAAGTTTTATTAATCATGAATTCGTCGTCGAGTGAGGGTGATGTTATTGTGAGCTATTGATATTTGAGGAGAAGGCAGTGGGTGCATCCATTTAATTTAATGAATGCGAAGCGTAGTTACAAGAGAGCTGTCTCAGAACCTGTCTAAATTTCACGAAGTACATTGGATGAATCCAGAATGTAATTTCACAAGAAGAGATGTGATTCCACTTCCTGAATGAAATAAATTACAAAGCCAATGTCCTAACTGTTTGGATTTGCTATCTTCACCTTTCACACTGACAGAAGAGACAAGCAGTCCATATCTCTTGATGCAAGTATCTTACGATAGATGTTGCAATTGTACATGTGTGTACTCATTTAATCGTTCCTTCATGGGCCCTAGCGATGCTTATCTTTGAGACAATCATCGCATATGATTTATGACCTAAGATATGTATCTTATCACTCTGTTGTGAACCCTGCCTAAGTGTTAATTATATTGATTTTCATCAAGATTATGGTCATGCATTGGCTAGGTGTTCATGAATAAAACACTAACTCTATTTCATTTATCCTATTTAGAAAGGATATTACAAACCTGCATGAAATTAGAAAGAATCCCTGACTGTCCGATTAACTGTTTCTTTTTTTCTCAACCGTTTTTTGATGATATTTTTCTCCAACAAGGCTTCCCATTTTGTGCTTTCCAATTTCATTATTTCAAAAGGCCAGATTATTTTGAAAATTAGTCATTTTTAGGTTCCATTTGATAGGTGAAACAAATTTTTAGGTTGAACCTAATTTAGGACTAAGGAGATTATAGATTTGACAAATTCCTTGTATATTAAACATTTTTTGTTTGTTTATTTTGCTGTTCTTATATTATTATTTTCTTCATAGCCTGTTTCTGCACCTCAAGAGCCAGAATAAAGTTCAAATAAACTATGGTCCGATTCCCCACAGAAAAGCAGCAAATTTAAGTTTTGTGTTATTTTAGATGTGACATTTTTTGTTGAATAGCAAGTGATCACTCAAAAACTATTCAAGGTAATTAAGTTCCGATTGAGCCATCGTAAAGAAGACAAAATTCCCTTTAAGAAATATAGTTCAGCTAAATATCTAAATCTATTGTCTGGATGCTTTCGGGAGGACCAATTTTTTTTTTTTAAATTGCACTTTGCTTGTAAATGTTTTTCTCAGCCCTTCTGCAAGTGCTAGAGATATCCCACTTTCAAGAAAACTTCTCCTTTCATTAAGCTTTTATTTCACATAAATGAAGTGGAGATTTCTTTTGGCACAGAATTGGCATCTGATTTGCCAAAAGGTATGGTTTGGAATTAGATTTTCCGGACAAAGAAGTGTTTTGCGAGTAAAATTTATTATATTAACTTTGTTTTTAGTCAATGAAAGAGCACAAAAATACAGAATAAAAAGCTTCTTTATCAAATAAAACAAAACTTTAGCAAAGTATATCTGTTATTCATTAAAATAATTCTTAAATTAAACATGTAATGAAACTGTCCCTGAAAATAAAATAAAAATAAACATTGACAAATTAGAATGAATATTTAAAAGAAGAAAATTATTTTACCTCATCATTAACAAAAAAAAAATACAAAATATCATTAAAATTAAAATATCATGAGTAAGAGAAGAAAGCAATGGCAGATGCTGTTTTAATGAAGGGCGCGTAGTGTCCTCTCTGGTCTTTTTGAAAATTTATTTCAATAAGGATATTTTTATTTAGGTATGTTATGTATTTTTATTGTTAATGTGGTGGTAAAATTATTTTCTTCATGGTTTCATTTCATATTTAATTTCAGAATTGTTTTGGTTAATTGATATGTATTTTTTTGGTAAAGTTTTGTTTTATTTCATAAAGAAGCTTTTTATTCTGCATTTTCGTGTTATTTTATTGATTAGTGAATTCATTTTCATTTTACTTTCAAAACACTTCTATGTCGGAGAAACCTAAATTCTAAACCACACCTTTTGGTAAATCAGATGACAATTCTGGACTAATCTCAAAAGAAACCTCAACTTCATTTATGTGAAGTAAAAGCTTAATAAAAGGAGAAGTTTTATTGAAAGCGGGATATCTGCAGCCCAGCAGGAAGCTGAGAAAAACATTCACAAGTAAAGTATGGCTTTAAAAATAGAATACAACTTTTCGTTATTGGTCTCCCAAAAAGCCTCTGTACAATGGATTTAGTTAAGCCAAACTATATTCCTTAAAAATAATGTTATCTAAATTACGATGGTGCAATTGGAAGTTAATTACCTTGAATAGTTTTTGAGTGATCGCTTCCCACTCAATAAAAAACATGACACCTAAAATAATTCAAAACTTAAATTTATTGTTAAAACAAGTGGATTCAATACCGAAATTGATGATGGAATAGAAGGCAGAAGATAAGAGAAAGAGAGGAAAGCCCCGAATACAGTGGAAAAATAAAGTAGATGAAAGCATGACAGGCCATGGATTGATGGAAGAGGAGGAAATGGACAGAAAGAAATGGAGAGAGAGGCTTAAGGAGGAATTTGTTCTAGGAAAATTTCATTAGTGAAGAAATCCTAAATAAAAAAAAAAATAATAATAAAATAAATTTACTGTTTCTCTTTGGGGAATAGGATCATGGCTTATATGAACTTTTTTGTTGCTCCTGAGGTACAGAATCAGCTCCTTAAGTTTCTTGGTTCTTATGCAGTACACCCTATGTAAGAGATAAAAGTTATTTTTGCTCTCTCCTCTCATTTTTAATGCAGTTTAAGTTGATAATTGTATTGTTTTAGAGTGTGTAGATAATTGGAGCAATATCAAGCAAACTGCTTTTTAAGTGGGAATAGGAGATAGGCAATTTTATTTGTGTAGACTTTTTGACTATATATGCGTAATAATTTTATTTAATCAATCGTTATGATTGTCTTATCAAATTCAGGCTGATGAAGATAGTGTGCAGATTTTTGAACTACTGATTGATAGTTGGTTTAGTTATAATTAAATAATTACATTTATGTAATTAAAGTGTGCACAGTCATTATAAAATCATTGTTTTTAGTCTCAAATTAAGATTCACATTGTGTGGGCTGTAATATTTACATAATATAACAGCACAATTGATGGCTTATTTTATTTATTTACTCCTGATCATTCACCAATCATTATTTTGATAAGTACGTCAACCATTACATGGCTGTATTTACTTCCTTAGCATGGCAATTTAAAAGATATTTTCTCAGTTTACTGGAATTTAAATTGATTTCTGATCATCTCACAAAGAATTACTACAAAGTTCTATATCCTAAAGATGTTTAGTTTCTATACTATTATTTCAGCTTCAAGATAAACCAGTTTGTGAGTTCTGCAAACAACAGATTAAAAATAAGGTATGTTTGCAATAAAGTTTGTTGTATCAGATTGAATAACCGAAAGTTTCACTTTGGTTTAACATTGATAAAATAGAATAAATATTATAACAGTTTATACATGATTAACACAATAGCTCATACGCATCCAGGCTTCAGCTTACGAAAGCCCTCAGTCAGTAGCAGATTTTCTATTTCTATGTCCTTCATTGTCTTGATAATTGCATACAGTTCGACTAAAAGGGCCAATGTAAAATTTGCTTAGTTTTGGCGAGGAGGTTTTGGAGTTGAAAATCATCCATTTTATTTCTTTGGAATAGTTATTATTGATAGTTACCTGGCCATTGATGAGACTTTGCATGTTGCCATAACTTATTTAATCAAGAGTTAGATATCTATGCACAAGGGCTTTTTCTTAGTATTACTTTATTAATGCAAAACTGGCATTTATTTACATTGACCCTTTTACCAACATGCCACAGATTTATATACTAATATCCACTTTTCTTTTTTTTGCCAATGTCTCCAACTCAATCTGGCATTCTTCATTTTAGAAATTTGATTTTTAACTCAGATTCAGTGATCTCTTAAATCCTTAAGCTGTGTATTTCAAGGAAGTTTCCATTTTGGATTTCCAAAATATGACTCCCAAGTTCTTTACTAAATTGCATCTCCCTCCTCTAAAAAAACAAAAAAAAAAAAAAACAGATTCAGACCTTGTTTAAAAATTGAAAGGACGCCTGACCATATGATTAACTATTTGTCAATAATATTTTACTCCATACTGAGCCTGCCATATTGGATTGTAAAGAAGAATAGGCATCCCAAGCTTTTATATGAAATATCTGCTGTATATACAGCTAGAAGTATTTATGAACTAATTGAACATATTTTAGTTTAAGAAATCGTCATTGTATAAATTCTTGTTGTATATCTTTATTTTCTGAAAATTTGAATCATTCAGTTTATTTATCAAATTATGCCTTTCCCCTTCTTAAATCAAGATAATTATTGCATTTTTTAATGTAATCATTGTGACAATTTCTTTCAGTAGTGTATGAATAAAGTCTTTATAAAAATTTGTATTCAAAATTCATGTGATCATTAAGTTTGAAATTTATTAGAATTCGACAACCATCTTACTTTTAAAATTTGTTTATCATTCAGTATTATTTTTAAATGGAATATATTTTCTTAATTGATCTCATTAAATGTGTTATTCATCAAATTCAAACTCTTATTTATCATTGAAATATGTATCAAACTTTTATAAACCCCTATAAGAAAAAAAAATTGGACAATTTGTACTATAAAAAAATGTGAAAAGGTTTTTCAACTTTTTTTTTGTATTACAGCCATGTGGAATTACCTTGGTTTATCGGTAGTGAATGCATTAAACTTTTTTAAATTGATTTTATTCTGTTTTTCTTTTGCAGTTGATCCTCTTTTATTAACAGAAAATGGCCGGGTTTTATGTACGAGTTGTGGCAGAACTTACAAATCGAAGCCTAGTTTAGCTGCACACCGTCGCTACGAATGTGGCAAAGATCCTTCATTTTGCTGTCAACTTTGCCAGAGAGCTTTTCATCAAAAATCTAATCTGAAAAGACACATGATATTGAAACATTACAAGTAATGAAATGTTTCAGTATCATGTCAAATGCCACATCTTTATAATGTTTCAATTCAATGTGATATGTAATACATCACTTGTAATGTACTTACATCACTCCTATGAAGTAATATAGTTTTAAAGATGCTTTTGTTTTCCTTTGCTATGTAGATAAGACAGTAATCTAGTCAGTAAACAGTATTAATATCAAGTATATAATTTTCATTACATTTATGTAAAGAAGTATTTTTAAGAAATTAATGTGCCATAAAGTCAAATATATTACAAATCTCAGCTTCAAATAAAATAATTCTTGATAAGTTTTTTTACTTTTTTATATTATATAGAAGGTTTGATATCATTTAAAATTTATTTCTAAAAATACAATATTTTCTTTTAATTTAATCTGGAAGGAATTCTATCTTTAGCTCATTATGCTTAAGAAAAACTTATTTTTATTATCATAATATTATAATTTTCAATACAATGATTTTAAATGCGATTATTTTGATTAAATCATTTTCTTGGGAAGTTGTTTAAGTCTGAAGATTTTTTGCTCATGTTTCAGTTCACAAACTTACATAACTATGTAAATTAATCGGACTGCTGAGAAAAGTTGTATGATTGTATGGTACTAATTATCATTGGCCAACAATTTTTTTCTGAAATCTTACTTAATCCATAAAAATGATTTCAAAAAATGTTGGTTTTGTTATTATCGTTGTCAACAATTAATAGGAACAATCCCTATTATTAAGGACGTATTTCTCTCCTAAAGTAGTTACTGAACAGTTTTCAATTAAACTTTAGAGGTTTGTAGTGTTTAGCTCAGAGTCATGAGGAACAGAGAGTGTTTAAAGAAAAAAAAAAAACTTCCATTCAGAGTTAATAGCAGTTCAAGTTGAACCCATTTTATGTCAATAACTCAAGGAAGTTAAAACATATCTTAAGAGACTTCTGTAGTTTTGTTTTGTTTTAGTATGTTGAAGAACTGTTTTATTTTTATTGTCATACAGTTAGGAATAGTTTGCTGGGCTATATTTAAAAAAAAGAAGCTATATTTTCGTGACTTTAAAAAAATAATGAACTTTAATTATTTAAACAGCAACAAAAATACACTAATTTAGAAAGATTTCTTTAGGCAGGAGTGTTCACTGTTTTTCTTAAACATTTGTCACTATTTACTTTCTAAAATTTTTAAGTTTAGTATACTCAAACTTATGTCTTGTGTATTAATAAGTGACAATGAGAGAGGGATTATGAAACCAAAATGGTATTTCATTAATAATACTTATTGTATATAATTTAAAAGTAGCTATAGAAAAAATACACATTAAATTATATCATCAATGGAAATTCTTTTATGAATTTGGTGTGCATTAGGACAAAGATAATGATAATGAATCTTCAGTGTTTTAATCAATAAGTTAGCAATGATATTTATCTACCTCAATTATAAATAAGAAAAAGCCTAATTTATAAATGAAAATTCTATGCAATAATGACACCAAAGCAGCTTTTTGTTTCTGAATCATGAATCTGTTCCTTTTGCTTGTTAAACTATTCTACAATGGCCTGTGATTCACTAAAAATTGCTTCATGATCAACTTATTGCCCATTCTTACTTTAAGGGCTACTGGTACTGTTGGGAGGACCTAGTGTGGCTAGTGGGCCTTATGGCCTTTTTTTCCAGACGGCTACCTTTAGGTCACCGCCCTTGTACTAACCAGAGTGGAAAGTTCTTGTTAGCTTTACTTATATTTAATTTTAATTTTATGTTAATGAATACTAAGCTTCATTGGTTTTAGTCACAAATATTTTTTTACGATCTTGTTCCGCTTTTGCATTAAAAATTAATTTGATTTTTTAGATGTTATAAAATTTGTTTTGATTAAAATGGGAAAAAATAAGTTTTCTTAAAGCATCGCATTTATAATTACTATGTTTTTATAAAGTAATTTGATCATTAAACTCTGTTAATCATTTATAAAATCTCTAAGTATATCGCTTTAGATGAAAATGTTTAAAATTAGAATATCAGATATTAATTAATCTACATTCTTTTTTTTGTTCCTTATCTATAATGTATATTTAGTTAAAAATTGTGTAATAATGAAGAAGTTATTTCCTTTCATTCGTTTTTTTTTTTTTTTTTTTTTTTTAACTGATGTTAACTCTCAATTATTTTTGTGATTTTTAACTTTTTGTTAACAATGAGCATTAAAACACAAAGCTAGAAAATATAATAAAAATTATACAACAAAAGTAGATATAGAAATAAAGTAATAAATAATTCCTTTAAGGAAGAATAATGTTATTAAAAAAAATTGAAATAACCCTTAAACAGTGATATTAAAATTGGCTGTGTGTGCGTGCGAGTCTAAAAACACAAAACACAACACAACACACACACACACACGCACACGTGCCCACACACACACGCACACGTGCCCACACACACACGCACACGTGCCCACACACACACGCATACGTGCCCACACACACACGCACACACACACACACACACACACACACACACACACGCACACGTGCCCACACACACACACACGCACACGTGCCCACACACACACAAACACGCACAGACACACGCACACATACACAAAATATTACTGGAGTACTTATTATATCTTTTGTATATCTTCCATTTTTGTTCTGATGATGTTTTGGAAATAGTTATTAAATTGGAGTTTTTGGATTGTCAATCTTACAATCTTAGGACTAAAATATGCTGGTGTATTTTATTATTATTATTTTTTTTTTTTTTTTTTTTTTTGATCTATGCATCATTTTCTAAAATCTCTCTTACAAATTCTTTTTGGATATTTATTTTTCTGTAGAGAATCGAAAATCCCATTGCATTGATAAAATAAAATATCCATTGCAAGTAATAAAATAAAATTATAGATATCTTGATTAATTATATTCCTTACTTTTTATTACTATTAGTTCAGTAATTGACGTTTCATGTCATACATACCTATTAGATGTACTTTATGTACATTTTCTAATGTTTCTTTTATTTAAACAAAATTTATTCTTGCACATTTTTTCTCTAATCTTATAACTTATAATCTATTGAATATATAAGAAATTAAAAATAAACTGATGTTGGTTCTGTAAATTGTATAGATGACAGAAGATACGTATGTGATGCTTGTGGTCGATCTTATAAGAACAAGAGATCTTTAACATCCCATGAAAAGATCGAATGTGGCAAGAACCGAAGGTACTTCTGCCAGTTTTGTTCCAAAGGATTTTATTACAAGAGTAAACTTAAACATCATGTAGTACTGGTACATTTTCACTAAAAAATAAATGTTACAGATAGTAATTTTAAGAATTTGATTGTTTATTTTGATATGTTTTATAAGTTGGAATTTTACTTTTTTAATTATTTATAAGTACCAATGACTCATTTGGGACAACTGTAAGTGATAATCAATTTATTGACTTCCAAACTTTCGGATCATACAATCCTTGAGTGGGGCCAGAATTGCAATATTAAAATAAATCCCTTCATTCATCTTAATGGAAATGCAAAGGATTAACCCTTATCTGACACCTAAGAGATCCTGCCTTCCTGTATGTTTAAATAATTTAATCTATCTATTAGTTATCTTAGATTCCATCTTAGTTAACGACTCAATCCTAATATAAGACTGAAACGATAAATCAAATTTACTGAAACAAACTTACTTTCTTGACTATTATTATGACATATTGTATGCATAGAATGTATTTCCTGTCATTTCCTGCTGCATCCAATCCCTACAATAGGAAGTTATACATCAAATTATTAAATAATCTATATAAGATTTTTACAGACAGTCCAAAATAAATATTTATCCCTCCAATCATGAA
This sequence comes from Rhaphigaster nebulosa, assembly GCA_948150685.1. Lineage (NCBI taxonomy): Eukaryota > Metazoa > Arthropoda > Insecta > Hemiptera > Pentatomidae > Rhaphigaster > Rhaphigaster nebulosa. The sequence goes on along the minus strand of OX411309.1, from coordinate 109,113,158 downwards.
TCCTTTCATACAAAGCTTTCTCGTAATCTATCCCTAAATTTTGCGCTCAAAGAAATATTTACATTTGCATTTATAGCTGAAAATATCAACTGCGGATCTTTATAATTTTATATAAATGTAGAATTTAGTTAGAGACAATGATTTAGTTAGAGAAAATGATGAACAATGATTCTTATTTTGATCTGTTGTTTTAGTATATTTAAGTATGTATGATGAGCATGATATATCGATGAGCATCATGCAGTCTAAAAGTGTTCCTTACTTTTTATAATTTTTAATAATAAAATAGCTGTTTACATTAAATGAGTATGACCTGAAAAGAAACGTCACTTCTGTTGTTGTAAAGTGAAGATTATCTCTATTGTAATGATTTATAACTAAAAGATTCATTAGTTTTTCTATAAATTGATTTTATTCTGTATTTTTTATTTCACCCAAAAATGTATTCAACTATGAAGATATTTAATCAAATCAAATTTTATGTCGAATTAAACCATTTACATTATATCTAAGGAAATTTTTTTTCAACTCTTTTAATATTAGGACTCTTACTGTTATGATAGGCTACGTATTGAGGTCACAACACTTGTTATTTATTGATTAGGAAAATTACAAATGATTTAATAAAATATATGATATAATATGACAGATATAATTTATTATATATCTGAATAATTTATTGACATTTTTTTCCTGACTTTTTGGAACCAATACAAAGATAAAATTTTATGATAATATTACCTTCTCTTTATTTTTTTATATGCCAGGAGCTGTATAAATAATAAAAAAATAATAATTGTGAAGCCAATGTATTTTAAAAGGTAGAGGAGTGGTGTGGTCATCATTATGGTTCAATATATCTTTTGATTCAGATCTGGCACCAACTTAATACGAAATTGTTGAGGCCTATAGGTAATCCTTTATCAGGTGGATTATGTAGAAAATTTAGTAATTTTGTACCAGTAGTATAAACCTTTCTTTCTGTGCCTTTTTCTATTACCTATTTTTCTTTTGGCTATATTTATACACCTCATTAGTTAGTAATTGGTTCAATGAAGATGTCTATATATTACCAATATTTCTTATCAAATGACTTATCACTAACTAATAATATCTGAATTGTATAGATATAAGAAGATTTGTGTGTAACACATGTGGTCGGTCGTATAAGAACAAGAGATCCTTGTCTTCACATAAGAAAATAGAATGTGGTAAGCCCCCGAGGTATTATTGTAATCACTGTCCAAGAGGATTTTTTTATAAAAGTAAACTGATGCTCCATTCTGTACAACATTATCCAGTATAAAAACTAAGATTTATTAATTTATTTATATTTATGAAATATAGAAGTCATAATTTTATGCATTTTATTCTCTTTGTCTTTATTCTAAATCCCATAAAGAAGAAAACCTAAAAATTATTTTTTTTTAAAATGTAATACAGGCACATCTGGCATGTTCAATCTTACAGTGAAAACCTGAAAACTTGGTCTTCCTGTTGTAAGCTGTAAATTTATGGAATTCATTTGAAAAAATAATTTCTATTGCTCTTAACAGATATAAAAATATTAGCTTTAAACACTTGAGTAACTTAGAAGAGAAATAAATCTTGAAAACTTTCAATTTTGAAATTGTCCTCTTAAGACCGAACGCACTTGATATATCTCATGAACACATTACTTGTTAAATTTTAAATTCATTCATTGTTTCTTTCTGTTTTTCTCATTACATTGGCAATGCAAATTTCTTGCATTTTTTAATTTATAAGGTTCTAGAAATTCGAAATGGGTATTTTATACTGATATTAATTTCATAAATTTAATCTCAAATGTATTTTATACATTTATAATGTTATATATGTTAGTTATGGTTAAATTTTAAAATTATAATAATTACAATGTTACTGTTGAATGTAATAAATTATTTTTAATCAATGGTTTTAATTTTTGTTTATTTTTTTTAATTATTTAAAAAAACCATGTTTAAATCTACAATCATAATGGTTCCTTTAAATTATTATAAATATTTATGTTTTGGATGATAAAAAACTACCAGTATAATTTGAAAGTTTAATAAAAACCTCAATTTGTTTCAATATTAATAAATTTTAAATGAATAAATTTGTTTCTTTTTTCTATGCTGTAAAGTTCAAATTTGTATTTCTGTTTGATTAGATTGAAGCTGATTTATTTTTCAATGTTTAAAATATTTATATTCTGTCTTTAAGATGGAATATATTTATTTAACAAAACTTTAAAAAAAATTATAGGTTGTATTACTTGGTGATTTAATAAAGTAATTGTTTGAAAATTGTGAAATATACTAATAATGATGCTATCTATGTTAGTTGCCTAATTTTTGTTTAACCTATTAGTACATAAATTTTTGAAAGAGATCTATCTGTTTTTGTTAATTTTCATTTAAATGTTGTATGCATATATTTAAATATTTATTATATATATATTTATAATTCTGTATGTTGATTATATGAACATCAGCTATATCAACTTGTCTGGCAAAGGTTTTAAGATGTAATTTTAAATGCTGCATGCAGCAGATGAGAAAGAAGATTCCAGGGAAAGGTGCGAAGAAGATATGAAGAAATTCAATGGGAATCATCGGAAAAATTTTCTCTCCTTTATATATATTCACATTCTCATATTTGTGTTCTCTATTTTATTTCTTTTGACTAAATTCATTATCAAACTATTTTTAATAATTTATTTTTTGTATTTTTCAAACTTATTAATTATTTTGTCTTCATTTCATATATATGCACACACACACACACATATATATATTTATTAACAAATAAAGAAATATATGTGTGTTTATGTGTTTAAATTTATTTTTATGTTTATTTTTGTATAATTATGACTCTAATTATATATTTTAGGTACGCTTTCGAAATATCCTTGCAGTAGTTGTGGGCGCTCATACAAACATAAAAGTACATTGATGACCCATGTTCGCGAAGAATGTGGGAAGGCACCTACTCTGCATTGCCATTTATGTACTAAATCATTTACTCGTAAGTCAAGCTTTAAGCGACATATGCTTATGATACATGGTAATTGATGGTTCTTTGCTAGAAATTGTTTATATAAAACTTTTGTAATTCTTTACTTTATTTGTGTAAAATAATAGTAATTAACATTATTTTTTAATGTATATTTTTCTTTAGGTTACATTTTGTGTATTGTTTAATGAAAAAATGTATCATTCAAAAATATCTTTTAAAACGAATAGAGTGAGTTACTTTAAGGAAATCATGAGATTAATCTAAAGAAATTTTTTTTTATGATTTTTATTTGGAAAGGTTACAAGATAAAAATAAAAAAAATGAGTACTTTTTGTTGTAATTACTTTGGATTGATAGATCAATTTCATTATGTCTATTCATCAATAAAAAAGGAAATGGTCTTCATTATTTGTGACTCTAACATGCATGAAAAGACAAAAAAAAAGTGGCTATCATGTAATCATTTCTTAGCTCTATTGAATATTTACACAATGGCTGTTAATCATTTGTTTCATATGATCTTCTGATTATTGCAAAAGACTGTTGAGATATTAATTATTAGTTGACTAGGAACTAGAATAAATAACAAAGGATGGCTACCTTTTTGTTCTCTCAGTAATCCTCTTATTTTGAAGTTTGAGAAATCTATGTCTGGATTTTATTAGTAATTTCATATGATGTATTCTTTTCATTTCTCAATCTAATGTTATTTTGTTATAATTTTAATTTGTTCCCTGATTTCTACATATCAAAATGTTTTGTCATTCTGCAAACAATCATATTTAACAAATTATTGCAATATTATACTTTATCCCCATAGAGAAGGTTTTTTATATCATGATTTTTAGGATATTCAATCATTTAAATTTACAACTGTAATCTCTATGATATTAAGAATATCTTGTTGAAAAAAAATGTTTTTTACTGAATGTACTCTCTCCATTTACCTGGAGTTTTTGATAAAGTCTAAGAGTCAACAAGTTTTTGATAAAATGCATTGTAGATTAATAGTTCAAAAGCATAAAATTTATTTTAAAATAAAATTATAATTATATTTTATTTCTGCTTAGTTATTTTGATTTCCTATTCAAAATGAAAAAAAAAAAACTTTAATTTTGCTGAAAATTTAAATTTAGTCAATTAAAGTTTAAAATCTTTAAACCGAATGTGTAATCTTAAATTACATACCCTTTTAAGTTTTACTCCATTCATTTTCATTATTTTACTAATAATTACTTATTATTTTACTAATAAAGGATTTTCTTGTTTCACTTTGGATTTTGAAACACACTGATCAAATCACTGGAATTTTTTTTTTTTTTTTTGTAATCCCCTACCTTGCCCTTTCAACTGTACGAGTTTTGACAGAATAACATAACATATAGCATGTATGAAAGTTATTTAAACTTAATTATCAATAATCAATTATTATTTACTTAGCTACTCCTTAGTTTGGTCAAGAAGACTTATAACATTACAGATTTTTGATGAATCATTAATTTAAAATGTATGTGAGACTTATCTACCATATTAGAGGATGTGACGGTCAAACACGTTGGGGTGAGGGTATCCGAGTGTCCGGTTCGGAACATTGTGGGTTCGATTCCCACCTGGGTCAGTCAATATTTATTTCACGGCGATCCTGCGAAATGAATCTTGACACTCTCACTCTGGTTAGTACACGGCGGTGACATAAAGATAGCCACCAGAGGTTGGCAAAAAGAACCACAAGACCCATTTGCCGGACTAGTTCCCCTCACCAGTACTAGTACTAGTATCTACCATATTGCATTTTTTATTTATGAAATCAAAAAATGACCTGTTAAACAAGAATTTTATGTATAAAATAAAATATCTGTAATATTAAAATATATTTTTTCTTATCCGTTGTTATTAATTGTTTCAGGTTCTCAAGTTGAAAGATATTGGTGTTATACTTGTCATAGGTCATATAAACACAAGTGCCATCTTTCTAGGCATAAGAAAGTTGAATGTGGAAAATTGCCTACTTTTCATTGCCAATATTGCCACAAGCGTTTTTTTTATAAGCAGCACATGAATCGTCATGTTCTCTTCAGGCACTAATTTTATTTTATGGTTCTTTTATTAAGTTTGTTATTTATTTATTTATTCTTGGGGATGTTCTCAACAACCTTTATAATAAAAGAAGTATTTAATAAAAATGAATCATGTTTGATTTGATTTTCAGTACATTGAAAGTTCTTCCTCTTTTTTTAAACCACTTACGAAATATATATATATATATATATATATATATATTCTTATTTATTTTTTTTTATAATGTTATATGTATATTTTGTACACCATCCAACTTTTTTTTTTAGTGGGTTCACTTATTCATACTATTTTCTTAAATTAGAGAAGTATCCTTTTATGTTGTAACTTGTTTGAAAAAATTGACTTAATTAGTGGTGTTAATGCCCTTCAGGAAAAGTTCTGCTAGATTTTCGTATAAAAATTTGTTTTTTGAATAATCTTGTTGGATTCTTAAGTATTTCTATCAACAAAGCCGAGTTTCTTTTCTTAGCCTTCTTAAAATTATTTGTAGTTTATCAGTATATCATGTTTAAGACTGGATAATGAAAAAATAATACTAATTATGCTTATGATTTTCACTTTTCACCAATTTTGTAATACAAATGAAATTGTTTAAATAGAGGAACGCTTCATGTGCGGTGACTGTGGAAGATCTTATAAGCGAAAGCAAGGTCTTAATCAGCATAAAAAATATGAATGCGGAAAGAAGCCCACTTTTGAATGTGTGATTTGCGGGAAATGTTTCCACCACAAATCTACCCTAAATACCCATAGGATTACCCATCTATCAATGAAGATATAGTGATCTTTAATAACTTTTTATAATAATTGTAATGCATAAAGAAAATATTATTATATTAAATTATATTTTTACACATAAATATTTAATATTGTTGTTTTTAAATAGAAAAATTATTGTAAATAAAATTTGTTATGTAAGAGTTCTTGTATTATTAGCAATTTTACTATTTAAACACTATTTAAAATTTATTTGTATAAATTGTCCTGCTTCTAACCCATTCAAATGTTTATCAAAAGCAATGCCCATACTTTTCGACTTTGGTTAGGTACATTGGCCATAACCAGTGTTGGTCAAATTTTATTCAGACAAAAAGTAATAAATATTGAAAAGTTCATTTGTTCATTATTCTATTATTCACTGAATAATAGAGTAATGAACAAATGGGTTTATTACTTTTTTCTGAATAAAATTTGGCCAACACTGGTTAGGGCCAATACGCCTAACCAACGCTGAACAGTATGGACATAGCTTAACATAAACTAGTTATGTCTATAGCAGTCATTAAAAACTAGTTCAATTTAAATAGCAATTGTATAAATTTGTTATAATTATGTAAACAAATTGGCACTGTTAGTGTTAATTATTTAATTGAATGAACCGAATTATCAATGTAAAATCAAGTATGGTTAAAAATATTTGGGATATCTGAGTAGGCTAGTTTAGTAGCCTTGCAAACCGTAGTTATGCACAATCCAGCTTAGTATCCACCTTGATGAGTGCAGTGCCTAGTAATTGGAATCCAATGGTGACCGAGTACACCTCCCTGGGTATGTGGGGGGTCATCGGGTCTACAAGAGGAAGCTTACTCCTGATATAGGATCTGGTGATCTGGGCGATCTTATATCGGCAAGTACCATCCTAAGTTCGAGTTTTCATTTGACAACTTGAGACGGTAATGAGCTATTAGTAAAGGAAGCCATAAAACGTTTAATAAATAATAATAAAATACTAATTTAGAAAACTATTTATAAAGTCTATTAAATTAAACAAAATTGGAAATAATGCGGGCTATTGAATTCTTTTCAAGACACAATAATGATTTTTAATTATCTAATTTTTCATAATTAACTACGTAATGATACCCATACATAAGCACATATTTCTTTCTCTCTCTCTCTCTCTCTCTCTCTCTCTCTCTCTCTCTCTCTCTATATATATATATATATATATATATATATATATATATATATATATATATATATATGTATATATATATATATATATATATATATACATTTTTTTTTTTTTGGTTGGCACTAGAGACCATGAAGATCCTTGGCTCTGTGATTTGGTCTTCTGACAGACATATGTTGCTTATGGAAGCACAGATAGCCTGGAGGGAGTCATGCAACCTCTCTTTGATTCAAACTAAGGTTTCCATAATGCAGTAGCAGGCAACCCATAGTTCCCTAACCGGTTACTTTAGGGCCAATTCGGCAGTCTTTCCCACCGACTTACTCGGGCTCAAGGACAGTGATAGATCGTTCTAAATACATAACTTATGGCAGTTCAGTGTCAGCAGGTGCACGAGGACCTACATTTCTTTTCCATAAGCAGATCTTCCATGGACCTAACTTTCTGGCAGCTATTTTTGTAATTAATTGAAGTGTGTTCAAATGAATTCTAGATTTTTTTTTCTAATAGTGTACTTAAAACACATAACCAATATCATTATTGATATTTATCTATCTAAAAACTTAATTTCAATTTCTATTGCTATTAATTTTTAGATTTTGAATAATTCATTCCTTTATACTGCTGAAGTAGACTATACGCCAGAAAAAAAAAAAAAAATAGGATCAATTTGTTGGCAAGAAGCTTATGAAACATCACAAATAGGCATTTGATTGCTTTAAAATTTGGCAATTCCTACTCTACTCTCTTGTTTGTGTTTGGAGCTTGTTTGAAGTTCATATACTGAGCAACAGACAAAACATGTCTAAACACTTTATTTTCATGACTTCATACATGATTATTCATTAATTCTGTCAATATTCTCCTTAATAATGCATGTAATAGAGGTAGTACTCGCACAGATGATTTCAGTGATATCTCAGATGGTATTTTATAAAGTCAGGTGCTTAATTTTACAGTGTGCCTAAAGCACTACATCAATTATGGTATTAATCTAAATTTAATCATCTTTGTTTACTTATTTTCATTAAGTTCTGTTGCTTCACTGCAATATTCATCATTTCATGTCTAAACAATATCTAGGATGGAAGAATTATATGCATGGGGATAGGCTTATTAGCATTGATCTCTAGTATATCAAAATCAGTGGACATTGAGGAGTACTGTTTTATCATTTTGGATTTGTACTATTGTTATGCTTCAAGAAACCATGTCTTATGCCTGTCATGATACTTACACAACAATCATTATAAAATTACTTTGATCAAAATTATTTTAGTGTTATTACTGTATATATTGATTTCTGATGTGAATTTTTCTTTGCCTTACCAAAACGCCATTTGAGATAGAGAAATGAAAACTGATACTTGAAAAAAAAAACTGATACTATTTATTTTTATTATTTTTAATTATTATATATTTAATAATTATTTTAATATTATGTTTTAATAATTATTTATATAGTTAATTACTATTTTTTCTTAGTTATTTAGGTTTAGAGACTTGATTAAAATGATTTAAAAAAACAAAACATGTTATTTGCTCTTTTTACAATTCAATTAATTTTTTTTTAAATAGAAGAACGCTTCATGTGCGGTGATTGTGGAAGATCTTATAAGAGAAAGCGAGGTCTTAATCAGCATAAAAAATATGAATGTGGAAAGGAGCCCACTTTTGAATGTGAGATTTGCGGAAAGCGTTTTCATCACAAATGCACCCTTAACTCTCACCGGGTTACTCATTTATCATTAAAGATATAGTAATTTTTACAAACTATACAATTTTTCTTGTAATTAATGTTATGCATTAAGAAAAGACTGAGGGAATCATATTTTTACAAATAATTATGCATTTATAATTATTCTTTTTTTAATTCAAAAATGACAATGTATAAAATTTTATATATATATATATATATATATATATATATATATATATATATATCATAAGTTCTTATATTTATCATATCAATTGTTTTCGCTATTAACTATTACACAACAAAAAATTACTACCATTGTTCCAAAAAATGCTGTTTTTAACTCCTTCAAATGTTTTAGCAAATCAAATTTTTGCAATGAAAATCATGGTCGAATTAAAAAGTATATGAATTTAAAGGATTTGGGGAATAATGGAGAACTTTGAATGAATCTTCTGAAAAATTAATGAGTTTGATTTATCTAGTTTGTCATTACCACCACTGGCATAAGTTTTTATTGTCATGCTATTAAAAAAGAAAGGATATTGTAGTGTTGATAAAATGCTATTTGGGTTTTCAATCAAAGTGACTTAAAACACCAAAACAATTAACATGTTTCTGCTTTTGTGAGATTTACTCACTCCTTACTCTGAAGATGGCCCACATTGTTGAAATGTCGGGTTTTAATTAAACTTAATGTTTTGCTTTTTAAGTCACTCTGACTGAACAAAATATAACCCTGAAAATCAAATGAGTCAACTACCCATTACTTCTTTGTTAAAATGATAGACAATTTGACTATATTCAAATACACTCCTTATTATTGAAATCAATTTACACAATTATTCAAAATCTATATCATAATTAAGTTAACCTATAATAATATATAATATGATTCTTTTCATTACTCCTCACTTTACTCTTAATAGTTATTGTCACATTCAAAGAGTTATCACATTATTTGGCAGAAGGTGAGTTTCTGTTGAAGAGTAGAATATCGTCTTCTCTAGAATATAGTTGGGGGAGAGGGGGAGGAATGACTGTTGGAGATTCTTCCGAAAAGGCAGACTTTATGTAGTCTCTTACAATAATTATTGTATAATTATGAAGAGACTTTGTAACAGTTAACAGTTTTTTATTTTGTATATCTGTATCTTGGAACAAAAAGAGCCAATGTCCAAAACTTTAAAATTTGAGTGAACTGCACAATTGAAATCAGGGTAGAATATACATTAATTGTTAGACTATTCCATATAGTGGCCATATTGCTGAACTTACCGAGGATACTGTGCAATAAATGGAAAACTTCAGCTCTGACTGTTACTGCCTTTTAACATGAACTACTTTATTTTTAAATGTAAGTTCAAAATATTTTTAAAATTTCCCTAGTGTTTTTTCACTAAAAATGTGGCTCACCTACCTATACTTAGAAGGTGTATAAATTATAATGATGAAAGGTATCCCAAGACTATCACCTTCTCCTGGTTTTCAAATTCATTCCAGAGGTACTGAAGTGGTGAGGAAGGCTTTTCTGAATGACTGAGAGCCCAGAGGCAGTCTTAATATTGAAGGGACAGAGTGCACTGGTGCACTATTGTTAATTGATAAGGGATAGAGAGGAATATCGCGCACTCAGTCACTGAGAAGGGTCTCGATGAGTGCACCATCGTACTCCCATGAGAGGACAATGTTCTCTTGTGTCCCATGGGAAAACAATGGCCTTTGTAACAACTAATGTATATTCTACCCTGATTCAATCATGTGGTTCACACAAATTTCAAAGTTTTGTATATTGGCCCTTTTAGTTCTAAGGAACAGATATAAAGGTACTACTTTTATTTACCCTTCTGTACTTGAACAGAATCATCTAGTAGGTACACATAGTTCTGTGTTTTTTAAGCTTAAAGCTGAATTGAAGTATACAATATGTGTGTGGTACCAAGAGATCAGTTTAGATTAAATTTTGTATAAAAAGAGAATATCTCACATACAGTAGTCCACATCATTTGTTGTGTAGTTTTACTTTTGGTGGGTTGTTCCACTAAGAAATAGTGAAAAAGTTTGGCTGGGAAGAGCAGGCCACCACTGATTGCTGGCCTACTAATTTTTCTGAATATTGAAGGAGCATGGATTTTGGCGTTGGTTCACCTTTTTTCCCCCAAAAAATATTATTAGGGATTGATAAATTATTTGCCACTTCTATAATTTTGTTTTATTGAAAACTAGTTTCGAATGTTATGCATTCATCTTCAGTTCTAAAAACACAAAAATTCAAAGACAAGCAATTTGGTATTATTATACATATTAAATGTAAGTGTTTTTAGAACTGAAGATGAATGTATAACATTCGAAACTAGTTTTCAATAAAACAAAATTATAGGAGTGGCAAATAATTTATCAATCCCTAATTGGATTGATCATTCTATACCATCACGCGGATGTCAACTAAAAAATATTATGATACTGATAGAGGGCAGACAAGGGAGTGAGGATCATCTTAATCTGAAATGGGAACGGCTTAGACATCTATTACTCAAGCTATTGCATTTATTGCCAATGTTCTCGTTAGTTCAGCGGCATACTGATGCTGCGATATTCGTTAGCCGATACAAGCAAAGAATGTTCAGTTGTGATATAAATTTTATCAGCCATTTTCTCTTATATATGTCTCCTTCTGAACTTAATTGTAGTTTGGTTTTTGTACTTAAGTGGACCTTGCTAGATCCAGATTTGTTTAAAAAATTGGGAAGGAGGTGGAATATTTTCATACTAGTTATAGAATTTCTCGTAATGTTCGAGAAAGCTAACTGCGATCAGATGAAAACCTTATTCATTCATTCTTTGTCACCGTTGCAATATGTTTAATAATTTCTTCTCTTAATTATTTGTATGGCCTTTTGGAAAAGGTTGCCCTTCATGTTTAGGTTCTTAGCAATATTTGCTAGTAAATGGCTATATTTAGTTTTAGACTGGTGTTTTTTTACAATGGGAATTGAGCTACTAATTGTTGGAACCAAGCTCAAGGATTGTATGCCCTAAAGAGGATTTTGAATCTGATCAAATAACCTCCTATAACCATTGATCAAGAAACAATGCCTCCTAACTATTTTTATCCCTTGGCAGGTAGAAACTTATTAATGGAAATTCACGCCATAATAATTGATAAGGTTGTCATTAATTGCATTGAGGAACAATTTATAATATTGTAACTTCTGAGTTTGATTATTCAGCTGTTTTTTACTTTAACAGTGTTATGTGGAAACATTAATGTTTAATTCCTTTGAACCGTGAGCCTGCTAATATATTCTTATCATCCATTACATTCCAGTCACTGTAAATATTTTTTATTAAAATGAACAACCTAAATTATGTTTGTCTGTGAAAATTTTATTTCTATAACAGTATAATATTTAATTATATTAAAATGATACAATTTTTTTTATGACATGCTGCCCTTTTTGGGCAGTTATGTTAAAAAAAATTATATTTTAAGCTGTTGACCTACTGCAAGTAGATTATGTAAGTTATAGTTTTGATTTTATTAAAATTTTTGTGTCTGTAGATGAGAAACATTTTTATAATTGATACTATTGCTATTTTTAAATTTAATTGTTTTTTTTTTTAAATAATGTAAATAAAAAATTTAAATCGTTTATATAAAGATTTTAACTCGGAAAATGAACACGAAAATGATTACATCGTCAAACAAACGGAAATATTTTACTTATTTTTTATTTAACCTTGAGACCTTTAGGGCTGTCGGAAAATTAAATGTTTTCTTCATTTGACAAAATACCATAGATCTCATAATTCCAAAATGGAATTATCCTATTACATCTTAAATGAGGCTGTAGCTGCAAAAATGGCTTTTAAGCCCATGTGCCCTTTTTGCAGAGAATACTTTAATGATTTCAATATAAAATCAAGAATATTCTTACAAAATTTTATTCCAATCACCAAATTAATAAAGTTAGTATGACTGTTTTTGTATCCTTATATGTTTCGAGGTATTGTAAATGCAATCACTAATTGTCGAGATAAGGGTGATAGGAGGTCTCAGAAGGGTTTGAAGTATGTGTATCCAGTAGGTTAGTTGGATTGAACGAAGAAAAGGTTGAGATCGAACGATCAGATTTGTCGAAGGGACTACAAACGAACCACAAGTGATCAGCGAGCTAAGAGTATTAGCCCTCTGAACCAGTATATAAGAGTTCCAAGAAAAGGACAAAGGTAAAAGGATGAACTGATAAATGTGAAATGACATAAATAAGAGGAGGAAGATACATAAATTTTCATCATTATATATTTTTTAGCATCTGGTATGTGTTAACAGTTTTACCAAATAAGCCTGGTCACTTGTAATATTTCCTCAACTAGCCTTTCGTTATTTAATAAAAAATTATTTATTAGAAGCATTTACTTTTATTTAAAGATTTTACTGTACTTCATGGGCCTATTTTTATTTTATTTATTTACTTCTTTTTTTTTGAGATCTCAAAGTGCGAATATATTTTATTCAACTCAAGTTTATATTTATTTTTTGAATCTTAATATATACTTTTTTTCTTTCCTAACAAAGGCATTGGTATTGCTTTTTAAATTAATTATTTTGCTTTATTTTAAATAATAAATTTTATTTTATTTATTTTTATTTATCTGTTTAGCGATCCCTTTCCTTTTTTTTTCAACAATAGTTGAAAAGTATAACAAATTTAAAAGTCATCACTCAACAATAGTTTTTCTTTTTCTCTGTCAAAATTAACAATTAGTTATGATTTTATTAAGGAAATCAGTTTGCCTCTAATATGTGTATAAAATTGATAAATATATCAGGTAATTGAGGTTTTACAATAGATATCATTAGAAGAATTCTATTAATTCAGATCTCTCGAACTTGACTCTCGACCCTCTTCTTCTGTCTCTTTTTTTGCTAAATATTTCCAAGTACCTGAGATCAGTCCCAAATCTCTTTTTCTACGTTCCTAATTACCTATCTGACTTCTAATAATTATGATTGAAATAGACTTTCTTTAATTTTCTTTATTTTTTCAATCTTTACCACATCACAATTTGAAACATTTTGGTTTGATTCTATTATAAATAACACCGATATTTCTTCAATATACTATATACTCTATATATACTATGGAGGTATAAATTAAAACAAATGAAATAAGACATGAGAAATCCGTTTAAAACTACTCGATAGAGCAGGCACCAAGCTAATTGTAAAACATGAATAAATAAAAAAAATATTATATATTTTTATATGCACTGTAACATCATAATTTTCACAAAATTTTAAATACAATAAAATAATAATTTCCCAAATTTTGTCTTGAAAAAAATTATGTCATTTAAAATAATTAATATTTATTTATATTATTGATAAAAATTATATTTTTTTTTTACATTTTATGTCGGAGTAACAATAAAGATAGAAATTAACGAAAACAAATAATTAAATGCTAGAAACATTCCTTCAATTATGCGATATTGCGGTTGTCGTTTTTCAATAAAAGCATTCTGTTCTGGGGAGGCCATTGGTCATTTCAACGTCACCTCCTAAGGGCCTCCTTTCCCCTCCCATCCCACCGTTGTTAATGGACTAAATTGAACAAATAATGCAATAAAAAAATTTATTCATTTTTTGATTTTGCTCGACTGCCTGCAGTTTTGGGAGATTTTTTTTCAAAACCTCAGTTAATTTACACATTTTCAAGCCTATTAGGTCTAATTTTAACTCATGCAAAATTTTCATCCCCTATTTCTTAAGGAAGGTTTTTCAATAAAAGCATTCTGTTCTGGGGAGGCCATTGGTCATTTCAAGGTCACCTCCTAAGGGCCTCCTTTCCCCTCCCATCCCACCGTTGTTAATGGACTAAATTGAACAAATAATGCAATAAAAAAATTTATTCATTTTTTGATTTTGCTCGACTGCCTGCAGTTTTGGGAGATTTTTTTTCAAAACCTCAGTTAATTTACACATTTTCAAGCCTATTAGGTCTAATTTTAACTCATGCAAAATTTTCATCCCCTATTTCTTAAGGATCCCTTGTTTTACTGGACTATTTTTGATGAAACTTAAGGACCTTAGTTAAAAAGTAATTGGAGGGCGAGGAAGCTCCTACATAATACATAGACAACTGTTTTTGTTTTTAAAGTAAAAATGATAGTCCAGTTTCATCTTTATATTAAAATGAGATCATAATAGTTACTTATGTTGCTTCTTTATGTTGCTTTTTTCAAATCAACTATAGAGCACGTAGAAAGAAAAGGAATAGATTCAAATAAAATGCTAGCAGGAACTGCCCAATAATTTTATTTAAAAAAATTATAATTTTTAATAACAGTTTGAACAACACTTCAATAATTTTATAGCTTATGAAATAAAGCTTATTAACATATTACAGGAAAGCTTCATTTCTACATCTTTCACTTCTAAGGATATTTTGCCTAAAGTTATTGTTCATTCTATTCTCAATGAAATAAAATTGTTTAATAAAATCAATTACTTTATTGGGCTTTCAATAACTTAATTTGTTAAATTTTCTATAAAAATATGTATATGTTTATCACAATATGTAGTATGTAAATAATACATTCCATCGGCAACAGGCAAGATACATTCAGTTTTTCATTTTTTTTTTTTTATTATCTCCTATAATTTCTTTTTTACCTAAATAATTTTTTTTTTTTTACATTACTTATATGATTCAATTAAGATAACAAAGTATATAACTAATTATATAGTTATATCTAATACCATTTGCTACAAAAATTGCTGGCATTCTGCCCTAATGACTAATATCAAATGAAGTTCAACAAAGTGAAACTTATATTGTGATACTTTCAAATTTATTGGAGTATCATAAGTGAGCTTACAATCAGCCTTTCGAAACAACTGATGATTCACTTTTGTCTTCATTAGACAAAATTTTAAAAACACTTCAAACATAAGAAAAGTACTTATGAGCTTTTTAGTATTTCTTTTTTTTCTTTTAGAAAAGTTTTGAAATTGTATAGTTGGACACAACATATTTCACATAAAAAATGACATTATTTTTCATGAGATAAATGTAGTATCAACAATTATATAGTGATGAATTGTAAGTTGAAATCAAATAAATTCTCCTTTTATGTTCTATTGATTCTACTATAAAAGTTAAATAAAAATAATAAAATTATCTATATATTGCAAATCATCAGTGTTGATTCTATAGTGGGATGCTCAACAATTATAAAAGGCAGTTGTAATGATTAAAATGATCTAATTTCCTAAAGTTTAAGCTTAACTATGTTCCTAAAATAAATTAAGACTAGTTTCAGAAACATCAACCTCCTCAAAGGGGTCTTTCATATTTTTTAAAATACTTTATCTATTATATGTGATTAAAAACTGTATTCATCTCAAAGCCAAGATCTACATGTAACTACAGTAATATTAACTACAATAGGCGTGCCATACATCTGTAACTATCATGCCTGGCCATTACTATTAACAATTCTACCTGTTTTGCCCATGATACACTTCATAATAATTTCTTTCTAATGTAACAGTCTTTAGATTTTTCATTCATCGACTCCTTTCCAAACCTAATTTGAATTTTATATCAATAATTAGGAATCTATGGAGCAGGATTACATTATATTTAATTTAATTTTAATTATTTTAAGATAACAGCAAAGAATTGTTTAAATAATGTATTGTAACTTATAGTCATTTTATACCTTCCATTATAATACTGCCTCAATGTATTGATTTATATTTTTATATTTAATTCATTCTCTGTTTTTCTTTATTTATTTTGTTTCTAATAAATAATTGAATTCTCAGAATATCTATTTACAATTTAAATAATCATGATCCATATATTTCTATTTTTTTTTTTAAGTTAGTCACTAAGCTGCTATATAACATAATTTCATTTTAGACCATTTTGAGTTACATATCACATAACAGACTGTATAATGTCCTAGGTAAGATAGGATGAATTTTACAGGCACAAATGATTACTGTAGTATTAAATAACTCCCTATTACACTTTAAAAAAAAAATAAATTCACTGAGAGACCACATAAGTGACTACCTGGAAGGTTTTGACCTCCCTTTTCAATTCCTGGAAATCGCTTCTATCGAATGTGGCTGTCATGTAGTCCTATTGAGTATCTGTATGGTGAGTGTGGGAATCTGTGGAGTGAGTTAATTTGTTTCATATAATCTCTGTTATTGATTTTTAAAGACTGTGGAGATATTAATTATTGTTTCACTGAAAACTAGAATAACTGTTAAGATTAGTCTCTTTTTTTGCCACTCAGTGTATTTATTTCTAAACAAAACTTTTTACAAGATCTATTGCTGTAGCCAAAAGACATTTTGGCGGTTAGGAGCAGAAAACAGTAATTTGGCTTTATTGAAAAGTTGCAATATTTAGATTAGCTACCGCCTATACAAAATACACTTTTCATTTACATAGGGCTCATTGAAAAATTTAGTAGATATATTCTTAACAGCATTTTGTCAAATAAAAAAATATTAATAGACTGTCTTTAATAGATTACAAAGCAGTTTTGGGAAATTCTATTTTTCTATCTAGGCCTATAAATGTTATGTGGATCATACCCTTTAATAAAACTATAGCGAGCAGAACTTTGTTATTATATTTAAGGTTCAGAAATCGAACTATATCGAATGTATTTACACATAAAGATTTTAAATAAAGCACCGTGATACCTTGTTAAGTTCTATACTACACTCAAAAAATATTCGCAGCATATTAAATTTTTTATATTGAACAGAACTGCAACTTTTATTATACATTATTTACACTAAAAAAATAAAATAATTTTAAAACATTTGGATTTAAAACTTTGAACTATTGTTTCTTTTGCTACCTTTGAATTTTGAGTTATTGCTTACCACTGTTTTAGGATGTCTAAACAATTTGTGATATAAAACTTGCAATTATTCCTCAAAAGTAACTTTATGTAAATTAACTATGATATATATATATTTTTTTTCTCCATGTGTTATTGTTGTTTACAATCGCATTACTATTTTATAAATTTAAACTATTTACAAGCATTTATCTACAAAACACTAATATATATATATATATATATATATATATATATATATATATATATATATATATATATATATATATGTGTGTGTGAATTAAAATTAAATTACAATAAGCTGATTAATTAAAAGTAAAACAAAAAATTTAACTGCTTTCTTACATTCTTATCTCTATATAATGTGGTAGAAAGAGAATATTATAATTAAGTTTACTGAATAAGCACTTCTTTTTTTTTTTTTTTTTTTTTTTTTTTTAATATAAGTTATATACAGTTATATTACTTCAACCATAGAAATTTAAAATCAATGTTTTCTATCAATGCTAATATTTTCAATATATCTAAACTCTGCTTTACTAATTACATTTTTTAGTAATTTTCATGAATTACTAAGGAAGATTCCAAAAAATTTTAAGGCCATTAAATGATTCTATGCACTTAAAATATGTCTTAAGCCAACCACTTTTCCAACACTGTTGTCCTCATTGTTAAAAAAAAAAAAGTAAAAGTAATAAAAAATCATAAAAAAATTAATTAGAAGGACAAATTTGAAATTTCTCAGCAGTCGAATTTATTATTCTTTATTGTCTATTGAAACTAGAATATGCAAAATAGAAGAAATTCTCACACCACATCTCACATTTACACCTTTATAAACAATTTATTGTAGAACACTGAAAACACCTTTCTTCTGATTTCTTTGAGCAAAAGTGGGCATAAACAGGCTTCTCAAGCATCATTTTGAATCTTGCTCAATTTCCATTGTACATCTAAAACATCCAAAATATAAAGATTAATATCAATCATATATTTACCTATTTTTAAATACTTGAATATACATTATGCAATGAAAAAGAATGAGGCCAAAGGTATAGTTTGGGAAACAAAACAAAAGTCATGGGAAGATTTTGGAAAGAAACTGGATTCGGATTACCGGGAAAATTCCAGATTATTTTGGAGAAAAGTGAAAGGGCTAAAAGGTAGAAAAAACAAGCCAATAAGAAATTTTAAAATTGAGGATGGTACTGTACTCTCAGAACAAACTGAAATATTATACAGATGGAGACGCCATTACCAGGAACAATTTAGTAGCCTAGTACCAACCTCAAAACAGGTCCTAGCTGAAGATACCGTTTCTGATGAAATGATATGGGAGGAGGAAGTTGAACTTTCCCTTGAGAGGTTTAAGACTGGTAAAGCCGCAGAAAGAGATGGTATATCTCCAGAACTACTTAAGTATGGTGGTCCACAGTTCACAAAAATCCTACAGTCTGTGTTTCAGAAACTGTGGGACGAGAAAAGAATACCAGAGGAGGGGGAGTCACAAGAAAGAAAATGCAATAGGTCTGTCTGTCTATCACTTGTAGTATACAAGCTTTACATGTCCATACTAGAGTAAAGGCTTAGGCCATATACGGAACCGATGCTTGAGGACGAACAGGCTGCATTTAGACCGGGTAGCCAGACCCAGGACCACATATTTTCTCTTAGATGCGTAATGTAGAAAACCTGGTATAGAAACGGAAATATGTGCATGGCGTTTCTAGACATAAAAGCTGCATTTGACTTGTCCCAAGGCATGAACTATGGAGAGCACTAGAGGCTAAGAATATTCCCAGAGCCCTCATATGTGCTGTTAAATCAGTTTATCAAAATCCAAAAGGTTAGAATAAATGGGGTGGAATCCAGACCTTTTGCCATGGAACAAGGAGTGAAGCAAGGAGATATCTTAAGTCCATTACTGTTCGTAAATTTCATGGATGAAATACATAAAATCTGTAAAGGAGAACCGCCATAGTGGGATCCAAGCATAGTGGGATTATGGAATCTGAGATATGTTCAAGCTATATTGTACGCGGATGACATAGTCCTAGCGGCTGACTCACAACAGAAACTTCAGTAAGCTGTGCTTGAATGGCAAGAGGAATTAGGAAGAAGGGGAGCCTCAGGCAATCAATACAATATGCAATGCTATATTGCAATACAATATCAATAAATATCAATACAATATGCAATGCTATATTGTACGCGGATGACATAGTCCTAGCGGCTGACTCACAACAGAAACTTCAGTAAGCTGTGCTTGAATGGCAAGAGGAATTAGGAAGAAGGGGAGCTTCAGGCAATCAATACAATATGCAATGGCCTGTCACTTGAACAAACTGATGACTATACCTGGGTGTTATATTAGGCAGGAATGGAAAGTCGATGATGAGGTCAACAACAGGATTAGGAAGGCTAGCAATATTTACTTCCAAATCTGCTACTCCATCGTGGGTAAGAGGGAAATTGGAAGAGACGTTAAATTAAGGATGTATAAAGCAGTGTACCTTCCAATTTTGCTCTATGGTAGTGAAAGCTGGGTAGCACTAGAAAAACATAAAAATAGAATAAACACTGCTGAAATGAGGTATTGCCGAAGAGTAGTGAAAAAACAAGACGAGACTGCATACGAAACGACATAATTAGAGAAGAGTTAGACATCGAGCCAACGGAGACAAATATTCAAGAATAGATAGCTTAAGTGGTATGGTCATGTCTGCAGAAGAGGAGGATATAGAGAACCCGGAAGTTTCTCTGAAGCCCAACCAACTGGTAAAAGGGCTAAGGGTAGACCTCGACTGTCTTACGAAGACCACATATCCAGGCTAGGATGATTGCGAGGGAAATCGATAGGAGAGATGAAGGCACTCGCGATAGGCCGAGATAGCTGGTTGCGATGGCTGGATACACCTCCACACTGAGTGGCATAAGGAGGAAGGAAAAGAAGATGAAGAATATACATAAAAATATTTTTCAAAATTTATTTGGAAAGAGAATCTTATCCAATTATTTCAAATGGAATAAATACTTATAATAGATTATTCATACAAAACACAAATATTCACCTGCTAGAGATTGGTGACCCTCGAGGTAGGGCCAGCAAGGGCTAACCGCTAGGTTCTTGGTGAACCATCCAAAGAAGCAGATGATGTGAAAGATTCTACTGAAGTGTTGACGGGCAATGAGCTCTGACGATGAGTTGTTCTTTGGGAACTAGACCATTGTTCACTAAGTGATGGGGTAGAGCCTGTTGTTCCAACTAAGGAAAATATTTATATCCCAAGGATTAATTTTGAATATATATAAACTATTGTTATATTAAATACTTAGAAATACTTTTGCAACTAGGTAACAACAATTTTTCAAAGTATGGGCAATTGCACACAATGGTTCCATTAGGTCAGGTCCACGATATACCACAACTAGATAAATGTTATGGACGATCCACAGGTGTATCCTTTTCAAAAATAGATAAGTTGATCATCAGGAAAAATTCCGTTCCATAACTAGAAATGTTCAAATATCTAGTTTTCTCGATACACTGAATTGTATTTACCTAGTTGTGTAATTCACCCCATAACATATAGTCATATTATAGTAACTCCACATTTTTTAGTAATCAAATATTACTAAGTATAAAACTACTTTATATTAAACTTCATACTTTTTAATTGATTAAAAAGGCAATTAATAAAAAATCAGGCAATAATATGGTAAGATCTAACGGCATTGAGTCTAAAATGAAACTTAATACCCAACTTACCTATTAGATATTCTTCATCGTGATGTGACAGCTCTAGCATAGAACCTCTTCTTCCCTTCTTTTCAGTCCCGAGCAGAGATGCACCTTCCTCAATGAGGAGTACTGATGCTTGAGGACTCTCTGGGGGTGTAACTCGAAATAAACCCATTAATGAACCTCTACGGGAACCTTCAAGCGTGCCTGTTCATGCAAAAAAGAAGTTAGTTCTAAATCTTTATGTAAAAATATGCATCTATGAAACATATTTATGAAAATTATACAAATATAATATTGATTTATCCCAAAAATAAAATTTCTGAATAATTGGTTTTTGTATGCTAAAAAATTGTGAGCTGTACCTTAAATTAATTTGCCACCCTAATTAAAATTGTTTTCTAGTCAGATACAGATTATATACTTTAAGTTTTCTTATTGTCATTAAGAAAACATGATAAATAAAAAAAATACTCATAATTAATCACTCCAAATAATGGATTGAGCATACAATTAAATGCAATGATAAAGTTTTAAAAAAAATAAAGTTTTCATTCTATGAATGACCATAGTTAATATTTAAAATCCGTAAATAAAGAAACCTTAGTTTTCGTTGGTAGTACCTAAGAATGTGGCAGAAGGAGAGTTGTAGGCAAGGTATTCCTTATTAGAACACCAGGGAGGAAATTCAGATTGCTTGATTGGACCTGTACTTATTTCACCCTCATCATTCCGCTTCCATGGTAGGCTCGTTTCAAGGGCTGTCGGAGTTGTAACTCGAGTATCATCACTTGCTGTTAACAAGATTGCACATTTAGCAATCAAATTACACTCATTCCTAACAGCTTTATCAGGATTAGTGATATGAATTTAAGTTAATACATCTAAATATGTGATAAGTACATTTAAAATAATAGTAACAATACTGCAAGGAATAATTTGCTCATTTTTTTTTTTTTGTTTTCAGTGAATAATTTAAATAAAATTTCCCAATGAGATCTGAAAACATGATATTTAGACAATTAAGAATTACACATTTATATTTTTCGATCTTTTATTTTTAATGATCATAGAATTGTAAAATTTAAAAAATATTAGTGAATTTTCCACAGTATAATTCTTAGCATCTTGTCCTAAAGTAGTAGTTAACATTTCTGTTTATGAGTATTTATATACATAAACAAAATGGAAATTATATGAAATTCAAATTGCTAAGTAGGTTTTAGATATGTAATATGGTGGCATAAATAGTGTATATCATGGTAATGAGTTTATGATGTTTAGCATATTTTATTTTTATTCCAAAAAAATAATAAAAATAAATGATTAAAAATTATAATCATTTCTGATAAACATTAGTTTTATTTTGTAGTGTAAAAAATAGAAATAATTTTTATTTTATTTATTAGTTGAGCTCATGATAAGAACACATTTATGGGTAAACAAACATCTAAACGTGCACAAACACTACAAACCCCGACCCCCCCTTGAATACTTCAAAATTATTTGTCAGTTCCTTACCAGTCGAGTCCCGGGATAATTTCTTCTCTGGACTTCCGGTTAGACCTCCCTCATCTAAAATCAATATCTTGATACAGATACAATTTAACGCAGGGTAATGCAGTTCGTTAATTTTTTTTTCTTTTGGAGGTAAAATAAAAAAAGAAAACTACTAATGAAAAATTTAAAACCTAAGAGCTCATTAAACTCATTTATCTGAAATTTTGTTTGAGAATTATAATTATTTTCATCTTTTTCTCCATGATAATTACCAATTCAATTATAATATTTTAACAAAAAATAATAAAAATAAATTTACTTTTCATTGTAAATTTTTAATTATATTTTTGGCCACCAATAACTATGCTTGGTTGATTACTGCAAAGGTAAATAGGAGTAATTGAAAAGTAATTAATAAACTTGAAGTTGAGTTTGATTTTAAATTAAAGGTGCTTGCACCAAACATTTTTGAGTAACCATCCGACTTTGACTAGTTGAGTTTCTGTTTTTACCTTTTTGTTTTTTTAATTTGTTATTTAGTTAAAAAAAATGTAACTAACAATACATTTATTCAAGTATTTTATTAGAGCAGAATGAGATAGTTATTGGTGGCAATAGAACAAATCCTACCTAATCCAGCTGCTGAGTTTTGTTAACAATATGAAAGAAAAAGTAAGTTAATCTCTCAGAATACACTTTAACATTTAAACAGAATTACACTTTAATTAGTAATTACATTAATGAAAGCATAAACAATTAACATTACTTCTTAAGAATATAACAAAGTTTATTATTGTTTAATTTATTAAAGTAACATTTAAACTTTCAATTTCCATGATTTGACTTACTTGTATTCCAACACCACCAGCTCACCGAGGGTCGTTCACACTGCTTTTTCATTTTAACATGCATCGCTAAGAAGATAGAAAAGCGATTAACAGCAAAATTAAATTAGCTATCAGCTCAAGCCATGCTTTTGTGAAATCTATCATGCTTTCAGTTTCGTTTAATGTTTCATTTAATAAAAAAAATTTAATAGTTCTATACAATTTTTAAGTGTTATTTCATTATGGCAAGGCTACAACTGCTCTGATACCTCTTATGCAAATAAAAGAAATGTATAGATAGATGTAACTGTATTTAATGTTATTTAATGCTAAATTGGATGTTTTAAATGCTGTAGTTTAAACTATTATCTATGTGCTAAATAATATTCTAAATAGAGAGACTATTGATTGAAATCGTGCATACAAGTTTTATTGAATTTGTATATATTAGATATAAGTATCTTTGAAGTATAATTTGTAATTCATGCTATATATGCTGTATACGAAAGTTAGTTAAGTTTCAGCTTTTAAAGATATTCTTAATTCTATAATATAAATCACTAAATTATTGAATAAATGAAAACATAGAGTCTTCCATTCAACCTTAGCAATTTTAGGATTAAATGTAATCTAGTGGATATATGTCTACGGTGTTCTGAATTTATTAAAAATCCAGTAAATAGCAATGGCATGTTGTGTATATATATATATATATATATATATATATATATATATATATATATATATATATATATATATATATATATATAAATATAAATATAAATATATAAAATAGTTCAAAGTATGACATTAATATTTGTATTTAATGCATTGTTTTGTGTGTTGATCTCTTCTCTATTCCAGCCAACTATATCTGACATATAAAGCTATGAATACAATAATAACAACTGTACCTGTCAGCCAATCATGCAGTGTTACCATTTCTGTGGTTTTATCTTCCCATTTCCAATGCTAACCCCCTATCAGTGTTAAATATTTAAACTTCTTTTTCATTAGATGAATATGAATTCAACATTAGATTAAATTATTTGAAAGGATATTCTTTTAGTTAAAAAATAATTAAAAAAATTATTTACAAATCTCATTATATTTTTAACTGACTTAATCAGTAATGAATTCAGAAAATAAAAATTGAAAGCTTTCATTAGTGTAAATAATTATGTAATTTTTTTTATATTCTATTTTTTATATTCTAGAGAGGCCAGCGAACAGCTGAAAACTGAAAAATTAATAAATATAATTATACCAATAAAGAATTTATTTATATAAAAATTATTTTATTATGTTTAACCATCACAATGACTGTGTACATTAAATAATAAAATAAAATAATTTATAAATTAGAGCCTAATATCTAAGTCATTATTACCTAGTTACTTCTAATTTTTACATTTTATTTATTTATATATTCTTCCTTCTATATTAAGAATAGTAAGTGTTTGAACTTGGAACATGAGAGTCAAAATCAGATTAAGTAATTGCTTTCTCCCAAGCCCATGTAAAAGTGCAACATTACGAAAAGTGCAGAAAATGTGAAGGTTAGCTTTGGAAAGGGACAGATGATGTGCAATTTTGTGACATTTTGATTACCATCGCGTCGCCAAGGTAACGATGTCTCTGCTAAGGTGGGTACATCCTGGTAATCACCGCTCCTGGGTCTGTACTGCTTGACCAGTCGGCCTCTTTTCAGGCCTGGCAACGAGACGAGCTGCGAGAGAAGTCCCGGGACACCATCCTCTGCCTCCTCATCCGCTGCATAGATCACACACACTACTTGGTAAGATACAGTCATAGCCTGTCACCTACTTCATTACTTCTCTCATTCTGATGATATTTAACCGATATTATATTTTTTGGCAAGATTTTTTTTATTCATAAATTATTTGCATATATATTGTTATTTAGTTAGAAAACAGAAAACATTAAATCAAAGCAAATTATAACACTAAGGAGTATTCCTACTCAGAAATTTCATTAGAGTACAGGTAGCTCCATTTAAATTTTATAACAACTGTATTTTTTAATTTAATATCAATATTAGATTTCAGTACATAAAACCATCGTGACATTTTAATCTTGAAGTCAAGATACTTAGATTTTAAATTTTGTTTTATTTAGAAAATTGATGTCATAAATTTTAGCAGTATTTAATTTTTAATCGATCATAAAAGTAAAAACAATTCCTAAAAAAGATGTTATTGAATAGAAATATTAAATATGACAATCATTTTAGCATTAGTTGCTTTATTTATTCTGTAAACGTTCGAAATAATTATACTTTGTATTATTTATTTTTTCTCACAATTCTAAATAAATTATGTAATGTTAATTAATTATTTAACATTTTTTTCCAGTGCCCTGGCAGCCATTACATTCTTGTTATTGTTGCAACCGAACTTACAAAAGCAAGAGTGCACTCAATAAACATATAAGATTTGTTTGTGGAAAATCTCCAACTTTCTTCTGTGATGTTTGCTGTAAACTTTTTTATCACAAGGATCATTTGAAGCGTCATAAAGTGTTAGCACATTTTAAAAAGTGAAATAAATTTTTTTATTATCAATAATTTCGCACGAAACCATGACTAGATTGTGATTTTTCTTTTTAAAGTTTTGAAATTAATAAAAACATTAAAATTAAAACAACTACCATTAAAATGTTGAATTTCAATGATAATCCTTTCATAATTAATGTACCCTTCTGAAAATCTGATTTCAAATTAATATCATTATACCAGAGCCAATCATGGTAGTGTAACATAGAATAAATACAATATACCATTTCTCTGTTTCGAAGAGTTTTATTATTTGATTTTAAACAATACTGTTGTTGTGCTTACATGTTCATATATATAATAATTTGTATATGTGATTGGCCATTCAAATAAATTTTTCATTGGCAATTGAATTAATGCATGAACATAATTGAAAGAGGAATATGATTTTTTTAAATTTTATTTGGATTACTGGAAATATTGGTTATTTCCAAGAGCAATGTTGCACTGGTTGAAACAAAATGTCTTTTATAGTTTTTTTGTTAGATAATAAATCAAATCATCTTCTCCCCTCCAAATCCCTGATACCATTAATTCTATAGTTATTAATTTTATTATGAGTCAAATTAAAAGCAATGTTAAATAAAATAAATATGTACTATAAAAATGAATTTTGGGATAATTTTTAGTAATTAAAAAAGTTCACCTTTTCATAAGCTGTAGTATTTAAAAATGTATATAAAAAAACAAAAAAACAATTTAGTAGTAAGGATTTATGTTGATTTACAATCCACCCATATTCATAAACTGTTCATTTATGTACTTTTCAGATAATTCAAAGAGGCAGTATTCCTGCCGAACTTGTATGAGGACGTATAAGAATAAAAGTTCGCTTTGTAGGCATGCCAGATTTGAGTGTGGAAAACAACCAACCTTCCGATGCGATGTTTGTTGGAAAAAATTCTACCACAAAGATCATTTAAGACGTCATGCATTTTTCAAGCATTCCACACCTATGCACAAAAGTGCAACTTCTGCAGAAATCAGTAAAATATTACGTGAATATAGTTAAATGGTTTCATCTCGAAACATTGCATAGTTATACCTTAGTCTATATATGATTTGTACCCATAATTAGCATTTTAATGAGTGATTGAATAAAAAAAATTCAGCATTTGAAGACGGCTATCAATCAATTAGATATCCAGTTAATATTAATATTACATTAATATTTAGCTCTAACTGAATAAAGTGTAATTGAATAAAATAAGATGTAAAAATGTAATAAATCCTTAGCTGCAGGCTTCAAAATTCTAATATTATAAGTATGTAGACCATTTAGCAACAAAATGGGTTTTGCAGGAAGCCTATAACATTATAAAGACTGCTGATGGCAGCTTAAAATTGCAAAATATTGGAGTTATTGTAAAAAATAAAGATAGTCAGAAAATAAAAGTTGTTCGTTTCCTTCTAGAATCCACAACCCCAAAATGCTCCATGTCTGCACATAAGATAAAAAAATTGGAAAAATAAGTAAAGAATACTTATTAATAATAATGATATTAATGATCTATAAGATACTAATCAGAACTTGACAAATAATAACATTTTCAGTTATTGTCAGGTGGAGTAGCAATATTTTTTTTAGTTATTTTTTTAGCTTATAAAAATAAAATTTGATCCCTCTATAACAAAGTGTTGAACTTTTTTATTCAGAATGAAAACTACTTTAAAACAATTATGGTTATCATTTTTTCTCTTGCCTTCTTCTTTATTATCTCTACAGGTCTCAAAATAAAAAACTCAAAATATTAAATACAATGTTAACTGTCTCTTATCTAGCATCTCTGGGATCAGCGTGTCCTCTTAATTCATTAAACTTGAAAATATCAAACAAACATCCTTTTTTTTTTAAACTTATGCACATAAACATTTATAATATTCAGCTATTGATACACTTACATTTATAAAAATTTAATTTTATAATTCATTATTCGTTAATCTTAAAAAAAAAAAAAATTAAAAGGAACAAGATATATTTTCTCCATAAATTGGTGATGGATAAATGAATGCACCAATTAACTGATAACCAGATAAATGAGTTTCTGTTGATTAACGCATTCAATTTTCACTACTGGTATATGTTTAATAATCAGAACTGAGTTTCGTCATAGTGTGGTAGTAGCATCTTTATCATAAACCATGGAACCTTCTAGATTTATTTCTTAAATCTAACTGATTTTTAATTCACACTACCTTAACAATCACACAGTAATACCAATAAAATTAACATAATAAAAATCATTGCTTTCTCTTTTTGTAATGTATGTCACACCATCTATAATGCACTAATGATAATGAAGTGATATTTGCTAAATTTTTGAAGAGTAAATATGTATTTATTATTAGTTGCATTATAGAAAAATCCTGCCCAATGGTTGGGGTTGCAGTCAGGTTTTTTATGGAACTACTAATACAAAACGAAATTATAAAACTTAATTTTTTTAAAATTATAATCAACTTATAACCATTATAATTAATTTCTCATCTACACTTTTTTTTTATTATAATAGTTGAAACATTTACAATATCTATAATTAAATTTTAGAGTTTCTTATTGGCTTATAATTTGATTAATTAAGCAGATAAATTAAAATATATTCAAAGGAAAATAACCAAAATACTGCTAAGTACTAGTGAAAAAGAGTGCTATAGTACGTTTCAACTTTACATTAATTTCAGAAATTGTTTCTTTTGTTTACAGGATCTGAAGAAAGATATTTTTGTTCAGTTTGTCTGAGATCTTATAAAAACAAACGACACTTGTATAGGCATACAAAATATGAATGTGGAAAACCACCAGCATTCCCTTGTCAGTATTGTGAAAAGGCTTTTTACCATAAGCATCAGTTAAAACTTCATGCCCTGATGAAACATTTTGCCGGAGTCCAGATTATCAAATAAATGATAAGGATTTTACCGGCATATTTGTACTTCTCAAATAAAAATTAAATAAACATACTAAATTGTCATTAATATATTAGTAAATAAATTGAGTCATTAAATTATAGGTTTGCAGCTTTGGACTAGTCATGGGAATTCAGAATTGTTACTTAAATTTTTATTTGTTAATTAACAGTATTTATTTTTTTTTTATTCCAGAATAAAATTTCCTTAATATTATCAGAAAGAAAAAAAATGTATGAAGCAATTTTTAGAGCATATAAAGGTATATTTGATTTCTTGTAAAATAAAATAAAATAATTTATTTACTAAAAAAAATAAAATAGTTTTATCCGAAAGTTAGTTTAATTTTATTGGCCTATAAATAACAATAATGTACATGCATGAATTATTGGTTTTATCAAAAAAATAAAATAAAAATGGTTGCTTGCTTATTTCTCATAGCAAGCTTAATACAGGATAATATTTTTTTTTTTTTTTTTTTTTAGGTAGATTCATCTGCTCTTCTTGTGATCGATCTTATAAAAACAAAAGAAGTCTCAGTCGGCATAAAAAATATGAATGTGGAAAATCCTTCAAATGTCATATCATCATAATTGTGATTTAAAACTACACATAGTATATAAACATATGCCATCTACTTCAAAAATACTTATTTAATACAATGATAAATATTACAAATGTATAAATTTATTGAGAGTGTTTATTTATTTTTATTCCTTTATATTGTAAGAATGAAAAAAAAATGTAAATACCAGTTCTTTAATATGCATAAAGATTAGGCTGATGTATACATATTTGTTTTTTGTAAAAAAAAAATAATTAATTTTGAAAAATTAAAATTATTTTCATCAAAAAAATTTATTATTATCAGCCTATAAATAACATTAAATGGTTATAATTATTTGTTATATAAAAAAAATATACATGTATTAAAATTAGTATGATTGTTTGCTTATTTTCCATAGTAAGCTTATTTAATGATCTTTGGATTTTCAGGAAGATTCACCTGCTCTTCTTGTGACCGATCTTATAAAAACAAAGGACACTTGTATAGGCATAAAAAATATGAATGTGGAAAACCGCCAGCATTCCCTTGTCAGTATTGCGACAAGGCTTTTTATCATAAGCATCAGTTAAAACTTCATGCCGTGGTGAAACATTTTGTCGGAGTCTAGATAATTATATAAATGATAAGGATTTTCCCGACATATTTGTACTCCTCAAATAAAACTTAAATAAACATACTAAATTGTTATTAATATATTAGTTAATAAATTGAGTCTTATTAAATTTATTATTCAATTATAGGTTTGCAGCTCTTTAGATTAGTCATGAGAGTTCTGAAATGTTACATAAACTTTTATTTGTTAATTAAGAGCATTTATTTAATTTTATTCTATAATAAAATTTCCTTAACATTTTGCAATTTTTAAAACTTATAAAAATATATATTCTGTTTTACAAAAGAAATTTTTTTTTTTATTTAATAAAAAAATTAAAATTATTTTCATCTGAAAATGAGTCTAATTTTATTAGCCTATCAAATTATATCTATATATGTAATAATTATTTGTTATAAAAAAATATGCATGCATAAAATTAGTATTATTGCTAACTAATTTTTCGTAGTAAGCTTATTTAATGATCTTTGGGTTTTCAGGAAGATTCACCTGCTCTTCTTGTGATCGATCTTATAAAAACAAAGGGAGTCTCAGTCGGCATAAAAGATATGAATGTGGAAAGTCTCCTTCGCTCAAATGCCATTTATGCCATAAATCATATCATTATAATCGTGATTTAAAAGTACACATGGTTTCTAAGCATGCACCATCTGCTTCAAAGTTACTTATTTAATAAATACTGCAGATGTTTACATTTATTATCCTATTATGACACAAAAGTTTTGTTGGTTCTTGAATGGAATTGTTTGTTTTCTATTCTATTGATTGCTATTCTGCATCAGTCTTTAATCCTTAACTAGCCATGTTTATCAGAAAGAGAACTTTTTAAACAATTCTTCACTCAGTTATCATATCTCTTTCAAACCATTACCTTTTAAATGAATTCAGAAAAATGTGAAATTCATGTACTTTTATGGTATTATTGGTAACAAAGATTTACTAGAGTGGCTACTGCTAGAAAAACATGTGAATTGGAGGGAAAGGGTGTTGTGAATGAAAGGACTGCGCAACGTTGGTTTGGGCATTTCAACAGCAGCTGCACTATCCTTGAAGATGAACCACGCTCTCGGCGCCCATCTGAGAGGAACATTGAGGCTACAGAAAGGGCAGTTAATGAAAATCCGTCAACCAGTACCTGCCAACTATTCTTGGGGTTCAGAAATATCCTGCCCTGGTCAATTGGAAGAGAGTTCTCCTACAAGATAATGCTAGTCCTCATACCGCTAGAATAACTTCTACCACACCCTGCATACAGTCCTGACCTTGCTCTCTCTGACTATTACTTGTTTCGCTCAATGGCACATTTTCTTCGGGGGAGACAGTTCAATAATCAGGGGGAAGTCGAAAATGGTGTTTGCGAGTTCTTTTGATCAAAAGATAAAGACTGGTACCTACAAGGTCTTCAAGAGTTGGCTAACAGGTGGCTCATGACAGTCCCACACGAGGGGTCATAGTTTGAGGATTGAACTGTAAGTTGCTATTTTTTAAATACAATTTTATTGTACTGTGCAAAACTTTTATGTCAACCTAGTAATTAAAATTGATCCTATGATTCCTTATTTTTATACTTATATATATTTTTTTTCCTTCAGACAGGAGAAGATTTACTTGCTCCACTTGTCAGCGAACATATTCCAATAGACGAAATCTTCATAGGCATGTCAAATATGAGTGTGGTAAATCACCTGCATTCCCTTGTCAGTATTGTGAAAAGGCTTTTTACCATAAACATCAGTTAAAAAAACATGCTATAATGAAACATTTTGCCGGAGTCCAGATTATCATATAATTTATAAGGATTTTCCCAACATATTTGTAATCTTCAAATAAAAATTAAATAAACATACTTAATTGTTATTAAGATATTAGTAAATAAATTTAGTCTTATCAAATCTATTATAAAAATATAATTTTGCAGCAGTAGAATGGCCGTGCTTGCTCAGAATTGTTACTGTTACTTTTTTTTTGTTAATTAACAATATTTATTTATTTCATTCCTTGATTTTGTAATAATATTAGGTTGTATATATTATATTATATTATATATATATATATATATATATATATATATATATATATATATATATATATATATATTATATATTATTATAAATTGTAATAAAAAAAAGATTTATTTAAAAAATAAAAATGGCTTTCATTTGACGTTTAGTATAATTTTGTTAGCATATAAATAACAATAATATATATTTGAATTGTCAAGATTATTTTTTATATAAAAAATTATTTAATGATCTTTGGGTTTTCAGGAAGATTCACCTGCTGTTCTTGTGATCGATCTTATAAAAATAAAACTAGCCTCAGTCGGCATAAAAGATATGAATGTGGAAAATCTCCTTCATTCAAATGTCATTTATGCCAGAGATCATATCATCATAATCATGATTTAAAATTACACATGCTGTACAAGCATGCACTACCTGCTTCAAAGATAAATCTTTAATACCACCATAAATAACCAGAATGATATTATTTAGTGATGAATTTATGATGTTATGTTATGGATAAACTTAACATCATAATGAATGATGTTACATCATCGGCAAAAATGATTGACCTATATTCCAGCCTTCCCAAAATTTCTGAATCATTAATGGTGAATAAAAAAAAAAAAAAAATTTAATAAGCTTAAGTTTAATAATTTATCTTATAAGGTAAGTCGGGGTAAGTGCATACTTGGTACAAATGCATATATGGGGATTTATTTCAAATCTATTTCTTTGGGAGCACTGCCATGGGGATTTTACTATTTACTTCAAGGTCCCTTAGCACGCAGCTCTCTCTACAAAATAGATTTGGAATAAGTTCGTACATATATACTTGATCCGAGTACCTAACCCGATTTACCTCCTATTTTTACTCCCACTCAAAAAATATTTTTTCATTAAAAAATTAGTTTTGGATTAAGCTAAATATAGTTAAATTGAAATAATATTTAATTTAATTCATTGCCATATATTTCCTTATGACATAAGTTTCTTTTATATAACCTACATCTCTTGCCATAAATCACGATGGGGATTTATTATTGGTTGCATAGGTGTAACCAGTTTTGCTGTACCTACTACTGCTAAGCCGCAGCAAAGTAATATTAATATTTACTAGTGAAATTAACATAATTTGTGAAATCTCTTATAAAGTAAATTAAAAGTGAAACTCCACTACTCTGTCATATTACCATTAGTTATCATGTTGATCTATATTTTTAGGTGCCATGTTATTGTAACAGAAATAGCTTTAAATTTTCAGTACTTAAATTAATTTAAGAACAGAAAACAATCTAATAATTACCCAGGCTTAATAATGCTTTATCATGAAAAATGCTTTCAAATTGTCATGGTTGATTATTGTCTAAAGTCTTGTTATAATTTTTGTTTAAAGAGCTGTAATAATAAATAGTAAGAACATATTGTCTATATTCAACTTTCATATTTTTTATTAAATATTTATTAAAAATATTCAATGGAACCTAATTCTTTGTTTAACTGAAAAATTTGAAATAAAATTTTCAAAGCTTTTACTTTATTTATTATATTTAATAAAACCTCATTTCTCATTAACCTTAATACCATATACTTGTTGTTGATATTGATCTGTACTGTTTATCTGTATTGCATTATTCAACTATTATTGTTTTTCGTGTAATTCTTAGTTTCTTCTAGTAGCATAATAAATACTTTTTCTTTAATCTTTTACAGAGCTTACCTCAAAAAGATTCTCCTGCTCTTCTTGCAGTCGTTCTTATAAAAACCATCCTCATCTCTGGCGACATCAAAAATATGAATGTGGAAAAGAGCCATTTTTCAAATGTCATTCTTGTCCAAAAGCATTTTATCACAAACAAGCTCTACAGCGTCATGTATTTAATAAGCATATGAAGTACAATTTATTGATATGAAAAAACATTTGTAATGAAGAGTACATTGATCTACTGTGCATTTATAAAAATAAAAGCATTAAACAAACTATTTGTAAATTGATGACTATACAAATTACTTTTATTTGATGAATTATTAACAGTTCTATTAATGGGTTTATTTAAAATATAATACATGTTTGAAGTCCTGAAACATGTTTAATCCAGATTTAAATTGTTTTCAAGGTAATCATAAATATATGAATAATCAAAAAATACGAATAACTGAAATTTCTAGAATATTGTAACAATTTATCATACAAACTTGGGACTATAAATGTTTACAATATTCTTGAAATTTCAGCTAATCAGATTTTTCATTATTCATATATTTAGGATTCCCTTGAAAAAAAAATTGAAAAATGGAGTTAGGAGATTTGGATTTTAAAGGTCTCTACTATTAATCTCTCTTTATTTTTCTTTTATGTTGGTTACTTTTATTAATCAATATGTTATTAATGACCATTGTTGCCAATAACTTTAATTAATTATACATTATCATTTTCGCTTTAAAATAAACTCATATTTCACAAAATATTTTACCATGTCATAAAATTATTTATTTGAGAGAAAGACTGTTTTTTTGTAATTCTTTAAACCTTTGTTTTAAAGGATATTAACAACAGAATAAAACTTTTCAGAAAACCTTGTGTGTAATATAATTTATACAGAACGGAACTAAGGTCTTGTGCAGTGGGGTAGCGTGCTTCTAAGTTTTTGGGGGGCACGAATAAATCCAGTTAGGACCCTGCTCCGCGCATTGCCTGCGGGGCAGTTCTTAAAATATGAAATATTATAAATAAATGGAATTTAGACTATTACGCCTTGAATAAGTTTATTAACATGCGCGTACAATATTATTGTTACGTGTTGCCGACAGACAGTAAAGAGTGAGAGAGGGTGTGTGTGTGTGTGTGTATATATATATATATATATATATATATATATATATATATATATATATATATATATATAAATAATGTTTTATATAATAAAAAAATATATAGCAACGAATTTTGGTTAAGCATCATTGTTAAAAACTATGTTGAAGCTAAAGATATTTCTCCACAGTTTGAAAAAGCGGAGAAAAACTAACTTAATTAAAAGCTTTTAATCATTTTCCGATTGTAGCAACGTAACTTCTATTAACGTGTTAATTTATTTCAAGTTAAGTTGGACAAGCATATGCTGCCCTTCTCCTCCCTCCCCCCCAATATATGCTTATGGTATTAGGTACACACTTTGAAGCCTATAATGTTTTTGTTGACCCCATTAGTTCTGACATATTTCATTATCATCGTGCCAAAACATTACAAGATGTCTGAATGAATGTTATTTATCAATGACCAAATTAGGAAAATAAATTGATAGATGTGATATGACATCGCGGTAAAAGTACGGAACTGACAGTGGAGGGGGTAAAGTCATCTCTCATTGGCCAGCGCTCTTCCTCCCTCCTGCTTTCAGCAATCACCTTTGATAACAAGTCACACTGGCGTGCTCCAAACGGTATCTCGATTGTTAACAGGTGACCATATTTATGGATAGGTAGTCACTATTTTTTAACTTTTTAAAATACTTCTTTAATGCTATTGGTTCGATGTAAGATACAAACAGGTAATATAATATTGTTTGAATATATAGGGACGTTTTGTTAATTTGTTCCTTTTAAAACTTAAATTATTAAAGGTTATTTATCACAGCAGAAATATGCTTCAGTACAATTTTTTTTTTGAGTACTGTATTTTATGTTGATTTCCAATAGGAAGTTTCTGAATAGTAGCTTCAATTCCAAGGTTTTTATTTTAGTTTTAGGAAAGCATTTCGTGCATTACTCATTTTCAAAATATATTCTCCATTTAAGTAAGTTGAATATTCATTTATTGAACAATCATCATTAGTTTTGAATACATTTCTTTGTAATATGTAAGTGTAATCAGATCCATTTTTATCAAGTATTACTGATTTTGTTCATTAGATTTTTATAAAAATCGTAAGCATATCGTATAATAGCAGTTCACCAATTTTAGAATGAAATGATAATTTCAATATTAATGATTATCTCTCTGATTTCAGGGTTTGCAGTTGAAAGATATTGTTGTTCTTCCTGTAGCCGATCTTATAAGTACAAAGGAACCCTTGAAAGGCATAAGAAATTTGAATGTGGCAAAGCTCCTCTTTTCCAATGTCAGCACTGCCAAAAAGAATTTTCCCGCAAAGATAACATGCAAAGACATACAATATTAAGACACTTATAGCATAATAGAGTTTGTTTTTTTGTGATTCAGGGTTAAAATATTCATTCATTTGAATTTCATTGGTCTAAAATGTATATTTTGTATTTTAGAAACTGAATTCAGCCTCATTTGATTATCATATGGGACAATAAAATCATGAAGAAATTATATAAAATGAGACCTCAACAAAAATATATCATAGTATTTACTATTAAGAGTAAGATTTGTCTATCACTTGTGGACTTGAACAATTCTTCCCTAATAAAAAATTACTCTACTTATTTTATTAATTATTTTTATATTGTTTGCTATGGATTTTTATCGGGATTCTAAGTTAAAAACATATTATATAACATAGCCCCATCAATATTCTTGTAATGATAGTGTCTTTGATTATCAACTTTATATTAAACATGTCTGTGCTGTAATTATATCTACTATCTTAATTAAAGCAATGTATTTTTTAATTTTTTAGTCAGGACCGTCACATGGCATCTCCCATCCCTCGTGTAGCCTATTTCATGTTTTTAAGTTATATACCTTTGCACATCCTTCAATAGTCGATATATGGCAAATTTATAGACGGCTTGTATTTTAATTATTAAAAAAATAATATTACATTGACTTTAACTTTTGTTCCCGAACCATGGCTCCCCGGCCATCCTGCCCATACGATGGCCCTGTTTATAGTATTCGATTAGATGATTGAATTTACTTAAAAATTAAGATTTTATAAATTTTATATATTATGAATTTTTCTCCTAATAAGAATTCCTAATATTTCTTAAATTAAATTGGAAATATATTTATTTTTCCTTTTACTAACAATAGAATAAATCCTGATATGGAATTTATGATTTTAAATCAATGATAGACATTATGATGTTTACAATAATGTTTGGACAGTAAGCTGTTGGTATGCTTTTTTAATTTAATTTTTGTACTTTGAGGATGGGAGCTGCTTATTAGTCTTTGTCTCATTTCATAATTTTTATCATACATTTCTGATTGCATTTATATGTGTCAAAAAATTTTTTTTAACATATTTATTAGGAACATCAAAATGATTTCTTGAAAATGGATAGTACCAAATTCAAGGATTGAAAATTTATTTTTAGTAATTTTTCTGCTTAAATACATAAAACAGAATTTTTAAAATTTGATTCGTTTGGCTTCAAAGTTTATTTAAATATTTCTCTTGTAATATGGTTGTAAGAATGAATTATTTTCAGTGATATCTGCTCAAAAGTCAGCATTTTATTAATTATACAATACATATTTTGTATTATTTAGTTGTTCTTTTTATATATTACATATTTTACATATTACTTATATATTTTTTAGGATTTGTACCTGACAAATACTCATGTGATTCATGTGAAAAATCGTATAAGAATAAATGCACTCTGCTCAGGCATCAAAAATATGAATGTGGGAAGTTACCGTCCTTCCGATGCCAGTACTGTGACAAGGGATTTTATCGAAAGGATCATATGCAGACACATATAGTTCTTAAGCATTCACATTTATCTATAGGTATTTAAACAAAAGTTGTTGTCCTTGTAAATTTTGTTGATAACTAATAAAGGTGTACTTTCATGTTCTGCTGTTAAATGTTTTTTTATATTAAATTCTTAGTTAAACCAGTTAACCTTAGATAATATTAGGAAAATATGTCACCACATCAGAAAAAATAATCCTTACTGATGTAAAAAAGTTTTTTATGACATAAAAGTGGTTATATTAAATTGAATTATCTTTGTTTTTTCAGGATAAACAGAAAAATAGCTCTTTTTACTACCATGTTTCAAAAGAAAATAAGTTACATATATTGTATAAATCACTTCCAATTAATTGTTATTCTACTAATTAATTTTTTTGTATCTAAAAATTTTATATATATTTTTGTAGTCATTGGTCATAAAATAGAAATTTTTTTTTTTTAGTTATTAATATTTGCATATCTACTTCCAGGGTGCACCTCTCAGAAGCCTTTACTGATCCAGAATTATAAAGATCATTGTACCTTCAATAGAAAACATAAAATGGAGAATGAATTAAATCAGTGTCATATTTGTTTTGAAATATTTTCTGAAAGTGGAAGTCTTAAGAGTCATGTATTTAATTACCATTTGTAGTTTTTAAAATAATATCAGCATCTAAATAGTCGCTTTCTGAAGCTTTACTTTAAGTTTAACTTTTAAATACAGCTATGTTTGTACAAATATTTCATTTTAAATAATTAAAAAATAAAATTTCTTCTGATCATTTTATTTGTTGATAATTGTAGTAATTTTTTTTAGAAATACTTTTGAGCTATAAACTATTTGAATTCTAAACATTTTTTTTTGTCATTAAAAATTAACAATTTTGTGATGTAGCGATCTCTAATTACTGGGCACATGAATTCGTACGTGTTTTGCATATTTTTAAGATATCTGCTATGTAGAACAATAATACTGCGTTCATATTCTTTTTTAAAATTATAAATAAAGTAACTTATAGAAAAAAAAAACAAAAAATAAACTTTCAATATGATTTATTATGGATTTAAGGTCATCTTGGCTATTTATGTGAATATATTTTTATTTTCAGGAGTGCTAGGAGAAAGATTTTTTTGTCTTAAGTGCAATCGATCTTATCAAAGTAAATATACCCTTGCCAGGCATCATAAATATGAGTGTGGAAAAGAACCATCTTTTAAATGTTCATATTGTTCTAAGGCATTTTTTCAAAAGACACATTTACAGCGCCACGTGTATAATAAGCATGTACAGTTTAATGTAAATTGAGAGAATATTTTTAGATAATTAAGGACTTGTAAATTATACTGACATTATCTTTTTGATATGTAATAATGAAAAACACTTATTGATTTGTTCTAACTATACTTTTTAAGTATGTGTGTATTAAATTAGAAAGTTTAGATGAATGGATCAATCATTCTAATACATAAAAGTTGTAATTGTTGGCAAATTAACTAATTTATTTCTTTATCAAATTTAATCCTCCTATTAATTTAATTTTAATTGAACTGACTGTAATACAGACAATAAACGTCTTATTTTAGCAATTATTTTCAAAATTTATTTGTTCCTGATTTTATTTTGTTTTATGTCTTGTGAAATTCACTGCTTAATATGTTTATTTTAGTTGTGAAAAAAACTTTTTTGTCGCTTTGATTTTTAACATAGATGAAATGTTGAAAATCCTTATTAACTACTGTTTTTCCCTCCCTAGCTTTAAACTTTTAATATTTTTTAAAAGAATGATGTTGACTTACTATGTTTTGTGATTTTTTTTTTTTTAGGGTTATGCGAAGAAAGATATCCCTGCGCATCTTGTACCCGTTCATATAAAAGCAAATGCAATTTATTAAGGCATCAAAAATTGGAATGTGGAAAGGCACCATCATTTAAGTGTCAATACTGTTTAAAAGGATTTTCTCATAAACACAGTCTCCAGAGGCATGTGTTTGTGCGACATTCAGAAAACAATTTTTTTAAAAGTTTTTAGATTATACTTTTGATAGCAAATATTTAGAATTTTGATTTATTCAGGAAAAAAAAAGAAGACTAATGGAAAAAATGTAGGATCTCATTTTAACTAGTTTCACACACTATAATTGCTATATATATATATATATATATTAGGATATGTGTGTTTGTGTGTATATATATATATATATATATATATATATATATATATATATATATATATATATATATATATATATATATATTAGATAGATAAATATATCGATAATCCTTGTGGCTGAAACACCAATTAAACAAATTAATTATTTTGAATGTAGGTGTTAAAGATTACGGATAAATCCTAAATGTAGTGTCAGTAATAATGTCAGGGCTAGATCATGAGCTCATAATCATTCTTAAACTTTTGATTGGCTTTGAAATGAAAATGCAAAAGATACATAACTGAGTATGCATTTATATTTGTGCCTGTGTGTGTTTAAAAAATAGGTGATAGCCTCATAACTGTCAAATGCGATTGAAATTTAGTTTAGAATTTAACAGGAATAATTTTCACTAAAATTTATAACACTTTTATGAAGCTAAGTATATGTACTTAATAATTATTTTTCTTGCAAATACTAAAAAAAAAATATTATTTAAACAAAATGAAGTGTTTTTCCAAAAATTTAAATATTAGCTTTTGAAAAAATATATTTGAGAAAACAGTTCCTCCTACCTCGTAAAAATCTAGCATTCTTCAAAAACCCAAGCATAATTTATAATTTTTTATTTTTGCAATTATATATTTATATTTCCTTTCTACACACAAAATAAATTTCATCCTAAATATGGATTGGCATATGCTGATGCTCTGTTCCTTTTCAAGATCAGCTCTAATAATAATGTTTCTATTAACGTAAATATTCTTTATAGAATAAATAAATTTAATATAGGCGATTATAAAGGACATCTGGAAAACATTTGTTATAAATCTGTATCATGATCTTCAATAAGAAATTTCATCATACTTTATAGTCATGCTTTAATTCAACATATGAAATTAGTTAGTTCATCATTTCTCTGGTCTTTAGGGTAGTGTCTCAGATTATAGGACATGGATACATGGTTTTGATTGCGTGGATCTGTTAAAATTTTTGTCTAGGAAGAAGGATGTCTAGAATGGAATGTGCTGAGACCCTTGAGAATACCAGGGTAGTGATCTAGTCTTATCATACCCCCATCATTAACAGGTCATTGATTCGATAATGAATTCGATAAGCCTCGTCCTCTTAATTATCTTTCTATATGAAATTAATATAGATTTGTGCTGGAAAATATATTGTCTTTAAACTACACATTTTACTTTGTTAATTATATATTTATATTATTATATATAAGTTATACAATAATTTTTATTTTTAAATAGGAGCCTCTTCTATTTAAGAAAGACGAAGGAATGTACTTTAAAGTGAAAAGGATAGAATTTATTTTAAAGTATTTAAAGAAATATATTGGGATACCATTAAAAATTATTCTTTGTATTTTTACAGCAATGGTGAGAAGATATAGTTGTGTTTCTTGTAATCGATCCTATAAGAACAAAAGTACACTCGGAAGACATCGTAGGTATGAATGTGGAAAAGCACCCTTTTACAAATGCCAGCTATGCCAAAAACAATTTTACCAAAAACACCACTTAAAAAGCCATGTGTTCAATAGACATCCAGAATTCAGACTCCTTAGGTTTTGATTTATTAATAAAATATATAATTTGCTACCTATACTTTTGTTATTATTGTTTCATGAGAAATATAATCTAGTATTAATATTTAAAATATGTAATGCTCTGTCACAGCTACCTTTAAAGTCTTTTTTTTTTAAATTAATTCCAATTTTTGTAAAATTTAAATAAAAAATAAAGTTTCCATCAAATATATATCTGACTGTTGCTTTATTCATTGTTGTATTTATATTTTATGATTATGTTACTTTATAGAATAAAAATGATTATTAATTTCAGGTTAACATTTGAATAATAACTCTAACAAATAGATA
This sequence comes from Rhaphigaster nebulosa, assembly GCA_948150685.1. Lineage (NCBI taxonomy): Eukaryota > Metazoa > Arthropoda > Insecta > Hemiptera > Pentatomidae > Rhaphigaster > Rhaphigaster nebulosa. The sequence continues at coordinate 109,071,115 of OX411309.1, read as the reverse complement.
TAAATGCAACTTCCCATTATGTTTTAGACAATATATTTCAACTTGCAGTTAATTATTGGTTAATAAGTTATCTTTATTAGCAATTCATTATTCATTCATTCATTCATTATTCATTAAAAAATCATGAAAATTTTATATGAGAAACATGTAAAAAACTTTTATATTTACTTATAAATTTTTATGTATTCCATTTCTCCCATATCTCATTTTTTCATTTGTTTCTCATTATTTCAATTTTTATATTTCATATTACAATTTTTTTCAATATATAATAATAACTTACATATAATTTCATATCTCATTCTACTACTCCTTTATCTTCCTCCTTTGTGCTTCTCAGTGTGGATATTCATTCTACTATTTATATATAATATAAAGTATTCAATTTTCGCCATATTCTCCTTTGTATTTTATACTTTATCTCTATTTATTCCTTGTTTCTTTTATACTTTCATGGTATCTTTTTTTTTCTTAATCCTGATAAAGGCTTAAAACCTTGCACTTATCTGTTTTCTTTCTTGATCACACCCTCCAAACAACGTTTTGTGTATATAATGTACCTAATAAACAAATATTCTTCTAAAGCCAAGAAGTCGCAAAGAATATTATAGAAAAAAGTTTCCTTTTTTTGTCAGGGATTGTGAAGGAGAAGGACTGATATATTAGTTGAAATGAATTATCATTATGGAAAAAGAAAAAGAGATATTACATACACATCAGTTCATTAATTTTAATTAATTACAAAATCCTAAATTTTAGTTTTTAGTAATTAATTTTAATTAATTACAAGATCCTTCCCTTCTTGAAAAATGTTGTACTATCCAGAATCTTTCAAATTTATAATATTTCTTGGTTTTTATTTCATAGATACATTTGTGTTCTAATTTTGTTTTAGTGACTATTATATATAATATTATACCAGCCTTTAAATTAAAACAAAAATTATGGTGACATGGCAGATTCGCCCTTCTCATATGATAAATCATATAAAAGTTAAAGCAACTTTCCTGGCATTGTAAATATGTTTATGGAAAGCTTGTATCATTTAAACACTTTCACTGTTTTAAAATATTTCATCAAAAACAGGATTGCGCTGTTCATATATTTCTTAAACATGAAGCATATAAAGCTCCTTAATTATATTTACTTGACAAGCATATATAAGATTCCTCCCAATAAATTGTATGAGCAATTTTTTAAAATTATTATTATAATTACACCATTAAATATGTTTTTTGTATTATAACAATACATTATTTTAATCAAATTTTAACATATTTTTCAGGATCAAGAGAGGAAAGATTTTCCTGTCCAAACTGCGACAGATCTTATAAAAACAAATGTACTCTCGATTGGCATTTAAAACATGTTTGTGGAAAAGCTCCAAGTTACCAGTGTAAATATTGTCCGAAGGCATTTTTTCAAAAACAAAAATTGAAAAGTCATACTTTCAATATACACCTAGGACATAAGATGCTCTAAGGGATATTGTTCAATGAATTGCATTTGTAACATTATTGGTCTTTTCAATTGATTTACAGTATATTTTCCTTCATCTGATGTCTGCAATGACACAATGCCAGATAAGACAATGCACAATGTACTCCATAAGATTGTAATCTATTTCTTAAATATTTATGAAGTAATTAATGATCAGCCTTCAGGTTTTGTAAATATACCAAAACGATTTTATGAAAATGTATTTGTTTATTTGTTGTCTAAAATACTTGAACTAATTTGATATTTATTAACGCATCATGTAAAATATATTTTATAAATATATTATTAAACCGATTATCCCTCTTTTGCTGGCTGTAGATTAGGAGGTATGTCAATTATGGTAAATTATTATTTTCATTTGAAATTAGATAGTTGGTTCAGCTTACAACTGCATCAGAAAATTATGAGGTTTAAAAAAAGTAAATAAGCCAACTAGATTTAGTCTTATGTATGTAACAATAAAGCTTAATTTAGAAGCAAACATTCTATTTTATAATTATCTAACAGATATTTTTATTACTTTCTTTAGTTGAAACATGTTTTCTTAATATAACTTCATTATTATTAATTATTAAATTATTATTTTAAAAAATTATCATTTTTAAATAAACTATTTTTATTTTTATTGGTTGAATCTTGGTCTCTGCAGTGGTCTAAAAAATTATAATGATTAAAGTATATTTGAATAAATAAAACTTTGAGTTATCTAATTTTGTGGAGTCAATTTAAAAATTGTAAAAGCAGAAAATTGTTAATTCTTGAAAATAATTTTTTTTTTACTAAATCAGGTATATATTTTTTTATATGTATAATCCTAACTGATTTTATGTATTCCAGATTTGGATGGGAAGAGGTTCTTTTGTCCATGTTCACGAGGTTATAAATATAAAAAACACCTGTTAAGACATTTAAAACAATGCGGTAAATATTTTTGCTATCTTCTTATTTTTTATAAAAGAAAAACAAAATCACCCTTTTTTTTTAAATTAACATATTTTATTTATTTCAGGTTCAGAGGAGAAAAAATTTTCTTGTACGGCATGTTTTCGATCTTACAAAAATAAACACCATTTAGTAAGGCATTTACAACAGTGTGGAAAATCCCCTTTGTATAAATGCCAATATTGTGAAAGAAGTTTTTTTAGAAAGGATTATTTGAGACTTCACATTGGCGTTAAGCATGCCAATGTTTCATTTATATATTAATTACTTTTAAAACAGTATTTATTGATATAAATCTTTATAAACATTGTAATAAGAAAGTCATAAACCAATGTTTAAATCGTTCTGTTATTTTATGAAAATCTTTTTTTTTTCTATTTTAATTTAATTATTGCTCCCCACTGAAAAAGAGAAAAAAGATAAGACCCTGGAATTCCTGCCTCTGACTCCTCTGCAAAACAAAACTCTTAACTCACTAATCAACATGTGTTCCAATTGTCTAGTTATTTCAATGCTTCATAAATTAAATGTATCACACTTTGAGCATTTAACTTATTAGTAAGAACTTAGTAATAACTCTTATTAAGTTACTCTTACTATTAATAAGTAAGAACTTATTAGTAATAACTCTACCGAAAGAATGAGATGCTAATTGAATAACTTATCAACTTTATTTTCTCATTTTACTTGTATTAAAATTTTATGAGATAGTTGGATAATATTTTTTGCAAACTTTTCTTGAAATTTGAATTTTTTCACAACCCACGAAAGCTTATTAAAAAAAAAAAAAAATAAGTCAACATTCTTTTATAGGATGATGAACTAGTAACAAAATAACTTTTAATGTGTGACAGTATGGATCAACTTCATTAAAATTAGCTGATGAATTTTTATAAATGATTTAATTTTTTTGTTAAATTTGAAGGCTAGTGCGACTTCCAACTGTTATTGTAGAACATGTGGATTTAATGTTTATGTATATGGCATTTATGATATATTTTAAAGGTAAATATATATGTGATATACCTATTTTATAAATTAAAAAAATTATTAAAGAATATTCTAGCTTTGAATTCTGTGATTATTTTTTTGTTTGAAGTTTATGAATTTTCATTTAATTAAAATATTAGCACTTGCGCAATATTCGGCTTAAGATTATTTAAATCATAAACTTGAGGATTAAGATTTAAGATTTAATTAAACTAACCAGATTTATTTCTGACAAAAGCAACGGCTACTTTAATACAAAAAACTAAATTCCAAAGCAGACATGTGCATTCATAATTGTCCCAACACAAATTTTTATTAAATTCTTCTGTGAATGTAATAATTCTTATTTTTTTTAATACACCCTCATTATTATTTAATTGAAGAGGAAATTACCTTTTGTTTTATGTTTATAACCAATTCTAATGGAACTTACGTTAGTTTCTTGGCTTAATCTTGATCAATAAAGTTATTTAAGACCATTTTGTAGGTTTAATTAATTATGTTGAATAATTAAAATATACTAACAAATAAAATCTGGAATATATTTTATTTTATATGCTAAAGATTTGATTCAATCAGTAAATGTGAAAAATGCAAAGCTAGTAGAAAATTTTTAATTCATCAGACATCACTATTATTTCTTTCTTTAGATAAAGAATTATCTTGTTCAACTGCATAATTATGAATAAATTATGATTTTGACTGATTTTATTCATTACAGATTTCTATGAGAAGAGATTTTTTTGTACTTCATGTTCAAGATCTTATAAAAATAAAAATCACCTGCAAAGACATTTAAAGCAGTGCGGTGAGCTTTTTTTTTTTGTTTTCTTCTTATGTGTTAAACAAGAATAACAAAAGCATCTTTTCATTTGTTAATGTTTGATTTAATTTATTTCAGGTTCAGATGAGAAAATCTTTTCTTGTACTTCATGTTCTCGAGCTTATAAAAATAAACGACACCTTCAAAGGCATTTAAAACAATGCGGAAAATTACCCATGCACCAATGCCAATATTGTTATAAAAGTTATTTTCGAAAGGACCATTTAATGATTCACATTAGTACTAAACATACTGATGTTGAATTTTCAGACTGACTGATTTTAAGGCAGTATTTATTAAGCAGATCTCAGTAATTATAGTTATAATAAAGTTCACAAGTATGCTGCAAATTAGTATGAAATTAATTCGGAATATAAAGTTATAACCCCCAATAATAGAAAAAAGTTTATTTCCAAGTATGATAAAGTTAACACTAAATACTTATTATCCATAACAATAATTTAACACCATTGAGATTTAGTGATGAATTTAAATTTGGAATATTTTGAAATATAGGGGTTTGTCAGCTTTAAGCTTTTATTTCCATATGTTGAGGAATTGTCTTCATTATGACGTACTAATTCTTGACTGGTAGTTTCAACATAAGGTGATAGTGCGAAAAAATGGCTGCTTAGCATGATGAACTGGGTTAGATTTCCACTTAATAGTGGCTAGATGTGTCTTATGGAATTTTTGACACCAGAGTTGATGTAAAGAGAAGATAATATACATTAATTAAGTAAATATTACTAAATGATTGGTTAATGTAGTGATAGTAGCATTTGCAAGATTCAAACCTGGGCCCAGAATCAGGAGCTACACCCACTGTGCCCCCCCCATCCCCCCTGCTTTTACTTGCTAAGAATTGAAGTATTATAACTAAATCAGAATTATTTATTTTTGTGGATTGCGATCTAAGAGAGAAAAACTGATTCTGTACAGTGTACCGAACATTCTAATATTATGTATATTACCACTTTGATTCTGTAATTATATTTTACATATAACTTTTACAGAATTCTCTGAAAGTAATATGCAATTAAACAAATTTTATTTATTACATGATGTTCAGATTACAATTAATATGATGTTATACTGTTGAAGATTAAGATCTATAAAATAAACTAAATCTTGTGGGATGTAACAATAAAACTAAACTTAGAAGTAAATGTAGTCCTTTATAACTATCCTTACAGAGATTCATATGTTTTCTTTGCTTCGTAAAAATAATAATTTTTATTTTTATTAAAACAATCTTTTTTTTTAAAACATGATTAATTTATTCCAGATTTTTATTTGAAGAGGTTCTTTTGTACTTCATGTTCACGATCTTATAAATATAAAAAACACCTGAAAAGACATTTAGAGCAATGTGGTTAGTTTCTCCTTATTTTTTCAACAAGAACAATGAAAACACCCCCCTTTTTTTTTTTTAATTAACATACTTTATTTATTTCAGGTTCAGATGAAAAATCTTTTTCTTGTACTTCATGCTCTCGAGCTTATAAAAATAAACGTCACCTTCAAAGGCATTTAAAGCAATGTGGAAAATCCCCTTTGTATAAATGCCAATATTGTGAAAAAAGTTTTTTTCGAAAGGATTATTTGACAGTTCACATTGATGTTAAACATACTAATGTGCCATTTTCAATTTGATTCAGGCAGTATTTATTTTGAATTTTTTGTAGTGATATTTTTTAAGTCAATCTGCTAATGCAATATTTATTTATTGAAAAAATAGAAAAAACTTTCATATTCTAGGTTAAATGAGTTTAGATATAACATTAAATATTACAATTTAATAACAAACAACTTAAAAATTCAAATTGTAGGACTAATTTAAAACTAATTTGGAGTATAAAAAGTAGCTCCCAATCATTGAAAATTGAAAAAATGAAATGATCTTTTATTTTGAAGAATTATAATAATCACAAGATGACATGACTTAATCAAGTCATGATTATCACAATTAAAATAAACTGAATAACTTTAATAACTAATTAATTTAATTATATCTGGTGGTTGGTGATTGCTGATTGCACTGTAGCCCAGTAATACATTATCATCATGAATTGGGCACTTCTATCTCTGCCGTAACTGTACTTCTATCCGGGCACCTGCCCTGCCCCCTAGAACCTTCATGGGCTGCAGAACTGATTTTATTGAATTTTGATTTAATTATTTGTAGTTTAGAACCATCCTAATAATGATTTTTATTATTTTATCCTTCTAATATATTTTTTGTTTATTTTTCTTTTTGATTCATGGTGTGATATGAAATTACCTTTTTTAATTATTTATTGATATTTTATATATGTTTGGAAGTTCTCTAGGAGTAATCTTATATCATTGGTGATTAATAACTTCCTTGGAAATATTAATACTCGCATGACATCTATATTATATGTAACGTTTTTGTATCCCCATCATCACATGTATAATTGCTTTGCAATATCAAAATTTAATTGTTAATATTGTTCTTACAATCAATTCATTATACATTTCTTAAATTTATTCTAAATTCATTTATATAATGCAACATGATTACTTCATCTTTTCCAAATTATCATTTTCTATTTTTCTCTCCCATTTGTCTGTCTCGATTACATTATTTCATCATTAAGATAATTCAAGTAGTTGTCTGTATTGTATTATACAGGATGCTATATATATTACTAGTTCTATCTTGCCACAACTGGGCTATTTCGTACAATTCCTTAACCTTTGTATCTACTTGTTTTGTTTTATTGTGATTTTTCATTCTATCCTCCACATTTTAAGTTCATTATTTTTACTTTTGTTTCAATTTTTATATATGGCTATCATCCACATTTTTTAAATTTGTATTGTTTATATATATATATATTTAAATGTTAGTAAAATGTACTGTTAAAGTTATAACTATCTTTTAATATTCCTATGATTTAAGTTTGTTACATATATCTGCATGATTAATATTTAATTTTTTCCTATCTGTTACATGATTTACCGCCTGTTTTACATTTTTGGTTTTGTGGATTGCTTTAATTATTCTTATATTTTTAACATATTGTTCTTCTTTCCGGATTATTTAAGTCAAATTTATGATTTAATGTTATACTATGATAGGCCAAACCCCAAAAATAAAAATTCTAGTCACTCATTTTATTGATATTTCTCCGATGTATACCCTTTCACAATTTAATTTATGTATTTTGTTTTATTTATCTAGTTTACTTATTTTGTCTTTTATGATTGATAAGAAGTTTTGCATCTTATTATTATTAGTTTAATTTAGAACCATCCATAATGATTTTTATTATTTTATCCTTGTAATATATTACTTTTTCATTACCATTAAACAAGAAATGAAATTATCTTTTTTTAATTATTTATTGGTATTTTTAATTAAATCAATTTTATTTTATTTGTTTAATCTTAATCTATTTAGTCATAACTCTTAATCTTAATCTATTTAGTCATAACTCTTTAAATAAAATGTATCTTAATGAGTAGAATTTTTAGTATATCTTATTTCAGCTAATACTTTGTTGATTCCATTCAAAATATAAGCACAAAAAATATATATGAAAACAAAATGCTTAGATCATAAAGGAGCAATTTTTTGTTTAACAAAAAAACTCAATCGAAAATCATTGAACCAAAAAACTTTAAATGGAATAGGTAATTGATGTGGTCTATATTAGACATTCAATTTTTTTATTTAATTTTAAATTTGTTTTTTATTTCATGAATAAAATATGAATTGATATCATTATGTTAATTAATATTGTACCATGTGTATGTTAAACCAAATGCAAGGTTCCTTTCTAGTAATCAACTGATGATGGCTTATTTAGCAGAAACGTAGTAGAAGAATTAAATATACATATTTGTGAAGCATGTTCCAGCCTTGTTTTATTTTAATCCTCATTCACCTAAAAGTTTAAATACTAAAAAAAAAAAAAAAATTGTTTTTCTTTGTTTTGATTAATTTTATTTACTAAAGGTTCGGATGTGAAAAAGTTTTGTTATACTTCTTCTTCAATCTTACAATTATTAAAGTATGCACAGACATATAAAATAATGTAATTGTAGTCATTTTTAAACATTTTACATGACCAATTTATTTATTTCAGGTTCAGATGAAAAATCCTTTCCTTGCACTTCATGTTTACGCTGTTATAAAAATAAAGGTCACCTACAAAGGCATTTAAATCAATGTGGGAAGTCGCCCTTGCACAAATGCCAATATTGCGAAAAAACTTTTTTTCGAAAAGATCATTTAAAGGTTCATATTGGTCTCAAACACTCAAATTTAAGGGAATATTTATAAATATTCTACTAACACTGTTCGTTCAGAAATGAATTTTTTAAGTAAGTTTATTATGCTAATGTTAATATTTTTCTTCTTTCTGTTATTTCTAATATTTAAAGTGTTGGAAACAAGAAAAACAGGTGGATAGTAAAAATGTATTTCTCTCTCCAAGAATATAAAATAAAATGTTCAGTTCCTTGGCTTAAATTGTATTTATAACAGACTGCGATCTGACTATGCCTTTAATAGTTCGTTAGATTATTAAATTTTCGTTGTTATCAAAATTATACATTATATTAATTAAACTGTATAGTTTATAAAATTATAGATTATATTCATTATTCAGAAAACATGTTTTAATATGGTCTTAAGTTATTTTCTTTATTGCAGGTTTGGATGAAAAAAGATTTTTTTGTACTTCATGTTCAAGATCTTACAAAAATAAACGTGATCTACAAAGACATTTAAAACAATGTGGGAAATTACCCTTGCTCAAATGCCAATACTGTGAAAGGAGTTTTTTTCGAAAAGATCATTTGACAAATCACATTGTCCTTAAACATTCCAATCTTTCATTTCCATTCTGACTGTTGTAAAGAAAGTATTTATAAAGGCAAATTATATTAATTAACTTTGAAATGATTTTTTAGACAGTTCATTGTGTTTATTGAATTATATTTTTCATTTGAATTAAATGAATTCATATACTAGTGCAAGTTCTTTCAGTTAGGCTGATAATAAACTAACAAACCCCTATTTAAAATATAGAAATACTGTGCTCCGCAGAGATACGATAAAAAAATTCTATTTAGTTTTAACAATTTTTGATTTAAGAATCAAATAAATTGTAATCTTTGACAATGGTTGGTGTGGCTTGCAATTACAATTGTTATAAAGATTTTAAGAACAGAAGTGTAGTAAATAAACTAGTTGAATTTCGTAATTCATTGGAATATGTATTTTAACTTTGATTGTGTAATTATTTTTTTAATCTGAATTTTATAGAATAATATAAAATATAAATTTTATATAATCTAGCATATAGTCTACATAGTCTAGCATGACTCAGCTTACAATTGTCAATATCAACTATTAAGAATTAAGAGTTAGCCAATAAACTAAAACCGGTTTATTGTGTTGAAATATAACAATAAAACTAAACTCAGGAAAGAATTTGGTTATCAATTATTATTCTAAAAGATAACATAATTTTTATTATGTTCTCATAGTAATATATTGTTCGTTTTTGAGGAAAAGCTATTTTTTTTTTATTTACAGTTATTTCTCATGGAACTGATTTTAGGCCTTTGGCTTCAGCCTGAATTATATAATCATTTTGTTTGTTTTCATAACTACTCTAATAAATAAAACTTTATGTATGTATTAAAATAATTAATAATTAATATTAAAATAATAACAAGAGAAGACAATTATTAATTTATAAAATTATAAATTATTTCCTTTGTTCCAGGATCGGATGTAAAAAGGTTTCCTTGTACCTTATGTTCACGATCTTACAAAAATAAAGTTGATCTACAAAAACATTTAAAACAATGTGTTAAATCGCCTTCATACAAATTTCAATTTTGTGAAAGAAGTTTTTCATTTGAAAAATTCACATTGGTGCTAAACATATTTTACATTCCATTTTAACTATTATTTAGGCAGGCAAATCTTTGTGTATGTTGTAATATAAATTTTTTAAATATATATTTTAAAAAATTTAAATTCAGTCTGGTTTTGTTTTTTCCTAATTTTAAAAAGTTGTTATTCAATATATTTGCATAAATGATATTAGTGTTTATTATAGCCATATAGAAAAATCTAACTTTTTCTTCAATTATTAATAGTGATTACCATATTAATTGACATACATTACGATATGGATAAATTTAAAATTAAGTTAAAAATTCAACAAATTAAGTCAGCAGTCTGTACTTTTAATTTTCTGAACTCCTTCCCATTATGTTTTTCTTCTGTTAAAAAAATTGGAGTGTGAGGCAGGACAAATAAAAAAAAAAAAAAAATTAAAGAATTATTAAAAATCATTGTGAGGTAAGTCCAATGGTATATACACAATACCTATAGCATTTGTGAATAAATTAATGCAATAATGTAATGTCTTGACTGATAATAATATTAAAATCTATTAGTGGCAAAAACAGATTTGATCAAGACCTAAAGAAGGTTTAGTATGATAGTGATCTAGGGTTATAAACAGAGGACATTGCATCATTTGACTCTCGAATCAGGGACATTTAATTACACAGCTCATAATTATGGCATCTTTCAATACCAGGGGCTCTGGTCTAATTAATGTTTCAAGCTGTGGTTCAGGCTCCTAAGACAATGGTTTTTCTAACAGAGAAACTTGTGGTCATCTCAGGCCAACAGTATAGTACAAAATTAATTCAAAAGAGTGTGAATTTTGAATTCCTACATGGTTCCTTCATTCACATTAATTTCATGTTAAAAAAGTCTTTGATCAATAAATTAATTAGAATAAAACTGCATGGCTTTGATTTTCAATTTTCTTTTTCAGAAGTTTCAGGTGAAAGGCATTTTTGTTCTGAATGCCATCGTTCATACAAACATCGGTACCACCTCCTTAGGCATATGAACAAGGAATGTGGAAAACAACCCCTTCTTAAATGCCAACACTGTGGAAAAGCCTTTTATAGAAAAGAGCACTTAACTTGGCATGTGTTCAAGCATATGGATTCTAAACTAATCTAATCAAAACAAATATAAAGTCACTGTTAATGTGTTCATTAAATTTGTTTCTCGATTTCAGAAACATCTGGTGAAAGGCATTTTTGTTTTGAATCTCATTGCTCATACAAACATAGATATCTTTTTCTCAGACATAAGAAGTTGTGGGAAAATCACTAATTTTTAAATGTTAATTTTGTGAAAAATACTTTTTTCGAAAGGACCGTTTAACTTATCATCTGTTCAATAAGCATACAAATTACAATTAGTCTAAAACTAATTATAAAGTTTTCATGACTACTGCATTTTATTTTTTTAATTAACAGATTACTTTTTCTTTGATAAAGTTTATGTATACTAGTTTATGAATTATCTCACAAAAGGTCATGGTGAGCAATGTTTTCCCATCCCACAATAATAATAATCATAATAGCGTATGAATTAACCTTTATTCATATTTATTATGTGATAGGATATATTCTATGATTTTAATATGAGTTTAGAAATGTTTTTTTTTAGACAGTTCATTACGCTTATCAAATTATATTTTTATATTGTTAAATCATCTCTTGTTCTAGTGTAAGTTATTTCTGTTATGATTGATAATAAAGGAGAAACTAATAAAAACCTGTTTGAATTATTAAAGTATCCTCCCCTCCTGAGATAGGATTTTTTATTTTTTGTAATTATGTCTCTCTTTTTCGCCTTCCGCCATAAGATATAAAAATTCTACTTATTTTTAACAATTTTGAGGTAATAATAAAATAAATTGCGGACAATGCTAGGGGTTGGTGAGGCTTGCAATAACAATTGTTAGAAAGTTTAAAGAACAAAGGAGTTGTGAGAATTTTATAGGCTCCTATAAAATTTAAGTTTTGTATCTATCATAACTCAACTTGCAATTGCCAATATCAACTGTTGAGAATTAAGATTTTGTGAATTAGCTAAAATAGGTTTATTTTTGTGAAAAATAACAAAAAAAAACTAAACTGGAAAGAATTCTGTAATCAGTAACCAATTATTCTAATAGAGAATTGATAATCAATTATTTTAATAGAGAGTTTTATTATGCACTCTTGATGATAAATTGTTTATTTTTGAGAAAAATAAGTTATTATTAGAAGTTAGATACTTTTAATTATATTTAAAATTATTTCTCATGAAACTAATTTTAGATTTTTTGATAAGCTTAATTTATCAGGTGATTTATAACGATTTTGTTAGCTTTCATAATTATTCTAATAATTGAAACTTTAAGCATATTATTTTTTCATTTATACTATGCTGATGATTGAATTGTTAATATTAAAATAATTATAACAACAGAAGAAAATTATTAATTTATAACATTTTAAATTATTTTCTTTGTTTCAGGATTGGATGGAAAAAGATTTCCTTGTAATTTGTGTTCAAGATCTTACAAAAATAAACGAGACCTATCAAGACATTTAAAACAATGTGGGAAATTACCCTTGCTCAAATGCCAATACTGTGAAAAGAGCTTTTTTCGAAAAGATAAATTGACAAGCCACATTGTCAGTAAACATTCCAATCTTTCATTTCCATTCTGACTGATGTAAAGGAAGTATTTATAAAAGAAAATTATAGTAATTAAGTTTAAAAATGTTTTTTTCGACAGTTCGTTATACTTATCAAATATATTTTTCTATTGTTAAATGAATTCTTGTACTAGTGTAAGTTCTTTCTGTTATGATTGATAATAAAGGAGAAACTAATAAAATCCTGTTTGAAATGTAAGAGTATCCCAATCCATCAAGACAGGATAAAAACAAATTCTATTTAGTTGACATCCGGATGATGGTATAGAAGGATCACTCTAATTACGGATTGATAAATTATTTGCCACTTCTATAATTCTGTTTTTTATTGAAAACTAGTTTCAATGTTTTATAATACTGATTTATATTACATCTAATTTAATATGTATATTAATACCAAACTGTATTTTGAATTGCTTATTTTTGAATTTTTGTGTGTTTTTAGAACTGAAGATGAACGCATAACATTCGAATCTAGTTTTCAATAAAAACAAAATTATAGAAGTGGCAAATAATTTATCAATCCCTAATTAAATTCTATTTAGTTTAAACAATTTTGAAGTAAAAATCAAATAAATTGTCAATACCATTTATGACAATGGCTAGTGTGGCTTGCAATTACAATTGTTAGGAAGTTTTAAGAACAAAGGTGTAGTAAATAAACTAGTTGGAATTGTTATTTATTGTAATATATATTATAACTTTGTTGATTTTTTTAATCTGGATTTTATAGAATTATATTTCATGTCTAGCACAACATAGCTTACAATTGTCAATATCATCAACTGTTGAGAATTAAGATTTTGCCAATAAACTAAAATAGGTTTATTATTGTGAAATGCAACAATAAAACTAAACTCAGGAAAGAATTCGGTAATCAATTATTATTCTTACAGAGATTTTTATTATGTTCTCATAGTAATATATTGTTCGTTTTTGAGGAAAAGCTACTTTTTTTTTATTTACAGTTATTTCTTATGGAACTGATTTTAGGCCTTTGGCTTCAGCCTGAATTATACAATCATTTTGTTTGTTTTCATAATTACTCTAATAAATAAAACTTTATGTATGTATTACTTTTAATATTAAAATAATAACAAGAGAAGACAATTATTAATTTATAAAATTTTAAATTATTTCCTTTGTTCCAGGATCGGATGTAAAAAGGTTTCCTTGTACTTCATGTTCACGATCTTACAAAAATAAAGGTGATCTACAAAGACATTTAAAACAATGTGGGAAATTACCCTTGCTCAAATGCCGACACTGTGATAAGAGTTTTTTTCGGAAAGATCATTTGACAAGTCACATAGTCCATAAACATTCCAATCTTTCATTTCCATTCTGATTGTTGTAAAGGAATTATTTATAAAAGAAAATTATAATAATTAAGTTTAGAAATGTTTTTTTAGACAGTTCGTTATGCTTATCAAATTACATTTTTCTATTGTTATATGAATTCTTGTACTAATGCAAGTTCTTTTAATTATGATTGATTAAAGCCAGTTAATTGATAAAACTAATATAAACTTGTTTAAAATATAAAAGTACCCGTCTCCTCCAAGATATGATAAAAAAAGTCTGTTTATTTTTAACAATTTTTTAAGAACAAAGGTTTAATTTGGTTTTAATTTGAATTTGTAATGTTTATAAATTATAATATGTATTATAAATTGGATTGTGTAATTTTTTTTTATTTGAATTTTATAAAATTATATGAAATTTAAGTTTTAGGTCTAGCACAACTCAGATAACTGTCAATATCATCAACTGTTGAGGGTGAATTTTTTTCTGAATTAACTAAATAGGTTTATTATTGTGAAATATATCAATAAAACTAAACTCATGAGAGAAATTGGTAATCAATAATTATTCTAACAGCAATTTTTATTATGTTCTCTTGGTGATTTGAAGAAAGACTCTTTCAAATATAGACTCTTTCAAGTGCCCCAGAACAATAAATGCCTGCCAACTTACACATATTTACACCCTCAAAAAATATTCTTATCACCCAAGTTTCAAATCTCTTGTGTCCCGTAATTAGTCCAAGTGTCTTGAAATGTTTTTATTTTTTTATAAGCACTGTTTGCCAGAAAAATTTCTTAATGTTACCTTAAGCCATGGTCCTCATGAAACATCAATAAGAATTTTTGGATCACGTTCCAATATTTAGAGAGATTCTCCGGTAAAAACTAAAAATTCTCTATGATTTCGATTGTTAATTACGACTATATTCCTGGATCGAATTTATAATGTTAGGTGTTCATTTGGCGCAGAATGTTATGTTCTTTAATTCTTTATATAAAATATTTTTCACTAGGAAGAACCGTTTTGGAGTATAAATCAATAACTGAAAAAAGTACGAAAATTTCAAAAAAAAATTTTTAATGTAACATAAGCTCACGTCAAGGGACCATTCAAACCTAGCATATTTCTATTCAATGTCAAATTGATCAAAATGATCTCCTGCTTTCCAACATTTATTTTCACTAAAAATCTTTATTTGACTGGCCCAGTGGTGAATCTCAGGTCAACTATTAAGTGCAATATTAATTCAATCTAGTATGAATTTTGAATTCCAGCAAGGTTTCGCCAATCTCAATAATTTTATGTTGAAAAAATCTTTAATCCATAAATTAAAAAAAATAAAACTGCTTAGCTCTGATTTTCAATTTTTTTTTTCAGAAATTTCAGATGAAAGACATTTTTGTTCTGGATGCCATCGTTCATACAAACATCGGCATCATCTCCTAAGGCATATAAACAAGGAATGTGGAAAATTACCACTTTTTAAATGCCAACACTGTGGAAAAGCCTTTTTTAGAAAAGAGCATTTAACTTGTCATGTGTTCAATAAGCATACAGATTATAAATTATAACATTATTAGTATGGTTTGAAACAACAGGTAAAAGACATTTTTGTCTTGAATGTCATATATTGAATGTTGATATATATACGTAGATATCTCCTTCTCAGACATAAGAAATATGAATGTGGGAAATCACTGTTTTTAAATGCTGCTTTTGTGAAAAATACTTTTTTCGAAAGGAGCTCCTACTTGTCACGCGTTCAAGAAGCATATAAATTACTAATTATTCTAAAATTAATTAGAAAGTCTTCATGACTGCTGTATTTTATTTTTTTAATTTACAGACTGTTTTTCGTTTCATGAGGTTTATGTTTTGATATGACAAATGTTGGTTTTTTTAAAAACATTAATAATTATGTATGTAGACATAATGTGGAGTGATAGTGGATAATGGGTAACAGAATATAATTGTTGTAGTCAGAAATTTCCTGAAGGTGGACATACAGTTCTGAAACATCAGAAGAAAATAATGTTGATATAATAAAAAAATTGATTTTGAAGTTTGAAGATTATTATAGTTCCTAAAAGTTTATCAGTTATCAAAACAATATATATAGTCTTCGGGAAATAAAAATATTTATACAAAAACATGGAATGAAAATTTGGAGAAAAATGACTATCGCTTATGTACAAAATTAATTCAATCTAGTATGAATTTTGAATTGCAGCATGATTTCATCATTATCAAACATTTTATGTTTAAAAAATTTTTAATCCATAAATTAATAAAAATAAAACTGCATAGTCTGATTTTCAATTTTCTTTTTCAGAAATTTCAGATGAAAGGCATTTTTGTTCTGGATGTCATCGTTCATACAAACATCGGCATCACCTCCTCAGGCATATGAACAAGGAATGTGGAAAATTACCCTTTCTTAAATGCCAACATTGTGGAAAAGCATTTTTTAGAAAAGATCACTTAATTTCTCACGTGTTCAATAAGCATATGGATTTTAAACTAATCTAAATTATAATGTCATTGTTAGTTTAGTCATTTAGTTCTTTTAATTTATTAATATAATAAAATAATTTAAGTGTTTTGCTTCTTTAATAGGTCAACTAAGAAATAACTCAAAAATAAATGAATGAAGTAATAGTGATGAGGATGATTATGATAATATAAATAATCTATAGAATAAATAGCTTGTATTCGCACGTAGGTATCTGTAATCATTCATACCTGTAGAGTCCAGTTACAGCACTCACTATTTTAAACATTTTAAAAAGAAAACGGATGGCAGAACATATATAGCAAAATTTAATGCGTCACCTTTAAGAATTATAAGTTCCCATGTAATTTTATATTATATATATTTCTGATATTACTGTCTATATTGTCACTGTATTTAATTATGTTTGTGCAGCTATTGCTTACTGCAACCTGTTTCCCGTGTTTTTTTACTAAAACAAAGTGGAATAAATAAATAAATGTTGTTTTGTATTTTGCCCCCATGATTAAAACCATTCTTGGAACCCCAAGTCACCCTCCTCTAGTATAAAATAATAAGTAATAGTCATGGGAATGGGAATGATTATAATAATAGAAAAATAGTATTACTTGAGTACAAAAGATAACTATGTTTAAGAAAAACTGATTTACTTTTCAATTTTATAGTTAAAAAGTTTAAATTACAATAATATACATTAAAAATCAATTATTAAATATCATATTGGTCCAAGATTTGTGAGGATACATAGTCTTAATGCATACCTTAAATGACAGAATGGAAAGAGCTAATAAAATTATTGTTGTTCTACTAGCTTGTCATAATCCTTTTGATTAAAAACGAGTATTTTAAATAACAGTAGTATAATTTTTTTCATTATACAATCTAAAATCTTCAACATTATTGCCTGTAGTATTTTTTAAATTGTAGATTTAGATTTTAATTTTAGTTAAATAAGAATGTTTAATTTATAAAATGCCTAACAAGTAGAATGTTGGCTTCCTATTCTAAACCAATATTTATAACTAAGTTATTGCAAGTGTGGTAATGCTTGAATTAAGGTATTGATTTAGGCTTTTAGCATATGCAGTCGATGACACAATTTTTAAATTTTGTTTCAGGAAAAAGGTTTTTATGTGAGAAGTGCCAGAAATCTTATTCCAATCGAACAAACCTCAACAGGCATGTAAGATATGAATGTGGAAAATCTCCTACATTTTTATGCCCTTATTGCCAAAGGGGATTTTTTTATAAGCAAAAGATGGTTATTCATGTATTTAATAAACATCAAAATCTTTAAGTTATAACTTGTATCTCCATATATATATATATATATATATATATATATATATATATATATATATATATATATACTTTTTTAAATTGTAAAATTAAAAACACATACGAAACATGAAAAAAATTTTGTTTAGCTTTGTCAAAGCATAATTATTTTTTTTCTCAATTTTTATCAATTTTTAGGTTACACATGTTTTTCATTAACAGTTGGTTATTTTATGATATTAGAATTATAAGAATCCAGCCAAGGAGGATTGAAATTTATTTTAATATGTACAAACGGAATGAATCTCAACCTTCCCACTCTGGCTAGAATAGGGCAGTAATCTGAAAGATTACTCTTCCTGCTCTAGTTGGAGTAAATCAGGATATTAACTCAAATAAATAAATGCTACCACGACTCGAGTTAATTTTCATAGTCAAAATTATTCATTTTATTATTGCTTCTTGAAATAGTACAATTCTATTGCATCCAATGTTTTTAGAAAAATAATTTTATATATGTATTCAATGTCAATTCTTTATAGTAAATTCATTAGAAGTTTAATATTTATTTATTAAAAACGACATTTATAATTTAAATATCACATTATTCCAAGAGGATTATAAACTAAGCTATTGCTAAATTAATGGCAATTTAACTTTTTTTTTATATTATAACGTTTTTAATCTTGTTACCTGCTAGCATTTATCAATATATAATAAATTTTTTTGAAGATTCCTCAAAAATTTCTTGTATAACCTTTCGCTCGTAATCGAATTTAATGCTGACACTTACTAGCTTTTTTTAAAGGAAGATATCATGAAGATGGAATAAATGCTTTTAAGAAAAAGCCATTTAACTTTTTACATTTTGTTCAATCGACTTTTTTTGAAAATTACTTTTGTGTTCATAAATCTGTACGTCTGAGGTAAACTGTCGTAAGTCAAATTTTGTTGGTTTTGATAAGTGGTGCATGTTTATAATAAAGTTAATTCAATGTGTGGTATTGCCTACATTAAGACCTTCATTTTGGATTTTAGCATAAGCAGTTGATGACACATTTTTATATTTTGTTTCAGGAAAAAGGTTTATATGTCTGAAGTGCCAGAAATCTTATTCAAATCGACCAAACCTCAACAGGCATTTGAGATATGAATGTGGGAAATCTCCTACTTTTTTATGCCCTCATTGTCAAAGGGGATTTTTTTATAAGCAAGCGATGGCACTCCATGTATTTAATAAACATCAAAATCTTTAAGTTATAACTTGTACATATGTATATATTTTTTTTCTCAATAATTTGTAAAATTAAAAACACATATGAAACATGAAAATTTCATTAAATAAAAAATGTTAGTAAGCTTTGTCAAATGATAATTAAGTTTTTACTTTTTATCAATTTTTAGGTCAAAATTTATTTTATTGTTTACCCAAAGAATGAATCTCGACGTTCTCACTCTGGCTAGAATAGATCGGTAACCTGTAGGGCTACCCGCTCTTTCTGACCTTTTAGAGCAAATGTTATGAAATGTTAAGCTCAAATAACTAAATGAATTAATAAACTCTAGAAACAAAAATTTTACTTTGTTTTCATTTTGGAATATTTTGTTTTTTAAAAATGGGTCAAGTGCTCTGAAAAAATGATAGTCGGAGACAAATCAGCTGAATATGTGGATTCGATAACTGATTACCATCTTTTAAGAAATAAAATATTCCAAAATGAAAACAATGCAAAATTTTATTTCTTGAGTTTTTTTATTCAAAAATAAAAAATTTCTTTGAAGCGGGGATAAAAAAGCCTTGGTTGAAATTAGGAGAAATTTATTGAAGCTAAAGGAAGTTATTTTGAATTAAAAAGATATCCTTAAAATTTGTTTTTCTTTCATTTGCCTCATATCGTGGGAACTGACATTTCGTAGGTACAAGATTATATTAATGATTAATATGCAAAATTATGTGATTGAACTCGGAAAATATCTAAAATAAATAACTGGTATAAACAGGAAATTTATATATTCTGAAGTTCCGAGTGCATTATAGATTTTTAAAATTTGTATTTTAGTAATGT
The DNA here is from genome assembly GCA_948150685.1 of Rhaphigaster nebulosa. Taxonomy (NCBI): domain Eukaryota; kingdom Metazoa; phylum Arthropoda; class Insecta; order Hemiptera; family Pentatomidae; genus Rhaphigaster; species Rhaphigaster nebulosa. The sequence goes on along the minus strand of OX411309.1, from coordinate 109,051,128 downwards.
TCATTTCAATTTCTACTCAATTACCAAAAAACTTCTTCAAGTCTTCTCTCACAAAAGTATAATAATTAGTTTTTTTAAACAACTTTAGTACGACAATTCTGTACACTAAATATTTTTGGTTTGTCTGCTGAAAATATATTTTAAAAGTTTCGGTTTAGCTTCCATGGAAATTCCATTTAGTTTCCTTGGAATCATTTTGTTTCCATTAAATAATATAAAAGTAGAAATTATTTAGTTAATTTCTACTTTTATATTATTACAATACTTTGTTACAGAGCGTATTGTTAAGGACAGGTTGGCGGCTTGGTGGGAGGAGGTCGTTCGGATCTGTCTTCTTCTGGACGCGTTCGTCTTTCCATCTAAGGTCTTTTAGTCCTTACGATATTCGCCGTATAATACTGGTCCGATTTAGATATTTTTTAAAATTTATTTTTTTAGGGAATTTAATTACCTTTCATATGATTTCATACATAATTTACCATCAAATGCTTACTTTTTGAATTATACGCAAATAACATTTTCGTTTCATCATAACTTTTTTCTTGCATTTTCTCGTTGATATGGTGCTTACATGAAAAGTTAAAGGGCTTTAAGGAGAAGACATAAGGTAAGTTTCATCAAAATCGTTGGAGCCATTTACGAGAAAATAGTAAAAAAACAAGTGTAAAATCGATGATATAATTGCCATTTCCGGTTAGTCCGATGCTCTGTATCTTTGCTAATACTGATAGGTTTTGATAATTCTTTTTTTTGTTTTTTAGATACTTTAATTACCTTTCATTCAATTATATACATAATTTACCATACTTCTTTAGTTATGTGCAAATAAAATATTCTTTTCATCATAACTTTTCTCTGCATTTCTTCGGTGATGCACTACATTTATGAAAAGTTAAAGGGCTTCTAGGTGAAAACTTACAACAAGTTTTATCAAAATCGTTAGAGCCGTTTTCGAGAAAATTGTAAAAATGTGTGAAACCGATGATACAAAATGGCACTTCCGGTTAATCGATTTTGACTAAAAAGTTGCTGTAACATCCCATGAATATATGTACCTTAAATACGTAATTTCAGTTTTGTATGAATTTTCGTTTTTGAGCTAGACTGTTCACACGCATTCATGCACACACGCACACACACACACACACACACACACACACACACACACACACACACACAGACAATACAGACACACAGACTTTTTTGCGAGACTTGGTTATTTGGACTCAGGGGACCCTAAAACGTGTATTTCCGTTGAAAACTCAAATTCGAATTTTTTCACGATCGCAATACTTCCGCTTACTATATATTTCATATATAGGCAAGGGGAAGTAAAAATAGACTGGAACTTTTTATGAATTCAGTTAAAACATTTAAAAAAGGCTCTAGGATTTAAAACCTTATTTTTGAAAACAAATTTTCTGAGAGGTTTTAAATTTAATAGTTGTTCACCTGGCAATCTAACCAGGATAGGACCTGTTAACAGGAATTAGGCATTAATTCTCTGTTGTTTTAAACTCAGTTAATAGGATTTTTTCTAATATCCCTGAACCTTAGGCTCATTTAGGAATAAAATTTATAACAAATATATCGTTGGCTTGGTGGCTAAAGTGATCAATTGCATTTTCATGAAAATGAAAACTTGTTGCTATTTACCTATGCCTGAACTAAATTTACGCTTCACTATTGACAAAACTGTGATATTAACTAATATTTACTGATAATTTCTCAATTTTGTCAATAATTTGGTTCAAGAACAGCTCATTCTAGCTTAACATCTGATTGATGCTTTCTATTAATTTATTGTAGTTGTGACTCTTTAATATAGATCTGAAAATTTCACAATTGTTTTATTTTAAATTATTAATTAATCGAATGAGGAGATACAATTTTAAAATTAATATTTCCAGTATTATAATATTTTTAAAAATACATTTATTTTCAATTATACTAATTTTTTTTCCTCAGAGAGAAAAAGATTTGCTTGCTGGACTTGTCTGAGAACATATTCAAATAAACAAAATCTCAATAGACACGTAAGATATGAGTGTGGAAAACCACCCTCATTCATCTGCCAATACTGCAACAAGAGATTCGTTCGAAAGGAACATATGAAATTCCATATCATTAGTCTACATGGTTTAATTGAATGAATTATTCCATTCAATTAACATCATTTACACTTTGAAATTTTGTTTAATAATTAGTAATATTTTTTAGTTAAAAAATATTATTAATAGTGATTGAAGTTGTAATAAATTGGTTCAATAAAAAAATTAAACAGAAATACTCAAAAATCTTTTATTTTATACTATTAATAAATCAATAAATTAAATGCATTACTTATTGGATTACTATTCCTCTCTACCGAGACATCATTATCAAAAACTCTACCAATCCATATATAGTTCCAGCAATCCTACTCCTCCTATTTTGCTATTTCTGTTAACAAGGTTTGTGTGTATGTTATTTTTATGTTTTGTTGTTGTATTAATAAGATGGATAATTTTTCGGATAGATCCACCACCTTCACTGTGCCTCAGCTATTGTGAAAATTGGTGAAGCCACTTATTTTGTAGTATTTCAATATTGTCTCATTAAAAATGAAAATTACTTTCTTATGGGGACAATTGATTGGATTTCAGTTTATGTCTTGAGCAAGCAGTACTTGGTGGCTAGAATCTGAATTATCAAAAAAACGAAAAACTGTAATGATATAAATATTATTTGTGTTTTATTATAGTTTTAGATGGATCATGACTGCTGACTTACCCTAAGATGATTCCTTGTTGGAACTTTTATTTATTTATTTTTTATTATTAACTATTTCACAGTGATAAAAATATTTGTATTTGCAATAATCAAAATTCATATGGTGAATTATTAGTTAAATCTAATTTCTTTTTTTTCAATCAGGTAAGGGAAGGTTTACTTGCTCTACATGTCACCGAAGTTACTCCAGAAGGCAACATCTACAAAGGCATGTCAAATATGAGTGTGGAAAACCTCCTTCATTCATTTGCCAATATTGTCACAAGGGATTCACCCAAAACTCATCACTTAAAGTTCATATTTTTAATAAGCATTCAAATTTTTGTGTTAACATATAAATGTTATTTTCAATATTGGGTAGGACTGCTTTACACACACACTCGTGTATGGATTATGTTTATTTAAATATTTATTTTCTTTTATTTGAATATTGGGAGCGGGGTAGCTCAGTGAGCAAGGCACTGCGCTACTAATCTCAAGGTCCCGGGTTCGAGACCGGCTGAGGCAGATAAATTATTTATTCTGTATTCAGTCGCGGATCGACCCTGTGGGACCGGGGGACCCTCCTGGGGCTCACCCAGCCTCTATAAAGTGGGTACCCTTAATTGGGGGAAAAACCTGGCGGTTGAGCATGATCTCGGCCAAATCACCTCCTTACACAACCGTTGGCTTAGAAACAGTACGGTCCTTACCCAAGTTCTGAGCCCAAGACCAAGACCCTTCACGGGTTGTAGTGGTACAGGTTTTTTTTTTATTTGAGTATTATTTTAAATTTAATTTTGAAATGAATGATTTTTTTATAAAACTAGCGAGGGGATACCTACAATTAAAATTATTTAACAATGATTGACAATGACACATTTAAGGATTATTGACAATTAGAAACAGAAAAAGATTAAAATTGCAATTTTCTTATTACATCCTAAAAAAAAATTTAATATATATATATATATATATATATATATATATATATATATATATATATACACGCACACGCTAGGTTGTTCATTATATAATCGGGACCATATTATGTATAATGTAATTGATCATGGAAATAAATCAAAAAGATTATGATTTATTTTGAATGCCCCCGACCATCAACTTTGTATTTAGTATAAGAAACATTCTTTACAAACATAAATTATTATGAAAGCATAATTTTGTTAAGATCACTATACTTTTTTATACAGATTATTTGATACAATGTTTTTTGTTTTTTTATCTCATCGTTACGCTGAGATCCCATAATAAAAAATGCTATTATATTAGAAAGATTCAGTCTTCCATTTAATTATATCGAAATTAGACCTTAACTATAAATAATAGACATATATAGGAAAAGACAAATAAAGGAGGATGTTGTCTGTACCAGGACAAACAGTAGAACTAGAAAATATGGTTTTGTCAAATTAATTTTTTTATTTAATAACTAAGGTGTCAATCCACTTCAAATCAGCCAATTTAATTTGAAAAAGTTGCTGACAAAATTTGTTTATTATTTAATCTATGTTTGTATTATATTCAGAAAGTTGAAAACAGATATTCATTCATTTTTTAGATGTCCAATTTTTTTTTTTTGAGCACCCATTTTGTATTGGTGTGTCAGCCTATTTTGCATTTTATAGAGGTTTGGGTTAAATGAAAAAATAGGTAAATGTTAATGTTTTCAAAATAAAAATCTTCTCTTTTAAAATTAAAAAAGTTAATAATAAAACTAAGACTCACCTTCAATTTTTGTTTTTTTTGGATATAGTGCTTATAGTATGTTATATTATTTCCCTAAAACGTTTCAGGTCTGAGAGTTATATCCTTTGTGTTTAATGGGTCTTCAAATATTGTGATTTTTCTAAAATCAGATATATTCAATCTAAAATATCTCAGAAGGGGCACGCTTTAAAAATCCAAAATTTTCGGAAAGCTAGGTCTCAGTGGTGAAATTTTAACCACTTATTATAACACAAGCGTGCCCCTTCTGAGATATTTTAGATTGAATGTACCTGATTTTAGAAAAATCGCTATATTGAAGACCCATGAAACTCAAAGGATGTAACACTCAGACCTGAAAATTTTTAGGGAAGTAATATACTATATGCACTATATCAAAAAAAAAAAAAAAAAAAATTGAAGGTGAGTCTTATTTTTATCTTTAACTTTTTTAATTTTAAAAGAGAAGATTTTTATTTTGAAAACATTAACATTTACCTATTTTTTTTGTTTATATACAATTAAGTAGAGACCTGAATACGAGACGAAAATTATTTTGCATTTTATGGTCTTAAACAGGTTTTTGGTTTGAACCAAATATCTTCAAAAACTAAGGAACCTACAGAGTTTAATGTAAACCTCTCTAAAATGCAAAATAGGCGACCTACCAATACAAAATGAGCGCTCAAAAAAACTAGACTTCTAAAAAATTAATAAATATTTGTTTTCAACTTTTTGAACAGAGGTTAAAAAAGAAGAAAATAAATACATTTTTTCAGCAACCTTCGTTGATTGATTGATTTGATATGGATTGACCTCAAGATACATTTTTAGCAAATAAATATATTTGTAAGTTTAAAACTATAGAAATTCATTTATTCAGTTTTATTATTAATTAGTTCAATAAAACCTTTTTATTAAAATACTCGAATCTTTTACTTTATTTTATTATTAAATTCGTAAATCAAATAATGCAATATATGTGTATGTGTTGAAACAACATGGTACTCGAGCAGCACTTCGCCATGTTCGAAAATAATATTTGAGCCAGATGTCAATGTTGGCGTGATTTTGACCTATGATGGTTTAACTTTATTTCATAGTAAATCTTAATATGTTAAGATGTACTATGTAAAGTTACTCTTACTGGAGTAAGTTGGTTAATCACAGCCATCCCACTCTTCCTGTCCTTAATAGAGAAAATTCCCGATAAACAAAGCAATATTTTGAATTATTTTTCATATTTCTTCCTTTTTTTTTTTAATCATATAATATTTTAAAGTAATACAAATATATACATTTAATACTATTAAAACTTATTCTGCAATGCATTAGTTGTTTTGTTTTTTTTATTTAGGATTTCTTCACTTATGAAGTTTTCCTCAACCAAATTCCTCCTAAAGCCTCTTTCTCCATTTCTTTCTGTCCGTAGTCTCCTCTTCCGTCAATCCATGGCCTGCCATGCTTTCATCTGCTTTTTTTTCTCCACTGTATTCGGAGCCTTCCTCACTTTCTTTTACCTTCTGCCTCCTATTCCATCATCAATTTCGGTATTTGACTTGAAACCATCTGTTTTAAGTGACCATACCATCTTAATCTTCTTTCTTCTATCACTTATATGATGTTTTTTTTAACTTTCATTCTTTTTCTGATTTCACTGTTCCTAACATGATCCATCCTAGAAACCCTGGCAGATCTCCTCCAGAAATCCATCTCCATTGTCAAAAGTCATTTTTTCTGTACTCTATTGAGGGTCCAAGTCTCAGAACCATAATACATTAAACTTTTGACAAGTGCATTATATATTAACTTCTTCGTCTAACTAAGGATATTGCTGCTCCACAGTAGAGAATTCAACATACCAATAGCCTTTCTACCACTGCTGATTCTTTTATTCACCTCAATGTTTGTGGTTTCGTTGCTTTCTAATATTGAGCTAAGGTAGCAAAAATGTTCGAGATTTGCAATAACTGGGTTGCTCACTTCATCCACCTCTGTGCACTTTAATTTTTAATAATTTACGCTTAGTCCCATTGTTTGTATTGGTCCAATACTTTCCTAAACAGATAGCTTGTATCATCTTCATCTTGTGCGATGATCACTCTTCCTGTCCTTATTAGAAAAAAAATCCCGATCAACAAAACAATATTTTGAATTGTTTCCTATTTCTTCTTTTTTTTTTTTGTCATATAATATTTCAAAGTAATACAAATCTATGCATTTATTACAATTAAAACTTATCCTGCAATATATTAGTTGTATATTTATATATTTTTTTTCCTTCAGACAGGAGAAGATACACTTGCTCAACTTGTCAGCGAACTTATTCCAATAGACAAAATCTTCATAGGCATGTCAAATATGAATGTGGAAAACCACCAGCCTTCATCTGTCAATATTGCAACAAGGGATTTGTTCGAAAGGAACATATGATATTGCATGTTTATAGTAAACATGGTGTAATCAATAAATGAATTATTTTATTCTTATGATGTATACTTTGAAAAATTTTGAACATATTTATAAATTTAAAAGAATGAAAAATGCTTTTTAGTATTATTATAAATTGGTGTATTTTCCACGAAGAACATTGATTTTATGTATCAAAAATTTTATTGACAACTGTCTAGAATAATTAAACCAGCTACTTTTAAGTAACTATCAGTGACCTTTCAGTAACAGTGATCGTTACCAAATATAATATGACAAATAAAAACTATTTATATATATATATATATATATATATATATATATATATATATATATATATATATATTTATGTTAATGAAACATTTAGGTATTTTATTTACAAATTATAAACCAGCAAACATTTATCAGGAACAATATTAAGGGGACCAACATAAATAAATAAAATGGCTATATTTAATTTAAATTTTCTTATGTTGAACCACGCACCTTAAAATTTTCCTGAGACTTTACTATAATTGAGGCACTCGATTGTAAAACATGGTGTCTACATTTTTTGTGAATTGAAGTTTTTGGCAGCAAATGATTCCTTTTGGCTGATTTCATAGGATGTTGAAAGAATCTGTTGGAAATTTGCTTTCTTTAAAGAATAATATTGACATTTATTTATGATAGGCAGTGCTGGCTGAAGATAAAGCATTGTAACTACCACCATTTTAACATTGTTAAAGTTTTCAGTTTGTTCGTTACCATGTTTTACGACCAAGTGCCTCAATTTCTTTTTGAACATCTTCATTTATCGATTGTATCACAAAATTTCATTATGTGTACTTCACTACAACATACTTCTCCATGTAGAATATCTTTCAATATAAAAAAGATCGGGCACTTTTTTCATCTTTTAATTTTTCATATAGTTGGTGCAACTTCATTTTTCTAACTCGTTATAACTGGTTATACTTATGTATAAACATTTGATCACAAATCTCATATTAATAATCACTAACGATCATTGTAGTTACTGCAAAGTAACTGGTGAACGTATTCTATAAAAGACCCCAACTGTCTCACAATACTCTTATTGTGTTATTATCGTGATTATTAACATATACATATGCAATAAAATATTATTTATACCTCAATCAATATTTTTATTTATAATTTCGACTAATATAGGAAGAAACATAAATAATTAGCTTTAAATTTCTAATTAAAACTTTTATGAAAATATGCAGGAATCTTTCATTTTATTTTGAATTATTTCTAAGATTTTTAAAAATTATTTACTCTTCCAAAATTAAACAAATGTATGTGTTAGCTATAATTTTCAATTAAATTTGTGACATTAGTCATTTCTAATATTCTTTTCTTTTATTTTTGTTCTTCAGAGAAAAAAAGGTATACTTGTTCTACTTGTCAGCGATCTTATTCCAATAGACAAAATCTTCATAGGCATGTCAAATATAGGTGTGGAAAACCACCAATATTCATCTGCCAATATTGCTTCAAGGGATTTGTTCGAAAGGAAGAGATGACACTCCATATTTATTGTAAACATCTCGAAATCAATAAATGAATTATTTTATTCTTATGATATATGCTTAGAAAATTTTTGAACATATTTTGTTAGTTTAAAACCACGAAAAACGTTTTTTAATGCCATTATAAATTGGTTTATTTTCCACTGAGTGTATTTCTGCTATCATTGCTTTTTGTGTATCAAGAATTTCTCGAACAACTGTCGAAATGTCTGTTACAATTGCTAACATACTCAATAAAATCTTACTTATACTTCAATCAGTATTTTTATGTATAGTTCCTACATGAGATAAGATAAGACATGATTAATAAGCTTTTAAATCTAATTAAAACTTCGTATGAAAATACTCAGGAGTCTTTTTATTTTATCTTGTTGAATTATTTAACTGGTTTCTAAAAATTGTTTACTGTTCCAAAATTAAACAAATATTTGTATTAGCTGTACTTTAAATTAAATTTGTGGCATTAGTCATTTCTAATTTTTCTTTTCTTTTCTTTTTGTCCTTCAGAGAGAAGAAGGTATACTTGCTCTACTTGCCTGCGAACTTATTCCAATAGACAAAATCTTAACAGGCATGTAAAATATGAGTGTGGAAAAGCTCCCTCATTTAAATGCCAATACTGTCATAAGGGATTCACCCAAAACCATGCACTTAAAGTACACATTTTTAGTAAGCATTCAAATTATAGTGCTAACATACAGGTTTGATATATCAACTTGGCTCGGAAAAAATAAATCTTGTTCCTTTAAATATGTATTTTCTTTTATATAAGTGTTGTTTCTAATTATTTTAGATCTATAATGTTTAGTGAAATTATGTATAGTGTACCTATGATTAATACTACAATTAAAATTTTCAATTATGCATACTGTAAGAGCACATTTTATTATATAACATATTATACTTGACACATTATTAGCCATGGATATTGATCAAGAAGATGAAAGTGATCAAAACGAAATATCCAATAGTTCTGTTTTTATTTTGAACATCCCTGACCATCGTCTCATTTATATCATTAGTGTGCATTTACTAGAAGAAGGATTCTCTACAAACTTACAAAACATTATTTTATTATAACTTTATTATAATATTGTAGAAAAATTATACATATGTTTTATCTCATCTTCCCTCTTATATCTTCTATGGAATTAGTTTAAGGAACATTTTTGGTGTATTAATTTTGTCAATAAAATACTTGAGCTCATTAAAAAGAAAAAAAAAAGAAAAGTTTATTAATATAACTGACAACTATTCTCCTTAAAATAAAATTTCTTAGGGAATAGCAAATATGATTTTCATCATGATGACGATTTTGGTTTTTTTCATTTTCTCATGTTTTTGACCCTCTTTGCAGGTTTTCTATTAGGTCAATAAACAAATATTTAAAAAAAAGAGAAGGAAGGTACATCTTGGAGTCTAGTCAACATTATACTGATGTATACCAATAGTATATAATATTATTATGATTAATAATGTTGTTTTGGTTAATAAAATTGGCTCTTACACATTATATTTTGAATTTACATTCAACATTTTTCGAATGAGTTTCCATTAGTTTATTTATTGATGACAACATAACTTATTTAGCAAATGCTTCCTATTCTAGGAGCCTGGTATGATTTCAAAATATATAATATTAGTAATATAGAAATTCAGCATATTAGTCTAGTATTTGTATTTTTTGAATTAAAAAAAAAAAGTGACACAAACACCTTTAAGGGATAAGACCTGATTCAGTTGACATATAGGATTACTCCCAATCTTATAATTTTGGATTTTCAGACTGATCCAGTACTTATTTATTTAACTACTCAGTTACCTGTGAGTTCCTGAATGGGCCTTGTATATTTTATTTTAAACCACTCAAAACAAGAGTTTAAGGATGAAAGAAAGTGGATTAAAAACCACGTAGAAGAGATAGCATAGAAACTTTTAAACAACCATAACAAAAGCTTGGTGGTATGGCCTAGGACAAAAACTTTAAGAAGGAAGTTTGGGAGAATAGAGAAATTACTTCACGATTGGTCCCCATTGGTAGTTAAACCATATCTCTCATAACAGAAGACATTTAGACTATGTCTCTGGTAATGTAAGGCCTATACAGACGAATAACCAAATAAAATTTATTGAAATAATTTATTCATTCTGTTTAAAAAAGGCTGCTTGTGTCAATCTATATTTTTAATATTGGGTACATAGTTAATGAAACTTGTATTTGTTGTATGTTCTCGTTATCCAAATAACATAGCTATGATATATTTTTTTAATTTATTTTTAATATATATATTCTATATGTTTAAAAAATATAAGGAATTAATGATTAGTTTTAATTTTGGTAACACTAATGTTCTTTTATTCTCTTTCAGATTCACAAGAAGAGGGCCATTTTTGTTATTCTTGTGGGCGTAGATACAAATATAAACAACATCTCAATAGACATTTAAGATATGAATGCGGAAAGGCTCCTTCTTTTTTATGCCCTTACTGTCCAAAAGGGTTTAGTCGTAAACATTCGCTAACTCTTCACATTTTCAATAAACATAAAAATTTTAAAATGTCATAAAATTTATATTTTTATTTCTATAGCTACAAATGTGTTTTAATGTAAATAATACCGTTGGTAGAAAATGTTTGTGGTGTATTTAATAAAAATCTATCAAGTTTATTGTTTAATTTTTATTTCCAGAATGAGATAAATAGAGATTTGTTGATGATGTATGTATTTTTAGAGTTCCTTATTACATTTACTCTTGGAAGTTGTAAGTTTCGGTTCCTATCAAATTTTATAAGTTAAAGGATTTCTCTTGTTCATCACTTTATTCAGATTTTCTTCAGTAATTCATTTTTAGTGCATTTTAGGTAAAACTTAGATACAACTAATTTTAAAAAACATAAAATTTCCTGCAACTTTTATTAGTAATATTGTGTTAAGTTCGGAACAGCTACAGAGATACAGAGCCGTAAACATCTGGAAAATGCCAAAAAAATGCTGAAACTTAGATTTTCAGTATTTCAGTGAACTTTTTAGTGCAATTTAATGAAAAATACATAATAACTAATCTTGTAGATGAATAAATTTCCTATAAGATTAATACAAAATATTTGTAATTACTCTAAACAGCCACCAAATGATATTGAAATAACAATCTTAGATAAAGGAAAATTGTTACTTCAATATTTTTTGGCACCTGTTGAGAGTAATTACAAATATTTTGTATGAATCTTGCAGGAAATTTACTCCTCTGCAAGATTGGTCATTAGGCACTTTTCACTAAATTGCACTAAAAAATAGTTATTTAGGCAAAACTACTGAATATCTAAGTTTTAGCATTTCCTTGCAGATGCTTGCGGACCGGTTCCTCAGTAGCTGTTCCGAATTTAAAAAAATAGTTCAGATAAAACATTCTGGAAATTTAATGTTCTGTAAACTTTTTAATAACAAAATTTGACCTGAAGTGTACTGGAAGCGAGTTACTGAGAAAAATCTGAAAAAGTCCTATATCTCTTAAATTGTTATTTATAATAGTTATTAAGGCGAAACCACTAAATAAGTAAATGTTTGCATTTTATGTCCCCAAGTTTTCCAGATGTTTAAGGCTCCGTATCTCAGTAACGAAAAAGTTCCGAAAATAACACAATATCACCGATAATAGTTGGCTGATTTAAATAATGACCAGGAGGAGCTGGGCCAAGAAAATTGTTGTCTGATTTCAAGAATTTTTTTGATCGTGTAGGCCTTAAGTACTTTCAAAATAGACTGGAAATATGAACATCTTCCACCCTAGATCAGTTCTTATAAAATTTTATCGGTCAGCGAATTGGTCATTTTCGTTACAAATTTCAGATTTTCATCTGAAACTGGCTTCTAGTACTTTTTAGGTAAACATTTTACACCACCCATTTTAAAGAACGTTGAAATTTCCTGCAACTTTTATCTGTAAAATTTTATTTAAAATAAAAGGACCCGTGAACATCTGGAAAAAGCCAAGAAAATGCAAATAGTTTTATATTAATCAGCTTAATAATTTTTTTTTTTAATGTATTTTATATATTTTTAACTTTAATGGTAATGAAGTCAGGGAAAGGAAGAGGGGGGTAATTATTTTAAAGGCATGAATAGTATCTTGGGTCTAATGAAACTGAAATATTTTATGTCAAGTGGAGCTATTTAGTATCTCTGAGATTAATTTAGTGGACCTCCAATATCTTACGTTAAAATGATTAAATATAGAGTACATATGCATCAGTTATAGTATTTGAGTATTTTTAATTTACTTTAATGAAAATGATGTAACAATTTAATTTTTTCTTTAGGAATGCTACAGGAAAGACACAACTGCTCAAACTGCTACCGATCTTATAAACATCGGCATCATCTATTGAGACATATAAAATTTCGCTGTGGAAAACCTCCTGCTTTTCATTGTCAAAGTTGCAATAAGGCTTTTCACCGAAAAGATGTTTTAGAAGTACATTTCCTATCTCAGCATGCTAATTTAATGTAATTTAACACCTTGTATAACATTAATAAAATCATTATTCAAATTAGTTAATTACATGTTGGCTTGTCTTAAGTGTTGAATATTAGTAAGTTAAATAAAGTTTTATTCATAGACACAAGGTGATTGTATTGAAAAATTATTTTAAAAATTATTGACAATAGTAGTTTTATTAAACTGTTACAAATTTTGTTAGTATATGTTGCTGCAATTATATCTGATGACAGACAATGTCTGGAGAAAATCTGTTTTTTTTTTTGTATATTTATTAATATGTTTCATCCTGTCAAGCTGCTTTGATTTTAATCTTAGCATTGTACAAATCTTGAAATTATTGTTCTTAAATATAGGTTTAATTTTTGTTTCTAGACAAAAATAAAATTATACTCCTTTTAAATACCTATTTCAATTTATTTACTTACTTCAGAGTTTTTTATTTCCCGTTTTGTATAAATAATGAAAAACTATCATGAATTAAATTCTATTATATTGCTAACATTATTTTTGCATTACATTGAAATTAACAGCAGCATTTAAACAAATTAAAACCCGGATATAAAATCTTTTATATCTTACAATCCTATTCGTCCTAAGGGACGGAATGTACTAGCATATCTACTTAAGCGCATTGATGGGTTGTAAGTGAAGTTGACGCCCATGAATATTGAAACTTGGTGTTGTTGTCGGGCGCTTTCAGTACCCAAACGAAAATGAAGACTCTTCTTTAGTCAATACATTAATTTACTGTATGTAAGTTTACATGCACAGATGCGAGGAGCTTTCTGTATTGTGACATGCACAGATAAATGGGACAGAATGTGCTGGCGAGAGGCCGCAGCATGTAATAGAAGAAACCGACTACTACACCAAGGTTCAATATTAAAAGGCGTCAACTTCACTAACAACCCACCAATGTGCTTAAGTAGATATGAAAGTACATTTTGTCTCTTAAGACGAATAGGGTTGTAAGATTTAAAAGTTATTTCCGTAGTCGGGGTTTTTATTTTTTATTAAATTAAATTTTATTTAACGATTTAGTTTTTCAAGTATTGGCTATTTATAATTTATTACCATATGATCATGAACTTAAAAATGATATAATAAGAAACATGAACAATAAGCCGAAAATACTTAAAACATAATGATAATGAAATATTTTTTCAGTATTTTGAGCTCTCAATGTTTCAAAACATTCAGGGGAATTCACTGGATAATTTGAGCTATCAAACTTTAAAATTTGTCACACAGCTCATTTAAAAAATCATTAGTTACCCTCAAATGGTCAGATTTAATACATTTCCCTCAAATGGACAGATTAAATACATTTAATACAACATTTCTTTAGTATTTTGAGCTCTCAATATTTTAAAAAATTCATGGAATCACAATGACTAATTTGACCCATCATGCTTGAAAACTGGTTGAGCCATTCTTTCAAAAAATTGTTGGATACCCTCAAAAGGGCAGATTAAACACATTTACTTCAAGGTTTCTTAACTATTTTGAGCTCAAAATGTTTCAAAACATTTTTGGGATCACAACGAATAATTTGAGCCATTAAACTTAAAATCAGTTGAGTCGTTCGCTCAAAAAATCATTAGATACCTACTAACGGTCATGCTAACCACATTCCCCTCCTTGTGGCTTCGCCGTAATCAGGTAAAAATATAACAAGAAAATGTACTCAAAAGAGTTGTATGAAATTAAAATGACATGTGAGGGAATACCTTTATCTATGCACTGTCACTAGCTCAAATAATTTTCAGATGCCTGGTATGGCTATCGGGAATCAATTAATGAATAGTGGGTTTGGAGTTTTGATACAAGAATGTATAAATTGTAAAGATAACGTTTTATTAGAATTAGATTTTATAATGTTATGGTATTGGGTCTAGTCGTTTGGTGTGAAGGAAAAATTGCATCCAAAGTTTAATTTAATAATATTTGGTAATTTCGTATAAAATTTTGCAAGAAGGTGAGATTGATTAGAGTGAAGTTAGATCATACTTAAAAAAAATGTCAGTTAGTGTTATATGAAAGTGAAATGTTATTAGAATCAAGTTAACTACATTTTAAAATTATTTTTATTATTTTAAGCATAAAGAATGGGCTTACATAATTTTATTTAAAGAAGAAAACTGATGAATATAAAAATGAATAGTATATTAAATCAAATGTGCAGTGTGACAATGCCAGTTTAAGTGCAGAAAACAAATAGAAAATGAAATTTTCTTACACATATTAAAAAATTAACTTTTAATGAAATTGAAATTCCTTAGGATTTGTCTATAAATCGATTCGAATTTTATTTTCAAAATGCTCTGGTCAAACTTTGATTTACATGTAGTATTACAGGTACTACACTACAGTACTTGAAATTTCAAGATCATAACCCAAAACTGCTAAAACATGTTTTGACCCATTTTATCCCTATTTATGACCATTACTTATGTATAGGTATATGCAATATATCGAACATAGAGGCTGTACATGCATAGCCTATATTCAAATAGCCTGTATATTGTAAAACTTAGCCAATCCCATACAGTTATATCCATGATTTACAATACACGATTAACTATCATATGCTCTACAAATAAAATAATGTTCAAAAATATATATAAATGCTATCAATATTTTCCCCCTTTTAATTGCTTATGCTTGTAATCTGAAGTTTTTTCTTTAACAGTCTGTAACAATAATTCCAGTAATTGTTATCTCAAGCATTTAGAACCATCAACACAGTAAACTATTATTTTCTATTTGGAAAAATAAAATCATTAACCAGCTTCCATTAATTTTTTTAGTAAAACTCCAGTTGCGTGATCCCAACAACTAGATTTTTAAGACCTGGCTGTAATTCGAGCTGCACATGACCACAATAAATACTCAAACCAATGAATCCTTTTCAGTTGAGGTCAGGGGCTTACCATAATTTAAATTATTACTGCTTTAATTAGATTACAGCTGTCAACTTCTACTCACTACGCTCGCTCAAGAGGTGAACAAACCCCCACTGGGTCGTTTTCAATTGAGATCGGGGCCTTAACATAATTCAAATGTAGTTATTTATGTAATGGGAAAATTTTTTTTCCAAATCTAGGTAAATTTTTTGGTCAACAAACAAAATTGATTTGTATTATTACAGAATTTGTTTTCTATAATTCAGCATGGTTATATTTATAGTAGGTAATTTTTTTTTTTTAATTCTGTTATTATTTGTGAATATACTTTCATTTTATTCCTCTTATTTTTTTAGTATTAAAGTTTGATAATTTATTAATCTAGGTAAGGAGCCTGAAATTATATTTTTCTCTCAACTAAAATCCATAAATGAAGATATCATTTTAGAATAAATAAATGCCGTTTTGTAAATCCTAAAAGTTTTAAAACTAGGTATAAATCATATACAACCTATAAATTAAGTAAAATAATTATAAGAAACACCAAAAATATTATCATAAATTATTAGATTATATAAACCATAACCTAGTCAAGCTCTTAATATACAATATGTGTCGGGAGGAACAGACCAAACTACAGAAGTGGGTTGCACCCCGGAAAATAATTTAAAAAACTCATGTTCTTATCCAATTTTCATTTGTTTAAATTTTATTGGCTAGTTGCAAATAAACCAAATTTCACAAATAAACAATATTTCATGCATGTATTAGCATTTCTGCATTAGCATGGTTTTGTTTACAACAGATTATAAACAAGTTACAATCAGATTAGAATATATGTTAATTGTGCCAGTTATCATCAGAGTGATTTCATTCTTATTTTCGTTTGTATTATTAAAGTCTTACAAAATGCCAAACACCTATTCACATAGAGAATATGCAAATATGTTGTTTGTTTATAGTTTTTGCAAAGGGAGTGCTACAGTTGCTGCTGAGGAATATTGGCAATGGTTTCCTCATCCCAGACCTCCTGATAAAAAGGTATTTATCAGAGTTGTCAACAAACTGTGCGAGAGCGAAACACTTGCCAGAGCTATAACTTCCGAATGAGCTACTTCCCAAGGTTTAGAAGAAGTAGAAAATATTACAAGTGTACAATTGTATCTTTGATTTTGTTATCAAAGACTAACCTTACTTCAGACAAACTCAGGTGCGTTTGGCACATTTGATGTACAGTCAGATCTTAAAACCTCCGCCATTATGGGGCAGCGATACTGGAGTATTACCATTTTTTCTTCTGCTCATTAAAAAAGTCTGTCATAATATTTTAAAATTGTCTTTAAATAATATCAATTTGTGTTTTGTTTTTTTTTTTGTGGTTTTTTACTTAGATCTAGGTTAATTGTGGCTGCAAATACTAAAAAAAAAGTTTAGAAATTTCTAAAGAACTAGGAGAGAACAAAGTTTAAAATTACACAACTACTATACTTAAAAATGTTTCAATTTAATCGTCAAATGTGATATTTTTTTTATATTTTAGATAAAAAATGTTGATGAATCATGCTAACAGATGAAATATGAAGTTTATAAAATATATGACTAGATGTAGAATGACAGTAAATAGAATAAATAGACATTCAAAGTAAGCACGAGCAATTATAAACAAGATAAATAAATTTCGAATCACCAAGATAATACATCATTTACCAATATTATTGATGCATCAATTTAAATAACCTTTGGACAGACACTTATGTTTTTATCAAAGGCATTCAAACTGATTCTTAGTTTGCTCATAACATTCACCAAAAATGCATTAATCTGTCCAAGTAGTCAGAGAGAACACACAAAACCATGCAATAGAAGAGCAGCTCTTCAATGAAAATATTAATTTTTTTTAAACACATAATAAAAACAAGATACTTATTATTAAGATTTAAAAAAAAAAAAATGTGTAAATTAAATAGCTTTTACCAGTACAGATGTCTTCTCAGAATAAAAATATATAAGGACGCGGTTTTGTGGATCTTTAAATTGGCAGTAATAGTCAGTTCCAATCCGTTATTTCCAATCTAAAGGAATATATGCTTAGCCAATAAATACAAAGGCATTGCCTGTTCTAGTCTGTTTAAAATAAATTAGCTTTTACAAAGATGTCAATACATGTTCTTGGTGATTTCACATGTTTCAAATTAGCTGAACTTTATTTCCTATTAAGATTTATTAAAAAGTAGTTACTTTATTCTGGTTGTCATATTGATGGACTTATAAAAAGAATTGCCACATAAGAATACTTTCAGACTACAAAAGAAGAAAAAACATGCATTTGCCTTCCCAAATCCTTGCTTTATTAAAGATTTTGATAAATTATTATTATTAAAACATTAAAGTGCTCATTTTTCCAATAAAAAGTGTCAAATAGTATACAAATGAAAATGTTTATAGATAAGATGATGTAATTCTGGAAGCTTACTCAGATTTGAGTTGTATGTAATAAGACAATTAATTTTCTAATTCATTGGTCATAAGCTGTTTCATTTTTGTATAAATGGTTTATTGTATTATATTTTCTCCGTTTTCTTAAAATAATAAATCTGACTCTTTTTATCAATTTTTTGGCCCTTAATTTATCTAGAGATATGAAAGAAAAGAATGTTATCTTTAGAAACAGTCTAGTTGTTGTGTCTAAGTTGCCTAAGTTGCTGTGTGTGCAGATGTTTTTATGTAATTTTGCACGAACCCAAATATGAATTCACAGCCACAAATTAAGCTCTATTTCATGAAAAATCTAAATATTCTTTCTAAATTTTATCTTTCTTGGCAGGTTCTAAGACAGTTTATATCTATGCTGCCAGCATTAGGCATTGCTTTTGTTTTGGTCATTAAACCTGCAAAGCTATCACAAGTATTTTTTTTTTATTTTTACATCAACATCAATTTTCCTGTGTTACTAGCAGAATATTAAACAATTTATCAATTTCGATTCGATTAATTTCAATTGAGTTAAAACAGTATGATAATTAATGATATAAATATTATGAATTTTAATTATTATTATTATTTTTCAAATAATTTGTGATGAATATAGTAGTTTCTTTAAGTAATAGGCATTGCCTTGCTTAAGAAATCAAAATTTGTTTCAGATTACAATATTTGTATTTATTGGCACTGACTATGTGCTATTTACAACATATAGATTTAAGTATTAAAGTGAAAATTACTGTACTTACGTGATGGATGCGCAGTGAATGTTATTCCACTCTCCCAGTCATCTCTTCCATTTCTTTTTCTTTTTTCATCCTCATTTTCAGCTTCATGTATTACTTCTTCTAAGTAATCTAAAAAATTAAAATCCAAGTATTATTATAATTATTTTTAAAATATTTACTTCATATTATATTTCGGTGTTGGAAAAAGTTGAAATTAACATAAGCATGTTCAACATTCTCTGGTCATTTGTCTCATGTGTATCTAAAGTTTTCATCATTGTTAAGGTTTTTAAAAAGAAATTTTGGAGAATGGAATCATATTTGGTCTGTTTCATTAAAATCACCAAGCCCTCATAGATTTGTTCCCCTCATCATTCCCCACAACTATAAACGAATACTCAGTACTGACCACAAGTTGACACAAATTCTTACTGAGCACAGTCAAACTAAACAATGCTTAACACGCTTTAACATAATACACGATGCCAAGTGCCCACACAACGAACAAATACACAATTTTAAACACTTAATTTATGATTGCAGACAGCTAGACAATATTCGGGCAAGATTAAACCAGAACGTTTTAGTAAAATGTGGCACTTGGCCAGAAACAGAACAGGAACTGATAACAAAATTTAAAAATGACTTCATTGAATTTATTAAAAAATTAGACTTTTAAACAACTTACTGAAGATTTTAGGAAGACAGTTTAATTCAGACAGCTTGGCGAACCTTGCTTTCTTTATCAATTTTCTTTAATAATTTTTGTTTATTTTATTTTATAGCTTATATTTATATTTAATGTTATATGTATATATATATATATATATATATATATATATATATATATATATATATATATATATATATATATCTGTAAGATGTTATTTAAATATCAGGTACTATGTTATTTGTAAATGAAAATTTTTAAGTTAAATAAATTACCATGACTGAACTGCTTTGCTGAACCATTTTGCTGTATTCCTGGAAAGCTGACATGATTTTTCCCATCCTGGAATCATACAATTTTTCTTTGAAAATAATTTTCATTGAAGAAGGTATTAAAAATTGTAATATTGCATACTAAAAATAGTATCAGTAATCATAGTTCAAAGAATTCAAAAGAAATTAATCTGTTTCCTTGTACTTACTTTTAAACGTTTACTTCTCTTGTGATGATGCCTCCTTTGATCTCCTACCAATCTTCTTATGTTCATATGCATTCTGTAGTTAACTTGTGTTGAAAGGTCTCTATCGTTGACCGCATGCCTTGAATAGCTTAAGCGTCTATGCTGCTTTCATTTAAAAAAAAAAAATATATCTATATAAGTTAGTAAATTAAAGATTTAAAACTAATTATAAACTAATAATAAATTACATAGCTCATTAACTGTCTTAATTATAACTTTCTATTATAGTAGAAAAAAAATCATACGCAGTATACAATCACTATGGTTGTATTTTTACTAAAATACATAATTGAAATTATCAAAATGAATATCTAATAAACATAATGGATGGTGTATATGCATAAGATTTCATGACATTATTAAGCAAAACCAATTATTTGAAATTAAAATAAAATCTATACCCTTCTATAAGGCTGCACCAATTCTTCTGCAAGTAGGTGATGTATCTTGGCATCAGTTAGATCTTTTCTGGAAGGATTGTACTCAAGTTCTTGTAGATCGATGTTCCATGTACTAGTATCCAGTTGTGAGTAACTGAAAGAGGAAGATCTAATAGACATTAATGATAAAGCTAAATTCATTTTGCTCTAAAATTATAGACCATTATGAACAAACGCATTAAATATTTCTTATAAGATTTATTAATACTGATTCACTTCATGAACACATTTATGTGTATTAGACAACAATAATAAGCCAATTTTAATATTATTTTTCATAGACGATTTGTTTTGTTTTTAATTTAATTTTTCAGACACTGTGTCTAATTTTTTCATGAAGTTACTCATTCAACCTCAAGTAATAAGATTTGCTAAGAGGTTTAAGTACTTGTAGACAAAAATCTTAAAAGTCGTAAAAAT
This sequence comes from Rhaphigaster nebulosa, assembly GCA_948150685.1. Taxonomy (NCBI): domain Eukaryota; kingdom Metazoa; phylum Arthropoda; class Insecta; order Hemiptera; family Pentatomidae; genus Rhaphigaster; species Rhaphigaster nebulosa. Next base: position 109,030,020 of record OX411309.1, on the reverse strand, counting down.
CCAGGTAACAAAATCCATGGTTCATAATTAATGATGCCATCCACTACATACAAACAGCCTATTTGTTCCCTTAGCAAAACTTATATCGATTAATGAAGTAAGATTATCTTAGATTTATCCATTTAATTTTAAATAGGCATTTAACATTGTTCAGTATTGATAGCATATTATTAAACTTAACATTTTTTTCTGAATAATATTTTCTGTTTTTCAAAAAATTAATCCATGCAAATTTTAAACTAATAACAACAAATAATTATACTAAATTTTAAAAAAGCAGTTGAACAATTTAATTTAATTTAATTTAAGAGATAAGCATACAAATGAATGATTATTACTTTGTTATTTTATCTAAATGCAGAATAATAATGCAATAATGCTTTATTTGGGTAATTCAAGAAAACATTACTTCTTAATATTTGTATTAATATTAGACCTTAATTAATTTAGCAAGTTACCTGCCATTGAGATTGCCTGTAGTGTAGTTTCTAAAGATAGCAGACATACTTTCTGTTCCAGATATATTTCCTATAGTAGAAGCATTTCTTCTCATATAGTCTATCGCGTCTCTCATGGCTAATTTAGAATATGTTTCCAGTATCTTGGGCTCCGCTCCTTGATGATTCCTCAATAAGTAAGGCCTTATAAATTTATTGTCGAATCTCTTGAACCTATTAAAAAAATTCTGACTAAGAACAGGACAAATAGTAACACTAACTATAGTAACACTGACAAATAGTAACACTGACTATATACTCGTATATATATATATATATATATATATATATATATATATATATATATATATATATATATATATATATATATATATATATATATATATATATAGCATTAAAATAATTATTTTAAAATTTCCAGAAAAAATATTAATAGTAAATATAAGTCAGTTCACAGTTACAAAATTCCAGTGGTTAATTTTTTGTAATTTTCAAGTTGTTGGTTTGAATTGTGCTTCCATAAGTAACAGCTACTTCTAATGATCATTCCGATTTTAAAATTTAGAATATTTTTGTTAGGGTTTTTCACTTAGACTATGTTTTCCAAGATTCTAAAACTAATATTATTACATAGAAATAGTGAATCTTTAAAAACTTACTTTTCTCTAGGTTAATGCTATTGATTTGAAGTAATATTGTAGCTTTTTATTAAATATTATTGTATTATATTGCTTTGAGATTAAACATATCATACTTAATCCACTACACTATATTTACAACATTTTCAATTGATTTTTAATAAAAATTTAATCTCAAAAAGTAATGGTTCTTTTATTATAATATTAGCTGTGTCCCGCAGTTTCACTCGTGTTAAATTTGGATGAACCCCTAAAATACAAAATAACTTTTAAAATAATAATCTATAATTACGTTGTTCAGTCTCATTTGTTACATACATTTTCAAGGAATATTATCAAAACGACAATCAATTTTTGTAAACGGTAATAAAGTTTCATTTAAATTAGTTTTAGTTTTTCACACTTATTATACTAGCTTACCTTCCCGTTTGATTTACAATATAATATTTTCACACTTATTAAAAAGTATGTGTTGTTAACTTGCTTCCACGGATATAAAGTTGTCATGATAACAACACACACGGAAAAAAGTTGTACACTTAATTTATTTATGGCTACTGCTCCATTCATATGGGTTGTCGTGTGATGACATAAATCCTAAAGCCTTCCTCAATAAATGGTCTAATACAAAAATAATTTTTTTAATTGGACTGTTAATTCCTAAAATTAGCACTTTTAAAGAAACAAACTCATCAGTTTTAAATATTAGCACTGATGTAGAGCTTTTGGGCTTTTCAATGGATCAAAATGTCAGAAATCACACACTGAATTCCAATAATTGTTGTAGGTTCTTCTTTGACTTTAATTCAATTTCACACTTTTTACCATCAAAATACTTAATTTTGAATAGAAACTGTTAAATTTCCTTTTGTTTGTAGAGATCTATGCAGAGCATTTATCAGTTTAATAAAAATGGAATAAATATCCATGTTTTTAATTTAGACATTAATTAATTACATTATTAAATTAGACATTGATTTATTTATAAATAAATAATTTTAAAAAACTGCATATTGTCCGTAAGTGACAACTATCATACTTATCCCTAAGATGATGGTTGCCATGGTGACCTAAGATATCTTCAATGCCCGTCATTACATGGTCCATAAACTGAAATAAAAATGAATACACTAAATAATGAAAAAGACAATTTTAATTAAGTAAAGAAATGATATATAAACTTGTCTTTTCGAATTGCTTTCAATATTTTGTAAATAAATTATTCTAATTTTTTACTTCCTTGTACGAAGTAAAGGAAGTATTGTAATCGCGAAAATTTTCAGTTTTCAGATATCCATTTTGACCATCCCTGAATCCTATTTTGACTAGTTTCGTCGTGGCGTCTGTACTTACCTACGTTCCTACATTCGTATCTCGCATAACACAAAAACGGTTACCTGCAGAAAGTTGTAATTTTGTATTTAGGATTGTTGCAAAATCTAGTTGTGAACCTCCCTTTTTGATCACAGCTTGATTACCGGAAATGGTACTTTACTTGAAGGTCATAATTGATTTCCATCAAAAATTATATTAAATTACTATGGGAAACTTTTCAAATTTAGTATTTATCACTTATATATTGATTTAAATAACATACTAGATTTCGGTATAAATTGGAAAACCGGAAGCGGTACTTTACTTGAAGGTCATATTAAACTTTCATCAAAAATTATATTAAAATATAATTAAAACATCTCAAGTTTGGTAAATAGGACTTTTATATCGATATGAATGTATTTACTATATTTTGGTTAAAATTGGTGGGCCAAAAAGGGTACTTTACTTGAAGGTCATAATAAGCTTACTTCAAAAATTATATTTAAATTAAATACATAAATCATATGTTTCGGTAATAAAGGTCACAAACACAATTTGGTTTCCAATCCAATTAAACATTTTTATTACTTAATTTAAGTGTTAAAATTGAGTGTAAAATACTGGTTTTCCTCTCCATTTGTGTGTGTGTCAATAGATGGATGTCACAAACCCGAATTTCATTTTTGAGATACTGCAAACTTTGGAAACTAGTAACCAAATTCAGGATCATTTTCTGAGCCACCGATTTATAGTTTAATAGGCGTACAAGGAAGTCATGTGTTGTCCACATCAGATATTTTTATTTATAACTTCAAACTATTTTTTTGTTTATTTTTATGAATTTCCAAATTTGAAAAAGTTTAAAGTAATTTGAATAATATATGGTTTGGTTTCCTTACTTTTTCATGTATTCTTTCGTTCATAGTTGGCTTCCTCTTTTCGCCTCGCTTGACATTCAGGATTTTTACTAGAGGTTTGATCGTTATTCCCTTAAATAAAATAATATATATGTAAATCTTTTCAAATGGTTGTAATAATTTTTGTAAAAATGAACAAACAAGGTTAAATACATATTTTTAATGCATGAACAATTAATAATACTCAATGTTAAAATGACAGTTTGTGTGGTTGAGTCTCCTATCAATTTTTTGAAATGGTCAGATTGTATTGCAAATGATGTCAGAAAAATACAGTAAACGATTAAATGGCCACAACCAGCGGAGGAAATTCTTGGAAATTGATGCTGGAGGAAGCCAGGACTCACTTGAATTTGTAGTGGTAAAGTAATAATAATACAAAATAAATAAAAATAAAATTTCATGACAGTAGACACATTCCCTGATCGGAGTGGTGGTTTTCAATAAATATTTTTAACTTATTCTATCAATAAAAATAAACTAAAATTCTGCTTAGTGTTTCAAAAATGATGAAAACATTCACAAAGTAATGTACTCAACAATGCGTTTCATTATTGATAGCAAAATTATACAAAAATAAAGCTTGTATTCTATAATTGTTTAATCAATGCCCTGGTGGTCAAGGATTTCTCTGAAATCAAGTAAGACAAAGAAATAACTTAGTTATAACTAAATCTGGACTTTTAATAGATCTTTGGAGAAGGGCAGTTATATAATCCAGATCGCAAAGGATCAGAAATAAAAGAACAAGAGAACTGATGCAGAAAAACAGAAAAATCCTCACATCAGTAGTATAGAAAAGATTGACCAGGTTTGGACATGTTAAAAGAATAATGTGTTAATTATTAATTAGGAAGTTAATTATAGAATGGGAAGTGAAAAAAAGTAGACTAAGAATAAGATGGAAAAAGTGGTGTAAGTATGATTTTGGAGGTATGTGGTAGCCAAGTTCTGGCATGGTTTAGCAACTGGTCTCAGATTGGCATACCCTAGGTGGAATTTCTTCATTTTCTCTTTAGCCCTCCGAATAGCTGAGTCCATACCTAAAATGAACAAAAGTGGACTGAGACTACAACCATGCCGGATTCCTATCGTGGTTTTAGTTTCCTGAGAAGTGCAGTTGGCAAATCTTACCATGTTTCGTGTTCTCTTGTAGAGACTTTCAACTGTCAGTATATTACCTTGATCGATTCCTTTTTCTCTTAAGATCTCTGGGATATCCGTCTTTCTTACTCGATCGAAGGATTTTGTAAGGTCAACAAACCACACAGGCATTTCCGTTTCTTTTTCTAATGCCTTTTCAAAGATCTGTCTCATAGTATAGATAAGGTTCTGGGTGCTTCAATTTTCACGAAAGCCGTATTATTCCTCTTCGAACAATCCTTCGATTCTTCTTCTTATCTTCTTTTCTAGGATCTTAGAATATATCTTACTCAGGATGCTTAAGAGAGATAATACCTCTGTGGTTGTTGAAGTCTCTGTTGTCTCCCTTTTTAAATATCGGGACAATAATTGCTACTTCCCAATCTTTTGGTATTTTCTTTAGCTTCCACACTAGGTTAAGAAGGTGCAGCATAATCTCTCTTACTTTTTACCCCATGTATTTCAGCATTTCATGAGTTATTTCGTCTTTACCAGCGGATTTCTCAAGCTTCATACTCCCCAGCGTTTCTTCCAGATCGTCATCAATATTATCATCCTCATCCCAATGATCTTCCTCTCTCTGATCTTCAATTATTTGTGGTGTCTGTTCATTCCCTTCCAGCAGATCCCGAAAGTATTTTTCCACCTTTCCATTATTTCATCATTTTGTCCCCCAACAACCCATTTCAGTTTTTAAAACATCATATATTTCTAGACAATTGACAAAAAATTGTCTCTCTGATACCGCCAAAAAATTGGATAAATTTATCTCAATCTCGTCACGATTGATATTTCAAACGCAAAAAAAATAAAGACGACAGTCGAAAGAAAAAACCCACTACCAATAGAGTGATCCCTCCTCAATCCAGGACCTGAAGTCATCGAAGCGCCATAGGTGAAATCCATATAAGCAGCCGTCAAGGAGCTAGGGGCGTATTTTTTCGTACATTTCGGGGGAGGGAGAAGAAGAGAGGAAAGGGGGGAGGGAGAAGAAGAGAGGAAAGGGGAGAGGGAGAAGTGGAAGGAGGGAAAGGAGAATATATCTCCTTGATCTCCCCTCCTCCCTCTCTCTCTGCATACGCCACTGAATGTAGCCCTGCTTTAAAATGCCCCTAGGCGATAAAAGGATATTGTTATATTATATGTAAATTTTGCATAGTTTTTATTATAAATGTTTGTGTACAAAAATTGGAGGATGAAAAAAAAAATTGAAAGAAAGAAAGATGACAGTTTGAAGGCGAAGGCGTCAACGTAATTTTATAGAAATGACAGAATGGAGGGGAGACGCGGGTTTTTAAAAAAAATATGAATAAATAGACCAGAATGGGCAAGATTAAATTAAAAAGGCTATACTTAATTAAATAGTTAAATATCTCCAACCGCAGCCCGGAATCCATATCGAGAGTGTTAGTTTGTTGCGGGTTGAAGCGTGGATAATAACCACTTGGATAATTTGTATTATCTTTTTAAATTTACAATTTGTATCTTTAGTAAACCTATAATTCTAAATGTGACACAACTCTTTGTTTTTAATGAGCATTCATGAATCTTTTGTTAATAAAACTGACCTGGAAGAAGACAGTGAAGTAGATGACCGCTATGGTGGTGGTGACGAACATGGGCTGAAGGCGGACGATCCTCGGGTCAATGAGCAGGACAAGGGCGAAGGCGACGGCACCGCGGAGTCCTCCGTACGACATGACGAACTTGTCTACCTTGTTCAGTTTGTAGAGCCGGAACTTGTTCACCACAGCCGTCAGGATGATCACACCTGCCATCATAATGTCATCCAAGGGATAGACTATATTCATCACTTCAGGGGGCGTATATAGAAAAGCTACTTCAATACCTTCCCGGGGCGGTAGGATTTTCGGTCGGTAAAAGCCGTGGGAATCCTGTTCTATTTCGTCTCAAGTGGTGAAAAAGTGAGGTAGGGTTTCTAAGTTATTTCAGGCTTAAACAGACTTGAAACCCTCATCTAAATCAACCTAGTATAACCGGGAGTGTTGTTTCTTTAAATACAATAATGTGTATTTTAACACTCTTGGTGCTGATGATTTACCGATAGGGGTGTCTTATTTATTAACTTTATTAACATTAGTGATATATATATATATATATATATATATATATATATATATATATATATATATATATATATATATATTAATCAATAAAAGACGCAATAAGATATTTGGCCATGAATATCATAATATATAATAAACAAAAAATCTCTATAAAATCGATTAAAAGCAAATTAGTAGGTTACTAAATTATTATTGAAATCCTAATACACAAAAAATAAATACAGCAAAAAAATTCATTAAAAAACATGAAGATTAACAGATGATGAATACACAAATAATATTAAGACAACAATATTTAATGCTTTGGAAGAATATTTTTACACCAATATATTAATAAATAAAATATGTACGGTAATAACAATAATAAACCAAAAAAAAATTAACAAAAACAGTAACAAATTGAGAAATAATAAACAAGATTGTAACAATAATGATTATAAATAAAAAAGAAAAAGAAACAAAAACATAGAATGATAACAGATAGTTACACGGATACAAATAAAAGTGATTTGTAGATTCAATTATACTGAAATGAAAACAATCACACTATGTTGCGCTAGGTTGAATAAGATGAGGCTTTCAACTGAATTTAAGTGTGAAATAACTTTGACGACCTCCTTCACTTTTCACCATTTGAGACAAATTGGAGTAGGTTTTTCACGGCTTTTACCGTCTGAAAATCCTAGTTTAGCTCTTCACCGCCCAAGGGACGTATAGAAGTAGCTTTTCAATTTGCGCCTCCAGGGGTGGATCAAGACAAGTGGGGACCCTACGTAACCACTTACCGCTTAATCCATTCCCAGACAACCTGACCTTCCCCCCCGTTCAAATTCTAGAATCTTTAGAATATCAGAATGAACTTTGGGAGATCCCATCTGAATTAGTTTAAGTCGTATTCCCGACTTTGTAACCTATCGGAGTATTTCCTCAGCTACTTCAGCTTTGGAATTTCCAATCGGATGGGGTAAATTTTTTTTTTACGGGTATTGATAGGAAAGGAAATTTTAAGATAGTTAAATGTTGGAGACGTAGTTTTTGTAGATAATGGTAATAAATTAAATAGAGACAAGTTGGAAGAAGTTAGGAGTGGACCATTTAAGATTGTAGAAAAACTTTTCCCTCTTATATACAAATTAGATTCGAATAAGAAAAAGGGTATGCCAAACATAGTTCATAAAAATAAGTTGGTGATTGTTAAGTAAATAATTACTATATTTGTCTCATGCTGTAATGAGGCTCAATCCTGATGCTATTTTTATTTTTTTTTATTTTTGTTCTAGTAGAAAAAAAATGCTTAAGGCGGGGGGAAATACACTGTATAACACTGTTTTTACTGTCAGGTTAGATTAATGTTTTTATTTTAGCATATGATTTGCTAGTTAGGTTATTCAAAAATTGTAATATGTAATGCAGGAAAGAAGATTCTTAAAATTCAGTTTATTTCAGGTATTAATATTGTTTTATTTTTCATTATCATTCATTATTTCATTATCTTTTTTAACTTGTTGTTGTTATTATTATTATTATTATTATTATAAATGTTCTTCTATTATACGAAAATAGAACTTACATATATATATATATATATATATATATATATATATATATATATATATATATATATATATATATATATATATATATATATATATATATATTGATTCGATACATGATGAACATTCAGGAAGTATACAAATCTTCAAACTTCAAACCACCCAAGATAAAGAACTGGACAATAGTAAAAAGAAAAGTTGAATTATTAATAATAGAAAGTTTTGATGGTTTTGATATTACATAGACGGGCTAGTTTACAAAAAACATTATTAATATGTATAATACACATTATATATGTAGTATAAATACATAGGCTTATAGTGTATATCATGTAAAAATTGATTTAAGGCTTTTGATTTCCTAAAAGATTTTCATACATCAAAATTTATATAATCAGATTAATACCATCTAAATTTAAATTGTTAAGTAAATTTTTCTAAAAAATAAAAATACTTTATTATGAAGAACTGACCTATGGCCCTGAAGACGGAGCAGAAGAAGATGGTGAGTACGACGAACCAAGTGTTCCAATCGTGAGTGTCGCTCACCGTGGCCACTCCGAGGAACATAAAGATGATTGTCTCCGAAGAACTGCTTAGCATCTTCATCGTGTATTTAATAGTCGTGTGCGACTTATGCGAGATGTTGGCTTCCACATAGTTCTTCATCGTTATACCGCAAAAAGTTATTCTAAAAAATAAATAAAAGAAAGTGTTTTTTTTTACAAGCATATCTTAAAAACAAAAAAGTCAATTTTCCTAATGAGGCTACATCCAAAGCAACATCAACATTATTGAAATTAACGGAGGAATGTAATATATGATCGTTTCAGAATGTAATATACGACAGTTTCAATCTGAAGCTGTATGTTCAATTTCGTTGAGTATTGATTTTGAACAATCATTATCTAACATGAATCCACATAAAAAATAAAATAAAAACCGTCAGTGGGATTCTAACATGGTTATTTGTGACTTTTAGTGTGAAAGACGATCATTACAGTACTGGAAAGTTTAACAGTAGTCATCAGATATGTGAATGCTCTTTTGATTACCTATAGAATGGAGTTTGACTTTAAAACAGCATTGTGATGCTAGTTCCATTTTATATAAATAATCTTGAACGTTTTCACGTTCTCACGTTATCACGTTTTCAAAATTATTTTTAATGAAACCGAAAATCGGAAAGAATAAACCGTTATTATATGTTTATTTAGTAGTTCGTACAGGGGAGGAGATAATCGCCATGAGCATCGCGGACTGTACGTGGCTTTTCACAGTAGGTGGTTATCCTATTAGGGCGGTCACCCATCCAAGTATTAACCACTCTCGATGTTGCTTAACTTTGATCACCTATTGCAAGCGTCTTAGCCCGTAATAGGTAATAAAAAAAAAAATTGTTGGAAATCTCAAAACAAATTTTTGTTTTTGATCCATCATCACTCTTTCTAAAAGTAGTTAAGAAAGTAAAATATGGAAACGAAAGAACGATTTTAATGACGATATTCGATCAAAATGATGATTCTAACAAGCTCTGTATTGTTACTCATATATCAGTAAAGTAAATAAGCTTTATTTTAATTATGAATAAGGAACGCATCTTCCAATTTCAAATTAAACTTGAAACGTGTTACTTATCCATCGAATCTCTATGGAACTCATTAAGTTAATTACTTGTAAATGCGAAGTAAACTTGGAGCTGACATCTTTTGAATCTCGACTGTGTGCTACAAAACAAGACCACAGTTTATTCCTATTATCAGTCCTTAGTGACGACTTACTCTTGTTCTGTTTTCCTTATCTCTTTCCCTCACCGAGTTGGCGTTCAATCATCCCTTCCTGCTCGGAAAACTCTATGGAAAATTGTCTTCGGTAAAAAACTATGAATAGCTCAGTAACTTATTTAAACGTTATTCAAGGAGCGTTTATTTATAATAATCAAGTTTAATTTGCCAATTTCTTTATTATTATTTTAATCAAACATTTTCATTCAATATAATTATTTCTTCACTTTAAGATAAATAAAAAATACATTTCAGTTAATAATTAGCGAAATCAGTCCTCTAAGTCGCTAACCATTTTGTAAAGCACAACCATTTCTTATTGCCCCGCGGAAAACTTTTTGTCTACGCCGCACTTGCGATATTAACCTAAGCGAAAGAAAAAAATAAACAACACACACACACACACACAGTCACACACTCACACACTCACACTCACACTCTCTCACACACACACACTCACACAATAATATATTTTCTATTATCTTATTTACTGCCATAAATTATGCAGTTGCAAAAGTTTCAGAAATGTGTAGATGGCTATCAGAAATGGCTATCCTTTGTCATTGTAAAATAGGTCATGTGAATATCAAGGATTTCAACTGATGTGTCCCTAATGAATGGTATCTACTGTAAATGCATGTTGGTACCTAAATACCATGATACAAGAAGACCTCTAGTTAAATAGTGATCACCTTCGGAATCAGAGGTAAAGAAGAATAAATAATAACCCAAATATAAATTATATTGCTATGGTTTTTATTGACTAAATACTTTAAGTAGCTAAGAATACACATATATGTATGTTTATACATAGATGTATGAAATGTGAACTTTTGCGTACGTTATTTATTGTTTACATTAAATTTGTAAATTTAAGTATGAAATGTGTTCCGAGTTATTACTATGTCAACCGGTTGTTTGGGACAGTATACAAAATGGTTCTGGAGATGGACGGAAGGGGACTGACCCCTCTTTCTCGAAGGTCACAGCTTTGCTTCAGTCCGTTACGGCTGTTGGCCGTGTCATTGTCGTGTTGTACAAACATTCACTACTGCTCTTTCAGCAAAAGTGAAAAACATTTAACATGATTTGAACTGCTAAAAGTGGTATAAACCGTGTGAGTGCAAAATAGATGAAAAGTGCTAGTTTTAGAGAAAAAAATGGAAGACATAGTTTATTTAAAAGGAAAGGTAGGTGTTCACATGGAGTGTAGAAAACGGTAAAGAAGACCTAGCGATCTTAGCAGAGCAGGTAAACTGTTAAGGTCCTCGACGTTAGGTAATGTTGGGTGTCGTCGGGATCCTGTTAAAAGTGATCAACTGTATTTTTGTGAAAATGAAAAGTTGTTGCTATTTATCTGCTCCTCAACTGAATTTACGCTTCATTATTGACAAAATTGTGATATCAATAATTATTGATAATTTTACAATTTTGTCGATAATGAAGCGTAAATTCAGTTCAGGCGCAGATAAATAGCAACAACTTTTCATTTTCACAAAAATGCAGTTGATCACTTTTACCTCCAAAACTACGATATAAAATGTGGTTTGATATAAAATACTTTTTGGGTAGTATGCAGATACCTTCCTTAAATATTTCGTAAATATTCCTTAGACAAGAATTATTTCATTTCATATTTTCCTTAAAAAACTGTGGTGACAGTTGGAAAGACCTTCTCGTCTCACGCATTCACCATGAGACACGAATGTGTTTTTTATGAAGCCTGGCCCAAGCAGCACAGGAGATAGCCTTTATTCATCCCAACAACTTCAGAATTTTTCATTCCACAAGTACGTTCTCTTTATCCATAGCTTCACTGGATGCGATACAATTTTTGTGATTTATGGGAAAAGTAAAGCAGCCAAATTTTTCCATTGGAATCTTAACAAAAACATCGCTGAAGTATTTTACGAGCATGACCTCAATCATCAAAGGTAAATTTATTTTTGTGTTGCACGTACTAACTTCGTTGAAGCATCCTCTTTGTGAAATATCTAGTGGCGGTTCTTGGATTGTAGCAACGGACAACACAAATAATATTTATAGCAACCAACTAAAAAATACGACTTGACCCTTTTTAACCCAAAGTGCCTCTCAGGACACCTCTTCCATTTCGTTCATTTAATGCCCTCTTTATGTGTAACATTAGATGAAGGAAAAAGAAGAGGTGGGCTGAGCGGCAGTTTGGGTTAAAATACCCCTCACAAATAGAGACGGCTTCAGTTTTGTAGTTTTACTACTCCAGTCCAATGAGATGATAGGACTATCTAATGGAATGTACCAAAATTAACGTAATAAAGAACAATTTTGAAAAAGAATTAGCGTTTTTTAGAAAATACTCATCAATTTCTAAATTGTGGCTTGTCTCATTCTTATCCCAAGCCTTTCAAATGGAATAATCGCCACTGGTGCATGCGCTTCGTCAAATCGTTAGCCAAGATGAATGCAAAGTTGTCTTCATTGTCACCTACAAAAGATGTTGCTCTACATCACTCGTGCCGAGGGTTTCAACATGTCTGACAGTGGTTTGAAATGAATCTCTCGAACCTGAACGTTGAGGTTGGATAAGAGAAGATGTGGAATATGGCTCCTATTGGAGCTAAGACACAGGTCCATATTGTACCTCACAACATTCTCAACCTCAATTGTTTTTGTGCCACAGGCTGCAGTACGAGATGCGGAAAGCCGCCATCCACTGCTCACCTATCTGTGACAATTGCCAAGGCGCTTGCATTTACAGTTGGGTTGGAAGATCGAAAGGACAATATCGATATTCGATATTTTGCGAAATCGCAAAACCAGATATCGATATACTCCGATAGTCGCCAGAAAAATATCGATATATCAAAAGGAAATTGATGAAAAAGCAAAGAAAATGCATCAAATGAGTATAATGTTAAATTGTGAAGAAGATTATGGAATAATATAATAATTATTATTTGTAAAACAATATTTTTATTAGCCATGAATCATTATAAAAAAAGAAAAGATCTATACTTAAAAAAATGTTATAACAAATTTTTATTTTGAAGACTTTTAGCCATATATCATAAAACCTTCAAACGTCGAAAAATTTGATTGATCGTATAACGCTTCCGATTATATTGTGCATTCTCAAAACATTTACCTAAAAGCATTTAATTCATTTGATATACATCTCAGTACAATCACTATTTATATTATTATCTATTTATCTTTACATATTAACATTATTTATATATAAATCTTATCTACTAATTATTGTTTGGTAATTAAATATTGTTTGTTGTTATATTTACTGGTAAAACTCCAGAATCGTGACCCCAACATGGGACATCTAAATTTTTAAGTCCTGACTGATCTTAAAAATAGACCTCCGCCATGTTGGTGTTACGATTCTGGAATTTTACCGAATAAAGTAAATTGTTAAAATAAAATAGTATAATCTCGATAATTCATATGGTCAATGATTCGAAAGGTAAATATGAATTATCGAGATTTCCAGTGATCGGTGGTAAAAAATGGGAAATAACAAAATTGTATTAATATGATTGGAAATACAAACGATATAGTTAGATCAAAAAAATCTTAAAGTAACCCCAAACCTTCGTCAAAATAGGCGAAATCTTGAAAAGTTATGGGAGTTTCTTAATTTTGAGGTAGGTGAGATTTCCATCCTCGATGTTTTCTGAGTTGCATCACTACTTCCTTTCGTTAAATGTCTTAAATCGTTTAAATATGGCCAAGTCTAGAGACTGCAGCTTAGAGGTTGTGTTGGGAGACAAAAGCAGCAGAAGATAAACATCGCTGAGTGATGTGGTACTGTTGTGGGCCGTACAATTATCAATAAACAGTTGAAAATGTTCGCTGTTTTTTATTCCGTATTTATTCCATATGTCCATTCTTTGAAAATTTCGGTTGTGGTACATGCTTTTGTGGCTATCGGTAACGTTTTTGTTTATAAAACCCCTTGCTTTCGCGGATTTGCCTGTCATGAGCGAACTTAATTTTTCAGATCAATCCATGCTGACGGCTAACAGTATGTTTTTTTTTACAATTTTTTTTTAAAGAGAACTGAATAGAAAAAAAAAAGGGTAAACCGACCAAAATTCACAGAAACGATTCCTCTCTCACTCACTCACCTCTCCTCATGAAAAGATTTAGAGTTAACCAGATTTTTTATTTAGAAATTCGAATTATAAGACGTTTACATTACATGGAAGACGAAAATAAATACGAAATATCGAGATCGGATTGCAGTGTTTTTATAGGAAATAAAGGCAATGTATATATTTATACTATTTATAATTTATTTGTCCAAATACTTATTTATTTATACTATTGCATTTTTTACTTAAAGTATTTAGTTAACAAAAACGATAGTAATAGAATTTATGTACGGGTTATTACTTTTCCTCTTTTTCTCTCATTCCTAAGTGGTCACTTTTTAACTACAGATCTTCTTGTATCTTTGCAGGTAGGATCCGACATGCATTTACAGTGGGTACAGTGTTTGAAACTAACTTATTACCCACATCGTACCTCGGGTAGAAAAAAGTATACATTTCATACACACGTATATATACATAAAATCATATACGAGTTGGCATTACATTCACCATTTCGTTCCAAAATGACAACCGATTAAATATTTCATTCGCTCATATCTCGAAGATGAAAAATACAAAGTATTAATAAGAAAGAAACCATAGTGCAATAATTTGCAGCGTTTTTTTTTTTTGATATATTACTATTTGAAAACAATAATCATTGTGTAATAATTTACAACGTTTTTATTTACATAACTGGTGGATCCATTAATCATAAGTTGATGGAAATATATAATTTTGAATTTACTCACGCCATGATGCCGGACATGTGGAAGATCTCGGCGTTGAGGTAGGCCAGATAGGCCATGACAAAGATGAAGATGGGCTCGATAACTCTGACCTGGTCCGTATAGCGGGTCACCATTCCGGTGGCGAACCCCCAGATCACTCCGATCACTGTCCCTCCAACGGCCACCACGAAGAAGGAGAGCAAGCCCGCCAGGATGTCTGTGTATACGATGTTGGAAGACCCCATCTCTGTGTATGCTTCGAACATGTGGTACAGTACCTAGACAAAAATCAGGAAATAAATAACAATTTAATCTGATTTTTTTTTTTTCTCGAAACAACAAAAATACTATATATTCTAATCAAGAAATTTTTATTTTTTTAAAATAAAAAAGCTAGTTTCCATCGAATTGTTGAAACCTTTCGGATCCCCAAAATGCTTCTCGCACCACCGTAACCTTCGGTCCAGAATCAAAGATACAGGAGAATTCAATTTTGCGTTTTCGCCGACAGCTTCTTCTGCTAGGTGTAGTGGCTATTGCTACCCCCTACCACTTTGCATGATCCCATCATTAATTTCCTCCCTTTTTTTTGTGTTTATTTATTTTCTACTACTGATTTATGATATGAACAATGTTTACAACCCTATTAATACCAATGTTGGTGAAGTTTTTCCCTCTTTGTCTTAAAAATGTATTTAAACTAAGCTTCATTATAATATTTATGAATATAATAAATTAATGAAATTATTATGGATTTAGGTAAATCATTGCTGTTGACTTCTCGCTCAAGAGATAACTCATTATGTGGTACTTGCCCTGTATGTCGGCACGTCAAGCAAAGGTAACTGAGGTTACTGTAAATACTCCTTTTAAGTTTTTATACTTTCCAATTCATGTTACTAGTACAGAATATAAAACTAGAGGGTTTTTATATCATTATGAATGTAATTTAGGGAGAAAAATAAAATAAAATGCCAATCTGTTTTATACAATGGAACTAATCCCAGGTTTTGTACGTTTAACTGATGGTTATATCAGTTGGTTCTTTTTGTAGTTTGTACTTTTTAAATAAACGTTTTATTATTATTTTTTTATTTACTGGTGTATCACAATCTTTTCCTTTATCCTTCTTGAAATTATAGTTGCCAAGTTTCTAATAAATGGAATTGCAATTAGTAATTGATTTATGCAAAATTTGGCAATTCAGTTTTATGTGAAAATAATTTGATTAAAAAAACAAATGTTTGGTATTATTTGCATTGCTCATAGTCATCAGATGTTTATTTATGGACACTAGTCTGTAAGTGATATTGAGTTCTAAGCCTTTACTAAAATGTTTTGTTTGCACTCTTCTCTTCTTATTTCTCAGTATTGTGGATCTTAGACAGGCAATAAATAGGTCAAAATCATGCTTCGATTTCCACATCCATCAATATGTAAAGAAGGAAGAAGATAAAAGAACTGTCACAGGATTCCATAAAATGTATGGCGATGCCTTTGCTTCAACTATTCATGCTTAATACGGTCATCATTTTTTTGTAACTTTGGACGTGTTCTGCTCAAAAGGAGAAGTTATGTTATCATAGTATATCTGATTATTAATTTTAACAAATATTTATGTTTAATAAATGGAAGTTAGTTGATTAATTGTGCCTTAAACAATTTTATTTTCTATTATTTATCTCTGAGCTTTATACAGTGTATTATAGTTGAATTTCTATTCTTCCAACGGGTTATGATATTATATTATTGAGTTTATTAATTTTTTAAATAATTGAGGATGGAAATGAGATTATTTTTTTATAATTTTACATTTTTTAAACAATTTAAAGGTTGTTTTTCTTTTCTTTTTTTATTGGTTCTGGATCGGGCCGGTGACAGAGGTACATTGGGCTCTCGCTTGCCTTTTCTATTGGTGGTTTCTTGTCATCCGATTTTTCTCAGGATTTGCATGGGTGTGGACCCAGAGACTAGGGATCGGGAGGGAAATCTATCGAAGATTTTGGGCAGAAACAGAAGGTAGAGAAAGCGGCGAGCGACCGAGACCGGGCTTATTGTCTGAGGTACCTGCAGGCCCCAACCTCTCTACTGCTCCAGCGCGCTGGAGCGGCTCGGCCAAGGTCAGTGTCATCTTATCAATCCCCGTCACTGAAGGAGCCAGGCTTCTATTGTAATTTTATCCGGTTATATTGTTTTTCAATTTCATTGGAGTTTTATTCAGTTTCAGTTTTAAATCAGTTTATTCGGTCCTTTTTTTTTTTTTTCCTTTATGAATAAATCCTCTTTTCCATTAATAAAAATGACTATACATGTATTTTAGCGCATATATATATATATATATATATATATATATATATATATATATATATATATATATATATATATATATACAGGGTGTCCTTTTTAGATGGCCCGGCTGAATTTCTCTTGAACCGATTACGTTATAGATTTTAAATTGGTCAATAAATTACAAAGTTTAAAAAAAATAATGCATTTTGTTAGCTATTTTTAATAATAAAAAATTCCATTGTAATTTAATAAAAATGTATTTGTAACACATTTTGCTTGTTTCGGTATTAATTATTTTAAATTGCCTTTACATTTTTTTTGTTGCACAGGAATTAATTGGGTCACATCGTGTTTGTTATCTTTTTAGCTGTAATTCATAATAAAGGTTTGTTTTAAAGATGTAGTGAAAAAACAGAAATAATATGATCGGCAGCGTTTATGCCAATCGTAACCCTGCAACATCAGTTGAAGAATGTAGTAAAGAGTGGAAAAGCTTGTCGATCCATCGAGTCAGTACATCGCACTGAGCACCAGCGAAGAGTGGCTAAGAAGAGCCAACGGAACATGAAATGTAGGTTCACCAACCTCTGGTTGTATGCAGTATGGAATTTTTTATTATTAAAAATAGCTAACAAAATTATTATTGCATTATTTTTTTAAAACTTTGTAATTTATTGACCAATTTAAAATCTGGTTTCCCCACTGAATTCAGTTTCAAAAATCCGTTAAAATGATGTATCGGAAGGCATAGGTTTCTATTTGAAATTTTAAAGTTGTACTGAATCTGAGTGACCCCGTTTATTTATTTTTTCAAAAACAGGTCTAAATTTTAAACTGGACTGAAAAATATTAAATACGTATTTTTATTTTTTTTATAACGTTATCGGTTCAAGAGAAATTCAGCCGGGCCATCTAAAAAGGACACCCTATATATATATATATATATATATATATATATATATATATATATATATATATATATATATATATATATATTCATACATTGTTAACCTACTCATACATAATTATTAATTATTCAACTATTTATATCTTTTTAACATATTTATATACTTTTATAATATTAAAAATTTTGTTTAACCTATTTATATTTTTTTTAAACCTTTATATGTTTTTTAACTCATTTATATAATTTTAAGCCATGTATATATATTTTTTAACTAATTTACATAATTCTAACCCATGTAAATAGTTTTAACCTATATTTATTTTTTTAGTTAACTCACAAATCTTTAACCTACATATTTTAAAACTAATTTTTAAATATATTATTTATTAGATATATGATTTATCTTGTTAGTATTTAAGCTCTGCTTTCAGATATTTAGTACTGTCTCTTTTTTTCTATTTTTTTTCTTCCATGCAGGTGTATTTGTTAAGTATGTTTTAGTGTATTATTGTAAGAATAGAAAGATATGGACCCAAATGAACATAATTTCAAAAGGGTTGATATAGGTCATCCAGTATGGGTTTCGAGATGGGGAATGATGGGGAACAAAAAGCAGTGGTGGCCTCAGTGATGTCTGTGGCTGCCGCGGGAGGCGACGAAAAGAAGTTCGTCAAGGTAGAGTGGCAAGACAGGGAAAGTCAAGTATTGGGCAAAACAGTATTTATTGATGATGCTTTTCCTAGTTTGTCCAAGCCACAGACAACGGAGGTAGGGTTGGAACATCGAAAGTAAAATATCGATATTCGATATTTTGCAATATCGCTAAACCAAATATCGATATCCACTGATAATCGCTAAAAAATATCGATATATCGAAAAGAAATGGATGAAAAAGAAAAGTGCATCAAATGAGAATAATGTTAAACTATGAAGGAGATTATGAAATAATATAATTATTATTATTTATAAAACGATATTTTTACTAGCCATGAATCATGATAAAAAAGAATTATACTTAAAAAAAAATATCTGATGTGGACAACCCATGACTTCCTTATACGCCTATTAACTATAAATTGGTGACTCAAAAAGTGGTCCTGAATTTTATTACTAGTTTCCAAAGATTGCAGTATCTCAAAAACGACATTCAGAGTCACGACATCCATCTATTGACACACACACATCCTCTTGTTTCTGGAGGTCTCATTCCGTTATTATATTACGTTTTCTTTCAGTAGGTAACAAGTTCCCAAGAGATTTCTTCGTGTTCCTTGACAACATTAGAACTGTCAATGTCACTAGATTAAGTATAGGAAGTCGACAGTTTCGACATTTTATGCGGAAAAACCCACATAACTTACATGTTATTCTTATCCTGTTGCAGACTTGTGCTTCTCACAAATGGGGAGGAAAACCAGTAGTTTACACTCAATTTTAACGCTTAAAATAAGTAATAAGAATGTTCAATTGGAGTGGAAAAAAAAATCGCGTTTGTAACCTTTATTACCGAATCATATGATCTCTTTAATTAATTTTAATACAATTTTTGATGTAAGTTTATTTTGCCCTTCAAGTAAAGTACCCTTTACGGCTCACCGATTTTAACCAAAATCTAGTAAACACATTCATATTGATATAAAAGTACTATTTATCAAATTTTGAGGTGGTTTACATTATATTTTAATATCATTTTTGATGAAAGCCTAATATGACCTTCTAGTAAAGTACCACTTCCGGTCTGCGAATGTTAACCAAAATTTACTACGTTACTTATATTAATATGTAAGTCTTATATACCTAATTTGAAAAGTTTGACATTATATTTTAATATAATTTTTGATGAAAATCATTAATGACCTTCAAGTAAAGTACCACTTCCGGTTATCATGTGACCAAAAACGGAGGTTCACAACCAGATTTTACAGCAATCCTTATTAAGCAATAATTTCAACTTTCTGCGGCTAACCGTTTTTGATTTATGCCAGATACGCACGTAAGTACAGGCGTCACGACGAAACTAGTCAAAATGGATCCAGAGATGGTCCAAATGAATATTTTCGTTGAAATCTGAAAACCGATGGAGTTTTACTGGTAAAACTCCAAAATCTTGACCCCAACATAGCGGACGTCTAGATTTTTAGGATCTGACTAATCTTAAAAATCAAGACCTCCGCCTTGATGGGATTACGATTCTGGAGTTTTGCTGAATAAAGGAAATTGTTACTTAAAATAAAATACAGTAGAATCTCGATAATTCGTATGTTTAAGGGTTCGAATGTTAAATATGAATTATCGAGATATTCACATTATCGAGATTTCCAATAAAATACGTTTGCACAAACATCCGATTTTACTAAGAAATGACACACGCTGTAGATGCATTATTTCGCCATTTTAGAACTAATCATCGGCATACCAATTTCTTCTTCATCTCGTTTTCATACGGAATCAAAATTTTCTCGTCAATTAGGATCCTAGCTACCGCTAAACCTCCATCAAAATAGGCGAAATCTCGAAAAGTTACGGAAGTTTCTTAATTTCGTGGGTGATCCCCATCCTCGATGCTTTCTAAGAGTTGCATCGCTACTTCCTTGCGTTAAATGTCTTAAATTGTTTAATTATGGCCAAGTCTAGAGACTGCAGCTAAGAGGTGATGTTGCAAGGTAAAAACAGAACATTAACAACGTTGAGTGGTGTGGTATTGTTGTGGGAAGTACAGTTATAAACAATTGAAAATTTTCGCTGTTCTTTATTCTATATCTTTACCCATTCGTTGAAAATTTCGCTTGTGGTACATGCTTTTGTGTTTGCAGGACGTTACTATCGGTAACGTTTTTGTTTTTAAAACAACTTGCTTTCGCGGATTTGACAATCATGAGCGAACTTAATTTTTCAGATCAATCCATGTAGGCGGCTAACAATATGGTTACAGGTTTTTAAACATTTTTTTTAAAAAAGAGATGAATAAAAAAAAAGGGATAAACCGACCGAAATGCATAGAAACGATTCCTCTCTCTTGAAAAGATTAAAAGTTAATCAGATTTTTTTTTTTAATTCGAATTATAAGACGTTTACATTACTTGAAAAACGAAAATAAATACGAGGGGATGATAATAATTGTCGAAGGGCCTGGATTGCAGTGTTTTTATACGATATAAACGGAGATTTTCAAGAGGCAAGAAAATCCACACGAATTATCGAGATATACGAATTACCGGGACATGAACTATCGAGATTCTACAGTAAAATAGTTTAACATATGGTGTCATCCATATATCGTTATAAAATATCGATATATCGGATGCTGAGATATCGATAGAAAATATCAATTTTTCAACACCCATATATCGATATATCGTGTTTCCATATTCCAACCCTAAATGAAGGAGCCGAATAAAGAACCAAAGAAGAAGGAATAAGATCTTTCCTCAGGGAACAACGATAAATAAGTGATTGGTAAATTATTTGTCACTTCTATAATTTTGTTTTCATTGAAAACTAGTTTCATGTGTTATACATTAATCTCCAGTTCTAAAAACACACAAAAATTCAAAATAATCAATTTAAAATAAAGTTTGGTATTATGATACATATTAAATTAAATGCAATCTAATAATAAATCTAGTAAATCTAATTTATAATAAATTAGTATTATAAAACATTTATGAATTATGAATTTAATTAAAACAATTTAATATGTATTATAATACCAAACTGTATTTTAAATTACTTATTTTGAATTTTTGTGTGTTTTAGAACTGAAGGTGAATGTATAACATTTGAAACTAGTTTTCAATTAAAACAAAATTATAGAAGTGGCAAATAATTCAATCCCTAAATTGGATCTATCATGCGTACGTAAACTGACCAACGATGTGCTCTGATGCCATATTTGATGTCCATCAATGCACAAGCAATAAAAAAGACAATAAAGTCGATATCAATGGACAAATCTCCTCTGCCGGACGGAGTTTTGGTTCGCACAATAAAATACTTTGATGTATGACACATCATCGGGGTAATTGCGGAGATCATGCTGAAGGTGGCTTATATACCAGAGCCTCTTCGTCAGGGGCGCACAATCTTATACAAGGCTAGAGGCGATACTGATAACATATCCTCATGGAGACCTACTCAATTGTGCGCCGAATCATAGAGAAGATTCTGAATTACGAATTAAGAAAACAGGTCACCTTCAGCAAAAATCAAAGAGGCTTGGTTAAGGGCCTGCAGGGAACACACGCCAGCACAAGAGTCATGAGTCAAATATTAAAGAGGCCACACAAGAGAAAAATGACTGCGTTTTTCTTGACGGTGTTGGCGTTTTTGACAACGCTGGGTATGATCACATTATCAGCTCACTAGATGCAAGAGGTGTGTTACCGGTCCTGAAAAACGCGATAACAGCTCTCCTGTGCGCTAACAAAATTAAGAACTCTGAGGGAGCCCACATGACAAACCAGATCAATGTGATGTGAGGAGTATCCCAAGGTGGAACCCTGTCGCCTTCGCTATTCAATCTGGCCATTGATCATTTATACCGCGAACTGTGTGATCAAGATTTCTCCAGACGGTATGGATACAACTTAAGAGTGACCAAGATTGTTTGATCCTCACAGGGTTCGCATTCAATCAAGCTCTCTCGGCACGCGTTAAGGGTACTGCTGAAAAATTAATAAATAGGAAACTGGCAGAAATTGGTCTGGCTATTAAGCCACAGAAAAGTGTGGGTGTCATAGTTAGTAAGAGAAAGCTGCGGTAATTTATTTATTTATTCATTTTTTTAATTTATAAAAAAAGCGTTTCAAGTAATAGTTGAGGGCCACTGGAAAAGAGAAATAAGGGATGGATTAGAGAGTGATAGAAGATTTACTGCAAACAATAGGAAAAAAGAATAGATTATAATGTGGTAATGTAGCGATGAGAATTGTATTAAGAAATAAAATGAAAGGAAAGAAAAATGTTATATATATTACGTATAGCATTAAATTGGTGAGTGTACTGTATGTGTAGCAGCCCAAGGTATTTGGGCAGCATTACTGTAAATAAAGCATTTCTCTCTCTAACGTCCTTTCCTGTAAGGAAAACATGAAGGGCTATTCCTACGTATCGAGCCAGAGTGGGAAGGTCGAAATTCATTCCGTGGGTCCGCAACGAAATAAATTCAACCCTCCCGAACCGGATTCGAAGGCTTAACAAGGCTTAAACAAAAATAATAATAATAATGAAATAGACAATTTAATTTTCAGCTCATCATAATACAGGTTTTGGATTTTACTCTTTACATTAATGATTCTGGTATTACAGGTCTATTAACATTTGTTGTATATATTTAATTGTATACAAGTCAATTTATCAAAGCAGTTAAAAGAGATCTTTCGAAAATGGTTTCATTAAAAGATAAAAGTGATACGCATATCTCCGTTCCCCCTGCCTCGGTCCATCCCGCATAGCCCAACTCTCATCCAGTAAAATATAGACGAGGTTATAATTCTTGTTTCTTATAATCATAAGAATAATAATTAAATTATACAATTGGTATGCAAAAAACAAAGAGAGAAATACTTAATTCATTCTGCGGTGATGGTCAATTATGTACGACTGCTGGAATTCGCAGCATACCTATCAGTCAACATATGTACAGCATTAGATGGAAGAAGACTGTTTTTAATTTTCAGTAAATAGGAGATGGGAAAAAAAGAAAGATTCTCTATTGGAAAGGAAATATGAATGGTGGATAGATAAATGACCAATCGATTCCACGTTGCGATGAGCCAGAGAGTTTATGAAAATGATATTGGAAATCGGGCATGGTGGGAAAGGATAGACGATTGAACTGTTTTAAGTGTAGAAATGAAAAATGGACGGTGGTTTCATATTGATTTAACGAATGTTAGAGGTACCTTAACTCTGGATAAAACAGATAAATGAAGCAATCTCTGAGTATCCCGAAAAAAAAATATAAGAAACAATTGATGAATCATTTTAATAAGGCTTTGAGATCCCCTGAGATTTTCCTTTACTGAGCCCAACGACAGTCAAGGTATAACTTGGAATGAATACTGTTCAATTGCCATATTATCTTATGACACGATTGCATTTAAAATATGCAATAGAATCGTATAATGAGAATGAATAGTTACCACAGTGACTGCATCGTTGAGGAGAGACTCTCCGAAAACTACGATGTAGAGGATCTCGTTGACATGGATCTCCTCGAAAACTGCCAGGACGGCCACCGGATCAACCGCAGAGATGAGAGCAGCGAAGAGGAGCATATCCAAGAGCGGGGTGTCACAGCCGAAGAGTCCCGTCAGGCCGCAAGCCCAAAGGCACAGCCCTGTAAAATAATTAGATATAAATATATTATGTACTCATTATCTTAAAAACAATTGTACATGAAAAGTATGAGTATGCAAGGTCATGAAATATGATATCAGTTTTTGTTTTACTACATAATTATTAAGACAATAATAACTATAAAAAATTACGACTTGTTACAGGCTAGTACAAAAAGTTGGAGGAGAAAAATTGAGTATATCAGCAGGAAGACGATAAGCACATCCGTGCTTTTGAAGGACATCTTGACCAGGCAACGGAATAGACCATTTCTATGGTCTTGTTGTTTTAATACGTGTTCGATTCTCGGCACATAGTTTCGTGAGAATAACTGTTTGCCTGCATCATTAAGCAGTATCTCTTGTCTCGAAGACATATATTAAGTTTTCGGAGGAACTTCCTATAGCTGACCACCAAACACCTTATCACACCAATTATCAACACCACTACAACCGGTTAGGTAGGGTTCCTCATGATATTGCTAAGAGAGTAGCTTAGTATGATTAATGTTAATTCGAAAGATTCAGTGCTCAATATTTGAAGTTTGCACTAACTTTGGGATCTAGTTACAGGATATTAATCAATAATTAACCTGTTATTATGGAATAACCGCACATTCTTTGCCCAAACATTAGTTAGAATTTCTGTACTTAAATTTAATTTTTTTTTTCCTTCCAATCAAGGGCGGAACTAAGATATTTGTTAAGAGGGCAAACTTAATTTTTTTCGCCCTTTTATTCCTCCCCTCCTCAATAGTTTTATAACTATATTTTAGATAATATATTTCGAAATAAATATCACCTTATTATATAAGATCGTTTTATTGAATGAATTAAGGGCCAAAACGATAAAAAAAGTAGGAACAAATTGAGGTCGCCGTGAAATCTCTTAAGTGCCAAACACATGATTTTTACAGGACAATCGGAAACCTGATTTATAAGGAATGCTATAAAATATAATTTTATGAACTAATTATAAACATTCCAACATGTTAGATAAATGAATATGGAACCATTTATGCGAAGACAGTCTTGGAAGGGTCTCATGAAGCAACAGGAGGATTCCTTTTGATCAGTTTAAATCATATTACGATTTATTGTTTACTTTTAAAATAAAATCAAACCCACATAACTGATTTTTGGTCTAAAAGGAGGTTTCACTTCGGCAACCAAGAATTATTTTTTACTCAATCTAAAAATAAAATTTCGCTGGAATTTTGTCGCACACTAAATTCTGCCGCCATTAAAACATAATCAATAGCATGCTTTAAAAATAATTTTCTTTGCTTATTTAAATACCTATTTTCAATAACCTTCTCGATTACTATATAACTTTTTTCTCTTTCTCAATTATTGGACCTAGATCTCGCTCATGATAGGACCCCTTCTTGTGGTAAGATTACACTCCCCCTAATCAACAATGATCTATAGACAGACCATCCTTCTTGTCTGCAGCCTTCAACGGAGATGTGATGGATCACATTGTCTGTTTATTTAATATTTTCGGCAGAACATAAATTTCTATAAATTACTAGATTTCTAACTTCTGACCAACAATAACTTCTGAGTAACACTCCTAATTATTATTTATATCGATTCTTTAATTCGAACTAATTTTTTTTATAGTTACAAAAATAATTAAAAGCTAAATTTATTAGCCTAATCTTTCTAGATTGTTCATATCTTAATTTCTCCTAAATCGAAAATGTTTTTCACTTAAGTAAAATGTTCCAGTATGACTTCACAAACTTTTTAATAAGTATGAAATTATTTTGTTAATAAAAGTAAGAGAAAAAAAAATTGAAAACGTGAAACTTTCTTACCCTTTAATTAAAATTTAATTTTTACCCTGTTCCTAGGGAATTTCTGCAACAAATGAGACTGAGCAACGTAAAATAGGTTATTATTATAAAGTTTTTTTTTTTTGTATTTTAGGGATTAATCCATATTTAACGCGAGTAAAGTCCTGGGACGCAGCTAGTATTTAATAAAGGCCCTTTTTATATGTACATAAATACCAAAGCTTAAACTCACTGATAAATGAAGGATTTATTTATTCAAGATATTTTCAACAATGGATGTAAAAAAATGTTCTTCTTACTTTATGGTTTTAATAAACCTGAATACATTCCTAACAACAACGTTTCGGGGTTTTGCCCCAACTTCAGGATATAATTATTTAATAACATATTTTCTTCTAATAGGTTAAAACTCATCCATAAAATTGTCTCGTCAATTACATTAACCGTTAAAATATAGCAGTAGGAGTATCACTGATTTATAAATACTCCCAAGTCTCTATATTAATCACTATAATAATTGATTTCATGTATTAAATTGTATTTATCTTGTGCATGTTAACCTTCTGCTATCATACTCACATTATTTTATTCATTTTAATTCATTTTTAGACATCTTATAAAAAGATGAGGTAAACGAACATTTAAGTATCTTCATTTTCATCATCTTTTTATCATTAAACATTCCGTTTAATTTGTCCTATTTTTGGGGTTCAACATATTAAGCATTATTTAAAAGATTTTTAAAAATAAAGCAATTTTGTTATCTGTAATAAGGCTTTTAGTAATAATTTATTAATATATTTGTAAATTAGTACATATTCGTTATACTTATTTTGAAAAAATGCATTATTATTTAATTATCTTATTATTACTATTTAATACTACTAATATTACTAGCTTAAGCAACATTTTAAACCAATTTTAGTAATAAATTAAAAGCGGTCCTTTAATATCCTTGCTGTCGGAACAGATCCAGTGCCATCTGGGCTCCCCTATGGGCTCCCTTGGCAAGTACCCAATGCCATCTTTACCCCATGGGCTCCCTTGGCAAGGGCTTTGTTCCATCTTTACCCCATAGGAACGCTGAAGAGCTCGAGTAGGAATGTCTGCATTTAACCGATTATTTGAGAGCTGTCCAGATTGGCGAATGTGAAGAAAATTTAAATAATTCAGAACTGCACAAACGTTTAATTGCAGAAAAAACCGAAGGCTCGTTTCCAAATGTAGAAATTGGTATGAGAATATTTGTATGCAATATGGTAGCAAATTACAGTAGAGAAAGTTCCTTCAAAAAATTAAAACGAATCAATAATAAACTGAGAAGTACGATGCTTCAAGATAGACCGAGCAATCCATCACTGATGTCGATAGAAAGCGATGGACTTAAAGAAATAGACTTTGGAAAAGTAATTCATGATTTTGCTAATCAAAAATCAAGAAAAGTATCTCTTGTTCAGGTTATAAATATTTGCTTTAATGTCTGTTACTTTTCAAGTATTAAATAAAATAATGATTTTAACTATACTAGGGTGTTGTCTAACTTAGTCGGTAATCCAAAGTTGTTCAGAAAATAAATTCTCTAATCTGGAGAGCTCCGATACCTTAAAGTGCCGTGATCCTCAGGTGGCTAAAGACCTATGCCGCACGCGACTTACTTTCGTATTATTTATTTATTTATCTTCTTATTTTAAATGAAAACTTATATAAAAGATGCTTATATCCAGTTATTTATTTGTTCTTAATGGATGTATGGATAAACAACTGTTTATATAAAATTGGCAAATAAGATTTTATATTTTATTTTAAAAATATTTTCTAACTCTGGAGCCACTGTGAAATTCAATAAATTCTTAAATTGAAACAATTTTTGTTTTAATAACGAATTTAAGTAACTCTTGAAGAATAAATCATCGGCGGTTGATTACTCCGCACAATATATTTTCAATGAGAACAAAATATGGATATTAAGACTTTTGTTGATGAATTGAAGAAGGTTGATTACATCAAAACGTCTTCCTCCCTCGGAGCTCAGATTACTTCTTTTATCAAATGACGGCTCTATGGAAACTACCAGAGGCAATTAACTTTCCGAGTTGTTTATCTTAGCTTTTCACAAAGGATGGGGTCTTGTTTAAAGACAGAGAAATTTCTCTTTTGTGTATCAAAGATTCTGTTTGATGGAAATTAAACAGCCCTGAGAATAATATAAATTTGAATAAAACAGGTATTACACAGCTCCTTGGAATAATATACCTATGCCAATCCATCTTATTTAATTTTTATTTCTATAAGCTATTTTTTTAAGAGGATCCTTTTTTACTTTCGCTTGCCTATATGTGAAATATGTAGTAAGAGAATGCATTTCCGTCGTGAAAAATTTCGAATCCGAGTTTTCAATGGAAATACGCGTTTTAAGGTACCCTGAGTCCAAATAACAAAATATCGCAAAATGGTGTGTGTGTGTGTCTACCTCCAAAACAAAAAGTTGTATGAAACTAATATTTTGTATTTAAGGTAAGTATAAGCCTGAGATGCTTCAACAACTATTTCGCCTAAATCGACTTACCAGAGGTGCCAGTTTATATCATCGATTTTCTACATTTTTAACGATATTAATCAAAGTCGTTATAGCAATGTCCAATTAAATACTCTGTAATATAAGATCTTATCAAGTAGATCTTATCCTAATTGAAAAGTCTGACTAGTCTTAAATTTTCAAATTGGCTTCCTCTGAAGTACATTTAATTTTGTTTATTTGAAATAATTAACCATCTCTCATTTTTTATAATAATAAAAAATCTGGCAATAATAAAAAAAAGCACGCGTCACACAACTTTCTCTGACCATCCTATAATAATCTTTTGAACATAATTTTAAAGAGTTCAAATAAATACTACTCGAAATAAACTCAGCAGCATTCACTTCTTCACGCCTTCTCTCACATAGGTATAATAAAATAGTTTTTTAAACAATTTCAGTACGACAATTCTGTACAATATATATTTCAGATTTGCCAAGCTAAAAATATACTTTAAATGTTTAGCTTAAGTTTCCATGGAAATTCCATTCAGTTTCCAAAGAAACGTTTTGTTTCCATTAAATAATATAAAAGTAGAAATTATTAAGTTAATTTCTACTTTTATATTCTTTGCATTACATTAATACAGATCGTATGGTTGAACTAAATTGAAGGCTTAGTGGGAGAAGGGTTCGATCGTATCCGTCTCCTTTCTGACGCGATCGGCTTTCCACCTTGAGTCTGGTTGTCCTTATAAGATACGCTAATAATAATCCGATTTCGATGATTTCTTTTTTTAGTTTATAGAGAATTAAATTACCTTTCAAATGATCGTACACTTAATTTACCACAAAATACATACTTTTTGAGTTATACGCAAATAAAATATTATTTTCATGATAATGTTTTTCCCTGCATTTCATCGGTTATATTTCATGCATATGAAACGATAAAGGGCTTTATGTAGAATAATTTAAGCAAGTTTCATCGAAATCGTTAGAACCGTTTTCAAGAAAATTGTAAAAAAAGTGTAAAATCGATTAAATAAAGTGGCACTTTCGGTAAGTCGATTTTGACGAAAAAGTTGCTGTACATCACATGCATATATCTACCTTAAATATGTAATTTCAGTATTGCACACCTTAACGTTTTGCAAGACTTTGTTATTTGAACTCAGGGGACCTTAAAATGAGTATTTCCGTTGAAAACCCGAATTCGAATATTTTCACGATCGCAATACTTTACAATATTTACTATATATCTCATATGTAGGTAAGGGAAAGTAAAAATGATAATATACCTTTGGCAAGCTAATGATTTTAGAAAATATATTATCTAACCTATAAAGTCATAAAAGGTAATGGAGAATGACGAAAACGCAAACATTTAAGTGATTGTTGCAGATAATAATTTCTGTTGTTATGTTATTTTTTAGAAACTAAAGGTTTCCATGGAAACTAAATAGAAACTTTTAAAATTTATTCCAAGTAGCGTGGTTAGTGAAAGTTGTGTGATACGCGCACCGCACCAGATTTTTTTTTTGTCTATCCATAATAACCAATATGAACCTTACGGCTTGAATATATTTTAACAACATAACGCATTACAGATGGGATTAAAATTATCGCGGTGAGGAACATGGACAAGTATATTTATCAGTAAACCACAGATGTCACTCTTATCATCGATGACGGTTATTAGCTATCCCCGATACCACGTCAATATTTGCCAGATAAGGAAGGAAAATGAGGATAATGAGGGTATGGTAGTAATAAGGTTATAAACTACAGGAGTTGCATGAGATATATGGTAGGCGGACAATTAATGCTACCACGCTCAAATTATTCATTAATCAATTTCATATTAATAAATTACTCTTGATTATGCTTATATATATATATACATATATATAGGGCGTAGGAGGATCCTACCCCGTGTACTTAAATTGAGGATCGCGGTGTGGTCTTCCAGGCCGTAAAATGGCCGCCCAGACGTTCGGTCCATGGACGGTCTACTTCGGGGAAAGAAGTCCACGTGCGCCTGCTGACTCTGAACAGCCATA
The DNA here is from genome assembly GCA_948150685.1 of Rhaphigaster nebulosa. Lineage (NCBI taxonomy): Eukaryota > Metazoa > Arthropoda > Insecta > Hemiptera > Pentatomidae > Rhaphigaster > Rhaphigaster nebulosa. Next base: position 108,999,388 of record OX411309.1, on the reverse strand, counting down.
ATCCGTGAATCTTGAACTGTTTGTCACTGTCCTTGACACCGAGTGAGTCGCAGAGAAGGACACTGACGAATAGGTCCCAAAGGGACCGGTTATGGAGCTATGGATAGCCTGCCGCTGCACCATGGAAACCCATGGTTCGTAGCAACGTGAGGCTGGGTGACCCCCTCCAGGCTTTCTGTTCTCTCGCAAGCAATCCATGTCTGTATGAATACCACATCGCGCGGCCAAAGATCTCCATGGTCTATAGTTCCAATCGAAAAAAAAAAAAAAAATATACATATATATATATATATATATATATATATATATATATATATATATATATAAATTAGTTAATTTTCCCGTTATGTATATCCTTTTTTACTTCCTTGTACGAAATCGCGAAAAATTTGGTTTTCAGATTTCAACTATTTTGACCATCCCTGAATCCATTTTGACTAGGTTCGTCGTGACGTCTGTACGTACGTGCGTATCTCGTATAACTCAAAAACGGTTAGCCGTAGAAAGTTAAAATTTTGTATTTAGGATTGTAGTTAAATTTAGTTGTGAACCTCCCTTTTTGGTCACCCCATGATCACCGGAAGTGATACTTTACTTGAAGATCATATTAGATTTTCATAAAAAATTATAGTGTAAAGCATCTCAAATTTGGTAAACAGGACTTTTATATCAATATGAATGTATTTACTAGATTTTGGTTAAAATTTGTGAGGCAAAAAGGGTACTTTACTTGAAGGTCATAATAAACTTATATAAAAAATTATATTAAAATTGAATAGAGAGATCATATGTTTTGTTAATAAAGGTTACAAACGCTATATTTTTTCAACTCCAATTAAACATTTTTATTACTTGTTTTAAGTGTTAAAATTATGAGTAAAATACGGGTTTTCCTCTCCATTCGTGAGATAAACAAGTCTGCAGCTGGAGAATAAGATTTAAGTTAAGTGGGTTCTTCCGCTTCCAATGTCGAAACTGTCGATTCCCAATGCTTTATCTAGTTTCCTACTGAATGAAAACCGCATATAATAACGGAATGAGACCTCCAGAGATAGGAGTATGTGTGTGTGTCTTAATAGATGGATGTCGCGACGCCGAGTGTCGTTTTTGAAATACTGCAATCTTCGGAAACTAGTAACCAAATTCAGGATCACTTTTGAGCCACCGATTTACAGTTTAATAGGCGTACAAGGAAGTCGTGTGTTGTCCTCATCAGATATTTTTAAATGTGCTGGAGTGAGCTTTATCATTGAAAGAAAAATTCAATACAATTATTTTATTTTATTTTCACATTTCAGAACCGTTAGCACAAGCCATTGATATTTTATAGGGTGATAAAATGTTTATTATGGAATGATGCTTCATTGTCTTCTTGCTTTGAGAAGAAGACTGCTTTGGAAATACTCGAGATATTTTAAAACGATTGCGTAGTGTCTTTCAACAAGTCTCACGACATGGTTTGATGAGTTCTAATATTTTACAATCCCAAAATGCAGCAACAGCTGCTTTGTCGCATCCAAAATTTAAAAATGACACAAAGTGGTCACGTTGACGAACTGATGTTGAGGAATGACTTTTTCGACTATGGGCTGGATGGGTCTAACCGAGGAATGTAATGTGAGGACCAGAGCAGACCTAGAAATATGACATCCTGTTGAAAATGAGTATGTTAAATAATTATAAACATATTAGGAAATTGTTCATTTGGTTTAATAAACCATTACCATCATCAGCACTAGTTGAAAGACTATATTATTTTTCAAGCATTACTAATAATCCAAGAGCTAATATTTTTTCAAATTATCTGTTTGAGAAGAGAGTGGTACTCGAAGCGAATAATAAAGCTTGAAAAAAAGCTTAAAGAATGAATGAAAAACTTGAATAATGATTAAAATTTGAGAACTAATATTATATATATATATATATATATATATATATATATATATATATATATAAATTATACAGTTTTTTTTCCTTTTCCTATTTGAACTATAGACCATACAGATCTTTGAAGCGCGATGTGGTCTTCTTACAGATATTTTAGCGAGAGCACAGACAGCCTGGAGGGGATCACCCAATCACTCATTGCTGCGAACCATGGTTTCCAGGATGGGGTAGCAGGTTGCCCATAGTTCCATAACAGGTGGTTTTGGGGCGGTGTCCTTCCCACCAACTCACTCGGGTTCATAAGCAGTGACCAAACGGTCTAGATCCACGGATTATGGCTGTCCGGGGTCAACAGCTACACGAGGACCTATATTTCTTTCCCCGAAGCAGACCAACGCGATTCACAATTTTGGTACACGGGGTAGGATCATCACTCCTGCGCCCGGTGTGTGTGAGTTACGCCCATTAGGCTGACGGATCTCACAAACTCGAGGGGGGAGGGGATAATCGCCTAGAGAATAACAGGCAGCGTCACTTTCCCTGGTGGGAGGTCACCCAATTCAAGCGAAGCTGCTTATCTTTAAATTATACAAATAGTTCTATAAGTTGTTAATTAAATATTTTGGAAGTAAATACGAAAATTTATTTCCATTTCCCTCCTTTTTAATAGTATTGAATACTAGAAAATATGAGAATGCACATGTTTCTGATAAATTAGTTTTCATTCAAATAATTAATTTTGATTATAATATTTTTTATTTAAATTATTATTTTTTATTCAAATATTTATATATTCGAATTTTTTTTTCTCGAACAATTTTTTTTTTATTCCACCAATTATTGTTATTTGATTCCTAATTAAAAAATTATGAATAAATGTATTAACTGAATAACGAATAAATGGGTTATTCATCACCCTCGAATAAAATACAAATTTTATTCATTATTTAATAAAATTTGTCAAATACTATAGGTGTGTCTTAAAATACCGCCAGCTTCAATCCGTAGCCGAGCCAGCACGAGATTTAGGTACGCAGAAAGGTTGAATGCCCCGCAATCCAACAACAAATTATCTTGAATAAGAGCCAAGATAAAAGAACCTCAGATATTAAAAACCGGAATTCGATACACCAAGCAAAATATCATAACTTTAACCATTAAAATTAGATTTTTTTTTTTTATCACATCTGGAGGTTTTTAAAAGCTAATTGACGATTTAAAATATTCCTCCTATCCACTTGGTCAGATAAACTCAGGCAATATTAATCAAATAAATAGCTAGGGGTTATTTATTTGAGTAATTTGTTAAACCTGCAGTGGAATTGACACAAAACATCATTGTTAGTTAATGCTTTAATGCTTAATTACATTGATTGAGCTGAAAAATCATCATTTAGTTTTTAATAATGGAATTGTGTGTTATGAAAATATTATTCCTTACCAACTTGTTAGTTAGTGAACTTAATAATTACTCCATCATCATTTGACTGCTTAAGTTAATTACTAACCTATTAATAATTACTAGGACAGGAAATAAAAAAGTCTTGAGAAATCTAGTTTTAAGATTTCTATACAGTAGACTCTAAGGGAATTGATAGTTTAGTAGCAGCATACAGTTAACTGCAATCAGGTACTTAGTATTTATACCTTTACTAAGACTAGCAATATGGATTAAAGCTAGAGTAACTCAAGTATTGTAATCAAGTAAATTCAAAATGGTTTGAAAAAATGATTTCAGTGCCATATGGAAATGTGAGTTTGCATAGTATTTAGCATTTCGACTAGCTATGTTTGGTAATATATCTATATCTAATTTGTGTATTAAAATTATACTTGAAAACGTATTTATATACTGATTTTATGTAGAATTAATTGGCCGCCATTTTGAAACGAGATGACGGATGGTAATGCCGAGTTCCGAGGATAAGTGAGGAATGATCTGTGAGTTTGGTGTCAAATCTTAAGATAATCGGTCCAGTATCTCGGAGAAAAGCCGTGGACGGACGGACGAACGGTTTTTTTATTCGATATGTGAATTGTACGTATCTTGAAACGTAAAAATTCAATTCTATATTATTTAGTAATTCGGCCAGCTTCGTATTTATGTCTATATTTAATTTTAATATAACTATATCTAATTTGAGTATAATAATTATACTTGATTATGTATTTGTATACTGATTTTTGCACATATATATTTCTCTGTTTTTCGGTAAGTGGTCCAGACCTTTAAAATATTTTTAAGCGTTTTTTTTTTTTTTTGTAAGTCATTTTTTAGTGTTTAAAAGATTTTTTTTTTCATTTCTCCTTTTTCATTGTCTCTCGTCTTTTATACTCTTTCTTGTTTCTATGTAATTTTATAATTATTATCACACTTACATCATTTAGTTTTACTTTATATTTTTGGCTTATATATTTCTATATTTTCTTATTTTTCATATTTCATGTTTTTCAATAATTTCTCTTTATTACGACTTTCATATTCCATGTACATATATTATCACATGACGCTTCAATTTATCATCTATTTCTAAGTTTACTATTTAACTGTTTCATGTTTCCATATGCAATTCCAACTGTATTTATTCCTCTTTTCTTTTACGACTGCATTGCTTAGCCCTGATGAAGGCCTACAGCTTCGGTCGAAACGTCGGCATTCATTAAAGTATTATTACACTTACTGGATGTTTTTCTCTTGGCTGAACCGCAACCTCTCAGATTATATTCACAGTCAACGTTATCTCCATCGAAATACTCTCTCTCTCTCTCATTCTCTCTCTCTCTCTCTCTCTCTCTCTCTCTCTCTCTCTCTCTCTCTCTCTATCTATCTATCTATCTCTTTCTCTCTCTCTCTCACACACACATAGTGATTAATTTTAAGAGGATTTCAGTTGATTCTCCAGCAGTAGAGGGTTCTAAATTCGTGACCAACTACATCCATGTAGATAGCGTATGAGCTATGTATAGTGAGGAACTTTCCCCTATACGCTTAAGTAATTTGGAATTGGAGTATTTTCGGAAATAAAACCAAGAACGCTTTAAAATATCAATTGAGTAAAATGTTTCTGTTACAGAAGGGTTCCGTATTTTGCTTGGTCAAATATTTCATAATTTGAACTCTAGTTTAACAGAAAAACAGATTTGTGATGGTTTCTTAAAATACATGATGACTATGTTTGTTGATATATGCCGGCCGTGAAAAGAGTTGCTGTGTGTTTTAGGAAATGTCTCGTTATTGCTGAGTGGAATTTCGTGTTTTTATGCAACCAGTATGTACAACAGCGGCTGAAAGATTGATCTCTGGTGTTATTCGCTTGGCTGGAAGGAGTGAAGAAAATATTGGTTCAAAAGCATAAGATAAACGAGTAAGAATTATAAAAAAAAAATCAGTCAAGTCGGTCATTTCAGCTTCTTCACCATTTCCACTGGATGATAGTTAACTATATTTCAAGGTCGATTCGACGTTTGGAAATTAAATCTAGGGGGAGCCGATTTTGAAATTTAGGCACGTATGAAATACGTTTGCTCACTCGGTACCATTCTGCACAATTCCTAAAAAAATCATCAACATCGGACTATGGGTAGTAGATATTATGGCCGTCAAATAGATTTGACTAAAGATGGATAAGAAACCAAATTTGTTCCTTAACGTCTTAAACGTGAAACATGAATGGAAATTTTCGATCGAAAGGACAAAAAATGTTTTCAATTCCTGCAGGAATACAAAGCTTCCCACATTCGGTAGTAAGGAAGCAATGATGTAAAATATTACGTCCCGCACATTCATAATTAACAAGGAGAAGTTGGTTGTGGGTGAGGTCGAGAGATCTCAAAACACGAATGTAAAACTTCTTTTAATGAATGCCTAAGTTACTGCCTATGTTTTAAGCGGTCTACACACATGGGAACCTGTTCACCGAACAGGTTGTTCGCAGTATGCAGTCTGTAGGTGTATGCCGCTCCAGGCCACATCAGGGCAACGTGTCTAGGAATTTAGGATCAAGTTGACATGACTGAGACTGAAACACCGGCTTTTACAGCCGTTTACACTTTAATTATTCTTAACCTATTGTGAAAGACAAATGAAGATTTATCCCTCAAAAACTTCTCCACTTCCAATCGATTACAAATAATGGGTAGGTGTTAAGTTAGCTATTAGCTGGATCACTGAATCAGCCAGAAGATCCCCTAACTCCAACTTAATATTTCCTTGGCTGAAAAAGGATCTGAATCAACCCATTGGAAATTCCGTAGAGCATGTCGGAGCTTTAAAGAATCAATGATAGTATTTTAAATTTTATTTCTTCCATGACAATTCAGTTTAATAACGAATCCATTAATTGACAGCAGTAAAGTATTTTTTATGTTTATTAATAAAAATAATTTTTAAGGCTTTAACCATAGATAGCTTAATAGACTTTTAATATAATAAAGAAATGTAATAATCATTATAGAGACATATTTTTAATGTTTTATTGTTTTAACTAATGTTTTAACTTTAATGTTTTATTAATTAACTTATTTTCTATGTACACCGATGAGAGAAGAAAGGACTGTTATTCCACAGGTCACCAATCTAGTGTAGCCTGCTTAAGAAGGTCGTAATTTATTTCGCGGGTGCGATAAAAAATAAAATTCAACTTTTTTATCACCTTAGGACGGATTCGAACCGATGCATAGTGGGTTGATTGTACAGATTCCTTGTACATCCAGGGCCGGATCTAAGATATTTTAAAGGTGGGAACAAGCTTAATTTGCCGCCCCTTCTCTCCTTTCCCTTCCCCAATAAAAAATTCAACTATTTTATAATTGTATTTTAGGTAATTACGTAGGTAATTAGATAATAAAATAAACCCATTTTTTTGACTGAATTAAGATCTTTAAGGTTTTTAAACGACAAAAATAATAATAAAAATATAAAAAAAATATTAAAATGAAAAATATGCACAAACAATAACATTAAAATTTCATTTTCCGATCATCTTATATAACAAAAATGTTTATGACGTCATAGTTTATGGAAGCAGCTAGTTTGCGCTCTGTGGAGATTATACTCAGATTTTTTAACCTTTTTTGAGCAATCTTCCTTCTCAAATAACTTTTAATCAGTTTTAGCTTGCTGAAATTCCTTTCTTCAAAAGAAACAGAAACTGGTACGTATTTTGAACTAAAAAATAGTTATTTAGAAGAAACCACCGAATATCTAACTTTTTCGAAATTTGGCAGGTATTTACGGTCCAACATCTCAGTAGCTGTTCCGAATTTTAAAAAATATTGTATTATATATAACACTTTCAGGAAATTTAACGTTATTTAAAATTGGTAATGTCAAAGTTTTATCTGAAATGCACTGGAAGCGAGATACTGAGGAAAATCTGGAAAAAAATCCACTTTCTCTAAAATTGTTATTTAAATATTTCTTTTCGAGCTACAAGGAGAAAAATCTGGAAAAGCGATGAAAATGAAGAATTCATACAACCGATCTAGAGTGGCAGATGTTCATATTTCCAGTCCATGGTGGGAGTACTTTCGGCCTACACGATCAAAATTGTTTAAAGTAGTATATATTGCTGAACCTTGAGCCCTAATAGAGCTGTGTATGTTAAATAGTACCCGAGATAACTTTAAAAAAATAATAAATTCGGTAAACAAGAAAGCATTATGTTGTGATTTTATTGGGTATCATAGAAAGCGCTATTTCTATAAAGAAGACCAATATAAACTGCTTTAAAGTAAATGTTACTAGCTTAATTTTGAAAACTAATATACGCCTGTAATCGAATGATCTTCCTAATTCAGTTCACTTAAAAAAAAAAATCTTTTGTCATAAACGGAAAAAAAATTAGAACGTTTGATTATAAAAAACGCTGCAAATTATTACACAATGGTTTATTATTTTCACTTAGTAATATTTCAAAAATATCTATTCTGACCAAGTAAAAAAAATGAAGCAGTAGGCACCAAAGGAAAAGAAATTTGAAGCTTGTAACAAGATGATCGCCGTGAGAGTGCTGAACTGGGATTGTTAATTTAAAAAACTCAATGTCAATGCAAGTAGGCTGTGATGTAAAATGATACAGAGGAAATATTTGATGTGCACTTCAGTAGGAAAAAAAAAGGAAAGACTAAGAAAGCTAAGGAAGTAAAGAAATAATCCAAGGAAGAATAAAACAGAGATACGAGGAAGTCAGAAGCCCAATAGATAAGTCAGGAAACCGGATGACTAGTCGCCAGGAGAATCAGTCTCCGAAGTTTCTTACGCTATATCTTGGCTAATAATGGTTCGATTTAAATGATTTTTATTTCGTTTTGTAGGGAATTTCATTAGCTTTCGTTTAAATACAATAAAAGCACCAAAAATTGTTTGCGTAAATAGCGAAAAAATATTTGGATTCTACGTATCTTGAAACGTAAAACCTCAAATTTTGAGGGGGGAATTACAAAAATGTTTTCCTTGGTCGATTCTAAAGGTCTATTATTGAAAATAATAAACCAAAATCAATAATTTTTTCCCGATGAAATTTTTTTATAATGTTTTTAATGTGAGGAACTTGAATTTGACGTCGGTTTTGCAAAACATAAATACAAATTTGTTATAAGTTGCTATATATGGCTGACCTTGTTGGGATCGCTACTTTTTATATATAATGGATTGAATAGAAGAGAAAGAGGCGTTGGTGGATGCATGACATTTTTGCGAAGGGTTCTTGTTACGGTTGTAGCTATGTTAGCTATGAACACTATTTTTTTTTGGCCTGCTCTTCAATAAATTATTTTGTTTTCATACGATTTTATATTCGAGATTAGTCACTTAACACAAAAAAAATTAGCTACGTGAAAATCTCCAATAAATAACATTTTCTCTGTAGGTTACGACATGATAATAAAACAAAATAAAAATATCTGATGTGGACAACACATGACTTCCTTGTACGCCTATTAAACTATAAATCAGTGGCTCAAATAGTGATCCTGAATTTGGTTACTAGTTTCCGAAGATCGCAGTATCTAAAAAAAAAACACTTGGCGTCGCGACATCCATCTATTGACACACTCACACACAAATAGGGACGAAAACCAGTATTTTACACTAAATTTTAACACTTAAAACAAGTAATAAAAATGTTTAATTGGATCGGAAACCAAATTGCGATTGTAATCTTTATTACCGAAACATATGATTTATGTATTTAATTTAAATATAATTTTTGATGTAAGCTTATTATGACCTTCAAGTAAAGTACCGTTTTCGGCTCACCAATTTTAACCAAAATATATTAAAAACATTCACATCAATATAAAAGTTCTATTTACCAAATTTGAGATGTTTTACATTATATTTTAATATAATTTTTGATGAAAATCTAATATGACCTTCAAGTAAAGTACCGCTTCAAGTTTTCCAATTTAGACCAAAATCTAGTATGCTATTTAAATCAATATATAAGTTATAAATACCAAATATGAGAAGTTTTGCAAAGTCTTTTAATATAATTTTTGATGGAAATCAATTATGACCTTCAAGTAAAGTACCACTTCCGATGATTAAGCAGTGACCAAAAAGGGAGGTTCACAACTAGATTTTACAACAATCCTAAATACAAAATTTCAACTTTCTACGGCTAACCGTTTTTGAGTTATACGAAATACGAACGTACAGACGCCATGACGAAACTAGTCAAAATGGATTCAGGGATGGTCAAAATGGATATTTCCGTTGAAATCTGAAAACCGAAAATTTTCGCGATTACAATACTTCCTTTACTCCGTACAAGGAAGTAAAAAATAAATCGGATGGAGGAAGCTCAAAGAGAATAACTGGAGACCTCGCCTTCTGAGACGTTCAAATTATGAAACCATGCCTAGCATTGTCTTAACAATGGTCGCATTGCCACTTCCCTCCCATTTTAAATGTATCGCTTTATGGTGCATTTGCACATATTTGATGAACTTGTTTTACTTGTATTGGGAGGATATATTCGGAAGATTCCAAAAACAAAATTGTGAATCTGTAAGCCTGAGTTGTTTTTTTTCGTATTAATTAAAATTGAGCATAAAAAACGATTTTTAAAAAATTGCTCGAAATACCGCCTCCTAAATTCTGCCGCCCGGGGCAAGTGCCTTATTTGCCCCTCTCTCCTCCCCTAGATCCGGCCCTGTGTACATCGATCCTAACTTACTCAGAAAATTCAGTGGACTGCTCATAGTTTGTCAGTTAATGTGTTTGAGGTGTGTGTAGAATTTGAATCCATGGCATTTCGTTGACTGAATACAATGAAAGATAGGAATAAGATATTAATTTTTTTTTTAAATGATGACTTCAATAAATGAAGTGAATTATTCTATACGCTCTAAAATTTTTGTTTAAAAATTAAGTTACTACATTTGAAATATTACATTTACAACAGCATGCTACATACTGCCGCAGAACTACAATCTTCTAGTATGAAATAATTATAATTTGGAACAAAATAACTATTTGCATAATTATATATTACCTTTATTTAAGAGATTTCATAAATTAATTTCAACTTCACTTTCTGATATTTTTTTTATCAATATATCTCTAATTAAGGAATTTCGATTTAATTAACAATTTAATGTAAAATAAAGATTGCAAAAATTCTCGTTACCGATAGATTGTTGCTGGTTCCAAGCGAGGTACATGATAACTAAGACAAGAAGGGAGGAAGTCATGTAACCTGTAACCTATTTGTATATGTTTTTTTTTATCTCCTGCTCCGATTATGCCTGAATTGGCTAAATGTCTGGAACATTTCATTTATATCCTAACAATTACTAATTCTGTTTTATCAACCGCGGATCGACTTAGCGATAACCCTCCTGAACTAAAGCACACATAGCCTCTATAAAGTGGGTACCATTTTATAAACGCGCGGTTAAGTGAGAATCCTGATCACATCTCGTATATCTTTTCGCACATTTCTACATAATACCATACCTAGTTAAGAGAAAACAAACTTTGTTTCATTATCGATGTAATAAAATTCCGGACAAATATATTTGATAGACAAAAAAAATTATTATTTTTATTTTATGTTAGTGATTTCTTTTGATTTGTATTACTTGTCTATTTAGTTCATAGACAGAATATAAAGTAAAAAATACATTCCCATCCTATATATTTAAGATATAGGTCAGCGAAAGTAAAAAAATATATCTTAAGAGCTAAACGATTCGAAAAACTACATTATTGTCAAGAAAGCAAAGTTATGCAATATTAACTAAGTAAAAGGGACTTAAAAGTTAAGACCTTATGCTAGGAAAGTCAAGATTATCATACCAATTTCGCCTCACCTCTTCAGACCTCTTTCCCTTTAATTAAATTTCTCTTTAAGCTAATAGGCTTTTTTAAAGCTACTTATCCATTACATTAAATATAGTTTAAGGGAGTGTCTTCTTCCTCATGGAATTGCAGTTTCACAATCCTTAATAATTTTTTCATATCACAATCACAATAAAATATATAGGCATAACTGCAACTATAATTCCAAAGTTTTAATTTTATTGATAGGTTTCCTTAGATGTACCAAAAAAAGCTTTTCATGGTAAAATCACTGATAAATGAAAACTTGTAGGTTTAAAAAAAGAGATTACAGGATGAATTAAATAAGAGTAGATGAGAAATGGGGGAGCTGGCGCATTTTTTTGAGCAGCCAATCAGAAGGCAGCATTTGATCACGTGACCTATGGCGGGAAATTTGAATTTGAATTTTTGCCTCGACCTAACCTTAACTGCCACGTGGTCTTGCCTCGACCCTACCTTAACCACCACGTGGTCTCACCCCGATCTAACCTTAACTATTAGGCCACGCCCCTTTTTGGTCACGTGACCCTTATGCTCCGCCCCTTTTTAGTCACGTGATCCAGTCACGTGACTCGCAGCGCATCCTGGTCTACGCTCCGCCCACATGTTTTAGTCACGTGATCCAGTCACGTGACCCATGGAACCTCCTGGCCTATGCTCCGCCCACAATATTTACCCCCTCCACCCATTGAAGGGCCAGGTACCCACCTTATAGAGCATGAGTGTACCCGACCGCCATTTTGTTTTTCTGATGCCGCCATTTTGTTTTTCTACTGTTTGAGAGACTTGAGGTTTTGTTGAAGGGTCAGGTACCCATGTTAAAGAGCATGAGTGTACCCGACCGCCATTTTGTTTTTCTTATGCCGCCATTTTGTTTTTCTACTGTTTGAGAGACTTGAGGTTTTGTTGAAGGGTCAGGTACCCATCTTATAGAGCATGAGTGTACCCGACCGCCATTTTGTTTTTCTACTGTTTGAGGGACTTGAGGTTTTGTTGAAGGGTTAGGCACCAACCTTATAGAGCATGAGTGTACCCGACCGCCATATTGTTTTTTATACATCGCCATTTTGTTTTTCTACTGTTTGAGAGACTTGAGGTTTTATTGAAGGGTCAGGTACCCATGTTATAGAGCATGAGTGTACCCGACCGCCATTTTGTTTTTTATACATCGCCATTTTGTTTTTCTACTGTTTGAGAGACTTGAGGTTTTGTTGAAGGGTCAGGTACCCATCTTATAGAGCATGAGTGTACCCGGCCGCCATTTTGTTTTTTATACATCGCCATTTTGTTTTTCTACTGTTTGAGAGACTTGAGGTTTTGTTGAAGGGTCAGGTACCCATCTTATAGAGCATGAGTGTACCCGGCCGCCATTTTGTTTTTTATACATCGCCATTTTGTTTTTCTACTGTTTGAGAGACTTGAGGTTTTGTTGAAGGGTCAGGTACCCATCTTATAGAGCATGAGTGTACCCGGCCACCATTTTGTTTTTTATACATCGCCATTTTGTTTTTCTACTGTTTGAGAGACTTGAGGTTTTGTTGAAGGGTCAGGTACCCATCTTATAGAGCATGAGTGTACCCGGCCGCCATTTTGTTTTTTATACATCGCCATTTTGTTTTTCTACTGTTTGAGAGACTTGAGGTTTTGTTGAAGGGTCAAGTACCCATCTTATAGAGCATGAGTGTGCCCGACCGCCATTTTGTTTTTCTACAGTTTGAGAGACTTGAGGTTTTGTTGAAGGGTCAGATACCCACTTTATAGTACGTAACCTCCCCTACGGTTATATAATCATAACCTATACGGCGAAGGGTCCGGTGCCCACTTTATAGTATGTAACCTCCCCAACGGTTATATAATCATAACCTATACGATAAAGGGTCCGGTACCCACTTTATACTCTGTAACCTCCTCTATGGTTATATAATCATAACCTATACAATGAAGGGTCCGGTACCCACTTTATACTCTGTAACCTTCTCAAAGGTTACATAACCTTTACATTGTTTTCGTGTTTGTGCAACCTTCTCAATGTTTACATAGCCTTTACAATATGTAACTGCATCAACATGTAAACAGGTTGCATCTTGTATAGACAAGTTGGATTATGTCCAGGTGAAATACCAATATGGACCTTGAACTGTTTATCTCAAACATATAAATAAATAGCATAGTTCCTTAATCCTATAACTGCTTTTGGACTTTGAATTGTTTATCTCTAAAACATAAATAAATGGTAGGGCTTCCTAATATTTGAATAGCTTTTGGACTTTGAGCTGGTAATACTCTATCTTTACTTATCTCGCTGAAACATAAACAAAACAACTTTTCAATGTACTACGTATTTTTAATAGCTGATAGTATAAGTAATGGTCTTAAAAGGATTAACTCGTCAATGCTCTACGTATTTTTATTCTCCGATAGTTAAATAATGGTCTTAAAAGGATTAACTTTTAATCCATTAAGTTCCTATCGAACTTTTAATCTCTAAAATATATTAACAAATCGAAACGTCTATCACGCTGGCCAAAGAGGTTAAACCTTTTCACAGCTTTGAAATATTTTCAAAGTACACGAGTCGGTATTAATAACTTCGAAATAAATTTTTATTAATGAATATTAATTAATACTTAATCAACACAAGTTCATAATTAGTACTAATACTACAGGTACTCTGTTCGACTTGCCTGAGTATCGCCTGACTTGGGTCAGAGCAGGTCGACTCATGCTCGCTTCATAAACATGTAAACAGGTTGCATCTTGTATAGACAAGTTGGATTATGTCCAGGTGAAATACAAATATGGACCTTGAACTGTTTATCTCTAAAACATAAATAAATGGTAGGGCTTCCTAATATTTTGAATAGATTTTGGACTTTGAACTGGTAATCCTTAAAACACAAATAAATAGTAGGGCCCCATATTCCTATAACAGCTTTTGGACTTTGAGCTCTTAATACTCTATCTTTTACTTTCTCTCGCTGAAACATAAACAAAACAACTTTTCAATGTACTACGTATTTTTAATATCTGATAGTATAAATAATGGTCTTAAAAGGATTAACTTTTAATCCCTAAAATATATCGACGAATCGAATCGACTGTGTCACGCTGGACAATTGATTTAATTATATTCAACAAACCTGGCTCGTAATTGCACTCGAATCAGTCCTCGCCATGTTTTCGAGTCCTTTCTGCTACTCTCGGATGTCCTCGGAGCCGTACGAGACTGTTCGCTCTCATCGAGGTAGTGGGTGACACTCGCTCGTCTTCGTGTGTACTCGGATCCCACTATGATCTCCCCTAACTCTATTTATCATCTGTTTATAACACTAACACAATTTATAAAATATATCGACGAATCGAAACGACTGTATCACGCTGGCCAAAGAGGTTATACCTTTTCACAGCTTTGAAATATTTTCAAAATACACGAGTCGATATTAATAACAACGAACACGATGCAATAAATTTTAATTGATGAATATAAATTAATCATTAATTCATACTCGAACTTTAAACAACTTTTCAATGTTCTACGTATTTTTAATCTCTGATTGTATAATCGATGGACTTACAAATTTACAAATATATCGATAAATCGAAACGACTGTATCACGCTGGCCAAAGAGGTTGCACCTTTTCATAGCTTTGAAATATTTTCAAAGTACACGAGTCGGTATTAATAAATTCGAATACGGTGCAGTAAATTTTAATTGATGAATATTGAGGAATATTAATTAATCCTTAATTTACACTAATTCATAATTAGTACTAATTCTAATTTATATTTTATTGGTACTCTGTTTGACTTGCCTGAGTATTGTATGACTGGTCAGAGCAGGTCGACGCATGCTCGCTTCATAACGGATGGTAGGGGGCACTATGATCGCTGGTGGGGCAACATGACAGCCAATCAGATTCGAGTATTCTCGTCCAGGAACCAGTGGCACTCGTGGCCTCTGCCATTTCGACTCGAACCCCAGAGATAGAACAAAGTTTTGCTGCTAAAATTGTGATAATATTCTAATTTTTCGAGTGCAACCCAGGCTATGAGATATAATTAACGACAACGAAGTGAAAGAAGATACTGACTGACACGTCCGTTGAACAATTGAAGGAAGAATCAAGCGAAGAATCTTCAGAAGAAGAAATTCCGATCTTCTGTTCCAGCAAGTTTTGTAAGATGAAAGGAGAATACAAAGTGGTTTGTTTGAGCTGCGGAAAATTGTATCTCACTGGATTTATCGACTTGTCCGATTGCGACCATAGAACATTTTGGTGTTATGATTGCCGTCGTCCACCTATGAAAAATTATATTTCTTATCTAGATATCTCTGCAATAGCATTCAAGATTGATGAATTATTTAACAGGAATCTTAACATGGAGGAAGAAATTTCAGGAAATAGTGTAGATACGATACCTAATGACCATGACTCGACACCTGATGACCATGAATCAAGACCTGATGGCCAGGATTCAAGATCTCTCGGCCCTGATGATGTAATGAATTATGACCCTTTTATTAATGACCCTGATCTAGTAAATTACGACCCTGTTTTGGCGGCTAATAGCTACAATCCGAGTCTCGGCCCACGTCCAACAACTGAAGAAGAAATAAGAGCTTGGAGGGAACGTGTAAGAGAAGCAGAGCTAGAGATTCAAAGACAAGAAATGAGGATGCAAAAGGCTAGGATCATCGATAGAGATTTTTTGGGGGCCTTTCAAGAGATCGTTGATCAGGACATGCGAGGACTCTACTATTCGACACCCTGCGATGCCGAGATTTGTTCATACCGGGGACGATACCGTGTGAGCTGTACGAAATGCTTACGTGTCTTCCACACAGCATGCGTCTTCTTGCCAGACCACGATTACGAAACAACAGTATGCTTCTACTGCCCTCTGTCGGATTCTGAAAGTGACATAGATGATGACGATAACTCAGAAGAATTTGTTACAGATTAATATTTATAAATTTAATTCATATTAAATAAAAATTATCAGTAATTTTGTTTCTTATATTTAAAGAATTTATGTAACTAAAAACATATTTTCTTATTATCTTATTATATTATAAATTATTTCTTTAATAAATAAATTCTACTTGAACTGTTGTATTCTCTCCTCCTCCCCTTTGTTAATATCATATAATGCATTAAAATATATTTCGAAGATCACAACTCCTAGTCTTCTCTTATATAGTTGCATTTCTTAGTGTTGGAATAAAAAATAATATATTTGATTAAGCAATTCATTTTTACCAAATCATACTATTATCCGAGATTGTTCCGAAATTATAACCTCCATTATGGAATCAGAATTTTCATGTAAGACGTATTGGTGTAATATAATATTCAAACGGCTAGATTGTTTTTTTTTTGTTTTGTCGAAGGGTCAGGTATCCACCTTATAGTAGGTAACCTTCACAACGGTTACATAACCTTTACCATATTTAACTTTAATGATATCAGGATAGATAATGTCACACTTGAATAATTCTAAATATCTTAATTCATTTGCTGAAAGTAAACGATGGACTTTGAACTGTTAATCTCTACAAAGTATACAAAGAGTAGAGCTTCTTAATCCAATAACAACAGTTGGACTTTGAACTGTTAATCCCTAAAACATAAATAAATTCTAGAGCTCCTTAATCCTATAACAACTTTTGGACTTTGTGCTGCTAATACCAAAATATAAAGAATGAAATAGGACTTGTCAGTCCTTCCGCTGAAAAGTAAACAAATTTAGATTTCGCAATAATGCGTTATCCCATAATCCTTCCTTCGAAAGTAAGCAATGGACTATGAACTGCTAATCCTTAACAAGTTTAACTTTTATACACAAACAAAGATATAGGGTATAGGTAATAAAAGAAAATACAACTTTATAAAATAAAAAAATTTATTTCATCATAATATTAGATACAAGAAATAGAATTTTTAAATAAATGAAACATCATCTTTATAACCAATTCTTCCATTATACACTAAAGAAATTATTTCATCGCTATTGTTAAAAGCCTCGATGTCTTCAACCGACATCTTAAAACGTTTAGGAAGATACACTCTGATAGAATTATCATGATCCTTTAACGTAGCGACCAACGCTAATCCCATTTTCGTTTCAACATGTTCCAGTTCTCCGATGATGTATGGCCGTCCGATTTGAATATAATTCAATTTATGCACATAGCGAGCGCCATCGTTTAATCGGTTGAAGAGAGCTTTAAAATCTCTGATAGAACTAAAAATAAAACAGATTCACATAAGAAGAGAGCAGGTTTAGAAAAAAATAAGAAATGGCCAAAGCAATAAATATACTTACGAATTCATGATGATTGAAAATGAAGGATCTGCTATGATCGGATGCTAGAACAAAAATGAATCCTTAGGTAGTCGCTCGCTGCGGAGTATTGGTGGAGAGTAAATCTACGCTAGTTGCGCATGCGTTACCCCCTCCATCAACCATACTTTTCCCTGCCACCACTCCAACAATTTCAATTTATCATTTTCGACCTTGTCAATTCCCCCACCACTAATTTTTTTTTCGCTGAAATATAAACAAAACTACTTTTTAATCTTATACCAGTTCTCAATGTTTATATTTTATGCAATTTTCCCAATTTTTAACTTTATCTACCTTTTTTTTTCTTTAAATTTTCCATAATCTCCCCGATGTTTATAAATTTCTGTCCGCTAGAGCGCAGCACCTTACTCCACTTGAAGATTTCCCTGCCTACTTTACATAATCTTCTCAATACTTAACGCTTATCCATACTCACTTCATAATTCAAATTGTTTTGTTTTCTTTCATAAAATGATAACTTTTTATTAGATATTTCATTATCGTCTCCGGGTCAACATGTCTTGTTTTGTATAGGGGACTGTCAATATTGGAATGTTTGCCATCATCGGATGATAGATAATATTAACAGTAACTAATATAAGCAAAATGTCAATATTAGAATGTTTTGTCATCATCAGATGATAGATAATATTAAAAGTAACTAATATGAGCAAAATCGTGGCAGTTGGAGCACAATTCTGACCACACTTTTGCTATATTGGTTCCCATTTGTATGATATTATGTTGTTTTTTTTTTTTTTTTTGTTTTTTTTTTTGTTTTTTGCGAAACGTTGACTGATCAAATATTTTCAGCTGTTTAAGAGATTCAAATCTTTATTGATTCTTGATTCTTCCAGAAATATACTGATAATTTAGAAATATTCATATTAACCCTTCTCCATACTCGCTTCATAATTCAAATTGTTTGATTTCTTTCACCAGAGGCTACAAGGGGTCACGTGACTAAAATATGCGGACGGAGCATAGACCAGGATGTTCCGCGATGGTTAAGGTTAAGTCGAGGTGAGACCACGTGGTGGATAAGATAGGGTCGAGGTGAGACCACGTGGTGGATAAGATAGGGTCGAGGTGAGACCACGTGGTGGATAAGATAGGCTCGAGGTGAGACCACGTGGTGGTTAAGGTAGTTTCGAGGTGAGACCACGTGGCAGTTAAGATAGGGTCGAGGTGAAAATTCAAATCCGGATTTGAATTTTCACTTAAAAAGTAGTTACTTAAAGTAGTAGTTTCAGATTAAAAAGTAGTTTTGTTTATATTTCAGCGAAAAAAAAATTAGTGGTGGGGGAATTGACAAGGTCGAAAATGATAAATTGAAATTGTTGGAGTGGTGGCAGGGAAAAGTATGGTTGATGGAGGGGGTAACGCATGCGCAACTAGCGTAGATTTACTCTCCACCAATACTCCGCAGCGAGCGACTACCTAAGGATTCATTTTTGTTCTAGCATCCGATCATAGCAGATCCTTCATTTTCAATCATCATGAATTCGTAAGTATATTTATTGCTTTGGCCATTTCTTATTTTTTTCTAAACCTGCTCTCTTCTTATGTGAATCTGTTTTATTTTTAGTTCTATCAGAGATTTTAAAGCTCTCTTCAACCGATTAAACGATGGCGCTCGCTATGTGCATAAATTGAATTATATTCAAATCGGACGGCCATACATCATCGGAGAACTGGAACATGTTGAAACGAAAATGGGATTAGCGTTGGTCGCTACGTTAAAGGATCATGATAATTCTATCAGAGTGTATCTTCCTAAACGTTTTAAGATGTCGGTTGAAGACATCGAGGCTTTTAACAATAGCGATGAAATAATTTCTTTAGTGTATAATGGAAGAATTGGTTATAAAGATGATGTTTCATTTATTTAAAAATTCTATTTCTTGTATCTAATATTATGATGAAATAAATTTTTTTATTTTATAAAGTTGTATTTTCTTTTATTACCTATACCCTATATCTTTGTTTGTGTATAAAAGTTAAACTTGTTAAGGATTAGCAGTTCATAGTCCATTGCTTACTTTCGAAGGAAGGATTATGGGATAACGCATTATTGCGAAATCTAAATTTGTTTACTTTTCAGCGGAAGGACTGACAAGTCCTATTTCATTCTTTATATTTTGGTATTAGCAGCACAAAGTCCAAAAGTTGTTATAGGATTAAGGAGCTCTAGAATTTATTTATGTTTTAGGGATTAACAGTTCAAAGTCCAACTGTTGTTATTGGATTAAGAAGCTCTACTCTTTGTATACTTTGTAGAGATTAACAGTTCAAAGTCCATCGTTTACTTTCAGCAAATGAATTAAGATATTTAGAATTATTCAAGTGTGACATTATCTATCCTGATATCATTAAAGTTAAATATGGTAAAGGTTATGTAACCGTTGTGAAGGTTACCTACTATAAGGTGGATACCTGACCCTTCGACAAAACAAAAAAAAAAACAATCTAGCCGTTTGAATATTATATTACACCAATACGTCTTACATGAAAATTCTGATTCCATAATGGAGGTTATAATTTCGGAACAATCTCGGATAATAGTATGATTTGGTAAAAATGAATTGCTTAATCAAATATATTATTTTTTATTCCAACACTAAGAAATGCAACTATATAAGAGAAGACTAGGAGTTGTGATCTTCGAAATATATTTTAATGCATTATATGATATTAACAAAGGGGAGGAGGAGAGAATACAACAGTTCAAGTAGAATTTATTTATTAAAGAAATAATTTATAATATAATAAGATAATAAGAAAATATGTTTTTAGTTACATAAATTCTTTAAATATAAGAAACAAAATTACTGATAATTTTTATTTAATATGAATTAAATTTATAAATATTAATCTGTAACAAATTCTTCTGAGTTATCGTCATCATCTATGTCACTTTCAGAATCCGACAGAGGGCAGTAGAAGCATACTGTTGTTTCGTAATCGTGGTCTGGCAAGAAGACGCATGCTGTGTGGAAGACACGTAAGCATTTCGTACAGCTCACACGGTATCGTCCCCGGTATGAACAAATCTCGGCATCGCAGGGTGTCGAATAGTAGAGTCCTCGCATGTCCTGATCAACGATCTCTTGAAAGGCCCCCAAAAAATCTCTATCGATGATCCTAGCCTTTTGCATCCTCATTTCTTGTCTTTGAATCTCTAGCTCTGCTTCTCTTACACGTTCCCTCCAAGCTCTTATTTCTTCTTCAGTTGTTGGACGTGGGCCGAGACTCGGATTGTAGCTATTAGCCGCCAAAACAGGGTCGTAATTTACTAGATCAGGGTCATTAATAAAAGGGTCATAATTCATTACATCATCAGGGCCGAGAGATCTTGAATCCTGGCCATCAGGTCTTGATTCATGGTCATCAGGTGTCGAGTCATGGTCATTAGGTATCGTATCTACACTATTTCCTGAAATTTCTTCCTCCATGTTAAGATTCCTGTTAAATAATTCATCAATCTTGAATGCTATTGCAGAGATATCTAGATAAGAAATATAATTTTTCATAGGTGGACGACGGCAATCATAACACCAAAATGTTCTATGGTCGCAATCGGACAAGTCGATAAATCCAGTGAGATACAATTTTCCGCAGCTCAAACAAACCACTTTGTATTCTCCTTTCATCTTACAAAACTTGCTGGAACAGAAGATCGGAATTTCTTCTTCTGAAGATTCTTCGCTTGATTCTTCCTTCAATTGTTCAACGGACGTGTCAGTCAGTATCTTCTTTCACTTCGTTGTCGTTAATTATATCTCATAGCCTGGGTTGCACTCGAAAAATTAGAATATTATCACAATTTTAGCAGCAAAACTTTGTTCTATCTCTGGGGTTCGAGTCGAAATGGCAGAGGCCACGAGTGCCACTGGTTCCTGGACGAGAATACTCGAATCTGATTGGCTGTCATGTTGCCCCACCAGCGATCATAGTGCCCCCTACCATCCGTTATGAAGCGAGCATGCGTCGACCTGCTCTGACCAGTCATACAATACTCAGGCAAGTCAAACAGAGTACCAATAAAATATAAATTAGAATTAGTACTAATTATGAATTAGTGTAAATTAAGGATTAATTAATATTCCTCAATATTCATCAATTAAAATTTACTGCACCGTATTCGAATTTATTAATACCGACTCGTGTACTTTGAAAATATTTCAAAGCTATGAAAAGGTGCAACCTCTTTGGCCAGCGTGATACAGTCGTTTCGATTTATCGATATATTTGTAAATTTGTAAGTCCATCGATTATACAATCAGAGATTAAAAATACGTAGAACATTGAAAAGTTGTTTAAAGTTCGAGTATGAATTAATGATTAATTTATATTCATCAATTAAAATTTATTGCATCGTGTTCGTTGTTATTAATATCGACTCGTGTATTTTGAAAATATTTCAAAGCTGTGAAAAGGTATAACCTCTTTGGCCAGCGTGATACAGTCGTTTCGATTCGTCGATATATTTTATAAATTGTGTTAGTGTTATAAACAGATGATAAATAGAGTTAGGGGAGATCATAGTGGGATCCGAGTACACACGAAGACGAGCGAGTGTCACCCACTACCTCGATGAGAGCGAACAGTCTCGTACGGCTCCGAGGACATCCGAGAGTAGCAGAAAGGACTCGAAAACATGGCGAGGACTGATTCGAGTGCAATTACGAGCCAGGTTTGTTGAATATAATTAAATCAATTGTCCAGCGTGACACAGTCGATTCGATTCGTCGATATATTTTAGGGATTAAAAGTTAATCCTTTTAAGACCATTATTTATACTATCAGATATTAAAAATACGTAGTACATTGAAAAGTTGTTTTGTTTATGTTTCAGCGAGAGAAAGTAAAAGATAGAGTATTAAGAGCTCAAAGTCCAAAAGCTGTTATAGGAATATGGGGCCCTACTATTTATTTGTGTTTTAAGGATTACCAGTTCAAAGTCCAAAATCTATTCAAAATATTAGGAAGCCCTACCATTTATTTATGTTTTAGAGATAAACAGTTCAAGGTCCATATTTGTATTTCACCTGGACATAATCCAACTTGTCTATACAAGATGCAACCTGTTTACATGTTTATGAAGCGAGCATGAGTCGACCTGCTCTGACCCAAGTCAGGCGATACTCAGGCAAGTCGAACAGAGTACCTGTAGTATTAGTACTAATTATGAACTTGTGTTGATTAAGTATTAATTAATATTCATTAATAAAAATTTATTTCGAAGTTATTAATACCGACTCGTGTACTTTGAAAATATTTCAAAGCTGTGAAAAGGTTTAACCTCTTTGGCCAGCGTGATAGACGTTTCGATTTGTTAATATATTTTAGAGATTAAAAGTTCGATAGGAACTTAATGGATTAAAAGTTAATCCTTTTAAGACCATTATTTAACTATCGGAGAATAAAAATACGTAGAACATTGACGAGTTAATCCTTTTAAGACCATTACTTATACTATCAGCTATTAAAAATACGTAGTACATTGAAAAGTTGTTTTGTTTATGTTTCAGCGAGATAAGTAAAGATAGAGTATTACCAGCTCAAAGTCCAAAAGCTATTCAAATATTAGGAAGCCCTACCATTTATTTATGTTTTAGAGATAAACAATTCAAAGTCCAAAAGCAGTTATAGGATTAAGGAACTATGCTATTTATTTATATGTTTGAGATAAACAGTTCAAGGTCCATATTGGTATTTCACCTGGACATAATCCAACTTGTCTATACAAGATGCAACCTGTTTACATGTTGATGCAGTTACATATTGTAAAGGCTATGTAAACATTGAGAAGGTTGCACAAACACGAAAACAATGTAAAGGTTATGTAACCTTTGAGAAGGTTACAGAGTATAAAGTGGGTACCGGACCCTTCATTGTATAGGTTATGATTATATAACCATAGAGGAGGTTACAGAGTATAAAGTGGGTACCGGACCCTTTATCGTATAGGTTATGATTATATAACCGTTGGGGAGGTTACATACTATAAAGTGGGCACCGGACCCTTCGCCGTATAGGTTATGATTATATAACCGTAGGGGAGGTTACGTACTATAAAGTGGGTATCTGACCCTTCAACAAAACCTCAAGTCTCTCAAACTGTAGAAAAACAAAATGGCGGTCGGGCACACTCATGCTCTATAAGATGGGTACTTGACCCTTCAACAAAACCTCAAGTCTCTCAAACAGTAGAAAAACAAAATGGCGATGTATAAAAAACAAAATGGCGGCCGGGTACACTCATGCTCTATAAGATGGGTACCTGACCCTTCAACAAAACCTCAAGTCTCTCAAACAGTAGAAAAACAAAATGGCGATGTATAAAAAACAAAATGGTGGCCGGGTACACTCATGCTCTATAAGATGGGTACCTGACCCTTCAACAAAACCTCAAGTCTCTCAAACAGTAGAAAAACAAAATGGCGATGTATAAAAAACAAAATGGCGGTCGGGTACACTCATGCTCTATAAGATGGGTACCTGACCCTTCAACAAAACCTCAAGTCTCTCAAACAGTAGAAAAACAAAATGGCGGCATAAGAAAAACAAAATGGCGGTCGGGTACACTCATGCTCTTTAACATGGGTACCTGACCCTTCAACAAAACCTCAAGTCTCTCAAACAGTAGAAAAACAAAATGGCGGCATCAGAAAAACAAAATGGCGGTCGGGTACACTCATGCTCTATAAGGTGGGTACCTGGCCCTTCAATGGGTGGAGGGGGTAAATATTGTGGGCGGAGCATAGGCCAGGAGGTTCCATGGGTCACGTGACTGGATCACGTGACTAAAACATGTGGGCGGAGCGTAGACCAGGATGCGCTGCGAGTCACGTGACTGGATCACGTGACTAAAAAGGGGCGGAGCATAAGGGTCACGTGACCAAAAAGGGGCGTGGCCTAATAGTTAAGGTTAGATCGGGGTGAGACCACGTGGTGGTTAAGGTAGGGTCGAGGCAAGACCACGTGGCAGTTAAGGTTAGGTCGAGGCAAAAATTCAAATTCAAATTTCCCGCCATAGGTCACGTGATCAAATGCTGCCTTCTGATTGGCTGCTCAAAAAAATGCGCCAGCTCCCCCATTTCTCATCTACTAATAAGTTGATGTTTTAATAATTATTTACCAGCACAAGAGTATATCCTAATTTTAAAAATTGAAAAAACTTCCAAATTCTAAGATGTGTTTACCAACACCTATCTACCCATCAAATAAATAATTTAGGCCTTAGAACTGTAGATACATAATATGTATCGTATTTATAATACGATATATTATATCGTATATAAACACCATTAGGTAATGGTTTTAATGAAAAACATCGAAGTATGTTTTTCATCTCTAAACATAGCCATCTGTACACCAATTACTACCCGATCGACAAGCGATTCGGTCAGCATTTTCTGCTTAAAGCAACTAGGATGTACCTTATGATACCTGGGATGTACCTGACAATTCAATAGCACATTCTATCTTTCATTAAAGTAAAAATTGAGATGAAGGTAAGCGACTAAGTCCTATTCTATTTCAGTGAAAAAAACGAAGATGTCGATAGGATCACTAAAGCCAACTCAATGATTACTTTGCAAGAGAAGTTTTCAAACAAAAGAATTTGATCACCAGAAATTCTCTGCTTTAGTTTTCAAATTATCTTCAAGACTTTGTTTGGAACAGTCTTGATTTAATGGCCGTGCCCCAGTCAAATAAGGTCTTGAAGGGATCTTCCTTTTTCTAATCTAATTCTGTGGTGGGCTTCGTGGGGCATATTAGATAAATGCATTATGTATTATATATATTTTATGTATTATATATTTGCAAAATAACGATGTGAATGTCATCATGTGAAAGTGAGTAATTAAAGTTTCTCATTGCGTACTAGTTGCGGTGTTTCTTAACGTTTTACTAAAAACATAAAATAAAGTTCATGTATTCCAATATTACCGTAGTACATAAATATTCTATAATAAAGTAGAAATAAGCATATCAGTACTACTCAATCAAATATATACATAACCGATCAACTATACAACAGAAATCAAAGAATATCTAAATTCTGTAATAATATGTTTATGAAAATAAGGCTAAATATGCTGTTCAATTATTCTCCCATCGTCGACTGTATATCTTTTTCAAAATTGGTATACGCCCAAGTAAGATAAAATGGTGTATCTTCTGTAATAATTAATATAACAGTTAGTTAATTACAATCGGAAAGTGTTAAATTTTAATATTTAATGAAAAACTCACAATTATTTTAAACACAAAATTAAAACTTTCGAAGATGAAATAAAACTCAGTACAACAACTGTCATTATTTACCAGAAATCATAACAAAAAGGAATTCGATTTGTTCCTCTAAACTAACAATTATTAGAACGTGTTCCTGACAACATGATATTGGTACTGGTGATATCATTCGTGGGAGGGAAGAGGGGGGAAACTATTCCGGCAACTGGACCTTTTGGTCTCTTTTACCTTATCACCGTGAGGTTGCAACCGCGTAGTAACCAGTGAATGGGAATGTCAATATTCATTTATCTGGACTGCCGCGAAATAAACATCAACTGACACAGGTGGGAATGGAACCCACACCCACATCCCGTTCTTAGTGTCTGACGATATTATAAAATATTTTAGCTAAAACATTTTTTAATGAAATAACTTTTAAATGATCTTATTACGAACAGGAAATGAATGGACGTTGTACTTAATCATATAACTGAGCATATTGACCTACAGATAATAAACAATAAGATCTTATTATTACATTATTACAAACCTAGGGTGGATGAGAAGTATTCATTCCCAAATGTCTAAAACAGTCTTGCAATTATATCAAAGAAGGTTGCTAAGGACAAGGTTTTAAAGGATGCGTTTTACTAATCTATTATTGTGAACTAGTAATGTTTTATGAAGTATTATATTTTAAATAATTAACTTATTTAATTTAAATAATTAACTTATCGAAATATTTTAAGTTAATAAATAAAGGTGACCATTAACTTGTTCCCTTGAGACATATTTTCTTCCGGAATGTACTTTAGGAACTTTCCTCATGGACGTATCCATCCAGTCGATAGCTTGTTGAGACACCTTAAAAGCCTCCTCCAGACCGGATGACTCAACAGCACGCGCATCTACCCTTTAGTTCGTTGACCCGATGGTCCTTTCCTCTAGAAATGGAGGGACATTAATGATGTATTATGGCGGCAGTGGCCGATTTGAAAGGGGAGCTGAGGGAACAGGAGGGGAGGGGGTTGTTTGTTGTGTTGGAATGCCACGTGGTAAACAGGTAAAGCTTATAGAGAAGGCTGTGCACTCGGAAGTCAGGATTGATCACTGCTCCAAGGTGTAATTTGTTCCTCTTTGAACTTTTGAATCACCACCCGATAAAAAAAACGAAAACAATAATAAACGTAATTATTAAAGATATGTACTTCAGTTTATTTCACAAGAGTTAATTCTGAAAATATATTTAGCAAGAATAAAAGTGCACATTCCTTCCAACACTTTTGTCCGACCTTTTAAAGAAAAAAATATAGCTTACATTACGATGTTTCAAAATATGAGAGCCCTCATCGAACCATAAACGTACTGAAACGGCTTATAGGTCGGTATTTATAGGTCGGTACTTATAGGTCGGTACTTTAACTCCTACTACACCCTCGGGAATCATTGAAACTATATAATTTGTGAACCTGAAGTTTCATTATAGATATAACACGACCTAGATGTTATTAATGCTTTCAAAAAATTACGACCTTATCTTACGACCTTCTTTATGCTTATAGATAGCAAAACGTAGAAAATCATCTCTTTTTTTGTTGTAAAATTTATTAAAAAATTACATTTTCATATATTTAGGATTTGTAATTGTAACAAAAAAAATTTGTATTTTATTGTATAACTAATTACGGATCTTTGAGTTGATTGATTGGTGCTAATTAATATCATTGAAAAATTAACAACTGTTTATTCATAATAACTATTGTGAATTATATAATGTCTTCTGACAATACAATGTTGAGTAACCACAAGTAAAAGAGACAATTTAATTTTTTACTACCGAAAAACCTATTTCAGACTGTTCGAGAAATTGATTTACAATTTCAATAGTGAATCAGATTGCAAAAGACCAAAAAAAGTATATTTATTGCAATCTATTGAGAATACAGGGAAGAAAGAAAATATTTCCCACTAAATGATAGTAATTAAATAATGGGTAATTTTAGTAGTCACAACATAATTTATTCAATATTATCATAAATAGGTCTCCATCGAAGAAAGAAACATCTGCAAGGGATCTTTGAGGCACAATGTACTTGAGAAGGTCGGCTTGAGATATCGACAGCGGGTTCAAATAGTCCTAATGATGAGGCAAAGTAAAAGCATCGTAAATTAGAAAAAGACATTGCTGGCAAGGTATAATAAAATCTGGCGTCAAGGAGGGGACAATGGAGAAAAACTTTCAAAAGATTTGATGCCGATGGAAGGGACACGCCCTCAGCCAAAATTCTTAAAAGATCCACCAATAGGAAGGCCCAAAAGGAGAGTGGGGACCAAATGTATGAAACATAGATATTTCAAGGGGGATCAGGAGAAACAGAGAGAACTGGCAGGCGATACAGAAGAATAGAGAGTTAGAGCTGGAATATTAGAGAGTGAAGTTGTGGGGGTAGAAGCAGCAAGACCAGCTGAGGAGTTCATCCCAGACGGAGCCAGCGAGTCTAGCAGGCAAAGTTCGAGACCGCAGCTGATGGGAAGTAACCATCGCGCGGCAAAGCGGACAGAATCCGAGACGACGAGAGCAAAACCAGATAAGTCATAGTCACTTACATTCATGTGCACATTATTGTTTAATATTATGTGGGACCATAGTAAAGTATTAATAGTAAAATCTAGACCCAGTATTCTCAAATACATTCGTTATAGTCAATGGTTTTTTATAATAAGATTAATTTAGGTTGTAAACTATTAAACCTATAGTTCAATGAATAAATTCTCTTAAATAAAGTCAGATCTACGTCAAAATCAGTTATTATATTTACCTTGCATGCCATCTCATAGTTTAGTTATATTGAATTGGTAAACTCGAAATCCTTGGAAAAGATCTCAGATGGTATTTATAATATCCCAACCTAGTGGTCATAGCAGAGGAGGTCTGCGGTCTCTAACCTTTTAAAGTAATATAAACAAATAATACAGTTGGATTGATCAGTTCCCTCCTAGAACCGATAAAAATACATTGAATACAGTATATATTTAATAAATAAATTAAGTAAATACAGTTAATGGAACTCCCACCTGCCTTAGAAAAGTAGATTACCAGAAACATAGCACTATGTTAACGGGAACTCTTTATGGCCAAACGTCATAATATTATATTTTGATTTAAAGTTATGAAATTAACCTATCTATTACTATAAAAATCAAAAAATCAAAATTAGTAAATTATGGCTTACCTATAGTAAGTGTGTTAAATATCGTCCCGATGACGGCGAACATGAGTATTGTTCCCAGATGGTCGAAGAAGAGTCTATTGGGCATGAAATAGCCGGCGTCGAGAATGATGGGAGGCATGAGGTAAAGGAAGAAGGTGTCGGGAGTGAGGGGAGAGACGTGGACGGTCGAGGTGCAGAAGAGGAAGAGGCCGATGAGGACACCGACGGTGATGAGGAGGCACGACTCTGGGAAGATCTGGTTCAGCCTTGGGGCCATGTGGAAACCTGCAAAAAGAGTTTATAATTAATTCATTTATTTGATAACTGCCTCTACACTTAAGGTCACATAAAAAGGCAATGAACCTTATGCAATAAAATAAAACCGAATCTTCTAAAATACCTTTAAGACTTCCGGCTTTAATCAATACCTTTAATCATTCCGGCGTTCCAAAAGGCAATAGTTAATAAGAAAATACTTATACATACATACAAGTAATATTTATACGTACAAATCAAAATAAAAGTACATATTTATTACCCGTTCCATCCCGGCTACAACAACTAATTAAGCGTACAATTGTTAATTTAATTTCAAATTCATGCAAAATTTATTTATTTTAACTGTATTGTTAAAAATAAATAAATTACTCATTACATTTTTACAAATAAAAAGGGCACTGTATGCAATTAGCCCTTTTAATGTTTTCTAATTGTTTGGAAATTGGCTGCTTTACACTGATCCTTTACACATTTCTTTAGAAATTTTGTATCTAATTATTTTGTATAAATTATGGTGAAACTTTACAATCGCGACGCATTATCAGTGGTTTCTGCCGAAGTTACCCGAAGGTCGCCATGCTACCTTCCACTCTCTAGCCACCTTCCACTATTTGCCACTCTCTAGCGCCATATGTGATAACTAACTGCTTTGAATTCAATTGTAACATTCGTGTTCATTGCAATTATTGAAATTATTACTGCTTTTATTAGATATTTAAAATTATTAGTGCTGTCGAAATTCCGTTCACTATTTTTGCCTATGAGATATACTAATTATTTTAAATAATATCTAATTAAAATAGTAATAATTACAATGAATACGAATGTTACAATTGAATTCAAAGCAGTTAGTTATCACAAATGGCGCTAGAGAGTGCTACTACGGTGACCTTCGGACAACTTCGGCAATATATCGAAACATGATATATCAGATTTGAAAAACTGATATTTTCTGTCGATATCTTAACATCCGATATATCGACATTTTAAAACGATGTATAGATGATAGCGGTATTTTAAACTATATTACAAAAGAATATCGATAATTCATATTCCGGTAATTTGTATATCCCGAAAATTCGTATGGATTCTCTGGTCCCTTGAAAATCTTCCTTTAATTCGTAAAAAACACAATGCAATTATATTTAGTGTTTATTATCGTCTTCCAAGTAACGTAAATGTCTTATAATTCGATTTTTTTAAATAAAAATCCTTAAGGTTTTTAAGGGGAGAGGAGAGCGAGTGAGAGGGGAATCTTTTCTATGAATTTCGGTCGGTTTACTCTTTTTTTTTTCCTATTCATGTCTCTTTAAAAAAATATAAAAAACCTGTTGCCAATATGGATTGATCTGAAAAATTAAGTTAGCTCATGACTGGCAAGTCCGCGAAAGCAAGTTGTTTTAAAAACAAAAAACCTTACAAATAGCGTATCATACAGACACTAAAGATACGACCACAAGCAGCGAGTGAGCAAGCACAGTGAGCAAGACCACAAGAGAATTTTCAACGAATGGTTTAAATCAAATATGGAATAAAAAACAGTGAAATGTTTCAACTGTTTATTGATAACTGTACGGCCCATACAGAGTACCCCATCACTAAGCGATTGTTAATGTTCAGTTTTTTCCACCCAACACAACCTCCAAGCTGCAGTCTCTAGATTTAGCCATAATTAAACGACTAAAGATATTTAACGCAAGGAAGTAATGATGCAACTCTTTGACAGCATCGAGGATGGGAATCACCTACCTCAAAATGAAGAAACTTCCACAACTTTCCGGAATTTTGCCTATTTTTACAGAGGTTTAACGGGAGCTAGGATCGCAACTGACGAGGAAATTTAGACTACGTTTGAAAAGGAGATGAAGAAGAAAGTGATGTGCCGAGGATTAGTTCTAAAATGGCGAAATAATGCATCTATATTATGCGTCATTTCTTAGCAAAATCGGATGTTGGTGTAAGCGTATTTTCTGCTCTGAACGTGCTTAACGAAGCCATCTAAAAAATCCGTCTTCAAGGATTGCCCTAAAAGAAAATAACCGATTTTCTTTTCGAATGCGATATTTTAAGGTTTTGTTGATCTAACTATATCGTTTGTATGTACATTCATATTTTGTATTAGTTTCGTTATTTCTTATTTTTTATATATTACTACCGATTATAGGAAATTTCGATAATTCATATGTAACTCTCGGACACTTTTCTTTGCTTTTTCTTCCATTTCCTTTCGATATATCGATATTTTTCTAGCGATTATCGGTGGATATCGAAATATGTTTTCGCGATATCGCATAATATCTATATTTTACTTTCAACGTCCCAACCCGTTGAGGAATGTTTTCAGCTTAAGGAATCTGTGCCCAAATGACATAAAAATTATGCGAGGAGAACAAAGAAAGCTATAGCTTATAGCCTAATTCCATTAGGACACCCATAAGCTTTTTCTTGTCGATGACATGTAATTTTAGTGGTAAAGGGTTTTAATATTAATGAAAGCATGTATACATATTTACTAGGCTAAGATATATTAATGAGGATAGGGTTAATCTGATATTATCAAGGTAGGGTTGTATTTAACAATGCGCACGCTATATTTGTTGATTCTGATTTCGTAGAATAATTATTTATGTCACGCTGTCCACTCATTTGTGATTTAATAAACCTTCGAGATAAGATATAAAAAGATTTTTTTTGGTATAATTTACAATAAAATTAATTAAATATCAGTATTAATGTTCTCACAAAAATAAAATAGAGCTTAAAACCACATATAATTTTATTCGTTAGACATGCCAATAATACCACTATGCATAACACTAGATGTCGAATAATTCGGTGAAGGATCATAAAATAATTTAAAAGTTTATCAATGAAGTGCCAAGTATATTTTTGAATATTAACCAGAACCCAGTCCGAACTGTTAAGAACTAGATATACCAAAAAGTTTAACTATCAATTTTAGAAACAAATTTATAATCAATACCTTTTGGATCGAAATGTGTTTATTTTAAAGATTAAAATTAAAGATTAAAAGGTAAAGTTCCCTCCACTTATGGTGGGCAAAGTAAAACTTTCGGGTGTTCCCCAGCACTTCTGTTGAATTGCGGGTATTCCCAGCAACTCATCACTGGTGTTGAAGCAAGTTGATGCCGATAGTCACAAACTCTCAGAACTTGGATGGAGAAGCTGGATACGGGTACTTGCTATATTGCTATATTTTACAAAATGTCTCTGTCATTGCCGTTTCAGCCAACGTGGATGTTTATCGGAATAAATGGAACCAGATAGGGATGAAAACACATTTGAATGATTGGATCTCCGTAATTGTTGTTATCCTTTCGCTGTCTGATCTTTCAGCAGGTATGGTATCAATCCAATATACAATAGCGTACGCAGAGGGAAGATCAGGAGGATATACCCTCCACCCGAAATTTTTGAAAAAAATATGATTTTCATATTCATCAACATAAGTTTTGTATTTTGAGTAATAATTTTTGATCCAATTCTCATTCTTATCCTTAATACTAAAGCCCAATTTGGCGATTATAGACACTGAAGTAATTATTAGCCTTCTTATTAAATCCTCTCTCTCAAAAAAAAAATAATATGCGTACTCGCTTTCCAATATAAATCTATGTGTGTATATTGATATACACATTTTTGGATACACCTCCTTGTAAAAGCCACATTACTTGGCTCATACGAAACAAAGAAAGAGAACTTAGGTTCGAAACACACAAATTAGGTGGATAAGTAGGATAAGTGCAATTTTGTGAAATTTCAGAGAGCTGTGTGTTTCAAACTGACTCTTTTCTCTTTCTCTTTATCTAATGATCCAAGTATATATTGCATATGTATAAATATATGCGGGATATCCCGTGAACATTTGATAGAAAGAAGTTTTGTGTTTTTTTTAGGTGTGTCATGTTTTTTATTGAATAGGAAGCGATCACTTAAAAACTATTCGAGGTAATTAAGTTCCAATTGCTCTATCGCAAAGTGGACAATAAATAATAAATATACTTTGGCAAAACTAAATCCATTATAACGGAAGCAATTGTGAAAAGTTTTATTTTAAATCACTCTTTACTTCTGATTTTTTTTTTCAGTCTCCTGCTGGGCCACAGATATCTCACTCCTAGAAAAACTTCTAATTGTATCATGTCTTAATTTCGTATAGATGAAGCTGAGGTTTCTTTTGGGATTGGTGTTGAATTGGTAACTGATTTGCCAAGAAGTGTGGCGAGGAATTTGATTTCACCGACAAAGAAATATTTTGAGATTGAAATTTATTAAATTATTAGTCAAAAATAAAATAAAAGTCTACCAAAAAAAAAATCTGTACTTAACCAAAACTAATTCTGAAATAAAATATGAAATGAAATTGAAAATGGAAAATAAAATAAACCATACCACTAACATAAAAATTATAAAACATACCTCAGATAAAAAAAAAAACACGAACAAGAGAATAAAGCAATGGTTTTAAAGAGAGCAAGGACGTGCAGTGCCTTCTCCGGCCTTTTTGAACATTTATTTTAATAACAATATTTTTATTTTAAGTAAGTTTTTGCTAGTGCTGTGAGACTCATAATATGCTTTGATTCACTGCAGTTTTATGCTAATATGGTCCACCGATGTAGGACGGTAGAATATTTTGTGCTTTTGCATTTCAATTGGTTTATAATTTTTATTCACTTAAAAACAAATTTTATATGAAATTTATAAAACAAAGTATTATGCTACATGCCGACTGTATATTAAGTTGTTAAAAGTATCGTATATAGGTAATGTTATTTATTTATTAACAATTTTGGGCTCTTCAACCACACGGGTTATTTCTGCCCTCTACTTAGCTTACAGACATTGGTAACTTGGTAATTTAAATTTTTGTATAAACTTGTTTGAGAAATAGTATCAATTCTGCCGCTGTCTGGATTTGTTTTTCAAAATCTCTGTTATATCTGTTCTCAGTCTTAATTTCAATCCGTTTGGCTTCATACGCCAAGCAATCTGTCAAAATGTGCTATACCATCAATCGTATCCCGTAGGAGACACAATGAGGTGGTGTATCCCTCATCATAAGATACTCCTGGGTGATTCTCGTGTGTCCTAATCCTCAGGCGGGTTAGCACTATTTTCTCTCTTCTTGAAAGCTGAAGGTCAGCTCGGCTAGGTAGTACATGATTCTACTTATTCGTAATTTATTTTCACTAAATCTAAATTTTAACTATTTTAAAAATGTTATTAAAAAATAATTAGACTTGAACAGAAAAGGTTATCACAATATTAATTTACTAATGTTTTAGTTATCTGAAATAGTATATAATCCATTTCTTGGCAATTGTCATTATATTTACTTGAGAGAAACAGTTGGCCACGCTAGGACTTACCAACAACCAACAAAATTAGTTCCGCCCTGCGGCCAATAACAGTTTGAACAGCAGAGCCATTCGTCACGGGTGACTAACCAGTAACCCTAGGTGACAAGATTTATACAGAGCAATCTACACAAGATTGACCATTTCCACAAGGTAGCGATATTGTACGTAGCAATGTGAGGTAAGGCCTTGAGGCAACGGTAATCAATAAACTTTAACCTGGCAAAAGTAAATTGTAATAAAATACAGATCGAGGACCGATAAAAATGTTCATTTATGAGTTTAGAAAAGGTCTGATGGATTTAAGATGCCACCGGTGAATTTAGAAACTTACCCGTAGCTTTTTCAATTTAAATTTAAATTAAATTTAAATTTTAAATTTAAATTGCAACATTTTTCATTTTAATTGTAATATTTTCCGTCCAATTCTAAACCAACGGGACTTGAATTAATTATATTTTCTTTAAAAATAATTATTTAAATTTGAATAACGGCTTTTGAAATAATTTCGGCATATTCTTCCGACATTTTTTCGTTTATTTTATTTTATTTTTTTATTTGAAAAATAATACAAGCTGCCACACTCAAGGGCAATAGGGCTATGAGAATCCATTCATACCATATGTACAGGATAAACGGAAAAAAAACACAAAAAAAGAAAAAGGAAATAAAATAAAAACAATTAAATATCATAGAAAAAGAATAAAAAAATATACAATAGGTACTAGTAAAAATGAATAGATAGAACAACCAAGAAAAGAAAAATGAAGTTAAGTAAAAATAAAATAAGTCATCTTAAACACATTCATACCTATATACAATATTTACAATCTGCCCAGGGAACCAAGCTCTGCTCCCCAGATGTGAATGGCAAAGCCGGGCTCCAGGAGATTCCAGCGCTTCTCACACAGTCGCTTCACTGCTATTAAAGACCAGTGGAGAGTGAGTGAGGGCACTAGAGCCACAGACGCTCAAGACGTGAGTGGAGAAGCTGGCCATTGCCAGAACTCCAATAGCACATTTACAAAAGGTCTCGAGGCCACTGCCGTTTCAACCTTCGAGGAGGGTTAAAGGGTTGATTGGTGCTGGATAGGGATTGTGCTAAGGGATTAGTAAGGATGATGAGTAAGGTTCTGATGAAATGTGGAGAATTTGTATGGAATTATGTCAAGAATATACGGGATGTTAAGGTCATGGTGTAAGGTTTTGTTTGAAACATAATATGGGGCATTGACTATTGTACAGAGGACTTTAGACTGGAAGGATTGAATACGTTTGATGCTGGAAAGTTTAGCTGTCCCCCACAGTTCTAGTCCGTAGGTCCAAATAGGTTTCAGAATGGTCTTGTAGATTAGCAGCTTGTTGTCTATTGATAGATGAGATGTTCTGTTCAGTAGTCTGTATAACTGGCCAAATCGTTGATTAAGCTCTTGTCTTTTAAGTCTAGTATGAGGGTTCCATGTTAGTCTTTTGTCAAGAAGGAAGTCAAGATACCGTACTGTGTCTGAAATGGGAAGTGGTGTGGCATTAAAATGGACTGGCGGACAGAATCTGCGTCGGATGGTGAATGTGACATGCTTA
The DNA here is from genome assembly GCA_948150685.1 of Rhaphigaster nebulosa. NCBI lineage: Eukaryota > Metazoa > Arthropoda > Insecta > Hemiptera > Pentatomidae > Rhaphigaster > Rhaphigaster nebulosa. Next base: position 108,963,124 of record OX411309.1, on the reverse strand, counting down.
CATTTTCATTCATTGACCTTGATGCGCCAATTGTTGCACCACTGTTCGATCAGAGAGAGATGCCTTTGCAGGTTTAAGGATGCCATTTCAGGATCGAAATGGGATGATAGGATAGCGGTATCATCGGCAAATTTTGTCAGAAAAGTATCGGGATTTGTAGGAAGGTCAGCGGTAAATAAAATGTAGAGGACTGCACCTAAGACGCTGCCTTGTTGGGTAATAGTTTGAAAATTCAGCACCACAACGAACTTTGAAGGAACGGTTAGAGAGGAAGGATCGAAGGATTAGATATAAGGATTGGGGTAATTGGATTTTGAGCTTGAAAAGCAAGCCATCGTGCCACACCCGGTCAAAAGCTTGAGCTATGTCCAGAAAGGCGCCAGTGCAATATTGTACAACGCGAAGGCCTTGTTGAACAGTGGAATGTCCTGAGCGAAATCCAAACTGGTGTGAAGGGATTTTTTTGGGATTCGAGTATTGGAAGGATGCGTTTTAGAAGGATTTTTTCAAAAATTTTAGAAAGAATCGGGAGCAAACTTATTGGCCTATAGGATGAGCTATTATTGATAGGTTTTCCTGGTTTATGGAAGAGGATAATTGTGGAGTGTTTCCACATAAGAGGAAAGTGGGTTGTGCGAAGGATACAATTGTACAGGTAGTTAAGGAGTATAACCGCTTTTGGGAGAAGTTGACGAAGGATCTGGGAAGTGAGGAGATCGTATCCAGGGGATTTTCGGGGTTTTAAGTTATTTATGAGAAATTTGACCTCAGAGGGGTTGACAGCTATGGGAGGTAAAGAGAGAGGAATCGGTGAAGAGAGGAATTCCTTGACTTTAGCTGTATAGATGGGGTGGATTTCAGGATGGGGAATGAATATGTTGGAAAGATGCTTGGCAAATTCCTCTGCTCTGTTCCTATCTGACGAAGCCCAGGATCCATCATCACGGCGGATGGGACGGGAAATGGAATGGTATTTTAGGATTTTTTTGTTACTTTCCAGAGGGAGTTGTCGGAAGCAGATTGTGAGGAAAGGTAGGACTTATAGGATTGTGATCTATAGGTGGACAATTTCTTTTTAACTAATTTAGAATAATAGTTGTATAGTTTCCGATCGTCGGGATGCCTGGTTCTTTGTCAGAGGGTCCTAGAATCCAATCCATCGTTTGGAATGGATGAGGTTTTTAAGATATTGAGGTAAAGGATTCTTTTGGCGGTATTTTGGGGAAGGAGGAGGTGACGATGCATTCCAGACTGCTTGCTGGATCAAGGTGGAGTAGGAATTCACAGCTTCATCTAGGTCTTGAGGAGTTTTTAGGGATACTCTGAGGTCTATTGACTCCGTTATTATTTGGCGGAAGAGGTTCCAGTTTACTGGACCTCTGATGAATGAAGGCGGTGGTGATTTGGATATCGGCAATATGGAAAGAGTCAGGGGATTAGAGGGCTGTGGTCTGAGGAAAGGTCATCGAGTCGAGAAACTGAATAATTTAGTGGTCCTACACCTTTGTGGATGAAAAAGTCTAGGAGATCGGGATTACGATTGGGATCGGTATGTAGGAGTATCAGGGGAGAGGATGTTGCTACGATAGGAGTTAAATGCAGACAGCAATGCTCGCCCACGAGTATTTGGGGTTTTGGTTCCCCATTGCTATAAGAAAATGGTGTCCTGGGGAATTAAGGAAGGAATTGAATTGTGATTCGGAAATAGTTTCTTTAGGCGGGGAATATGCTGCAATAATTGTTATAGGAAAAAGTGATGGAATTCTTACGACAGTCGCTTGAAGGAAATTATGGACTGGCAGGGGGAATAAGTGATGGGAGAGAGACCGATGGATGATGACAGCAGTGCCAGCATGTGCTTTTCCATCGGGATGGTCAGTTCGATAAGTTTGATAGTTAGGTATGTTTACCGGCAGTCGTTTCCCGGTTTCAGTTATTAGGGCTAGGTCAATATTTTTTTCCACGTAATAACGCTGTTAGTTCGTAAATGTGATTTCGAACACCATTCGCATTCCAAAGGAGAATGGAAAGGGATTTTATTGAGGACATTTATGGATTTTAGGGGGGATGATGAGGCTGTATACAATGTTTGTCAGTAATGAGATGAGGGGATTGATGAGGGATCTAATCTCAGAAAGGAACGATGTAAGTAAACTTGTGAGGTCAATGGCATTGGTAGGAGGAGGAATGTAGGAAATAGGGTGATGACTAGACTATTGGGTATTAGTCATTTGTTGTGGGATGGAGGGATGTGAGTTGGGATTGAGATGTTTGAGGTTGAGGTTGTTCTTGTGGCAGGGCCTGAGCTTGTGTTATTTCTTCTGACTCTCGTAACATTCGAGCATAGGATACTCTTGTGTTCACAATTCTGGATGGTTGTCTTTGTGGCCTAGATGTCTTCCTGTCCAGAAGTCGCCTGCATCCTTGATTTTAGATTTTTTTTAAATCTGACATCCCTTGTAATTAGCCGGATGCTCTTGGTGGCATAATACACATGTTGCGGGTGTTTGCCTGGATTTTCTACAGTCCTCAGATTTGTGTTGGTCACCACATTTGACAAATCTAGGCATATGGTGACAATAGTGTTTAGAGTGCCCATAGGCCTGGCAGTTATGGCATTGCACTAATTCCCTCTTGCTGTAGGGTTTTTCTACGATTATACCAGTATAAGCGCGTTATTTTATAAATTTCTTCAGTCCCGGGCGATCGCTCAAGATCAACATAGAATAATGGTAAAGCTATTTTATTCTTATCATCCGGTTGATCTTTATTTTCTTTAAATATGTTGACTACCTGACGTACCTTGAATCCCATGGTCATTAATTCTTCTTTTATAGCTTTTGGTGGAGTTGAGGGGTGCAGGCGTCTGATGACCACCCTGAGCGCTCTCTCTTGGCGCAGTTAGTAGGTGTGGAAATCTGCCTTTGTGTCTGACAGACACAGAAAAAAGCATCGTTAAGCTTTTGTATGTGTCTGGGATGTCAGGCATTAATTTTGTATCATTAATGCGACTTTGATACGTATATTTTCCTGTGGCTACTACGTTGTTTAACTGTTGGCACAGCAGTTGAAAATTTTTTATGTTTCTAATAAATATTGGTGGGGGCTTGGATTCTCTGGGAATCGGTGCTGATTCCATATCTTCTGCTTGCGTATTTGATAATAGTTGATAAGGGTTAGGAGTAAAAAAGGGTGATTCATCTGCCATAACTTGGGTTGAGGTGCCAGGTTGAGGTTCAGTTTCTTCAACTGAGCTACCAGGTGTGATTGGAGGTGTATTTCTTTTTGATCGCCCAGTCTTCTGTTTGGCAGGTGAAGTTTGAGGTGTATTTCCTAGACTTCTTGATCTCTTGCCTGTTGTTGTTTTGCTCGACATCACCATATGGAAATATCGCATTTCATGTTAAATTGAATGAAGAAAAGAAGAGAAAAAAAAAATTCGAATAAAGACTTTAAAAGACTTAAAAAGAAGAAAATGACGTAAATAAATACGCGGACAGAACACAGTAAGACGTAAGACTGCGCCGTGCAGAAGCAGAATGCCTTTTGTAGGGATTAATGGCGAGTTCTCTGTAATGCTTATTATAAGTGATTACTCACCGTTTATTTATTTTCTGCTTCAACAGAATTGCTAACAATAATGTTTATACAGTTTTTTCACATGAAACTACACTGTTTTCACTGTTAAAATAGTCACTTAATAGGCGATCTGAGATACGTGCAACTAAAAGCTGGCGCATGCGCAGAACTCTTAGTTTATTAGATAATTGATGTGCAGTGCTAATTTCGGCTAGTTATAAGGTAAAAAAAAAATTGTTGTTTATTTATTTTTATATAAATAAATAACAATTTTTTTTTTATTTCGTTCGAGCACGAGCATTTCTAATTAATTATTTGTCTGCAAAATTCTTCGGTAAAGATATCGTTTATTAATTCGAATTACCATTACCGTTGTCATTTATTTTGGTATAGGTATCGTTTCTTAGTATTTCGATGACTATAATTTTTTATTTCAATATTTTTTTGAATTTAGGATTTTTTATCGCGCCGTTACTGTTGAAGTTTTCTTTGATATAGAGATCGTTTAATAGGTTTTCGAGGATTCTGATTCCGTAATTTAAATTGGATTTCTTAAGGATCATGCGCATCGAACCGTCGAAAAACTAAAAACTGTCAACTGTAATAGTAATTTGAAATGCACATGCTCTATCTTATTTATTCAGTTACATACTTTATTTTATTTTTTAATTTTATATTTATTGATTTATTCATTTTTATATACTTATTTATTTTTTGAATATTTATTTATTTTTGTTTGTGACTACTCCTTATACAAATAAATTTTCCTTATTCCTTATCCTTAAGTATATATTGCTAATATATCTCTGCCAAATTTCATTATACCATTATTCTATGATGTCTAACACGTTACCTTTCCTTTAGTTTATTTCCATTATCAAGTAACTAATCATTTTTGGCCTTAAACCAATACCTTTTACCGGCAAGTTTAACCAGTTATTAAATCAGTAGTTTTGCCTTTTAAGTTTAATTAAATAAGTTTAACCGTCTTTCTAATTTCCCGAACTCTATTTCGATATTTATTTAGTTGGCGCTTGGCACGACGCCTCTCAGGTGTGTTTTTCATATTATTAAGTATTTTTTTCCTTCCTCTTCCTCCTTGTTTCTATCATTCTTTTTTTTTCTTCCTCACATATGACAATAACTTATGATTGCATTGTATACATTATTATTTACATTATTACTTCTGCACATATGATAATAACTTATGACTGTATTATTATTCTCGTTTTTAGCTTGCATACATATATATTTTACTCCTTTATTTTATCTTGTATTTTTTGATATCAACATATAATTCATAACCTTTCCTTCTTTCTTTTTACATTATTTTAATTTTAATTTTTAGCATTAGTTTTATTTACTAATCAACATTATTGATTACACCATTTTTATCATTTGCATTACTTGTATCATCATAATTATCGAAATAATTATAATGATACAAGTAATAAGAAACTGTTGTTATCTTGTTTTATCTCAGCCCTGATGATGGTCTAAAACTTAGTTCGAAACGTCGCTAAACTATAAAATAAGTTCAACTTATTAGTGCGTTCTTCATTGACCGCACTACCAAACCAACTTTTTTTAAAAATCTATTCTCAAACATCAAATAATTTTTTTCAATAAAATGGGTGGAATGTGTATAGCGCCAATAGAGTGAACCCCCAAACTGACAAGCTGAAATCGATATCACAAACCCACAATCAAGAGCACAACTTCAACTAGTAACGCGATGAGGCCTGTTAGTTGTTTTAATATCAAGGTTAAATTCAACAGTAGTTGAGCAGCATGAAAATGGCCAAGAGGGTTATTTGGAGAATTTTATGCATGCATTTAATATCCATTCCAAATTTGAAAAATCCTTAAAAACGCCTAAACTCAGATTAAATAAATTAAGATAATTACCATAATATGGAATTAAATAAAATAATTAATGACAAACGTTACATTTCATCGACTCATCCTAGGTTAGGATGAGTAGTTTGAGAAGATAGCAATTGAAAGTAAATTATACTTAATTAAGTTTTTTTCATGCCAACTGAAAATAGGTCGTGAAAATAGTTGAAAAAAGTCGAATGAACTTTGGTCTTAGTGAACAGTAACATTAAATATTACATATTTTTATTTTTAAACATATTTTTTTTAATGTATTGTCATTAACTTTGTGATTGAATTTGGGATGAAAAAATCCTGTTAAACATAATTTTTTTCTTTCAAAATCTCAGGAAAAATCACAAAATTAAATAGCCATCAAATTCTGTCTGTTTCACTTCCATTTGCATAAAACAAATATTAGTACCAACATATATGTTAAGATAAGATGTACCACGATTATACTGCATTTTCCATTCAATAACAATATATATACTGGGCGTCCCGGGAGGAAATGTCAGTAATAGAGGAATGTAATGAGTCTTATAAAAAATATAGTTGAATGCTGCAAACCGCACCTTCTTATTTCAATCCGTTTTCGAGATATGATTTTTTAAAGGATTTTCCAAGAAGACACGTTTTTTTCCAATTTAGTTCCAAATTTCTCAAATGTTACTGAAGATTTCTGAACGTTTATCACTATTCAAAATCTACGATGAATTTTATATTAGTAACGACCAATTTGTGGATAAATATTGCTTCATCAGGCGATTATTGCAGCTAAAGCAAACAAGTAAAAACTTATAATTTTACTTTGAATATTTTTTAACAATAATTAGTGAATTTTAAAAGTTAATGAGCAAAGAAAACGAAACTTTCTTTTTAAAACGGCTACTTGGTCCTCTTTCTTTCAACCCAATTATGATTATAATTAATAGTTATATAAAGAATTTGTTTTACCAAATGAGTTTGTAATTTGTACATTATGTGGACTAAATATCACAAAATAAAGAATTTTAAGTTCATAAATAACTTGATATACGGTGTAATGATGAACATGAATGATAGTGTTAAGGAGCAATAGAAAAAAATAAAATAATGATTTTACATTTGATATTTATTTATAACGATAAAGTAACTTTAAAATAATTGCATGATCCACCAAGGCCTTGATTACTGCCTGCTAGCTTGCTTGGATACGCCCTATTAGCTAACGATATAGCGAGATATAGAAGATGGTGCTCTCGAAAATATAGAGGAGACGGAATGCAGCCATAATGGCTGCCGAAAGCACTTCCTGGGGCACCCCGACCCCTGACCCCTAACCCATTTCTCGATCCCAGGTCTCACCCCAGGGTTCAATAACCGAACGATGCACTCCAATGCCTGGCAACACAGGGCAAATAGCATGTCCTCTGAGACCAATTAGGCACCATACCATACAGTCTGGTTTGATCATCATTATTTGTATAACAGTAAAACATAAAAAAAAAAACTGGACTGCTTGGTAGGTTTCTATTGTATCAGTTGTTTCCTTGCCATATGATTTTTTTTATTGTTTTGGTTCCAGACGAAATTCTCGACGTATTGACATACGATATGATTATAAGAGGTATAAATTTGAGATATCGTGAAATAAAAGTTTTTTTTCTGATTTCAGCTAATTAAATTCCAACACATTAAAAAAAAAAATCTCAGACAATATGGGTAGACCAATACAAACATTATTAAAAAAATAAATAAATTGAAATAATGAAATCCAATTTATACAAATATCTTATTTCTATGATTCTGATATCTAAAGAGGGCTTAAGTTGAACAACCAGCTCAAAACGTCAAAGCGTATTCTGTTTCACAGAAAGTAAGCTATACCACTTTGAAATACACCCTTATCTGCCTCACCATTTCTATTGGATGAAATTTCTATATAAGGAAAAGAAAACGTAAACAACAAAAAAACAAAATAAATGTAAGGAAAAACAAAACGCATTCGCAGTTCATTGTGGTTCCATTGCGTACTTTTACGCCCCATACGCTCTATGATTAATATAGACATTTTTTTTTCATTTTTTATGGAATAAATATATAAGCTGCTACACTTAAGGGTATTTCTGGTACCTATGGGTATTAAGGCTAATAAAGAAATAAATCTTAGGAAATATTATGACATCCATTACAAAAAAAAAAAGAAGAAGACTTATGAAGGCTAATTCCATTTTTTAAATATTTTTTATTTATTGCTGAAATAAGTTCATAATGTGCTTGGTTAAAATTTGAATATATCCAAATTTTTTTAAAGATAGCATTAAAATTAACAGTCAAAATTTTAAAAGCTAAAATGTTTATCTTAATTATAAGTTCATATTACTCTGACATCACCCGAGGGAAAGTTGGTGGGAAGGACACTACCGGTGTCCCAAAGGGACCGGTTATGGAGCTATGGATAGCCTGTCGTTGCACCATGAAAACCATGGTTCGTAGCAACATGAGGTTGGGTGACCTTGATTAAAGATCTCCATGTTCAACAGTGCCAACAGAAAAAATAAAAATAAATAATAATAAAAATATATATATATATATATATGCCAACTTTTTTTGTATTTTGTTATAATATATAAACTTGAACAATTTTCTATTATTTATTCAAATAATGACTATTTTTAATGATTTGTTAATTTTTTATCGTAATGAATTTACAGAATGGTATATTAATAACCAGTATATACTTGTAAATGATTTGCCTGATAAACCGTTATTTTAATCTGCATCACTATTACAAAAGAATAGTAACAAGATTGGAAAGGATAAAGTTCACGGGCTTCCTTGAATGCCTTCCAACATCTACATTTTACAGGCTTCCCTTCCAACGAGGTAAGACAAATATGCGAACGGAGATTTTTTTTTAGCCAATAATTTAGTTTTAGCTTGATGACTCCTAATTTAAACGAGAATCTTGGAACTAAACTATATTTAAAGGTACAATAAGGATGTCGGTTTCTGTGAAAAAAAACAAAAATAAAACCGGTTATCGGTTATTCCGGATATTTTACCTTGAATTATAACTAATCGGTTAACTGATGGAAATAACAGTTTTTTGAAAAAAAAAAACGGTTGAAATAACTTCCCATTAAAACATTTTTATTATGACGTCACAAAACAGTCACTGGAATTGTTACAAATAATTGGTCATTGGAAAAACCTTTAATTCAAGTAGATCACACATTAAAAAATAGCTGAAATAACTGATTATTAGGAGAACCTTTGATAGTACTTGGTGTGCCTTACCAAAATCGCTTATATGAGCCGGTGAGAATGATGGTGGCATAAAGTTTTTTTTTTTTTTCGAAACAATTAATGATTTATAAATTTGCTTATTATTACGTATACAAGATAAAATGAAATATGTTTCAATTCTGGCCAACAATGCTTTAGTTTGAAAAAATAAGTTGTGAAAGTTTTAATGTTTATTTGATAACTTGTTTCAACGAGCTCAATTCCATTACGCCACTTTCATTCTTAACCACGATAAAAAGTCGGAGCAATAATAGTAGTGTAAATCAAGTTTTGTAATTTTAAGAAAATTAATGTTTTTCAAATTTTCTTTTTAAGGATGTCCCATGTGAGATAAAGTGGCTCTATTCCAGCCACTAAAGCTTTAGTTTATGTAGCATGTTTAGTTGTTAGCAATTTTTTCACGTTTCGAGTTCGGCAATTTTAAGTATTTTTTAAGGCTGTAGAGCTATAATTAAATTTGTAGCAGTTTTCTCATGTTTCAAAATCGGTTTTTGAAGGACTAAAAACAAAAAAATTAAAGGAAGAAGGTTGCTTACTTTGTATTTGTTTGCTGAATAGTTTTTTTTTACGAAGTTTATTTTAAATTTTTTTCCTGTTTTGGTGTTTAAAAAATAAACCCGGTTACAACCGAAATTTATTTTTCGAAAAAATTGGTCGTTCGATCCAAAAAAACGGTTATCGGTTATAACCGACCAATTATTGACATCCCTGGGATGTCGGTTGCAGTACTTTCCGCCAGCATTTAGAAAAAAAATTAATTTAATTATGTGCTTAATGAATTCAATAATCTAATGATTTAATTATAATCATTATTAAAACATTAGAACAGACGAGAGCAATATGCAAAGCTCTCAATGAAAACAGAAAGTCGACAACGCATTTCGCGTGAAAAACATTAAATACGAACGGCGTAAATAAATTGGTTTTACAATAATAAATCACTAATGTCTTCGAATCGACCAAAATCTGAGTGGGCTTTAGTTTGCTTCACCGGATCTGAGGACCATTAACTATTTAGGATCAAAACTAAAAGTAAAGAATATCTTATAAAAACGGTGTTTGTATCCCAAAGATTTATTTTTAAAATAACAACAGGCTACGATCCTTTATGTTAAAAGTCAGAGCTGCGGATGTATATTTTTAGTACTCTATACCTCCTGAAAAATATCCAATAAATATTTATCAGAGGTGTGAAAACTAGGTCAGAGGAATCAACTGGAAGGATACCGAACAAAAAGGAAAAAATAGTGAGGATATAAATAAATCCCTGCCGAGTGCTATTCTATCAGGTAATTCTCTCTCCTTTGTTCAACTATTTTTAACTAAAACTGCATTTAAGTAGACGTAGTTTAGATTAATAAAACGATAGAAATAAATAAATTATTACATTTTAAAAGTAAATACCAATCTATATTCTATGTCCTTAGGATCTGCGATTATGAGGATGACATAACGTATGTTTCTTTCTTATTTTAAAAATATCAGCAAGTGCTTCCTCAACGAGTTGTTAACTCTATTCTCATCCTCTGCCTCCTCCCCACTTCCCCGCCTTGTGGAAACTGATACAAAAATAAATAAATAATAAAATATGTTAATCCAAGGGAGCGGGGTAGCTCAGTGGGTATGGTACTGCGCTACTAATCTCAAGGTCCCGGGTTCGAGACCGGCTGAGGCAGCTAATTATTTATTCTGTAAATTCAGCCGTGGATCAACCCTGTGGGATCGGGAGACCCCTGTGGGGCTCACCCAATCTCTATAAAGTGGGTACCCTTAATTGGGGTACCCACTTTATACACTTTTACACCTTGCGTTGCGTTTGAGCGTGATCTTGGCCGACGGTGCTTCTAGGCCAACGGTAGTCCAAGAAGTCACCTCCTTGCACAACCGTTGGCCTAGAAACAGTATGGTCCTTACAAGTACTGAACCCAAGACCCTTATCGGGTTGTAGTGGTACAAGTTTTTTTTTTTTGTTAATCCAGTGTAGCACGTCAATGCTACCGACAGGCAACGAAGAGTGTGTGGAAAAAATCGTTTTAATTTATTATTTTATTATCAAATCAATATTACTATAATAAAATAACAAAACTTGGAATACTGCTGCAGATGTGTAAATAAAAACCGGAGGATCAATCAATTTTAAGTGATTCAGCATCGGCTGCTCCAGCACCTCGGAAAAAATGTGCCTAGTAGATCCATTGCGTTAAAGGTAGTTAAAAAATAATGTTTAAACATTTTTATTGTCACCGGTTTGGAAATGGCGGCCATTTATGTTTCCTTGCTCTTTACCTCCTTGTACAACCCTTGGTCTAGAAACAGTGCTGTCCTTACTAAGATCTGAACCCAAGACTTTTCACGTGCTGTAGTAGTAAAGGTTTTTTTTTATTTTTTATTTAACCTATCTACAATATCTTGCCAGATAAAATTAAAATGAACAAAATTAAATTTTTGTAGTGTAATTTCTTAAAGAAGGAAAAATTTCTCACCCTCAATTTATGTTGTACTTATAAACATATGTGTAAACTTATTTTATATACAATACCATTCGTGAGTAATTTACCATTTAAAAACTATTCCCTCTTAAAAAATATTTTTTTTTTTAGTATATTCTGCTTCTACAGCTGCAATCTCTGTGTTGGGGCATCAGATAAAAACTTGAAAATCCAACACATACAAAAGTAAATGTAAATATAAAAGGTCTCAAAGCAACCAAACTCCATTATAAATTTCATATTTTTGATTCTACTCTAACTAGGTATAAAAAATGATCAATTATAGCAAAAAAATATAGTTTTTATTATATTCCAGCTGCAATCTAACTCCATTACAAATTTCAGCTTTTAGATTTAACAATAAGTAGATCTAAAAAATTATTATTACAGAAAAAAATACAATTTTTCCGATATAATTAACAATTTTCGATATCTACTTATAGTTGAATCTTCAAATGGAACTTTGTAATGGAGTTACAATTACTTACAAAGGAATTACCCTGAAAAATACGAATTTTGTTCATTCTCATTTGCTAACATTGGTAACATATTGTACAGAAAAAGAAATATAGCTGGGCAAAAAAGGCTTTGATTTGTAAGGCAGAATGTACTGAACACAATCTAGTTTATTAAAAAGGCCTTGGACAATTCAGTGTTGAGTAATTTAGAAAACTGCACATGTTTGCAAATTATAAAAATGACTGAAAAACTGAATCAAAAATAGCCGCCATTTCCATACCGGTTACTACAAATCTGTTTAAAAATTATTTTTGATCTACCAAAAATGAAGGAATGGAACTAAAAAGTATGATTTTTTCCGAGGTGCTCGAACAACAATTTATTTTTTTCCTGGACAACTTAAAATGGACTGACCCCATATCTAAGTTTTTAATAAAAAAATAAAACTCATACTTCAAAATTGTTTATTATTAAATTGTTTTTCTACTAACTTTTGCGAATCTGATCTTCTTGTTCAATTAATAATAACTCCACGAATTTACATTATATTCAGTTCGGTATATTTAGAAAGAAAAAAAGTTTTAGGTCCATTTTTTTCAACAAAGACATGATAATTGCTGGTATTTATTTTTTGAGCCATCACCACAAATATATCTGTTAAAATATTTACATGTTGAATCTGGCCTTATGAATGCGTGTATAATATGTATATCGAAAGAAACAAATTTCAAACTATTTCAGAGAGAGATGTGGAATTCTTTTCAAGGACAGCTGTTTATTCTAATAAGAATCAATTACAAAGAATTTATGGAAATATAATAATTTTCAAAATGTTGAAATATACCCAGGTTTATTAAATCTTCGGTCATGAAACAGAACAGGTAACAAGAGCACTTTTCGAAAATAACCGTTACATGCTGTATACAAAACAGAAGGGAGATGTGGCTTGCGTAATAGAAAACGTCATTATTTTGTCAGTGACGCGCACACTTGAGTTTGCGGCTACCTCATCCATCATATTTCGTTTACGGAGGCCTTGAGAATATATAGACCCTTTTTTTAGCAGCTAGGCGTCCCCATATAACCGAAATTTACGTTCGCAAACAATTATGCAGTCAGGTGGTATTTAAAATTTAATATAATACACTATATAATTTATTTTTTTACTTTTTAAAATAAATGATTATAAATTCTCATTTATTCACATTAGTACCATGGAGAAATAAATTATCTAAAGAAAAAATCATTTATTTAAAATAGTGAAATATTGGTTGAAAAATATTTAGTTATTAAATAAATGGAAGGAACTGGTAACAACCCTTAGCCTATGTCCACATAGCTATAGGCCATCGCACAGTTATGAAGACCTTAGTGAACTCTGACCTTTCAAACTTCCGGACTAATCCCAAGTTATCGATATAAACTTATGATAATGGAATAAATTTAAGACCCATTCTGTTAGGGACGGCTTTCCCTGCGAGGAATCAACTTTGAAAGGGCAACAGAGCTCTGGATATTATTGAGTTTAACATGTAATGCATTCAGAAATTCTTAGTTTAAATACGTATGAGAGACAAAACAGAATAGAGGGAAGGCTTCTACTAAAATGTCGTATCCCTATTTTTACAAGAATCATAATTAGTCTATTGATGCTCGGTTTTCCAACAAATACATATGCCTCACTTTTAAGAATTTTTATTGAATTCGACTTATGTATTAATTAAAAAAAAATAGATGGAAGACACAATCCAATTTATATGTATTCAAAATTTATTTATTTATTACTACAGACAATCCACAGAGAAGGTGATGTTTGCTGACGTAAAATAATGTTGACACTTATTATATTTTTAATAATAATTATATGTATATTTGATATAGTTTGAAGAGGGTAAATAAGAGAGTTAAGGAATAAGTATTTAAAATTAAAATTATTTTAAATTTTATATAAATGCATCTTAAATCCTTTATTAAAATTTCAAAATTCTTTTAACATTTTTTAAAATTATTTCTTATTGGTTATTGTGAAAAAAAATCTGGTGCGGTGCGCGCATCAGACAACTTTTCCTGACTACCCTATATAATTATCGTGAAGCGTGTTATAATAATAATAAGCGTGAAATTTACAACTGAGTTTAACAGATCGCATTGTTGAGAACAGGATTATCTAGTTGGGGAAAGACGCGGTTCGGTAGCACCAATCTACTTTCGGACGCACTCGGCATTCCACCTAGGTTCGGGCTCTAATCTGTTCAATACGTTTTATCTTTGCCAATACTGGTCCCAATTAGATAACTTTTTTTTTTTGGGGGGGGGGAGAATTTAATTGCCTTTAATATGATTATGTACATAATTTACACTATATACTACCTCAAAAATTTCAGATCGTCACCTCGTCCCTTTCATCCACGTTCTCAGTGGATGCGATTCACCGCCATGTTTCTTCGGTCGGGTAAAACGTAAGTTGCTGGCAGCAGTAGAAAATAATTCAGAGATTAAGGAGACAACGGTTTCAACTGCTCACAGACAAACGATAGAGAGGTATACAGTTTGACTGTGAACAGAAAATGAATTTCACCATCCTGCCCAATGCCCCTTCTTCACCTTTATCGCTTTCCAATGTTACATTTACTAAATTTGTATTTCACTGAACCATTTGAGAGAGGTTATTGAAGATTACGTTCTGCAGGACAGAAGAATGTCAGTATTCTTTAGATGGTATTCAGATGCAAACCCCAATTGGCATTAATTAATCCACTCTTTTCTATATTTTGTAGGGCATCGTTAAATTTAGTTACAAGAGATTGGAATCATCCATCCTCACGTGTTTTCAAAATTTTAGATTTATCAAAATTGCAAAGAACACCATCGAGCACATCTATCTTTTCTCATGTAAAGCTTTCACCACCGACAAGAACCAATCTGCAACTCCTCACACACAAGGAAATTTCTATCTAGAAGCAGTATCTTAGAGGCTATTGAATTGACAGAGATCAATTTGGTCTCAAATTCTAGAAAATTCAATTTAGTTTAAAAATTTATCGAATGATCAAAAAATTGCTCCTTCATGGTAAAATCCCTAAAAAAGTTCGACATTCTCGCAGTTTTGGTTTTTTAACACTGATTCGTAGGGCCAACGTTGTCGAAAGCTTGTATTTGACATCTTGATTTCATCACATACAAGATAAAAAAAGAAACCTACTACTCAATTTGGCGCAAGATAGAATGAACTAGGTGACCGGGCTAAAGAGCATGACGATATTTGAGAGGGAGAGAACTCCACGGAATTGAGAAATTGAGAAGCTATCATTTAGATATGTGGTAAGCTTTAGCGTCATTAAGAATTTTATGTGTCCATGATTTAAAATTGATTGCGGTATTTCGTAAACTTCATAGCTTAGTTAAAAATAAAATAAAAAGGTTTTTGTAAATTGAAATAACAGTAGCTGGTCGATTAGATCTACATTCTCATTCAATTTACATTTGCTCTAAACTACTAAAGTACTAAATATATTCCTTATAAAAACTGACTTACATATATGACTACAATGAGGACCGTTTTGATACTCTTAATTTCTATGGAAACCAAACCTCCTTTCAATATAAACCCAGTAGTTTTCATAAAGTCCATCATCCTAGCACCCTCGCCAAACTAAATCGGAATCGAAATCAAACACTGAAATCGTGTGCTATAATGCTGACTTTTGGACTTGAACGGTTTAGTCCAAACCGGAAAGGAAGAAGTGTTGCTCGGTTAAACTTGTTTTCCAATCGATTTCTGATATACTAAATTAAAGATTTAAGTTAATTTTCATGAATTAACTTAATTCATGAATATTGGCTTAAATTTGTATTCGTCTTGTTTCCTTCACAGTAGGCAGATGGTCCAAACGTTCCATGCCGAACCAAACACTTGTTGAACATGCATTGTCAAAGTTGCAAGTAGGAGGGGAAAGCAATAGACCTAGCCAAATAGAGACATTCAACAAGTGGACTCATAAATCTGTAATCCAATCTACCTAAATAGAAGAGATCTAGCATTTAAATGGCGATGGAGAAAAAAAAAACTTTATGGCTACCACTTTTTCAACATGATGAGTTAAAATAATGGAAAACCAGGATTTATATATAATTATTTATTGATTAATGTTGCTTAACTAATAATATTTATTGAATAATTATTACCATTGAATAATAATTATATAAAGAGAAACAGTTTTGATTTTTTTTAATTATTATAGTAATTGATGATATTGATAAGTAAATGATTAAATCGAACTTAGGTAAATAATGAATAGAAACGCACCCTATTCAATGTAGAATATAAAATACAACTTTAAATAGCTATTCATAATTCTAAATTAAAGAATGAGACAATTATTCGCAATGCTTAGAGCCGTAAAATAGTTATATTTAAAACTTGTCTTAACTCAACAAAAGGACTGGCAGAACAATTTCTTCTTTTAAAAAATATTAATAATAAAAATTATTTGATTACAATTATAGAAATAACATAAGTTCAATGATCTACCAGCCAGTTATAAAGAAAACAATTAGGAAGTATACGAAACTAATTGTAAGTTAGAATTGACTATGTTTCGTGTAACTAAAATATACATTCGCCGAAGCACAAGTTAAATGTACTAAATTACTGTAATGAATTATAAAAATGTATACATATATTGTAACGCTCTACAAATAATACTATTTTTGGCGAGGATAGAGGTCCTTCGAGAGGTCCTTATAACAAAAATAGTCGGTTTTAACATTGATACAGGCTCCGATAGATCCTGCCTTGTTATTAAATCGGAACGGACTATGTTAGCGAGTAGAGGGGCATTAGAATATTGTTCGATTATACTTATCTCTTTATTTTTTCCTTAATTCTATAAATAAATACACATAATTTATTTATTTTTGTTAAATAATGTTATTTATTTTTTTGATAATCTTATGTCACTGCTCAAAAGGGTCATTTGGGTTTTGCTCTTATTTTAATTTCCTTTTTTTTTTTTTATCTCTCGATACAAACCGATCCTCTTCAAAAAGTCCATGGGCTTCAGGGCGTAATTTTTATTATCATGGAGGAAGTCTTTTAGATTTTCCTTTATGCTCAAGTATAACCATATGGCTCTGTATTTAGGGCACCTTATTATAATACATACATAATTATGTTCAATCTATGAATCTGTCTATATTCCCTAGGGCTTCGAAATGAATTCAAGAGTTGTTTTAAAATTCGAAGGGGTTGTTTAAAACTTATTCGATGACATTTGAATATTAATGAACTTGAGCATTTCAATTTCAATCAGATCTGAGAGACAGCTGGTGCCCGGAAGTGAATTTCCGATGAAGCGCCATCATGAGGATGGGTCAACGATCTAACTCCTGGCCGCTTGGAAATAGAACCAGCTAACATCAGCCAGCCGCCCGGACAGTCGGACGAATTGGAAAGTAAGTAGGCATCCGTGTTAATTTGTTTGTTTCTTTGAAAATTATTATATTTTAGGCCCATTAGTCTTATGTAGGTTTATTTCTATGCGTTGTAGGTGGCACGTGTCATTATGTATTCTTAATTATGCTGTCTTGGTTTTAAATTTTAATGATTACATAAATAATGTTTCAAATGCCATTATTTAACAAGAAAAGTGCTTACATAGTACCTAAATAAATAGGTACATAATGTAATTTATAAAAAAAAATTGTTAATTGGATTTTAATAAATGTATTCCATTAATCTCAATTTTGTTTAGTAAATTATGTTTGAAAGTTGCCTATTTATTAATATTTATAATTATTGTATATTACAATAAAAATACTGGTAATTGCTTGGTACCATCTCAAAAGGACTCTGATACGTTACCTAGACAATTTTCATACTTAATGCCAATTTACACTTGTTTAACAACCATCTTAATTAAGAACACTTTCGTGGTGTTCAAAACTCAAACCCAGAGGCGCGTAAGCAAGAAAAAAACTGTGCAATTAATTTTGAATAGTTTCTGTACATAAATGTAAACCTCTATGACCTTCAAATGCCAGCCAGCTATTGTGGATCCACTTCTTGCTCCTTAGCCCACATTCTACATAACACCGGGAAGGACTGAAAAGATGTAAGTATCTGGAACTTGGAAGAAGAAGCATTCAATCAAGATTGGGAGTGCCACTGAGTTTTTCTTTCTTACAAATATCTCATTCCTTTAGAATGAAATTTTCACTCCATCCAATTTCTTGGTTGTTTATACATAATTATTTTTGATGGTTTTGAATCGAGAATTGAAATTTAAAAACTAAAACACAAACCTAATATTTTAAAGTCTGTTTAAATTTAACCAATGATGATATACTTTATACGTTTTCAGTTTCACATAAGTTTATAAGTTTTTCTTGTCGAGAGCCAAAACGATTTTTTTATTTTTTCAAAGCTCATGAGTAATAAATTATGAATTTAATTCCGAAAACTCATTTAGTAAATTATTGAAGCCATTCGTTTTTTTTAAAATATTATAAAGTAAATAACAACACGGCATATAAAATTAGTAAAGGGTCACTGAAATTGACATTAATGATGTCTTCAATGTGACGCAAAATAATGACGCACTTCTCCTTTTTTAAAGGATTCATGAAACGTAGGAGGAATGCAGTTAAGTCACGCGTAGGAGTAGCAACCGTTATAACTATCTAGCAACAAGAAATCAAACCGATTCCATTGTAGATTATATACTATTCAAATCAGTATAACGATCTACCACCAGTCAACAAAGTTACAAAGCGGACGAAAACAACCCTTA
This sequence comes from Rhaphigaster nebulosa, assembly GCA_948150685.1. Classification (NCBI taxonomy): domain Eukaryota; kingdom Metazoa; phylum Arthropoda; class Insecta; order Hemiptera; family Pentatomidae; genus Rhaphigaster; species Rhaphigaster nebulosa. Next base: position 108,944,637 of record OX411309.1, on the reverse strand, counting down.
CAGTTCGCGTCACAGAAACAAACGTGAAGCAGCAAAGAAGCTATTGAAAATGGCTGCTGCTTCCATCACGAATTCTGTAAACAGCCCTTCTTCAGAAAATGTTCGCTAAGTGTTGAAGGCGTTTAAGCCCAAAATCAAGCAATGAAGCCACTGTATAAAAGCTTCAGATTAAGTCAGTATAAATAGGAAATCTCAATAAATCCAAGCCAATTTAAAACAAGGCACTCATAGTACGCAATTTAATTTCATTAGTCCATTTCATACATCAATAATAGGGTAAACAATTAACAATGAAAAACCAGACCCATTAGGATCCCAACCTTATTGAACGAGCATATTGGAGCAGCATACTCTAACAAGTTCAATTGCGTTTTTTTTTCTCTCTCTTATCACCGTTTATTTTAAGTTTCTGTCACATACGTAACGTACAATATATACAATAGAGACAATTCCTTACATTACCCGAGGGTATTCAAAGGTCAAAGCTATGTCAATGTCTGCTGCGTGCAGGGGTCTCACATTCAGCCATTGGCTCCCACTAATTTGTATAGAATGAGGAGGAACCATTCTGCTGGTTCAGGAATAAAATATGGGCTTAGGCTGCAGAGTCCAGACTCGCAGGGGACAGAGCCCTGCCACCTCCCAGAGCTTGGTGGTGGGACGATGTCTCTGAAGAGAGGGTTTTCACAGGTTTTCAGCTCATCAAAGAATTTTATATGCCTCCGGCTGATGTATTCCGCCACTGACGGTAGTTGGAGCTACTCATAGATGGTGGTGTTTCTCGCTCGTTGGAGTGAGGTCCCACGGACGATCCGCCGAAGAACGGAATTCTGGAAGTTCTGCAGTCTTTGTAAGGTGGACTTATACATCTGCCGAATCAGCGGCGCACGGTAGAGCATGGTTGGTCAGCTTTGTAAATTTGCAGTTTCAGCCGAAGTGAGAGCTGCGGCGACTTGAGCAGATAGTAAAGCCTATGCGATTTAAGCCGGGCCAGCTTGATTATCTCCCTGACATGGCTGGAAAAGGTGAGGTGCCTGTCTAAAGTGACGCTAAGGTAGAGAATAGAGTTCGAGAGAGGCCGGTTTGCTGTTTCCGTCTCGAATGTCTTGGGCAGTGGCTTCTTCCCTTTTTGAAAGGATATCTCGATGGCGTCTGTCTTCAACGGATTCATCCTGGTGCCGATCAGTCTGAGATCTTCCACTATGGCCGCTGATGCTGTCTGTGCCTTCTCGAATGCCTTCACAGGGCTCTGGCGTTGACGCTGGTGGCGTAGATGCCGATATCGTCCGCATAGGCTGCTACTACTGCCTCTGGATGCTGCACCGAGACCACTGGATACGACGAACAGTATTGGTTCCAGTACAGACCCTTGAGGTACTCCATAGACGGTATCATGTGGAGGAGATAGGCTCTCGCCGAACGGCACAACGAAAGATCTTCCGCTAAGATAGCATCCAATCAATCGGCATAGGGAGGCAGAAAACCTGAATTCCTCCAGAGGGCGGAGGAGGAGGGTGTGCGACACACAGTCAAAGAAGGCCTGTGTGCAGTCCAGGGATATAAACGCCGTATCTCTGTTCATCTGCATATGATCTACGGTCTGAGCCTGCAGCTTCACATTTATCAATTGTGGTCTGTGTATTTTATAGGCTGAATTTTATAAGGGGATGAATTCGTGTATATGGTAACATAATTTTACGACCATAGACTTAAGCAAGTTACGTTCTCACTGTCTGCATTCGCAGAATATATGGAGGTGCTTGAACCTAATGATGCCGACCAGCAAGATAATATTAGAGGCCTGGAAGAAGAGTTAAGCCAAATAAACATGATTATAAATCCGGGGAAAACAAAGGTCATAACGATTGGAAAGCCCCACAGAAACATGCGGATGATAAGGGCTAAAAATGGAAGATTGAAGCAAGTGGATTTCTTCAAATAGCTTGGGGTATCATCCGATCTGGATGAAAACGGATATATAGATACAAAAGTGACGGAGAGGATAAGTGCTGCATGAAGACTATGCAATGCTATTAAAGGGAGGTTCCTTAATAGAAGAGCAATAATTAAAAACACAAAAGTACAATCTCTAAGTCAATCTTCCAACTAACAATAATATATTCATCAGAATCATGCATTAACAACTAAGAACAAGTAAAGACTGCGTGTGAAATCCTATACAGAGAAGTATAGAGTGAGATGGTATGTTTGGCGAATGCTAGATGGCATGGTAGCCTGACTAGAATAAGAAGCAAGAGCCGATGGTGGGAAGGAAGACCAAGGACTTGGGTAAGCGGAATAAGCTGACAGTGGACAGAACCACTTGGAAGTGGCTCTATAAAAAGAAATCTCAGACTACAGCGGTAGAGAGGGATAGAATATGCAAGGGAGCGATTACTTAAAAACTATTCAAGATAATTAAGTTCCAATTCCACTATCGTAAAGTAGAGAAAATGATTTCTCTACCTTCAAATTATGATCATTTCAAAGGTAATTAAATTCTATACAAAAAAAAAATCCATTGAAATCGGGCCAGTATTAGCAAAGATACAGCTTATTGAACTTTGTAACAATCTTTTTACTTTTCTACCCCTGTTAGGTATTTTTAAATTCGGCGCTGGTTCCCATGGAAATCCATTCACTTTTTATCAGTTTTCCAAATGATTTGAAAAAAATACATTTCCCGAAACATCTCAGTTTCCAATTTGAAGCATAATTAAATTGTCCACAAAGCTAAAATAAAAATATCTTAATCGGAATAATATTAGGTAAGAAACAGCAAACAATTTTCGTATTGGATTGTACATCCAAAACTTTGAGAAAATCGTGAGAGTGGACACACTGGATAGTTTTGCTAGTAATATAATGAGATTAAACCTTAGAGAAAATTATACTTATATTTTAAACTTAATGTAACATTATTCCCAACTAATTTAAACATTAGGAAAATATTAAATATGAAATATAATCATTGATTGCCCGAAACAAGAACCGTTTAAGAATGGATTATAGCAGAATGGCTTAGACAGATCTTTGCTTCTCATGCAAATTGAACGAAACTTTCATGAAAGTTCTTCTTGACTAGCAGGTTTCACCTGAGAGATGCGGCCAGAATGATTAGCATAAGCCCCATCGCACGAGGCATAAGTAACAAGGCTTCATCGGATCAGGTTCTTGGGCGTGGAGCCAGGCGGAGGTTTTTATCCCAACCTAACTCAAAATGTATTTAGACCGTCTCTGATAAATATGTATTTTCATTCCGGTCCCTCGTAATATTAAATGCATAAAGCAACTATAGTTAATTAGAAGTACTCCTTGTTTAAATTTAATATATCTGATTTAAATATTTTAAAATAAACTGATTTTCTAAATAACTAAAATTTTAATTATTCAACGGACTAAATTGTGTTAAAAATAAATATTTGACTCAATTAACTTCTTTCAAATCTCAACACCTAAAATGAACGTGGGAAATCTGTAGTGAACCCGATTAATCTAGTGTATAATTGTTCAAATACGATCTATATAAAAAAGTTTTTTTCCTCAGAAATTTTTTTTTAAAAAACGATCTAATTTTTATGTTTTGAAGAATTTTAAAAAAATTACGAATATTTTAGTGAGTCACTGTAAGTGCCCGTAATCATCATGATAAGTTGACCACACAAAAGTTTTAATTAGTGCGAAATTATTGCGTGAAAACGTTATGTTGTAAATTAATATACATTTCTCAAATATCGCCATGTTACTTTTATTTTCCACTTTCACCTCTCACACTCATTCCGTGAAAAATCTGTAAATGTTTTTTTTTTTTGTTTTTTATGTTTTATTCCGTTTTTTCAACTGGCACATAAGCTTTATGTTCATGCAGCTGTATTTTACAATTATTCTGTACTACGACATATACTTATTCATTAAAGCATCACTAAAACGTAACATAACATTGGATACGTTATATAACATAACGTAATATAAAATATAAGATATAATATAACGTAATATAAGATAACAACATAAAATTGGATGGTGGGGCATTACAAGCCATAAGGCTTTTATTTCGTAGGATAAATGTTTTTATTACAAATGTTATAATTTCTCACATATAACATACATTTCCTAATTTGTCTTATTACACGAATGGTTTTCTTAGAACTATTCCTAATTTAGTCTAATTCTGGGCAAATTACGAGGGACCGTGCGAGTATAAATAGTAAATGGTTCCATGGCGTATTTTGGGATTATTATCCAGAGAAGGGATTCTAGGCGCGGGAAAGGGGATTTCATAACCGTTACACTGATAGAGGAAACATTAAGAAACAATTATTTACTCATATTTTAATTTTTTCTATCGAAATTTTCCATAAGATACAACAACGGTGACAATGACCAGGGAACTGGGAGAAGGAAAAGAAAAAAGTTGATAGCATGTAAACCCGTTTACTAATATCTTGATCGCGATTAGTTTCAAGCATTACTCACCTAAAATGAAATGGACACAAAAATGAACTTTACTACACCTATAATAAGATCTATAGAAGAACTATAGTTTTTTATTGTTTCTTAAAACGTTAATTTGAGACTTTCAGATTTGCTTATAATATTTAAATAAAAATATAACAACAATTTAACACAAAATACTATTGCTAGTTGCTCGCTGTGATAGTCACCCGCACACACCGACGGCTGATTGGTTGACATCAGACAGGCCCTAACGACTGCCCCTAATGAGGAGCTGGTCTGGAGATGGGCAGGCCCAGGGTCATTAGCCCTCCTCGGGTGTGCTTCACCATTCAACGCTCTTATCACCCTCTATCATAAATTTATGTTTGCGGCTCAAGCTTATGTTTAATATAAATCTTCAATACCTCAAAAGGTAGTAAGTGCGACTTTAAGCAGTTTTAGAAAACAAAAATCAGATCTTTTGATATTATTGCTGTGAGAAAACCTTAAAATTCTAGAAAAAACATATACATGTGATAACATATTTCTTATCGATTTGAAGTTTTTCCCACCTTGAATCTTACACTAAGAAAAGATTTCGGTTGTGAATTCAAAGAAAGAGATTATTATACAACTGATGAAATATTGCAGTTTATTATTTTTTTTTTTTTAAATGTCTAGAAGAGAAACCTAAAATTTTGGTTTGATAGCTAAATGATGTGCGGATCGTTTTCCTACCAAAACAAACGAAACTGCTAAAGATGTTCGGTTAGTTTTTATAATAATTTATTTTACATAATCTTAACCCCACCATGCCTTTTAGACAATGCGAGCTCAAGCAGCAGCAAACTATCACGCAGAAGTGCGCTGCATAATTATTACCCTTGTTTCAGTTACTGTCCAACGCGTGGAGAATCGCTCTCTTCTTCACCGTTTATCCTGCCCGGTGGCCTCCCTGGAAAAACTTATTCAATTCTCCCGAAGGTTCGACCAACAACTTTCTTGTAGTAAGGGTAGTTCGCCATGGACATTAACTGAGGAAGATCGCTCTCAGTCAAAACGTAGAAACATTTCTCACGGAGCAGCTTGCCCCTCAGTGCCTCAGAGGTGGTATGGACTAGCACGATAGGCTCGACGGTCTATGATACCATAACCGGGGTATAGAGGATAGATGTTCTTACCATGTTCAACGAGCTTTGTATGGAAAACCCCATAACTCCGCTATATTTTTTTCTCGATCTTCTTTGTATTTCTCACAACTCTTTACCAATCGCTAAGTACCATTGAAGTTTAATCTGAAACGGATTATTAATTATGGAAAACGAGAGGGCGAAGACAGAACGACATTTTTTACAGTTTACTTTATAGACCCTAAACGATGCTAAACAAAAACTTGTTCGCCAATTTATTCCTTGTAAACCATTTAAGAAAGTATAATCTGGTATAAAACTGCTTCTCTAGTTCTATAGTGGTATGCTATGTAAATTGGAGCTAATCATATGAACCGGACCAATACATTAAATTACATTGACCATGTAAATTTAAAGATATAAAAAGAGAAAAATACAGTTTAAAAACAAAAGTATACTGTTTTTAAAGACTCCTGTATAAATCCATTGGGAATCATTGCTAGATGATTTAAGAAAGTCACACCGAAATGACTCCTGTTCGGGAAGTTACTCCAGCCATAAGCCGGTTCCATTTCATTACTCCAGCCACTCCATGGGAGTGAAGCATCGCTTGGAGAGTTCCATCAGGATTTGGTGGGATGTGACGCCACATCCGCTTCATCCACTCCATTCCTATACTAAACTTTCTTCAAGGACACACGTGTATCGATTGTCGTGACCCGTCTCCGTTTGGTGCAGTATAGTATCATAGGAACTGCTCACATGCCATATTGATCAACCCCACAAAGGAAGAAATATTAAATAAAGAAAAACTACGATAATAATTGTTCGATGAAAATGTTTCGGTCATATATATTGTTTACGAAAATATTCAGTAAAAGAAAGCTTTAGCCAATCTAATGAAATAAACCATGAAGTCTTTTTTTGTGATAAATTATCACCTATAATTAATTAACCCTCCACCGGGCGTTATGCCGTCCGTTGGACGGCAATCACATATTTTCGTTATTATCAGGAAAATTCCATTGACTTCTTGCGGTCTAATAATTTTATCTGCAGCTCATTCCTTACAATAAGAAAGAAGTGAAAATTTCCTTACTTGAGTCGTTAGGTGTTTAACTGTAAATCGAAGAGAAAACCTGTGATATGCCGTCCGTAGTACGCTTAGCGACTAGTGGTGTAACAGACTTTTCAACATGATGAGAGAAATTGGAGTTATTTCTCTCAACTTTTTAATTTATTATTGCTATATATAATTGATTGTTTATTTTATTTAGTTACTAATGTACCTTTTGATAAAATATACATTTTTATAAGTATTCATAATTGTAGTTTGCATAAAAAATAGCCTTCCTCTAACAGTTTTTGAATTTTGGATGATGCACGTAAATATATTCCTGATTTTTTTAATACACTTATACAATATACCATAATATATTTATTACCGCAATGTATATATATATATATATATATATATATATATATATATATATATATATATATATATATATATACAATATCTATATATATATATATATATATATATATATATATATATATATATATATATATATATATATATATATATATATATATATATGAAGCCCTACAATTGAAAAATTAAAGCCTACGTCCAATCTGTTTTGTTTCTCGTGCGGATTGATACCAATGCTTCAATTCTTTATTGCCTGATGTTGTGTTAACTTCAAAGTTTTTTCGTATTTTATTATATAATAATTCAAGACAATCGCAGTATGAGGGCATGCAAAAAAATGAATTGGTCTTTACCAGTAAGTGCTCTTTCCTATATCTTTCCACGCTCCCATTTCACGATATGTAATTGTGCATCCTCTTCTATTCTCCTTAAATTTAAATAATATCTTTATATAATCTAATAATATTTTCATTTATTGTAAATAATTTACGTAACAAATTATTAATATTATAGTTGATATTATTTAGACTTGTTTTATTTGTAAGCCTATTTTTATGTTACCTACTAACAACTTGAAATTTTCACATTTTTGTGAATTAACAACGTTTTGAACAAGTATTTTTTAATAACGTAATCATTTCTTTTCACTAACCTGCTCAGAAATGTTTTTCCAATTGAATTAACTGAAACTTTTATACATTCTTGATATCCGAAGGTGGCATGCAGCTTTTAAATTTAACGGCTGTACCCCAACGAGGTCAAGAAGTGCTATGCAATTATTAGCAAGGGAAGCGACACTTAAGTCAAGTTGAAGGAGCTGTCGGGATCCACCCTCAATGCCGTTCTTCGATAGGTCTCCGGTGACATCTTTTTTATCCGACCCACGAAATTCAAAAAACATAAATCTAAAGTAAAAAGATTTTTGATACTATCACCTATTAATTATATAGGTTGTGTTGATATTATGTGATATTAAGTGGGTAACTCGTATATATATATATTAATAAATTATACTTTAGTAAATTATATAATAAAATAAATTTATATATAATATATATTATATATATATATATATATATATATATATATATATATATATATATATGTATATATATATATATAAAAAATATGTTTGGAGTATTTCTATTAATAAATCAGCATTTTTTGTTACATTAGTAATAATGTTATATAAATCACTTGATTCTGCAAAATTAAGTTGATTAGTAGAAGAAATAATACATATTATGTTTGTGAAGTCATTTTTTATCTTGTTTTAAATAAATCCTTTTATGTACGTAATTTTTTTTTTAAACTTAGAAATGAACAATTCCACAATTCTGACAAATACAATTATCACTTAGTATCGCTGGGAATGTGAAGCAGACCAAAAGTTGTATGCCATCCAAAATACACCGGTGAAATTATAAGAACCTTCTTATAAAAAAAACCCGGTGGAAGGTTAAATGTTTCTATTGTCTAGCTTTAAACCTAAACTATGGAAAACTTTAAGGTATTGTATAAATAATAAATACTCAATAAATATAGTGGCGAATATATATCAAGGTTTTCTTTTTTGTTTTGCTTTTAAAGAAATGGAACAACGGAAGTACTGCCGTTGGCATGGAAAACGACTACAACTCCAGTAACAAGAATATCTGTGATGAATCGAATGATACTACATATTGATCGGTTCCATTTCATCTCTAACTCATCAATCAATCTCCGATAGTCAGCATAGGCGAGAACATGGCGAGAATAAATGAAGCTGCCTGATAATTAAACGCGAGAATTTTTTTCCTTAATATTTTCTTTTTCTTTTCCATTTTCACTGGACCTGAATTATTAATTAGCACTGGTTCTGAGTGCAGTGGAAAATTACGCAAGGATGCCCGAGAGTGCTACTACTGCAAATAAAACACTCTCTTCAAATTTCTCTTTAGTCCTCATCATATTTCGCCTTGTGCCCGGGATCGCATTCTTTTCCTCTGTTCGGCGGTCTCCCTAATCCTTTTCTAAGATTCAAGAAACCGCCGATGCCTAGAATCGCCTCCGAGAGATAAGCCATCTCAATGTCTTAAAAATTGAAAAAGGAATGGCAATGAATTCCTTACAAGACTTCTCTAGGAAAGGCGATCCCAAATATTTTTAAAGATGTTGAAATGGAAGAAATATCATTGAGAAGTCCATCCAATGTTTTGACTCAAGATGAAATATTTCCCTATGAGCATATTTTTCAGGCAGCGTATTCGAAAGAATATTATTCCCCACTCAGCCTGAGCAGAATGCTATGTGGGAGTGAATTTCTTCATCCCGGTCGGAACTCAGAGGGAAAAGCATATTACCAGGAAGAGCGGAGGAAATTTTATTTAGGCATGCATACTTTCTCAGACGATGAATGCCAGTGATCTAATAAAAATCCAATATCAATAAATATTCTAATTTAATAGATATTTTTTAAATTGTTTGTATAAAATATGTTAATTGTAATATCAGATAAAAAAAAGTGAGAACATGTATAAAAAGTTGCGATAAATTGACTTATGAAGAAGTCACTCATTTCCATCATTTCTACGATTGCAGGGTTGGACAAAATAAAAATTGATTATCTATCGAATCTAATTAAAAATTTAGACATGAACCATTTTTTAAATCTCTTGCTAAGTATTACAGGCTTTGAGGCATATTTGAGGGCAATAAATAAACGAGATATATGTATACATTATCACAAGTATGTGTATGTGTGTATAGAAATATTCGCAAGCATGACAAAAACGAAAGGAAATAATTAACAGTTTAAGAACGGTAAATTAATCATTTGACTTGCTTTCAGTTCTAACAGAGCCCGTACACGAACTTAAACTTTGGTAAGACGTAATTGGGCTAGAAGTGATTAAAATAAAATAAAGAATTTACAATTTCGTAAAGTTATCTTTTCGTTCTAGCCCAAGTTTACAAACAAGTAATAGACATATGATTTTTTTTTTTTTTTATTATTATTTTGTAATGACACATTAGACTCAATGAAATCATTTAGCATCAATTTGCTAGAACGTTTTTCTCGTCCATTTCATAAGTACTGGTATATACTATATTCATATACTGTATACAGTATATATATATATATATATATATATATATATATATATATATATATATATATATATTTATATCATTCATTCATAGACTGGTATATAGTTTTGTTAATAACGAACAGGATACTTTTTTTGGTAATCATTAATATTTTTTATATTGAAATTTTTTTTTTTAAATATTAATATAAATACTTCAGCAACTATTAGGCAGTTACAAAATTACTTTTTAACAAAAAATACTGATATTGACTTGCAAAGCCAAACATCCCATTTTGTCAAACTAAAAAAAATAATTTTTTCACATGTTGTTCATGACTGACCCAGGAAAAAACCAGCACTTCACCACACCTATGTTCCGGACTGTAACTCTTTAAATGATGGCATTTCGAGTTTCAAAGCATTTCGCCTGGAAACGTACGGGTCATTACCGAATCCAACTAAATATATGAAAAAATTAATTATTCTTTAAAATAAGAAACAAGGAATCAAGAACCTAATCATTGTTATAAATCTTTATTGCGACTAAACCGGTTAAACTAAACATTAAATTTTTACTTTAGATCATTCAATTTGTTAATCAACTAATAACAAAACCCCTCTGTACAACATTGCGCATTTTAAGTAAAGCATTGTATGTATGTATTCAATTCGGGAGTCTTGTTGAAAGTTAATTACGAAATAAAGAAATGCGTATAATATAAAAAAATATTAAAATCATAACATTCAAAATAAGAGTAAAAGCTACACAAAAACTAATAAACACGTAATGATGAAATTATTATTAAATAAATAATAATACTGCATTTAATTAAATATTATATATTCAGATAGAAACAAAGAAAACAAGACTGATTTGAATGAAACTTTAGAAGAAAACTTTGCAGCGGAAAACATAATTAAATTAATAAAAATATGAAAATGGCGGATAAATTATTGGAAAAATAGAATAAGAAAGGAAGAACAGAAAAGATCCATTTGTGATAACTGTAATATCTTTGAAACAATAATCATACATCTATTGTTTATGTATTCAAAAACAAAACACATTAACTGTTTGTTCATAATATTTTTGTAATTTAAGTAGAAATACATCTAGTAATTGAATTACTTTTAAATAAATTATAAAAATAAATATAATTGAGCACTTTTAAAAAAAAAAAAAAAAAAACGTAAAATTTTCGTTAATAAGACGTTTCTTGCCTGTCCATAGCAATTTAGGTCAATAATGTAACAAATAATCTATGTTCACGTTTTTTATTTTAAATGAAATGGTCTGAATGTAGGTCATTCCGCTTCCAGTGGAGCGGACTAGTTTCAGGAACCGAAACTATTAATGTAAGTTCATTTAAGAAACTTACTCCGTGCGCGAACACTTGAAAATAGATTAAAGTTATTTTTAAAGATTCATATTAAAATAAAGTAAAACTGTCAGTTCAATATTGAGGTAGGTACGGCGCAGATGCTAGACCATAACGCAGTACTAGACAGCATTGCGTACTCTGCACTATTGTCAGCACCTTCAAGATGGTGCAATGCATGGGAAAGTGTTAATGATCATTAATATAAATCAAAACTGTTATTATTTCATAGATGTGACATATGAACGATATTCAGATCGATGAAAATATTATATAAAACTGAAACTTGTATTATAAAACTGATATTTTTCGTCGTTTTATTTATTAAATTTATGATGTTTGAATTAAATCAAAATAAAAAATTCTAGCGATGTTTTAGGAATAACTTGTGTTTCTTTCACTCTTGAGATATTTCTTTGAGAAGCCAATATCATCTAAGAAGGAGGAGCTCATGGCTCATTTAAACAGTATCTAGGAACATTAACCAGTTATTAACACGTTGACTGTGGTAGTGAAAATATTGGCTTGTGATACCATGCGTTATCGGTCTACAGCGACCGGAAGCACATCGCTTTAACAGAAGCAAAATTCTTGATAAAAATCTAGCCACACATAACATAAAACATAGGCTTAGGTCCCCGGGGACCGATGCACAGGTATTAAGCAGTTGGCTATCTTAGAAAATGTTCTGCTAAATAAAAAAATATCTTTAAAAATGCTTAGATAAATAGATAACTAAAAGCGGTAAAAAAACTTGAATGATGAATACATGTTACCATTCATTTCTCAATTTTTGACAAATTAGAAATCATTGTTTTCTATATTCTATAAAGTTGATCGGATACATATTTCGCTAGGACCCGCATCGTATCAATCAAACGGACAATTGATTATTTTAGTCAATTGATTATTGACAATGAAACGATTTTAGTTTATTTCTATTTAGATTTTTTCCTTAAAAGTTTTTTGATACTAATAAGAATATGAAATGTTTACCGATCAAGCTGACTTCATGGTCTCATTTTAGCCTCATAGTCGGTATCAAGTTGATCAATGACAGTATTAGTTGTTTTTTAATTATTCCTAAATTAGTGCTACAAACCTTATTATCATTATTGTAACCTGAAACAAATGATTCTTATATGTTTTCATTGAAGATGGAGTCTAAAATTGAATAGATAACGTAAGTTCGACATGCTACTTTGGATATAAACTGCATATTTGAATACATGTTTCCATACATTTCTCAATTTTTAACAAATTAGAAATCATTGTTTTCTATATTCTATAGAATAAAAAAAGGATCTAAATTCTTCCCAAAAACATATAAAGTAAATCTGAAAGATTTCCAATTCGAATTAAATAAATTTGAAGTTAATAATCCATAAGAAATAGTTTCACATACGATTTGGGACACACTTCGGAAAAAAAAATGGTTTACGTGGTGTGTCAAAGTGTGAATTTCGAAAAAAAATTATTTGTTTCATGTAAAACATTATTTAAGATTTTTCACGAAACATTCTAAACAGAAATTAATTATTTAAAAAAGACATGTTTAAACAAATTTATGTTTTATACTCTATCATCTTGATTATAAATAGAGGTTGTTAATCTGTTAACCTTCCGTATCAATGATACAGGAAAAATATCGGTAGAAAGGAGACTTTCAGAGGACCAGCATTTAAAAAACGACAAAGCCTTAAGACTTTTAAGCCTTCAACTTGAGCCTTAAAGCTGAAGTCATCAAGACTAAAGTTTTGTTTTAGAGGCTAAATTTTTTTTAATTCAGATTTATTTTTGCAAAATTAATTATATAATGTAGAAATATTTATAATTTAATAACTAGCTAGTAAAGCGAAACAGTCAAGCAGGCTATTGCAACAGATATGAATACTGATGTTAAAGAGTTCAGCTTGGTCATCACTTGGATTGGTGACCCATCAGTAAACAAGCATCCCACGGTCATGATTTGGAAAAAAAGGAAGGAAAATTAGACAAATGTAAGCACTTATTCGTACTTACTGGCACGATATAGTAACAGAAAATTCAGTAATCGTGTATTCGTAACAAAGCTTAGAATACCTGATTGTCTTCGCCAAGCACGGGAATCTATGTGTTCGTTCTAAAAGTACAGAAACATCTATTAACCTGTTTATCAGATTACTTTTATAATTTTCTATTTCAGCTCAAGAAGATCTTAGTTAAATTTTTCGAAAGAGCGAACCATTGGGCAAATTTATGGCTAATACATAAAGAACAGAAAGAGAGGGGCAGCGAATAATATATATCATATTCAAATGTATTCACTCCATCAGTTATATGCGGGAAACCTGGAAGTCAGAAAAACGTCTAGTGATCCTTTTACTTTACGCATAATAGGACCAGGAATGTATTATTAATTTCTGTGCAGTAAATAAAAATGGAGGGGCTCAATCAAATACCGGCTAAAAACACCACGGTATTAATACTACGGTCAATACACTAGCAATAGCAACATAAAAATAGCTACAAAAGTTGCAAGTAGTCTGTAAATAAAAAATCATTTAAATGTTTGAAAATATCTGATGTGACCAAAATATCTGATGTGGACAACACATGACTTCCTTGTACTCCTATTAAACTATAAATCGTTGGCTCAAAAAGTGATCCTCAATTTGGTTACTAATTTCCGAAAATTGCAATATCTCAAAAACGAAACGGCGTCGGGACACCCATCTATTGACACACACATATACTCTTGTTTCTGGAGGTTTCATTCCGTTATTTAATGTCGTTTTTTTTCAGTAGGTTCCAACTTGTATGTTCCGTTTCTAAGAGATTTCTTCGTGTTCCGTGACAGCATTAAAACTGTCAATATCACTAGACATAAGCATTAGAAATCGACAGTTTCTAAATTTTAAGCGGAAGAACCCACTTAACTTATATCTTATTCTCCTGCTGCAGACTTGTTCATCGCACAAATGGGGAGGAAAACCAGTATTATATGACCAATATTAACACTTAAAATAAGTAATAAAAATGTTTAATTAGAGTATATACAAAATCGCGTTGGTAACCTTTATTACCGAAACATATGATTTCTCCATTTAATTTTAATATAATTTTTGATGTAAGTTTATTATGACCTTCAAGTAAAGTACCCTTTTCGGCTCACCAATTTTAACCAAAATCTAGAAAATACATTCATATTGATATAAAAGTCCTATTTACTAAATTTTAAATGTTTTACATTATATTTTAATATAATTTTTAATGAGTCTAATATGACCTTCAAATAAAGTACCTCTTCCGGTTTTCCAATTTAGACCGAAATCTAGTATGGTATTTAAATCAATATATAAGTTCACTTACCAAATTTGAGAAGTTTTCCAAAGTATTTTAATATAATTTTTTATGGAAATCAATTATGACCTTCAAGTAAAGTACCACTTCCGGTGATTAAGCAGTGACCAAAAAGGGAGGTTCACAACTAGATTTTACAACAATCCTAAATACAAAATTTCAACTTTCTACGGCTAACCGTTTTTGAGTTATGCGAAATACGAACGTACGTACGTGCGTACAGACGCCACGATGAAACTAGGCAAAATGGATTCAGGGATGGTCAAAATGGATATTTCCGTTAAAATCTGAAAACCGAAAATTTTCGCGATTACAATACTTCCTTTACTTCGTACAAGGAAGTAAAAAAAGAGAAGCAGGGAAAAACCCTTTGGTATTCCTCCAAAAATTTGGTTAAGAGGAAATAACAAAAACAGTTTTTTTTTTGCCCCTGAGTTCATCATTAATAATATTAATAAACGCCTTCATTTTAAATAAGTTCACATATACCTATGCAGTGAATACCAAATAGGAGCTAATGACATACCTCATGGTACTATAACCGTCTGTGGTTAAAATTCAAAAGCAAACACTAACAAATCAAATTATATCTTCTTTGATGAATAAATATAAATTCTTAATAAAATACTTAAAATTAATACGTAAATAAATATAAATACTTAAAATGATTGAATAAGTATAAATACTTCTGCAATAATTTACAAACTTCATACTGTAGTTATACAAAACAGTTACATAATTATTCAATAATAAACATTTCTCCGTCACATTAAACCTTGCCAGTTCCTCTTTTTCACATCTTCCTTGAGTTTGAAAAAAAATTGTTTACTTAAATATATTGTTTACTTAGGTATATTTTCTGCCAATTCTTTTTCATTGTTTGTATTTGCTGCCAGTCGAACATCAAAGAAATAGCTTAAATTATGGTTCCTAGTTTCCTGATTTGGTCCTGACCACCTTGAAATATAAATTCTGAAAAGCTTCAGTCATGAATCATTCATACCGAACACGACTTTCCTCTTAACCGGAAAAAATTAATTAAATCTACAGGTCCATTCAAAGCTGTGAGGCAAATAAGAACTTTTCTGTTTATTTTTTCGATGGAGAGTTTAAATTATTAAGAAGTAAATTGACTGAATTCATTAATTAGTGATCAAGAGATAATTTGAAGAGGAGACGAAACAGAGGTGTTGGATTCTCGTAGAGCGGACTATGAAACTTTGATGAGAGGTTCATCTTCACATCCTTCCACATCCTGTTGTGGAAATCCTCAAGGAAGACCCGGGAGGTGTTTGGTTCTCATTCAATATTGATGGTCCGAGGACCCTGGATCTTACGAGGTCGCCCATAAATTCACAACCTGTCATGAAGTTTTCTAGGATCATACATCACCTAGCTATGCTTCTCGAAATAACAACAAAAATATGATTGAATATGATTTATCACAGCTTCTGAATCATTCAGAATGCAGTGAACTAAGTCTTCTCTGATGTAAGCATGAATCATTAATTGTATACTCCTGAAGATCTGAGATGATAGATGACGAATAAAAAAAGAAAAGAGTCTTTAATAGGAGAATTCATTGTTTAAAATACATTACTATAAAAACATAACGCATTACGCTACAATTACAGAGTAGTTTCGCAGTAAATCCTCCATAGATCTTTGAATCGCGCGTTGCAATCGTTACAAGTTGGAGACTTACGTAATCGTTAAGTACTCGTAATATGAATTTAAAAAATTCACTGTAAGTCTAATTCTGTCTCCAAAAAAGATGTTTGCCAAATTCAAAGGTCGTACATATATACGCCTTTGAAATTGAGTTAGATCGTATATTACATCCAATTCTATTTGTAAAGCATTTACCTAATTCGTATTATGTAATATATATATATATATATATATATATATATATATATATATATATATATATATATATATATATATATATATATCCGTATATATATATATATATATATATATATATCCGTAATTGGCCCCAAAGAGAATGATTATGGAGCAATGGATAACCTACCGCTGCGCAGCAACGTGAGGTTGGGTGACCCCCTCCAGCCTGTCTGAGCTCCCGCAAGCGATAAAATGTCTGTAAAAAGACCACATCGCGCGGCCAAAGATATGCATAGTCTACAGCGCCAATAGAAAAAAAAAGTATATATATATATATATATATATATATATATATATATATATATATATATATATATATATATATATATATATAAACGTATTTTCTGTAAAAGCGAGCCCTAATATGCTAGTTGCAATTCACGTAAAAATAAGGTTAGAAATTTTGAAGCCCTACAATTGAAAAATTAAAGCCTACCTCCAATCTGTTTTGTTTCTCTTGCGGATTGATACCAATGCTTCAATTCTTTATTGCCTGATGTTGTGTTAACTTCAAAGTTTTTTCGTATTTTATTATATAATAATTCAAGACAATCGCAGTATGAGGGCATGCAAAAAAATGAATTGGCCTCCACCAGTAAGTGCTCTTTCCAATATCTTTCCACGCTCCCATTCCACGAAATGTAATTGTGCATCCTCTTCTATTCTCCTTAAATTTAAATAACATCTTTATATAATCTAATAATATTTTTATTTATTGTAAATAATTTACGTAACAAATTATTAATTTTATCATTATCAATAGTTGATATCATTTAGACTCGTTTTATTTGTATACCTATTTTTACTTTTCCTTACCTATATACGAAGTATATAGAAAGGGGAAGTATTGCGATCGTGAAAATTTTCGAATTCGAGTTTTCAATGGAAATATACGTTTTAAAGTCCACTGAGTCCGAATGACCAAGCCTCGCAAAATTGTCTGTGTGTATGTGAACAGTCTAGCTCAAAAACGAAAAGTCGTACGATACTCAAATTACCTATTTAAGGTAGGTGATGTTACAGCAACTTTTTCGTCAAAATCGACTAACCGGAAGTGCCACTTTATATATTCAATTTTACACTTTTTTAGAATTTTCTCGAAAACGGTTCTAATGATTTTGATGAAACTTGCCTAAATTATTCTTCATAAAGGCCTTTAACTTTAATAAATGAAAATTTATGTAGTAAATCACCGAGGAATTTCAGGGAAAAAAGTTATGATGAAAAGAATATTTTATTTGCGCATAGCTTAAAAAGTATGCATTTTATGGTAAATTATGTATAGAATTGTATGAAAGGTAATTAAATTATATAAAAAACAATAAAAGAATCATCAATTATTAAATTAATAATTTCTACTTTCACATTATTTAATGTAAAAGAAAATTTTTCCATGGAAACTAAACCAGAAACTTTTAAAATATATTTGCAACTTGACAAAGTTAAAATATATAGGTAGTGTACAGGATTGTTTTACTAAAATTGTTTAAAAAACTTTTTTATTGTACTTAAGCGGGAGAAGATGTGTATGCTGCTGAGTTTATTAGAAGCAGTGTTTATGTGGACTCTTTAAAATTTTATTAAAAAGATAATTATTATAGGACGGTAAGGGAAAGTTGTGTGATGCGCGCAACGCACCAGATTTTATGTTACCTTCTAACAACTTGAAATTTTCACATTTTTGGGAGTTAACAACGTTTTGAACAAGTATTGTTTTTTGATAACGTAATCATTTCTTTTCACTAACCTGCTCAGAAATGTTTTTCCAATTGAATTAACGGAAAATTTTATACATTCTTGATATCCGAAGGTGACATGCAGCTTTTAAATTTAACAGCTGTACCCCAACGAGGTCAAGAAGTGCTATGCAATTATTAGCAAGGGAAGCGACACTTAAGTCAAGTTGAAGGAGCTGTCGGGATCCACTCTCAATGCCATTCTTCGATAGGTTTAGGTTTAGTTAAAGAAGTAAACTCTGTGAGATATGTAAGGAATTTCGATTTTTTTTTTCTCGCAATAAATGTCTTATACAAAACCATGTTTAATCACTTCATGTAAGAAGTAACCATACTGGGCGGCATGATAGTGATAAACAGAATGGGGTGCATGGCGAATCACAATGCTTAATTTCTTACTTTAGGTTCCCGGATCTGACAGTACTTGTATCAGGTATTTATATATTTTATATAGATATGAATGTGTTCAATATGATTGATTCTATTTTTACATATTTTCTATCTATTTATTTCCATTTGTGATGTACATATTTTTGAAAATTATTGTTGTTTATTTTTATTTTATTTATTATTATTTTTGTTCACTTTGTATATATGGTGTGAATTGATTCTTACAGCCCTTGCACCAATTGTTCTTGAGAGTGATAGATTTTATTATCTTGTATAGGTAATATTAAATTGATCTTTCTGCGGTCATATCTTGAAAGTTCTTTCCACAATATAAATAGCAATGATATGCATAAGGAAATAAAGTAAGACCTACATTATTAATTGCATTTGTTTTTAATATTTATTATGTTACAAAGATGGCCTGAGAATACCTTAGAAATCAATCATAAAATCCTTAGCCATTCTACTCTTGTAAACAAAACTCCTTAAAAATATTCTTAAATTCTGTAAAAGAATATTCTCTCGCGCTTTAAAATAAGAGACATGTTATGGAGTGAGGCAGTGAGGAGATTTTTCAATTATCACTTCTTTATCATACGCACAACTATGCTTACTGAATATTAAAGGCTTTATAGATTCAAAATAAACTAAAATACAAATGATGAACTGGGCAGTGATTTAAGAGAATAATTTTAATGAAACTAATTTTTATGATATTATAATTTATTAAAAATTAATTAATCATAGAAAGGCAGTCCAAAGTAAATGCAGCAATTTAGCAGTAACTTTAGAGCATATTCTCTCCGAAATTTTTCTGAGATTAAATTTGTCTACGGTTTGATTTCACTGGCTTCAAATTAATATACTTAAAAATATAACAAGCTTTAGAACAGACTTTACATCACCACAGAAGCGTTATGAAATCCTATAGGTCTTATGAAGCCATTATAACACGTGTCGTAAACGCATGAGCCTCACGTGGACCTAATAAAGTCGATAATAAGATATTCTTAGTCCGAGTTCGTAATTTAGCTGCCAGATCGCACTCACGTTGCACCTTCGACGGTTCGGCGTTCATTAATCTTGCGGAAAATTAACTTCCGCCCGTCCCTCTGATTAATAAGGACCTAGTCAACCAGTAAAATTTTTCGATTAATCTTACGACGATTCAATTTTATTTATTGTACACCAGTCGATCCTGCTACAGTAATATCTTCATTTCAAGATTGTTTTGTATGCATACTGCGTCCGGAGGGATATGGAATGATAAATAAAACCGTAGGAACCGGCAGGACTTATGAAGAAACGGACTGAATCCTGCAGATTGGAAGGTTATCCTGGATATTGAATAGGGTGTGCTGCACCAGATTAGATAGACTTGATTAAAATACACAAATATTGGATTATTTGAATTCCACCCCACCCGTATGAGCACTGCTCGTTTGGAGGAGGCAACAAATAACTTTGACCTACATAGACTCTTTTAAGATTTTTCAACAGATACGATATTTATTTTCTTGGAATCAGATAATTTTTAATCAGAGATATTAAGCCTTTATAGTGTTGAAATAAATCTAATGCGTAATTGTTTCACATGCAGATTATGCGAGTCCAGTGCCCAGCATTAAATCCAAGAAGGGTTTGGCCGTTTTTATCATTTATAGAGGAAATGATCTTAAAATAAGTTAGTAAGCATGGTCTCATACGTGGGTAGAACGTGGGACATGAAATATAAAAAAGAAATTCCCAGAGTTTATGTAAATTTATTTATGGTATAAGCCCATCTTGGCAAGCAAAGAAATTTCGTGGCCAGAAATGGAACTAAAGAATACTGTACGTAGTTTTAAAGGGAATGTTAGGGGTTTTTAAGTTGTAAAAGTTAAAAGATTCTTATTTCTCCAGGTAATGACATATATATACATATATATATATATATATATATATATATATATATATATATATATATGACCATATATATATATATAGACTATATATATATATATATATATATATATATATACACATATATATATATATATATATATATATATATATGTGTATATAGTTTTTCACTCGATTGAGTAACTATACCTTAAAGTCTAAATCTGATCCCGTTATAAGTTTGCAGTTGGATAACGTTAGTATGAATTCTATGCAATATCGTCTTCATGATACTTGGCTTATTTTCGCTGCAAAATAGACATTTTTAGTATGAATTAGTCTCTTGGTAAAAGAGAAAATATTTAAAATTACTATAATATCGTACCCATACAGCGGTATAATGAGACCTAGAAAATTCTAACTTTATCAGAACAACCAGTAAATAATGTTAAAAATTCCATTTTTCTGGTATATCTATTCTTTTCCTACTTTATGTTCGAACCTTCGCAAGATCAAGGAACAATTTTATTAACATAAAAGATTTTTGTTTATAAAGATCGAAGTTTTACCAAAATATTTCTTTAAAAAGTAAAGGCTCTTTCATCCAACCCGATTAGTTATGAAATAAAAAACTAAGTACATATATAAAATAAGAGCTGTAAATAACATCTCGTCGCCCCGATGCAGCTTTATATTAGGAGCCCTTACAATTATTTTTTCCATATTTTAGTTTGTTGTATATAAATATAAATATTATATTACGATATTTTAAAAATAAAATAAGGTGTAAGTTGTTTATCTCGATAAATAAATTATTTGGGCGCCCTGATTGAGAAGGTAAACGCATCCTTTGCTTACCGGATAGGACCGGCATTGTCAATGCTGCTGAGAAACATTTAATACTTTCTTTTTTTTATCGAGAAGCTATCCAAAAGTTGAAAAAAATTACATCATTCAATACATTTTTTATCATTATTCAATGCAAATTTTTTAGAACCCATGCTCAATGAATTTCTTCATTTCGCTAGATAAGTCATCGGTTCCATCGAACCCACAGTATTGTCTGGCAAGTGGGTTGTAACTGATAGCCATTGCTTTTCATAGTTAGTAGATGTATAATATTAGTTGAAATCTCATATATCAGGATAATGGAAGTTAAAAGTTCGTAATTTTGTTTTTGAAGCACAAATAAATGTGATTACCATTGTGGTTAAATTATATCTAATATCTGTATAAACACTGAAACAAATTAGCCATAACATTTTCGAATCTCCTTTAGCAATTACTGGACAGAGGGCTCACGAGAGGGAGGGGGAGGGTGGCCTTTACTATTCACTTAGTTGGATTCCTGCTGTTAACTATTCTCTTGGGTCCTACCCAGTCCTTGTAAATTGAGTGCTAGACCTAATAGAGGAGAAGACCTTTGAGTGATGTCATTATCAGCTATATTGGTCTCAGAAACAGCACCTTATTGAAGACACCCTTTAGTCACGACTCTCTACATTGAAGTCACTCTTGGCGTAAAATAAGATAAATTTAATAAGTTCTAGTTTCTTAATATTTGAAAATTCATATTGGTCGAAAATTATATTATTAATGGTAAAAAGACAATGTTGAATATACATTGAACAACACCAACGTAAGAGAAGAACGTAAGAAAGTTAATAACATAAATAGGAAAATCAAACATGAAAAAGCAGTCTAGCCTACTTAATATTATTTTGAAAAGACGCGAGGAGGGTAGGGGGTTAATCGTTTTTAAAAATTGTTTGTATTCTATATAATGATAATTCCTTATTTCTTATCTTCAACTTAAGTATTTGACTTACTTAATCTCATCAAATTTCAAATATTTTATTTCAAATTTTACATAAAAAATATCTCATAATTCCTATTAATTTGTTATTCCTCTGTTTTCATATGAATTCTCCTTTTTAATTTTGTTTTTGTTGTACTCATTTGTTATTCTCTAAATTTAAAGTTGATTTATTATTTTCCTACATTAAATAATAAAAACAAAATAATATATGTTATTAATTATTAAACGTTTATCAAAAAAATGTATTTGAATATTTTATGTAACTTTTTTTTAAATAAATGTATTTACAAATAAAAATAAATAAATTTAATGAAATTCGTGAATTTGATTGGTATAATCAAATGCATCATTAACTGAGGTACTTCGATCTGGGGGAGGGGGACGGATGAACTACTGCAACCTTATCGAAACATATAACGGCTCAGACTTAAATATTTTTATAAGTTTTTAAACATATATATTCTAGATACTGTGATAAGATGATCCGTTTCGAAGTCAAAGGATTTATCTCTTAGGTAGTTCTTTTATTCTTATTCTTGGAAAAATATCTTCAAAAGGAGGCATATTGGAGCAGGAGGTATTTACCTTCTTATAATGCCATTCCTCCTTTACCGAGAATACATCATTTCGAAAGAAATCTTTTTGATAGAGTTTTAGCATCACACAGTTTATGGTGCACATTGTGTAGAAGACAAGGTTAACCGTTGAGATCGCATGCCCAATAATATTTCTTATGACGGAAAAAGTCCGTGGACTAAAGGCTTTTAATAAACTTGCTTGATATGCACACTGATTAAAAAAAAAATTAGTTAGACCTATTATTTAATAGAGCAGTATATACTGGCTTAAATAGATCCCTGTAACACAGCTATAGGTGTTTACAAATATATACCAATAAAAAAACATAATTATTTTGCATCGATTTACAGAAAAACAATAAAATACCTGGAAAATATTTTTAAAACTCTCCATTCATGAAAAAAGAAAATGTAATATCGCATTTGAAAATTCAAATTTATGACTAAGCAACCTAATGAAAACTTTCGTAATTCTTTATTATTTTATAATATATCGTTGCTTTGTTGTTTTCCATGACGGTGGGAATCTCATGTTAAATATTGTATCATCGGTAAGGTATGAGATTCCTTGGTGTCTTTTTAACTTACGTTCACGTCGACGGGGTAACAGAGAAAAGGGATATGATTTCACGAAAAGACTGGTGTGACTAAGAATGGAAGAAGAAAATGTGGTGTATTTGAGATGTCTATAAGATTTTACTGTTGTGATAGGTGATAGTGGTTGTGAATCATTTCAAATGTCAAGGCGCCTTAACAATATTTCGAAGAATTTTGGATTGCATTGCTTGTATTTTGTCATTGTGGAAGTGTTTTTCTGAATACCAAAGCTTATGAGCCTTATGCCCAGTTAGGTCTTATTATATTGCCATAATAATTTCGGAGGAACTTTCCCAGTTAAGTGGGGATCTGCAGTCCAGGACATGAGAATGTTCTTGTCAGTATCGTCAGCGAAGCTCTAGGCCAGTAATTTAATAAAAATTGAATTAATTATATAAAAACGATTGTATAGCAAAATTAACATGCGAGCTTTTATATATTAGAATATATAAAAAATTATAATTTTATATATAATAGAACTAAACTTAGAGTTTTTATTTTTTATAGATTCTATATCTTATAAAAGATGCGTTCTATAGTTCTATAGAGAGATTTTAAATGCTTATGGTATTATATTTTCGTAACATTCGGTTCTATAATCTTTTCATTAATGTAAAAATATTATAAAGGAAAATGCACAAGGAAGATGTGAAATTGCCGGGAATTGCATTTATTATTCACTGATAAAGTATAAAATGGCATTGTATGGAAACGATTATTAATTTTAAGAATATCCTTTCTCAGGAGTTTTAGGAAGTTAAAACCTTGATATCACTATTGCATAATTTCCATATTTAGGTTATATATATATATATATATATATATATATATATATATATATATATATATATATAAAATTCTAAAAGGATAAGATCATTTATTAAAAAACTTGTGAAGCTCATTCAGCCCACTGAGCGATTTTTTTGTCTTAACTTTTTCTAATTATATTATTATACAGATCGATTTATTTTCAATTATTATCATGTAATAAATTAAAATTTTAATAGAGTTGATACATTTTATTATATATATATATTATGAAAATCACGTTTCAACGAACGTTGAAAACGTCGCAATATCTCAGTTAAGTGCCTTTTTATTAACTTTTTAAATTGAAACTTACTTCTGCACACAAGTAAATGAGCTTTTCATGAATCACAAAGCTCGAATAAGACGTATTCAACATTCGACAATTTTTTTTTTCAAATTAGATCGGTATAGGTTCTGAGAAACTTAGCCGACAACTCGGAAATCGGAAACTTTTTCATATGTTGTAGCCAATACCCAGCGGACAGAATTGGAACGAGGACAACCGTTGCGGTAAAATGGAGGAGACACGGGCATTGATAAGAGGAGGGGGAGGGTATCTGCGGCGCCTGCCACCGCGCGATAGTGGTCATTGTCTCGACCACCACAATGCCGAAACTAAGGGACTCCCTCTACTCTCGTTTTGTCCTTCCCATTCAAAACAGGTTTAGGAAAGGTAATTCAACGTGCCACATAAATTATTAATGCTGTT
Organism: Rhaphigaster nebulosa; assembly: GCA_948150685.1. Taxonomy (NCBI): domain Eukaryota; kingdom Metazoa; phylum Arthropoda; class Insecta; order Hemiptera; family Pentatomidae; genus Rhaphigaster; species Rhaphigaster nebulosa. The sequence continues at coordinate 108,919,415 of OX411309.1, read as the reverse complement.
TACGTAAAGACGTTATACTCAAATCTTTTCTTTTATAGTAAAACAGAGCGGAACAGAGATCCTGAAAAAAAAGAAAATATCTCAGGATTCAGAATTACATGAAAAATTTTTGCTTTAAATATTTTTCACAAAATTAAAAAAAAAAAGTAGGCAATAGATACCGTATAAAAAGCTAGTATAAAAAGTATCGGGTCTTTTATTGAATAAATACACCAGTTACTTTTCAGTAACTACAATGATCGAAACCAAATATCATATGATATTTATGTATAATGTTGTTGAAACATTAATTTTATTTACGAATTATAAAACAAAAAAACATTTATAATAAACAATATTAAATGGGTGTTATTCAGGAAGCTAAAATTCGAACATGTTCTGAAATAATCTTTCAAACAGATAAACTTAGATTTCAATATCAATATCAATATTTCAAGATCAACTTCAATTTATGCATACAAATAGAAACATTTTTTAACAACTCTCTTTGCCGATTGTATCACATTTCATTATGTGTCATTATGTAATACAGCATACGGCTTCATGTAGAATATCTTTCTGGGCCTAATAGCTTCAACGGGTATGAACTCGGAGGAGATTGTTAAAAACCGTGGCTTTTCGTAGCGGAATTTCTTTTATCTTTTTATATTTCATATTACTTTATTTTTCTGACTTATGATTATATTTATGTATAAACATATGACCTCTGAATCTCATATTAATAATTATTGACGATCACTGTAGTTACAAAAAATTAACTTTTGTACCTATTATATAAAAGACCCAAAATAACTCGATAGCTCATACTGCGACTTTTAACACCCTTTTAAATAACTTCAGATTCATCATAGATGTCTTATTAACCTCATTGCTATCCTTGAACACTGTGATACCCTGCCTCCAAAGAATCAGCTCCTATTCCCTTCTCTCGTTTTTCATAATTTCTACTGCAGTTGCCTCAGTATGGTGGAGTGAATGATGAGCTAAGGACGTGAATGAACAGACTAATGAATTTTGTCATCTTCGGAGAACCCAGGCACTCTCATGTCTCTCATTGGTATGCGGTTCTTAGGACTGGCCTACCCTGAACCCTTATTTAGAAATTATACATTAGTAAATTTTAATGATTTATCTCTATTAAACTTCTCAACATAAAATGCAATAATTTTATTGAATTTGATAATCTCAGTTCAAAATTTTCCGATATTAAAAATAGAACCTCATCACTAGCTGTCTATTTATAGATTCTAGCTAACTAAATTTAAAAAAAAAATTATCGAAATCAAATCGTAAATACAAAACCAATTCTTAATCCAACTTTAAAGAGATATACACCACTCCCTATATTAGAATTCTTTTTAATAAATATATCAATATTTAATAAATACACATATTTTAAATACTAATATAAATGAATGGATAACTTTTTAACCCATCGTCCTACAGCTTCTTTGCCACTGCCAATTAGCAAAATTGGACCGGAAAGCCAAATCCAAACATGAAACGACCGGGTCATAAAAAATTCAATTCAATCATAAACAAAAAAGAAGATGTGCGTTCTTTGACAAGGGGAAAGCACTTCCATATAGAAACAAAACAAAAACCGCCATCAAGCATCCAAAGGCTCTACTTTAGACTTCAGACAAAAGGCTGCCGCTAAAGTTAGTCCCTGTTTTTGCTGAAATTTCGAAATTACAACTTCCAAACTTATGACCAACACATTGCATTCTAGATAATCTTAATCGATGGTTTAATAATTAATTTTAATGGATTCATAGTCTATTTATTAAGCATTAATTCCAATATCATATTTAATTTTTTATCGATTCCAATCTTAACTTCTAACGTATTGCATGGAATACTATTAGAAGGTTATTAGATTATTTCATGACTTATTATGTTTTGAGTGATCTCATTGGTCCATCATTTTTGTATCTAACCAAACAGAATAATTCATATGAATAATCAGAAAATCCATACGTGATGGATTATGCATTACGTAATCAAATAGAAGCCTACACCTTTGTGTTATAATAAAACAGTGTTCCTGATAAAATCTGGCTTATTTAATATTTAAAACCTCAACAAATCTAGGATGTGCATGCCCGAATCTTTAATTTTGATTCCCAAAGGTTCCAAGTCTGTTTCTGGTTTAAAACAGAGATACTCCTTTCTCCCCCTTTTTTTTTAATTTAGCACTGGAACACGTCATTAGAAAGGTGATTGATACCGAGAAGGTTTTAACTCTGGGTGGCAAAATACATAGGTTTGGGTATGCTTGTGATTGGTACTGTTAGACGAGGATATGGAAACTACGATATTAAATTAAATACCACAACCTTGATGAAATCTGAGAAATAATTAGTTCTCAACATAACTATGAATAAATCAAAACACATGGTTAGTAGTAGAAATGGCGATAGTATAGATACAACATTGAATGCGTTTGCATACATAAAGTACAATAATTTAATTCTTTGCGGTCTAATTCTTTATAATAATAATAATAATTTAATTCTTTGCGGTCCAATAGTAATTAGAAAAAATACCAAGAGGTCAGGTTAAATGAGGGTATCCTTATTATTTTAGGTTATAATTTACAAAGCTATTGTACTTCTTACTGTTTTTTACTGATACCAAACGCCAGGGGCGTACGCAGAATTTTTTTCGGGGGAAAATTAATAAGAAGAAAGCAAATAATTTCTTAAATGTCTATAATCCCCAAATTTAGCGTACGTTTTAAGAATAAACATGAAAATTGGATCTAAAATTATTGTTAAAAATTACCAAAAATATTATTCAACTTAATGCAAAACTTATGTTGGTGGTTATATTTCGAGGATGGGGAGGGGGTGGCTTGGAGTCAGATTTATGTTCCCTCCCTCTCCTGTGTACGCTACTACCAAACAGGCCGCTTACATTTAGAGAATAAGAAAGCCTTAAGGTTTTTGAAAATAATGTATTCTGCAGAATACTTGCACCGAAGATTCGATCAGAGAATTTAGCGACGTCAGATAGGATGAACCTCTCTCGATAAATATAATTGACGATATAACATCGCTGCGAATGAAATGGAAGTGTAAAGTTGTCGGGAGGGATAACGAACAAATCGCTAGAAGCAGTGGCGTAATTAGATTTTTTTGCGCCTGGATGCGAACAGCAGGAGAGTGCGTCCCCTTGACATTTATAGACCTAGTCTATCGATATCCCGGTAAAGCAACGTGACCAACATAAAAAACACAGATTAAAAAGTATAAAGACTATAATACAAGGGTGACTAAAAATCTAAAAATGTCTGGATTATTTTAGAAACTTTTTTTTTTTGTAAGTATAATCCATAGGAAAAAGAGTATATTATAAGACAAATTGAGGATGTTTGCGCGCAATATGAAACAGCTTCCAACATCACCGGTGTAGATGCGAGGCTTATCAACACGCTATCAGGTAGTGTTTTTCTTAAAACTATTTCCTCAGGATTGTCAGCCTATCGCTAATATGCCTATAAAACAGCCAAACTAGCGGTAAACTCGTATCCCTGGTTCTATGCTATACCCCAGCAAATGTGCTTCTGCCTCTTGATTCATGGAGCAGATATAAATGTTTACCGACATGAATGCTTTCCGAAGAAGCTCTTGAGCTCCCCAACAAAGATTTGAGGAGATATCGAGAGTGCAATAAGAAGAAAATTTCTCGAATCTATAATATCACTGATCCTAGATATTCATTATTTTTTTCCTGAGATCCATTGATATCAGTCATTTCAATAAATCGAAATTGTGCACCATCTAAATCTCGTAAAACATCATCAGCGTTGTATGATGATGTAAAAATCATTTATATAATGAAGAAAATAGAAAATGACATTGAAGGAAGTTGAAAAAAAATCATTTATATTAATGATTTTTTTTCAATTTAAAGATATGTTTGATATTTTATTTTACCAAACTAAATACATTTTTCTTATAATTAAAAAGTTTTAAATAATATTTTAGTACTAAGTAATTTTTTAAGTTATTTAGTAAAATAAATTTTAATAATTTTTTATTTTAATAATAACATATCACTAATTTCTTTTTGCTCAACAAATCTTGCACCTTTCTTTTGCACTCAAATAAAATGTATTTGTTCGCCAAAATGACATTAGAAATTTTGATATGATAGTTACTTTATGTAATTGTTGATCAAAGAAATATTTTTAATCTTGCTATGAAGATTCTAAAACATTTTAGAAGTTTTGCTCTCCTAATTCTCTCCTTTAGCCAAGGACTGTCGGCATCACCTCCAAGCTCGAAAAACTTATCATTCTTATTATCGATAATTAAATAAATAAGTTACGACAAGGTAAAATCGAGAATTTAGAGCAACGATCACTTTAATTTACATCAGTAAGTCCAAACAAATATTAGAAAGCCATGAATGATTTATAGGTTTATGGATAATTGAGGTTCAATATATATTTAATTGATTAAAGGAATTTAATTAATCACAGTAATTGGTAATCGGATAAGACCCAGTTTTTACAGTTAATTAAGAAGTATCGATAGTAAAGGGAGCCTAGGACTATTACCCGCAGGAGTCCGAAGTCCTAATGAAGACAGCTTGAGCCCGATTACGTCTTTTCATCCAAGTCGCACGCTATTTGTCTTAAGAGTACGGATGGTTTTACTTCCTGATTTAGATCTATTTCTCCTTAATCAAAAAGTAATTTTGAATTTCTTTATTTTTCCTTCCATGAAATATAAGAAACCAAATCATTTTTAGTGTAGTAAATGTCATCTTCCAAGCTAACAGGAAAAATATTACGATTTTTTACCGTTATGCATTAAATTACTGTCAAATCTTTATTTCTGTGGCTAGATTTTTCCTCTTTTTAAAAAATATTTCCAAGACGATTATGTTTTCCATATTATATTCAAGCCCAAGTCTCAATTTTACCCATCCAATTTAAAAAAAAAAAATAAAAAGCCGGGCTAGTGGTGGATGAACACTGGATACAGCTGTACAGCAGAAGACGAAAGATCCAACATCAGCGTTTAGAATTCACGTTTTCTCTCTTACCAGTTCAGTATTTGGATATAACGACTTACGATTATACACCCCACATCATCTTGTATAATTCCTCCAGTAGAGATAGCATTACTAGCTATCTACCAGTCCCAAGCCTGGATAAAGGAGGAGGGCTGGGGAGGGGCCAACCCCCTTAAAAAGACTCAGGTTACCTCAGCTCAAAAACCAAGCCTCGGACCGATATCCGGCAGTTACTCAGCAACGACCCGGAACTCGGACAAAGGTATATCGATTTTTAACGTGGAACGTTTGGACTTTATTCAGACCTGGCGCTCTATCAGAATTGAAGGACCAGCTATTAAGGCATAAAATGGATGTCACTGCAATACAGCAGGTGAGAAGGACTGGCAACGGTAAGCTAAGCTAAAGAGATTTTGATTTCTTCTATAGTGGCAGCCCAGACAGGCATGGATTTGAGATAGCATTTGTAGTATCGAAACACATGAGCTCAGCAGTATTGGGCTTCGTACCTGTAAGTAATAGGATGTGCAAGGTCAGAATCAAAGGTAGTAAATGTAATATGACTATCATAAATGTACACGCCCCAACAGAGGAAAAAGATGAGGCAGAGAAGGAACAGTTTTATGAAGAAATGGAAAGGACCTATATGCCTGTCCATATGACATTAGTGTATATATATATATATATATATATATATATATATATATATATATATATATATATATATATATATAAAACATCTTATAAAAGTGATTTTAATGCACAGGTGGACAAAGAGGAAGTGATTCTACCTGCAATAAGTAGGAATAGATAGCATGCCCGATAAGACCAATCATAGAAGAGCGCAAGTAAGTTTTGCCACGGCAAATGCCCTCTTTGTAATCAGCACAATTTTTCCCCATAAACAGGCACAAAAAGGAACTTGAACTTCCCCAAATGGGCTACGACTCAGATAGACCACATTCGTATCTCACTAGTTACTTCAACAATGTGCGTGGTGTCCGAACCCACCGAGATCCCGATGTAGATTCAGACCATTACCTGGTAGTTACTGAGATGGCATGAGATACATCAGGTGGGACAGGGAGAAGAAAAATAGAGCGGAAATAAAAGGTATGTTCCGAAACTGTATTGAAAGCGACCCCTCTTTCACTTAGAATATATCACTAAGCGAAGATGGTAGGAATGCTCAGGAAGAATGGGACATACTTAAACAAGTAATAGAGGAAGCCGCAGACCAATGTTGCAAGAAAGATAAGAGAACTATTCCCTCATTCTGGTATGATGAAAAATGCGAAGAAGCAGTAAAAATAAGGAATATTAAGAGAACAAAATAACTGAATAGAGATACTCGTCAGAATAGCAAAGAGTACCGAGACATAAGGACCCATGCTAAGAGAGTGTTGAGACAAAAAAAAGTTTTGCCTTTCTGGAAAAAGTTAAAAACATTGAAGAGGCAAAACTTAAGAATGAAACCAGAAAGTTTTTTCAGGATATAAAGGCCACCAAAGTTGTACGCTGATAGATACATATAAATGGTAAGCTGCTTGTTTTGGATAACGAGGTGCAAGAAAGATACGAGCTACTCAATACTGCTGAAGATGAAAAGGAAATCCAAAGAAGTATACAAACAACGGAAGATGATATTGATGAAGCCATCCCACCTGATTCTGACGACATTGAATATATTCTTGGAAAATTAAGGATTAATAAGTCTTTAGGATCAGATAGGATTCCTGGAGAGTTTGTCAAACTAGGCAGGAGTCGCCTCTCAGATGAATTATGTAAATTAATATCAAATATTTGGGAAACAGAAAAGGTCTTAGATAAATGGAAAGAGTCGTTCATTGTTCCAATTTTTAAAAGGAAAGGAGATGCAAGTGATTGCAGAAATTATACAGGCATCGCCTTACTTATACTATAAGGTTTTCTCTATTGCTCTGTATAATCGCATCGTGCCATATATGGAGGGACAGCTCGGTGACTACCAAGGTCGTTTCAGGACAAATCGATTTACTATTGATCAAATATTTACTCTTAAACAGACAGTGGAACGAATGAAAGAGTATAATAACTCGATGTGGATGCTCTTCATTGAATTTAGGGCGGCAAACGATACAGTGGTTAGGATAGAGCTTTATAATTCCATGCAAGAAGTGGACATACCAGCGAAGTTAATACGTTTGACGATGGCTACAATGGAGGGCACTGTCTGTAGAGTTAAGCTGAAAGGAAACATTGGCGACTCCTTCGAAGTTTGCTCGGGCCTGAGATAGGGTGTCTCATTAGCCCCACTCCTGTTTAATATTGTCCTAGAGACCATCATGAGATGAGCAGGATTAAATAATAGAGGAACAATATTTCACAGAATGACTCACCTAATGCATTTTAGTTGACCTGCAGTTACGTTGACCCTGCATTTCAAATAGAAAAAACCCTATCCTCGTGTTTGCCATCTCCTAAAGGCAAAATAGACCCTTTTCAAAAAAGCAGAGTATACGAACTTAATTGTATTGATTGTGCAGCAAAATACACAGGAAAAACTGGAAGATCTAAATTAGAGATTAAAGGAACATGTAAGTGCATATAATAATAAGACAATTCATTTAAATGAAAAAAAAACATAAATTCATCAAAGACTCAGGAGTTAAATTAATACACCATGTTGGAAACAGTCTCAAATTAAATATATATGAAGCATTTGAAATAATAAAATCCTTAATAAAAATGAAATAACATAAGAAAAAACAATTACTCCTCGGAATTACTGAAAAACCCCGACCCCTAAACCGTTGACCTATAAACACCCCATTTTTCTTCCATTGCTAGTTCAGTGTGAGAACAAACCAACACAAACTTTTCTGTTTGATATAATCTACTTAAACCTTGGTGAGTGCAAATATATTATATTTATATTTATATTACATCTAATTTAATATGTATAATAATACCAAACTGTATTTTGAATTGCTTATTTTTAAATTTCTGTGTGTTTTCAGAACTGAATATGAACGTATAACATTAGAAACTAATTTTAATAAAAACAAAATTATAGAAGTGGCAAATAATTTATCAACCTCTAATTAGATGTGGCCATTGCAGGCCGACCACTTCAAGCAGTGGAGGTAGCGTTCGGTAGGCTGGAAAATGAAGCACAGAAAATGGGACTAGGTGTCAATGATGCCAAAATCAAAATCCAAGTGTTAAGGAAGAAGCTCGTCCACCTCAGCATTATGCCTTGGGAAACCATACATTCCAAGCAGTCTCTACCTACTTTATACTATCTAGCTTTACCTACCTTGGGTCAATAATAAATGATACCCATAGCGAAGATGAGGAGATATCGACGAGAATAATGGCTGCCAATAGAGCTTATTATTCTCTAGCGAGCCTAATGAAAAATAGATTGTTAAGCCGTGCAACCAAGTTTAGGCTAAAAGACTCTTATTCGGCCGGTTGCTATTATATATGCATGTGAGACATGGACGCTCACGAAAGTATTTGCAGAACGAATAGATCGTTTCGAAAGGAAAATCCTTAGACGAATAGCAAGGCCTAAACTTGAGGAAGGAGCAGAACAAACAAGGAAATATACTCAATTTACGGCGACCTATCTATCTCTCAGTTCACTCGAGTTCAACGTATGAAATGGTTGGGGCATGTCCTGAGAATGTATGAAACGAGAACTGCAAAAAGTCTTTATTATGGGAAGCCAGAAGGAGTTAGGTCTAGAGGAAGACCGAAGTCTAGATGGATGGATAGTGTAAGAGATGATTTAAGGAAGGAAGGGATATCCGATGCGCTGCCAACAGGGACGGCTGGGCTAAGGCTACTGAGCAGGCCAAGGATGGCCGCTGCATGCCATGCGCCAATAACGAATCATCTTATATAAATCTGTATAAATCGAAAAAATGTTTAGACCCCTAAGAACTGGAATAGTGAAAAGATTGAGGAAGAACGTCGATCTTTATGATCTGTACGGAAATAATGAAATCGCTAAGTGTACCGCAATCAGAGAGCATAGATTCAAATGTGACAAGAAAGAATTCAAGCGCCTAAGAAAATAGTGGCTGTAGAGACATCCGCTAGTGCAGTGACATCAAAAGACACAGCCAACTGGCAGAGGATCTTGGAGGAGGCCCATCTCCAGTAATGTATTGCTGCGCAATAGACAGGCATCATTATTATATTTCTTACACGATAATCGCTTACAATTAGTAAAAATTTAAAAACTTAAAAAATCAATTAGTATAAATGGCCGTTATCGACAAATTACAAATAGAGACAACATTGTTATGCATTAGAATATTTAGTTTATTATTTTCAATAATGAATCTTTGTAATTGACCAAGAAAAACGTTATTTAATCCTCCTCCTCAAAATATGAAGTTTTACGTTTCAAGATACGTAGAATCGTCATACGTCATAAGTCATACGTCACCCCAGCGTGATCCTCGGATCTCGACATTCCCATCCGCCATATCGTTTCGAAATGGCAGTAGATTAAAGATTGTATACGCCTATAACTGGGCCATTTATGAAGATAGCAGAAAAATGTAAAGTGTTTTGGAATCAGTGTACCAGGGACTTCAGATTTATAATAATAAAAAAAATCTATATAAATGATTTTTGTTTTTTATTTTCAATAATGAATCCATTTTGCTGTACTTCAAGTGCTATTTTTTGTGTATAAAAAGGGATTATAAGTAGTTATGATGTTTCTTTAACCAAATAGGAATAACATGGCCCTCATTGCTATATGGCTCATTTCCAGTACTGCTTTTGGAATAACTAGTTGACATAATTAAAAGTTGGAAGGAATCGTTGAGCAGCATAGAAATTTCCAGAGTGTGTTGAAAGCCTTTGCCAGCTGTTATCCCAAAACTCACTTTTGTAGCATTTCCCCTTCTTGCAGCTACAGTCTCAATTAAAATCAATTTATAAAATAGCGTCCTTTATGTATATTTTTTAAATATTGGTTATTTAAATAACTACTAAGCTAAAATAAAAATCTAAACAAAATTCTAAAAAATATTACAAAATGTTATTTATTGTCTACTTCCTGTATTATAGTGTATGTTACCTTAACCGTTTCCTTTATTAGTCTTTTGGTATATCTGTGTAATTTATTATGAAAGCGCGAGTGATTAGTCCTAACACGTAAATCGGTTGTTGGAAAGCGTATGAATTTAATAAATTACGCACCAGAGTTTTTTAATTAATGTTGTTTATTGAAAAGAATGCTGATTTTTTCTGTTTGGTCTTTTTTTCTGAGCTATAAATTTGTGGGTTCAAGTAAGCGGTTATTAAGTTTCTGGACATGTAGTTTAGTAATAATAGGAACAAATATTTTAGTAGTTTGATTCATCTATTAAGGATCTTTTTTTAGATCAGCTAATATATAAAAATTTACCAGTCTATAAAGAAAGTTTTCGGTATTGATAAATATAACTGAAAAGGAGAGAAAATTCAAAGTTAAAAATTGAATATTCATTTTTTACTGAGATGATTAATACCAATTCATTGCCAAAAAGTTAAGAAATGCCATTTATAAATTTATACAAACGTTAGTGTTTGGTAAGATACAATATTGTTCCGTTATAAAACAGTAGTACCAAGTTAGCAGAAGAGAAAAATATGGCAAGGTAGAAAAAAAAGAATCTTCATTTGACTAATAGTTTTATTATTCACATTTTTTACTGCCCCCTTGAACATTATTCATTCTACTTCATCAGTCTTAATGAATAATTAAACAGGCAAACTCAACATTTGAATTTCGATGCAATTTAAATTAAGTCCTAAGGATTTCCGGTTCTGGTGATGACATCCAACAGACATCAGAATGAGTAACTCATTTGTTATGGACTTTGGAAATTTGTGCTTCATAATAAAAACTTTCACCGTTACTTCACAAAATCTAATTGTGTTAGGAAATAACATTATGTATAATTGTAGGTTTATTAATATAATATATTACTATCGAAATAAAGGGTGATGATTAGAATAGACTAGAATTACGTTCTTATAGTCCATTAGAACTGATAATAATGGTGTATGAAATTGTCGAAAAATCAAACTCAAGTGAATTCAAAAAATCAAGTCACATTAAAGCTTTAGTTTTAGATCTTTAGCTTTAGTTAAGCAAGTAAATTTATTCATCCACCCTTTGCAAGTTTTCCTCTCGTTTCACAACAGAGCAGCACTTAAGCAATACGGAGAAGCATCTGGCTTGGTAGGCCAAAGCATTGCAGTCTAAACTTTACGATGAATGGAAGCAATGCAGTGATGCACATGATACAAAGTTCTGACGGCTGCATACTATCGGTGCTGTTTACGGATCCCAAACATGGTAACTTCATAAGACCCAAGCAAACAATGGCCCAGCAAAGAACCATTGAAAAGAGTATTCTGCAGATAGATCAGGAGTTCACGAATATGAATGCAGCCAAACTTCGAAGATTCAAAATCGGACTGAATGCTGGTGGTCTGTGACCGAAGATGGATACCTAACAATTGGAAAAATTAATGGGGTAAATAGTCTACAAGATGGAGAGATATGTTTATACAAGGAGTGGATTCTCTCCATATTAGAACCATATTAGAAGAAGATGGCATACTTAGCAAATACTAATACCAAACTCTACTTTTCAGTAAGCTTGGTCACTTTGGGATACAATACCTATATACTCTTCAAATGACTATAAGGTATAGAACTAAACGGTAATTTAAGAGCAAACATATCGCTACCTCAGTTCAACAGTGTAACGTCTCAGAAGAGGTTCTCAGAAAGGAAAATGCAGCAATAAGGGCTAGATCTGTGCAGTTCAGCACTTTAAAAAAAATATTTTGAGACATTACACAGCTGAACAGTATAGATTGCTTATTGCGAAGGTAACATGCATATCTCAAAATTAACCTTTATTTAGGATGGTACAATGTTGAACAGGTGAAGCGATGTTGTCATTGTACAAGTGAGGATACTTATTTTAATTTAATATAAATTATGTTATGAATATTGTAAAAGTTTGAAATATCTTTCTTGCACTCAACTTTAAATTAAGTAAAAAAAAGAAGTTTTAAAATCAGCTTTTGCTTCGGTACGTCTATAAGGGTTGGCGTAAAGTTTCATTTAATATCTCGGTGGATGGCAGCTACTCAAAATATATAAGAGAAAAAGTAAACAAAGGGGAAAAAGCAATTAACAACTCGAAACTCCGTATTGGACGAAAAAGGCCTGCTTCCAACAAAAATGAGGCTCACTTTTAATGAAGCCAAACTTTCGTATATCCTCACGCTGTGCCTTGGATTAAGTATTATTATTTTTTAAATAAAGAATACCAATTTATTAATTATTAGTCCAGAGATGGCTCCTCTAATAATATAATTATAAACCAAAAATTGTTTTCACTTTTTATGAGTTTTTAATCTATATATAGCGGTTAACAATTCAGTTGCTTGGTTAAAGCGGCATAAATAAATTGATTCAAGGGCATTGCTTATTCCACATGTGTCAGCTAGAATGAAGTACCGCCGCTTGGATATGCAAAGGGGTATACTATTTGGAATGATTTACAACATAACCCAGAACTCCGGCCACGTGAACCAATAAACTAAAAGGATTCGGTTACCAAACCATACTACTTTGGTAAATTATTTCTCTTCGTTCACAGGACAACAACTTCATAAGTAATTCCATAAACGTCATTATACGAACGGCCGACTGACGGGAAATCGATAAGAACTTACTTAACAAGTGCTCGTAGAATTATGTTTAGGGCAAACTTGAAGCCTATTAAATTGTCTAGTGCAATGTAAATAGCAATCAGCTACCGATATAATAATAATAAAAGAAAAAAAACTTGGCCCGTGTTATGGATGAACTCCTTTTTCTCCAAATTAACTACAATTTTTATCCATTTATTATTTTTATTAAATAACATACTGTAACAATTTTCACTGAAAAAAGTTGTTGGAAAAAAACAAACGAACAGTTGAGTTTGTTTATGCGACAGATCCTTAAAATAATAAAATATTGGGTCGTGTAATTGTTAATTTGGTAATTTGTACATGATAAATTTTAACAACATTGAAGCTTTGTTATCATCTTTACTCTAGGAATTCATAGCCTCAAGGTTCGCCATTAAACCGTCAAAGAATCTATTGCTATGCTTACCATGAAAGATTTTGTTGCGTTACCAAAACATAAAAGATTTATTCTTAGTTATAAATAAGTTAAATGACATTTTTTTTCTATTACTGAATTCAGACACACAAAATACACCAATATAAATTGACATAAATACCAAGGAAAGGAGGGGTAGTAGCAAATTGGGTAACGCACTGGACCCGTAACTCCTAGACCCAGCATCAAGCTCGGCTACGGTAAATACTATTTTTATTCTGTTATATCGGCAGTGGGTCGGCTCAGGGCTCAGGAAACTCTCCTTGGGCACACTCAGCCTTTATTAAGTGGCTACCCTTAATTGGGGTGTGGTGTAATCCCTCAGATTACAATAGAATATTTTACTTCGATCCTAATTGATTTTGAGATCACTCTTTGATCTTATATGACGCGAATAGCTCTTTGAAGGTAACCTGGATGAGTATCCATGATTATTGAGTAATAATCCACTTAGCATAGTATTTGAAATTAATTATCAAGAGCATGGTTATATTTAAACAAAACGATAATGAACCCTATCCAATTACGGGGATCGTTTGAATGCTTAAGACTGTTTTCCACACGAAATTAATACTAAAGTGATTAAGTTGCTTCTTGTGTAGTGATTTGGGGGTATATTCTAGCCCTCAACGCGACAACTTAAGCATCGTGAGCTCGATAAATTGAGAGCGTGGTGAAAGATCAGATTGGAAACCGGATTTACTTTACCGGAATTAATGAGACCTTTACCACCCAACAAAGAAATGACTACAGCGCCATTTTTACTAAATATGATTCTAAATCATTTTAATTCTTGATGCGTTTGAGCAATCAATAAATTTTATAAATCAATTCGACGCCAAATTGAAATTATTGTAAAAAAGAAATTTTTTAAAAGATCCATCCATCTACTTATTATCGAAAAGTTGAACTGTATATAAAGCCGAAGGTGTATAGTTGAAGGTATATAGCCGAATATAATAATATTATTATAATATTGTGTATGTATTAAAATGTATTATCAGTCACTTACGAATATTTTATGTAAAAAAAGATAATATGTATAATAAATTAGTCCCAAAATGGTAATAGCACTGAAAAACCAATTTCTAATATAAAAATTATTTAATTTTAAACCCGCATCGGTAATTCGTTAGTATAATTACAAGAAATGCATAATACAATATGTATGGTGAGTAATGAAGTTTCCGATTTCAAAGAAAATATAGCATTTAATTAGAAAAGTTCGTCGATTTAATTTAATAAATTAAATTTACAAATTAAAATTAAAACTAAAGCAAAAAACATTTTCATGGCGTTGGAAAAAACTACAAAGTAATGCTACAAAAAAAAAAAAAAGGCAGTCGACTTCATATTGTTAATTTTAATTTTTTATAATATTTGCCATTCATTAATATAATATTTTTTATTTTTTATCACTTTTAATTTCAGTTTCTATTACCATTAAAAATAAGCCAAACATATATCATAGAGAAGTTTTTAAGATATTAACAATGAAATCCAGGAAGATTGCAATATTTAATTGAATGTACAAATCTTGTACACTGAAACAACCAGTGACATCTAGTCTAAAAAAAACAATAAAAAAAACATAATAATAATAGACTGAATTCTCTTCAAACAGAAGTAACGAAAAAGAAGAATTTGAGAGATATATCGCGCATCCATAATAAAATGGGCACAACTTATAAAATGTGTTTTTGTAAGAACGTTCATTAGGCATAGGCTAAGTTTTACGAAGAATTCTTTTTGTGTGTATTGGTTTGGAAACCTAGCTCCTCTTAGATATGATAAGCGTCCAAATAATAAAATTTTTCGTTAAAAATTTTGAGCTGTTCCTTATTCATTCCGGAAATGCGATATATTATATTATTTATTTGCAAGAATCTAATTGTTCTCCTGCACCATATTTCATATGATATGTTACTCATAATTTCAATACTTAAAACAAGTAAAAAAAAAGTTTAATTGGAGTGGAAAAAAAAATCACCTCTGCAATCTTATCACCGAACCACATGATCTCTGTATTTAAATTTAATATAATTTTTGATGTAAGTTTATTATGACCTTCAAGTAAAGTAGCCTTTTCAGCTCACGAATTTTAAACAAAATCTAGTTAATACATTCATCATGATATTAAAATCCTATTTACCAAATTTGAGATGTTTTACATTATATTTTAATATAATTTTTGATGAAAGTCTAATATGACCTTTAAGTAAAGTACCCCTTCCGGCTTGCCAATGTTAACAAAAATTTATTATGTTATTTATATTAATATTTAAGTCTTATATACCTAATTTGAGAAGTTTTGCATTGTGTTTTAATATAATCTTTGATGAAAATCAATAATGACCTTCAAGTAAAGTACCACTTTCGGTGATCATGTAGTGACCAAAAAGGGATTTTCACAAATAGATTTTACAGCAATCCTAAACACAGAATTTTAACTTTCTACGGCTAATTGTTTCTGAGTTATGCGAGATACGTACGTACGTACGTACATACATCACGACGAAACTAGTCAAAATGGATTCAGGGATGGTCAAAATGGATATTTCCGTTGAAATCTGAAAACCAAAAATTTTCGCGATTACAATACTTCCTTTACTTGGTACAAGGAAGTAAAAATAATAGATTACAATTATTATCATCTAATGACGATAAGTAACCTGTAACCCTCTAAAAACGAACATTTCCACTTGAAATTTTACCACTTATTTGTATTTTATATGTTTGTTGTATATGTGTTGTATTTTGTATGTACGGTTATACTTTATTATGAAATAGGATCTAGGTCAAAGCAATGTGTCGCAATCTCGCGCTCAAATTTCAATAAACAGATTTGTTTGTTAGTAAACTTATAGGTAATACACCGTATTTAATTCCTAGATAGACAAACGATTTATCATATTCTTTGCTTATAAGAAACCGATCGTTAACCTCTCCTCTGATAAGCAATGCCTCATTGATAGAAGGTAAGTAGATCAACTAGATTGCAGGAAATTATAGACTATAAAGGATAATTTTCTCTCCTTTTCTAATCTTTTTTTTTTTTTTATCATCTTCAACGGCTCACCACTCTAGATGACTTGTCCACAATATAGTTAATGTAATAATCTTTGTTCAAATATAATTATTATATGGGAATCAAATATAGTATATATATATATATATATATATATATATATATATATATATATATATATATATATATATATATACATACATATTATCGTTATTTAGTAGTATTATATTATGGTTATTTATATTGAATTGGAAGCGACTCATATTCTAGTGTGATATATGATACGGCCAACTTTTAATAAATAATGTATTGCTTTGATTTTCTTCTTAGAGATTACCTATCTATATTATTAGATTCCAAGCTTCCTTCCATTTAAAAATGAATAAAAAAGTACTTAATAACAATTACACCATCAATAATGACTTTAGTATTCTTTAAGCCGGTATACATATAGAAAAATATATATATATATATGTATATTTTTTTTTCTATATGTATAGGTTTAAAGAAAACCTATATAAGTCATTATTGATGGTGTAATTGTTATTAAGTACTTTTTTATTCATTTTTAAATGGAAGGAAGCTTAGAATCTAATAATATAGATAGGTAATCTCTAAGAAGAAAATCAAATCAATACATTATTTATTAAAAGTTGGCCGTATCATATATCACACTAGAATATGAGTCTCTTCCAATTCAATATAAATAACCATAATATGTGTATTTACGACAGAAAGACCTACTGGCTGAATCGCATCGTTATCTCGACCATTCATGAATATCAATAGCCACTAAATTTAGTTAATGGACAAACGACAGATTCAGAAAAATTAAACCCAATCTGGTGAACAAAAGACAGCCTAGATGTGATCGAATAAGTTGTGGATTAGGAAGTTACTCGAACTGCGTTTTTTATTACAATAATTATGATAAAATTCTATTCAACGTTATACCTCCCTTATGACGCTGTTTTAACATCAGCATAGCATTCATTTTTCAATTAGACATCATGCTATCTGATGTTAAACAGAAATACGTATGATATTCTGATGCAAAAACGTTTCATGACCATTCACAATTCTGCATAATTAATCCTACTCAACTGGTATTGCAGTCAGCAAGAGGACAAGGCCTTCAGTGGCATATCCCCAGCAGCCAGTGTTATAAATGTTTCCATGATAATTATGATGTCTCTCCAACTAATTTCCAAGCACCAGCCGAAGGACCATCAGTCAAACGAATTTTTTCCGCCATCTTTGCCTGCTTCTATCTATCTTGGATTGGAAAAATTCTCTGTTGACCAGCTTCAGAGGCTGGTCAGGGATTCTGGAAATAAGCCCAGACCAAACGGGTTCACAAATCTTTCTAATCCTTAGAACATCAACCTGGCATAGTTCCAATTTCTCAGAATTTGTCGCTATTCTCCACACCTCGATTTTCCTTTCATACATGGCCAAATCCCGGTGCAAGATACGCAGCACAAGTTGTATAAGAGTTTCTGGTGAGAGTTCAACATTTTGAATATTTTGAATTAGTAAGTCCTCAGCTCATCTTCTTTTCAGACGTCTTGGAGAATTATAGGGAGTAAATTGGAAGGTTAATTTAAAATTTAATTAGTATTTATTAAATTTGTTATCAAGACTAAGATTGTACTTATCGGGTTTAAGTAATAGAATTATTTTCTCCTTATCTTACTTCTCAGTTCCTATAAAAAGTTATTTAAGCCTTTGGTAATAACTTATAACAAAAATAAAAGGCTATCTTTTGTGCATCATATGGAAAACTTTTTCAGTCTCAAATAATTATAGAGAATTATTGATGTCACTAACTTACTTTTTATGATTTATTGATCTTCAGGAAACTTCTTACTTTCCCAGTAATACCAACAAAAATATTAAAAATAAATCATACCTCCATTACAGCATTTTCTCGGCACTTATTTGATTGGTTTGACCATCCAAATCCTAGTTTTAATCAAGAGAAGATTGATGTTCTACTGAGCTCGTGCTACATAACTGCACCGATCAAAATGGTTATCGGTATTAAATCATTTCAAGCTAGTTCGATTATTAAGGCTACGATAGTTTTCGCTCCTTAGGGACTTAAAGGAAAGCAAAAATAAATGCATTATTTTGAGCTATCAATAATATATATATATATATTACATGCAAGTGCACTTGTGCACACGTGTAATGGAGCGAGTTGACTTAATTTCAAGACATCTATTTAAGAAGGGATTCAAACTAAGTACTACCCATGAAGTAAATGTAATTATGGTCATAACAGTTAGCAGTTATAAGGCAGTTATGCCACTTTCCTTCATAAGATAGAAACAAATGGAAATTTTATGTTTAATGGAAAGGGCTTTGCATGCGATAACAAAAATGCTAATGATCACTGCTTTCAGAGTCAGCAGTGTCTGCTTGTAGAGAATTGAGAATTCTGCATTCATTTCTAGTGAAATATTAAAGAGAAAGGAAAGCAAATTAACAAGAAAAAACAGTTGTCAGAACTTTATATTAATTTTAAGATTTGAAATAAAAAAACTGCTTTTGTTGTTGAAAGTTGTTGTACATTAGCAAAAAAAGCTAATGTACAACAACTTTCTGTTCTATTTCGTAAGGACGTGCAATCTTCAAAGAAGAAACAATCTCTCTTTAGATCACACATGGCCTTGTCTCTAAGAAACCAAACTGTTTAAAGAATCTAGAAATTGCTTAACATTACTAGTCTTGAAGTAAAATTGAGATTAAGAGTTTTTTTTTTGTTCTTAATTATTTTAATTATTATTTTTTTTACTTATTCAGTCAGTTTTCTTTTTTTATTCTATATACATAGTATCAATGTAACAAAGTAAGAATTATTATTTATTGCTCAAACTTGGCGGATTGTAATATTCTTCAATAAAAAGTTGAATTTCAACAAAAATAATTGTTGATACAGTAAGCAGTATCATCGGCGCCTACTAGATATGCATAGATTGTAATTAATAAATAATATTTACCTACTTTATTATGATGATTTACCGTGGAATGTGTTTTCTTTATATTGACGTCGTTATTTGAAAAAGGATTAAGCGACAAAAACTCGAAATTTAAGTTTCAATGTATTATGGGACGTAAAAAATAACCTATCGATTCCCTATCATGATATATCGAGAAAAAAAAATGGAAATGGTCTAAAAATCGACTGTTGTCACTCTGGCATTGTAACCTGTGTTAGAAGATTTAAAAATATATTGTAATTTTAAACGTTTTACCACTTTAATAAACTTCTACCGTACACAATAAAGAATAAAAATTAAAAAATATATATTGTTGAAAAAACGTCTCGTGAGTTTTCTATAAAGTTTGCTAATTGGTGCTTACGCCTTTTTCAAAAAACGAAGTCTATATACATGCGATAGAAGTCACACGCTGTAAGGTTCAAATTACTTAATAAATACTGAATCAGTGCATCATAGGGTTAATTTAATTGATCAAATTTACTTAATTAATCAAAAGACCTGTAATTATGATTTTTTGTTTCTCAGACGCATAAATTAATGGTATTTCGAAAACTGATCGATTACCACACTTCCTCTACCTAAGTTATCTGAGGAAGTGAGAACAGATTGATAATTTGTTTACGCTATATTATGAAAATAAAATAATAATATAAAATAAATTGTTAAAACAACAACGGTGAATAATGATCAATTTTACAACAAAAAACTACCAAAAAACACGTCTGAAAATAACTTTGGTAATGCAATAATTAAAAAGTTCTTAAAAGGAAACTGTATTCCTTAATTTGACAAGGAATCTCTCTGAAATATAAAACGATTTTATTGGATATTTAACAGCTTATTTATTGCAACAATGTCAGTTACACAGTCCCCTCCACGCATGTCAATAGAATAGCGGACCAAAGTCGGTCGGTTCCACTGATTTAATATAAACTCCTCTGAATATGCAAATGAGTTTGAGTTAAGCTAACCGGATTAGACCCCCCTCCGTGGTGGAGATCGACCACGTCTCGAGGACAGATAATAAATTTGAGGGAGACGCGTCGACTACTTATCGCTTCTTATCTCCCAAACGGAGATCTGCTGCTTAACTAATTCAAAGGTTATTTTTTAATGTTTGATTGATTAGGTAGAAATGTATGGTAGCTCATAATGACTAGAATGAAGACCTCCAACCCATAAAATATCCTATCCTCATATCATACTCTCAAAGTGAATCATAATCTCGAATATAATTAAGATGTAGTTTACGGTAGATTGAATCAGGAAGACGATGGTGTGCGGTCAGAAATAAAACACACATTAATGAAATATAATATATTATGAGTGCCAACGTTTCGGCTATGTTGTAGGCCTTCATAAGGATTTAAAAAAAAAACAAGATTCGAGAATAATAGAAATGGGAAGAATAAATATAGAAGAATGTGAAAGATAAAAATAAAATAGTATAACTAAAAACATAAACATAAAATATAGAAATTATACAAGACAAAAAGAGCATAAATTTCTAATAGTTAGCAATGTTCTTTGGAATGACAAGGGGTAATGAAACGGAAGGGTGATGAAAGATATAAAGGAGAAAACAACGGAAAGTTAGCATCGAATAAAAAGAAAAAGATAAAAACTGAAACACAAACACAAAAATAAAAAGGCTGGAGAGAGGTATGGGAGATAAAGAAAAATCAAAAAAATATGTAAATAAGTATGAAGAAGCACGGCTTGACTTCTTGGCTGCCGTCCATAGAATGAACTTTTCTGTGAGGCAGGAAAAAATATATTATAATAAGAATATATGTAGGAAAGAGGGAAAAAAGGAGACGCAGAAAAGAAATTAAAATAGAATTTTAAAAAATAAATAAATAAAAAATCGATAAAAAATAAAGGAGGGATGGGGATTATGATAAGGCATTGATTATTTAATAAATGGAAAATTTAGGAATAACCCAAGGATATGTTGTTTGATCATAATCATCAGAACTCTCTTCAAATAATTAATGATCTCCACAGACCCTCGGGCCCATCTATTTATGGGAAGTCAAAAGAGGTAGGCGCTTTCCATCAGTGAATCGACATTATCATCACTACCTCCCTACATTGGATCATCTTTTTTTTTTTTATTGATTAATTCAGGCTGCTCTTTTCAAAGAACCACTGAATCATACAGTCATTCTGATTTTGCCAAACGTTTCCAACAAGCTGCACGCGAGAGCTTTTAGAATTAATATAAAAAAAAGTTACAACAGATATTTCATATGCTAATCAAAAACTTGATTTTATAGAGTCAAAATGAGAAAACGAAACATTGAAAGAAATAATAATCAGTGTTGAACAAGCAGCTCAAACGCAGTCGGGAAGAATTTCTTCCGACAATCGTTCATTGAAAGGTGGGACTAATCGACCAAAGTGCAAATTTTCTTCCACTTACCATCCCCTTTTACTTTTTTTTTTTAAATATTATTAATTTCGATTTGTCTTCAGACATTTGTGAATCTTAAAAATTCAATTATTCTTGGTATAACAGAGCTAGTTTATTTTTAAGATTATATCGATTTCTTAATGCACAATAGTTCCATGTTAATTTCGTTCAATTTTGATAACATTTAATTCTTCGCGAAGTTTTTCTTCCAATCCATAATGTTCTAAGCCCATTTACATCTGAAAAGCCAAATAACATCTACACAAAAATGGTTGTGATATCGAGATATATATATGTAACTTTATTTTGAAGTTTCTCAAAACTTTGAAAAACGGACTTGGAACTATTGTGCATTAAGTTATCGATATATTGTTATTTTTTGTTATGTTTTAGGTCATCAAAATGACACAAACCAAAACATTGAGTTTAGTTTTTTATTACATGAGGACGTTTCGGCCTAAACCATGGGCCATCTTCAGAGCCATTTCAGTAAGATAATTTTTCATTTGAACTACCCAATTATACGGAATATTTCAATTTTTAAAGAGCTCCAGGAGTCTGCTATAACACATCCTTGGAATTCTTTCGTCAGAAATTTCCAATAATTTGCAACACCATTCCAGCATGCGTCTAAAAACATTCATTTTTAAGTGTCTAAATCTTGTTTCAACCCTAAGCAAGTACTTTGTATTTTTGTACTTGCAGTAATATTTTTAAATACTTCAGTTGAGGCAATGCCAAGATATCTGTATAAGGTGGAGCCCATATTTCTGAGCAATACAGAAGTATTCCTCCTATTATTGAATTAAATAATGTTAATTTATTTGTCCAGTTGTCTATTTTTTATTACTTTAAGATGTTAAGCTCTGTTCCTATTGCTATTTGTTCTTTCTTTTACGAATCAGAAGCTGTTTTCCTAAATTTTGAAGAATATGAAAATCTGATTCCTAAATACTTATAATAATTTACTATGTTCATTTTATAACCGTTATAAACAAAAGGTTTAGTATTTTTGTTACTAAGTTTCCCTTTGTAAAAAGGCATTATAACCGTCTTAGAGACATTTACTTCGAAAGAGATTTTCTGGCAGTATTGCTAAAGAACGCCTAATTTCTTCCGGGCATCTATCCAAGACGTTGCTATGATGGCTACGGCGCCTGCATAAAGTATCATAATAAGATCGTTTATCGCCTTTCTTTATATTTGATATTCCATCTGCACCTTTTTCTTTAAAAAAATCCATCATATAAGCAATATGTAACGAAAACAGTAAAGGTCTTATTTTTTTCTCCTTGAAGAAAGTCTTCTGTGACAGATATCCTATTTGAATACCACCCATTATTTTCTATTATTAAATTTGAATTTTCATATATCACTCTCATGAGTATTATCTTAGCAGAAATTCCAGCTTCGTAATGAGTTTATCGTGTGTAACCGAATCAAATGCCATTTTCAGATCGATAAATATGATGAATCCAAGCCTTTTCTTGTTACGAAGCAGAATATTCATTACGGAAGATAAGTAAAAATAGCATCAGCTCCGCCTCTCTCTGAACGAAAACACATCTGTTCATCAGGAAGGCATTCATTCTACATTCTACCCAACTCGATAATCTATTATATATGATTCCTGTAAACAATTTGGCATTACATTCAGAAGTGCTATTGGTCTATAATTATACAGATTTAACTGATCTCGTTTTTTATATATTTTTATTTTTGATGTGCACGTTTCTTCTGGGAATATCTCTTCTATTAATATTCTATTAAATATATACAAAATATTTTTTATCCACTTAAACGGCCCTAAGTCCCACCAGGGATATCAGGAATTAATCATCATCATTTAAATGGAAGAACTTTGTAGCACTATATTGCAATATTGTCTGGACCTGGTGTCTTAACAGTTTTCGCCTCTTGCATTATTTTCTGTAATTCTTCTAATGTGAATTCAGTATCTAGATTATTCTCGCATTTAATAAAATGATACTGAATGGGCTTATGGTTTGGGAACAAAATATCATGAATGTATTCTTCTCGGCTGTATCAATTACATTTTAATTCTTAATAGCGCTTTTAAATCGTTTTATTATATTCCAAAATTCAGTTGGATTCATAGAATTTGCTAATTTTAATTTTATTTCATTATCATACTTAGTTTTATTTTATTTTATAATTTATCTATATGTCTTTCGTGCTGATTTATATGCTGCATTTTCTGTTTCATTAGTAAAATTATTCTTTTAGATTTTAAATAATTTATTTAATTCACGCTTCCCCATTTGCCAAGAAGTATGTATTAAAAATGCAAGAATAATGATTAAAATAAGCGATTACAAGAATGGTGAAAAACTCAAAACTCTCTCTTTATATATTTAGAGTTTTGAGTTTTTCTCTCTCTCTTTTTAAATATTCACTTTCCTTCATTTTACCTTTTTTGTTATTGATCTTCTTGTATTTTTAATTCTTGTTCGTTTATTAATTAATTATTTTTGAATGTATACTATGTAAATTTTGTTTTCTATCATTTCTTGCTCATATCTCTGATCTTTTAAACTCACTTTAAGGTGGTTTACCTATACTATATATCATCACAAAATTCTAGACAGTCAACTACCCATCACTTGCGGCTTATTTTTTTAACCGTCATTATTAAACATTATTTCACAGAATAAAATAGAATTAAACATTCGTTTCAACTAAAAAAATACAGATTATTTCATATAGAAACTTTTCTATTCTATTTTCAGAATCAAAAAAAAAAAAAAAAAAAAAAAAAAATAGCGCGTTGCTAAACTGAGGTCTTCAATCAATTTTTCTAATGTAAACTTAGTGAAGTGTTGGTAAACCATACTTTATCAGTTAGTGATTCTATATTTATTGGATTATGCCTTGGTAAACAGCTTCTATCTTATGGGGCCTGTATTGGCAGATATGAGGTCGTCTGTTCCAATATAGTGTTCCAACATCTGCTGATAAATGGTCTAGCCTGCGATAATATTATCGCTAATCGTATCAGCACTAATATTTTCTCTAATAAATATATATATATATATATATATATATATATATATATATATATATACTAATTTTCTAGGGAGTTATATGGATTTTTTCAATAAATAGACATCTGTTCCTCTCTAAAATGTATTCTCAACTTTTTTTCTCATCTACGGTTCAAAGATAATTATACCAGCTTTAAATGAAACACCCAATAGAAATATTCTTAAAAAAAATAAAAATAGTTTTATACTCCTTATTTACAGAAAAAAATATAATTTATATACAGGAAATAAAATATATTAATAAAATTAAATATTTGTTCTCAGGATAGCCAAGCGATTAAGATAGATAAAGATTTTTTATAGTTGCTACTAACTTGAAAACATTTCATTAAAAATGAAAAATAAACAGAATAATGGAAATTAACTGACATTATCAAATATAAAATTTTAATTAAAAACTTATTTATGCTTAGAAATCACGGAATATTCGGGAAAGGAGTTTAACGTCAAGATGAGACAAAATTCAATAAAAAAAAAAACAATTTCTAAGAGAAACAGTTTTCTATCACCATATATACTTGAAGTTTATGTCAACCTGGTAATACCGGTCCCTCGTTAATTTGGAAGGTTTAATGTTCGACATCAGATCAGTATGAATTTTTTTTCTATCAGACGTTCATTAGGGGCGTGCGCGTAATTTTTTTCGAGAGATGGATTTTATAAGAAGAAGGCAAGTAATCACCTGTGATCATAAGTGACAAATACGATATATATATATATATATATATATATATATATATATATATATATATATATATATATATATATATATAGTGACAAATACTTGTGATCGTAATTGCCAAATACGTTTTAATGCTATTTCGATTCACCAATTGAGTAGATTTTAGTTACTTGCTATTTTATTACATAAGTATTACTCAAAATACAAACCTTATGCTAGTGGTTATGAAAATCATATATTTTTAAATATTAGGAGAGAAGGGGGATATATTCCTCTGATCTCTCCCCTTGCAATAATTGTGCAATATCTGACAAATTAAGTGCTTGAGCTTTTAATTAACAATAAGAGCTAAAACAAAGTTTTAGTCACGAAAACACACGAAGATCGTTTAACGCTGGCACATTTGCAATCTTCCGTAATGAAAAGATTATAATTTCTTTGTTTGTTCCTATTCCGAATTTCACACGTATTTTAAATTTATTATTATAAAAATTTGGGAGTAGGTATCTTGCTAAAATTAGAACGAGAAGTTTTTGTTATTGCTCGGTGACTATTCCTGAAAGCTGAGAGTGTGTGGGAGGCTTTTGAGAAAGATCAAAAGGGAGGAAATGTCTGCCTTCTCGGGGGGTTCAAGACGTGATACCATCTTGGGGAGAGGAGGAACTGAGGGCCGGTTCCCAAGGGAAGAAAAGGTAGGGCAGGTTGGAAACGTCTTGTCAGCATTTACTTCATTACGGCGAACCTCAAGAGTAAACTTATCGACATGGTAATAATTTCTCACTTGAAAAGGGCCCATCAATAATAATTAGTAGTATTCAAGAATCATCAATTTTCCTAACACAATTTCATTGGCAATCGATCACCAGACTCCATGCTTCTCTCAAAGTTATTTGAGCATATATTCTGTATAGTTATTTAACTTTATTTTTTTTATAATACAGATAATCCATAGCACGTTATGTATGTTTGCTGGTTTACAATAATGTTTATTTTTAATGCATTGCTAATTATACATTGCTAAACATTGCTAATTATGCATTACTAATTACACATTTCTAATTATACATTGCCAAACAGTTCATGGTCTATTGTTAATATAGTTGGCAGATAAAATAAAATTAAACAAATATAAATTAAAGTAAGACAAAATGAAAAGAAAAAGAAATCCAAAAAATAGATAAGGAAAAAAAATGTTAATGAGCTTATATCAGGATATGTTATATCTGCTATCGTATATGTTAATTTATTTAAAATAATCATATATTTCAGAAATGTAGGGGTTGGGATGGTTTAGAAGATTGTAAATTTAAGCCTTATGTAATTTTTTTTTTAAGTTTAAAACATTGTGATACATATTTTATTAAAAAATTCCCAATAAAAAGAAATGATTAAGTTATCAGACATATGGATTTGTACTTAATGAAAACCAAATACCGTATAAACTACCATATTATAGTGAATGAAAGTATCCAATGGTCATTAATTTTTTTTCTATGATTATTAAAATATCAAAAAAAAGTCATAAAATCAACATCATTTCAATGTTTTTTTGTTTTAAAAAGTTTAATATTTCTTTGAAATCATTATCCTGCGAGAGCGACAGGAGAGGTGTGACTATATTGATGATGGTGAGTACTTTCTCCCTTTAAGTGTTTTCACTAAAACTCTATAACGAACTCTCAAACATTGTAAGAGAAACGATTTAAAGTTCGGACACATTCCTGTAATTAGTTTACTTATACTCCTCCCACCTCCTTAATATCACATTGTTAAAATTTAATTTATTCTACTTAAACGTTTATGCCAATATTCTGAAAAATTTTCGTCTTAACAATTTTAGATTACTTTAATAATTGCTATATTAAATAATAAATGATATATAGTAAAACTTTTAGAGAATTTGGGATAGAGCGTATAGGAAACTCATAAACGTTTAATCGATATAAAAAAATAATTAACACAGCATACTTTTATTTTATGAAATTTACAGCTCTATAAAAGACAAATCTAAATTAGTAAATTCATCAATTAGGTGTTAGCAGATTTGACAAGGGGAATATCTAACAACTGATAGCACTCCAAGATACAAATAATGTGTTAAAAGATTAAGGGTTAACGGATACAATACAATGAAAATTTAATAACATTATTAGATGCGTTCTAAATATTTATCTTATTAATAAAACTGAGAGCGTGCTCATTCCTTAAAAAACTGAGCAGGTGCTCTGATTAGATGTGAATAAAGAGAATTTTCACAATGAAATACGCGCTAATTATAAGGAGCTCTATTCACATCTAACTGCGCTCAGTTTTATTCATTTCACCTATTTCGTTAATTTACTCAAGAACATGTCCCGAGTATACCCTTAAATCTAAAAATAATAATCAGTCCTTTAACAAATTATTAATTTGCTTGAGACTAAAAGAATGATTCTATTTCGACAGTAATTTTGTCGAAACCTGGATTTATGTAACAAATAATGCCGGCAGCGGAGGAAGAGCTCACGTGGTTCGCCTGCTGTGGCTAAATCAAGTTAGCTTGTGTAATGTCGAACGCTCCTTTGACAGTAGCGCTACAAGCCCTGTCAAACCCAATCCATGCTTGTATCTTCAATCTGTTAATTACATTTCCTATCGAATGATAACCGAGGTGATGATTTCAATCACTCCCTTCATAAAACGTTTGCAATTTCCGTTATTAAAATACTCTATTTTATTCTAAAATATCTACCAGAAAAATACTATATAATTTAAGAATTACTTTACAAAATTGACGTAAATATTTTATTATAAAAGTATTAAATGTTCGCACTTGATAACTAAGGTATACCAAAGAAGGAAAGAGTACGTATTAATGGAATCGTTATAAAGGTGAAAAAAAATAAAGAATTTTGGGAATTATCTTGAGCTTTAAACCGTAAAAAAAATTGATAAAATCGACATACCTACTTCTTCATAATAGGTGCAAATTTAATATTAAAAAAAATGATAAATAGACAAAAACGTAGCAAATTGTTACACTATGATCTATTACTCCCAAATAGATATATACCCACAATGATTAAAAATGTATTTGGATTGATTTTTTTTTTAAGTACAATGATCCCAAAATTTTTATATTTTTTCTCTATCTTCATATATGGCTGAAATATGGGCGTATGAAACCTATAATTGGCCGTCATTTTGAAACGAAATAGCAGATGGTTCCGTGAATCGTCCTGGGGTGACCTGTTACTGGTACAAAATCTCATACAAATCGGCGAAACGGAGGATAGATTTATTTGATTGGATTCCTTTTTTTTTTTTTTGGATTCTAAGAAAATATCTTGAAACTTAAAACCTCAATTTTTTAGGGGAATTAATTTTTTTCTTCTAAATAATCGTCTATGTAACATCCATCAAAGTGAAAAATAATTAAACAAGATTCTCCGCTTCCTACCAAAGGTAGATCATATATTGTGAATCAGGTGTGCCCATAGGAGAAGAGAGGGTTACGACGCAAGTTGCGTCGTAAAAATGCTTGGGGGAGTGAAGCGAAAAGTGGCCTTTCTTGAGTTTTCCACAGTGGTGGTAGTTGTTTGAAGAAGAAATTGAAAAAAAGTACACTAAAACTAAAATTATATAACAGGTGGTCCAGACGAGCTAGGACAGAAAAGGAGAAAGGCTTGTTGTAAACGAAATTGTTCGTACATCCCAGCTCTTTGGACCTTTGAACTTGAATCTGACGTTTCCTGACAGATATTTTGCCCGGGACTTGGTTTTTCATCTATAAATTGGAAACTTGTTTTATTCAAGCAAGACCATTTTCTACCAAATTAAAGTAGACAAAAATTGTTTACACTTTATGTCCATTAAATATTTCTCTATTATCAACATTTAAGCCGCTATAGCCCACTGAAAATGAAGCCACATTCCCAAAAAGTGGCAAAACGCGATTCAAGGCTTTTCACGTCCGATTTCTATAAAAACTATCCATAATTACAATACTTATGACCATACACGATATTAAACTTCCTTTATACGCATAAAAATACATAAAATGCACATTAATATTTAGTGTATCTGAACAAACTTATCTTCCCCAAGAGGCCCAACAAATTTATCTTGTTTACCTCTTCGTTATCGGATTTCAGTAAAAAAAGAAAGTTAACCAGAAAGCGACAACGTTCATCATACTCTCCAATGCACGCTGTTAACAACCATACTTTTTAAAAGCACATTCTTACATGCTATAAGAGGCTGTGAGACTATTTCGTCCTCTCTAATCAATATAAATGGATGTTTATGGAAACACTTTCCAAAAACCCGATTTTGCTGCAATTTTGAGTGTTTTCCAAAAATCACAGGTTACTTACCAGAACAAGCAGGGAACGTTTCCAGGTTTCATTATATGGGCATGGGCGGATGCAGAGGGTCTTGACTCCTTCCCCAAAAGATCAAAAGGATAATTATTAAATTGCGAGAAAGAGAAAAAAAAAATAAGTTAAAAAAAAGAGTAATGGGGTGTTTATTTTTACTTCAAAACTTGAACTTAATTTTTTTAAATTGTTTCATCTAATGGTTTTCATTTTATGGATAATCGTAGAGTTTTAGGATCTTGGGATGCCTTATGAAAGCCTCTACCAACTTCGAGTTATAATGGAAGTCTTAGGTTCAACTAAAACAGAACAATGAAATTATTAAGAAATCAACAATTTTAACGAACAGAAGTTTATGCGTTAAGTAAAATATTTATCCCGGAAGAAAAAATATTCTCAGTGATTCAAACAGCTCTCACATGAACTTCTACGTCATTGGCGAACATATGGTGGAATCACGATAATGAAAAAAGGAACATGATATCCTGAAAAAAAAGGAGCTGAATTCTGCTCCAGACAGCACCAAAATAACCGAATTGCTTCAGATTTTCAACATTTTTCTTTGAAAAGGTTATTTTATAACGAGTTAAACTCTGCTCCTGAAAGGTTCAAAATCTTGACGATTCGCTCCTGATTACATATGAAAAATATATCGAGCTGAATTCTTCAAAAAATCTGCACAACATTCTATGTCAATAACAACTTTCCAATAACTGAATAAATGGATTAGATTTTCTCTTAGATTTTCATTTGCTTACCTAACCGACAGGGATGTTTTGAAATGTGAAGTGAATGTTGTTTCCATTCGGGAAAACACTTTTTTTTTTATTGACAATGGAATTAGTCTCTTAAATTAACTTTGATTTTTCGACTTTTGCTCTTCTAATTCCCTCATTTTCCCCACTGTGCCACAGTGAGACTAGTTCACTAAAATCCAGGTGATAGAAATATAAGAGGACCACTCCACATACAAGATGAAGGTCGTCCTGTATGGAAGACAAGAAATCATGTTTAAATGATGGGAAAATTGACATTAGTGCTACACCGATTGCCGCCGTAAAGATGAGTTTGGGATGAAAATAAATTGTAAAATAGTGCATTTTCAAATAAACGATTTTGAATATTATTTTTGACATTCTGATTTTTTAAATATTCTTTCCATTGCTTGCATAATTCGATTAGTTGATCCTTATTTCCATAACAAAAGGTTATTCATGCGTACTAAAAGGTTCTTCCTTAAATTGTTTATCTATAATATTATCTTTTCCAAGTCTAATTCCTGACTACCAGCATCGATAAATAACGTACTAATTCCATTCTTATTTATTCCTTCTGTTCTATATGCAGAACAAATTACTCTGAGCAGGAACCGAGTATGATGAAGCACGGCCAAGGAAATTTCAAATCACTACTTTGACTGACATTTTAACTTTTTACAAACAAAAACCTATAAATATAAGTGAGGGTGTGAACGGCAAAACTCCTTACTTCCATTTTTTCACATTCTGTTGGAGATAAGTAGTTTTGCAGTCCACCGATTGCTGGATGAAGAGAGTTTTGTTACTATTGATTTTTAATAGTAAGGAAGTAAAGTAAGGGATCAATTTAGACATACTCTTCACTCAGTGAGTAATAATAGCCATTGCTATCTCAATTTTAATAAAAAAGGGAAATAAAGAGTTTTGAAATTCACACCCTCAAGTTTATTTTCATCATTTGTCTTCATGTTTTTCATCATTTTCCCTTTCACTTTGATTTTAAAAACTTAATTCAAAACACGCTACAAGCACAGTGCACATAAGTAATATGTATTTTTCATGTATTTAATGTGTATTTCATTAAGTTTAGTAGCATGTATGGTCAAAATAAGGAAATTTAACGTAAAGAGCCATATATCGCTTTTTGGCACTTTTTATACTTCTTCAGCGGCTTAACGGTTGATTGATATCTTGTCTAATTTAATTTCGTATAACACGGTCTTCTCGCAAAAACTAATAGTTTCCGAGATAAAGGCCACAAAAAAATAAAAATAAAATAAAAATCAAATCTTGCAACAAAAGCAAGGTTCCGATCAAAATATCTGTCAGCAAAGCTCAGCGTCACAGAAACTGGTGTGAACCAACATATACGACTTAAACAAAACTTTCTTATATTTTTCCACACATTGTATTATAAAATAAAAATGAAAATAATGTAGTATGTTCCTAAATAATAATAATAAGGGATTCACAATAAATAACAGTAGCCGTGAGTTTGGAGGGGAGAGGGTGCTTCCTCGACTAAGGGGGGAGGGAGAGGAGGTACGTCATTGACTTGGGGGGGGGGGGAAGCTCTGTTGTGAATAAGTTCACGCAAGTCTTTTACTTGCTTGGGGTTTTAAAAATTGCTTCTGACTACTCTTCTGGTTTTCGGTCTCCTGAGTGGTCTTCTGCCATCTACAGCAGAATTCCTGCAATTCCTCACCAACTTTAAGACAGACTATGACACCAGAAACAGTATAATTAATGAGGTGAAATATTGGCTAGACAGTTTTGGTTTAAGAAATGTAGAGAGGTCGAGTTGATGATTCTCGTTGGTAATTCTTGTCCTATGGCCTTCGATCATCGCATTCGAGAAGGGCATTAAATCGTTTGCTCAGCGGCTAACTCAAGTGATGGAAAATGATAGAATGTATTTTGAGTAATAAGCTTTACAGGAGCGTACACTGCAAGTTATTTCATATAAAGACACAAAACGCATAGTCTATCTTTACATTCAAATAAATCGGTAAGTGATACAAAGAAAGCAAACAATTTAAATAAATTAGTAGCTCTAGAATCATTTTTCTTGGAGCTCATATGCATATAAGTACATAGATTTAATCATAATATTTTTAAAATAATAAAAGAAAATAGTAAAATCCAAAATCGTGACCTTAATAAAAACAGCATGATTTGCCCAGTATTATCTACATCGTGTAGTTTTTTATTTCTTCATTCATCATTTTTACAAAACAGAAAATTAAACAAAGAACTTAAACTTTCATCAAATTCGCGAAAGTTATTTCATTGTTTCAACATACAAGAAATAAAATTAAATGGTGTGAGGTAGCAGAGCGTAGATGAGGGGATGCGTTGACGGTGATATTTCCATAAAGATTGAAGATAAAATTGCTTTTAACTTTAATTGAATTCGGTTCAAAAGGCTACAACAATATAACTATAACAATATCAGTGCCATATTGTATTTTTAGAAATTGCTAGGTTTTCCTCTCTATGCAACTAAACAAGAAACAAAGTACTAAAGCGGAAAAATGCCAATAACAATGCCATGGCGGAACAGGAAGGTAAACAAGGAAACAAAAACAAAGAGTCACTAAATTTTCTCTTATTTTGCCTGTATTTTGTTTTACCTGTATTTTCATAAGCACTGAAACAAGCAGTTTCGTGTATATCTCTGTACAATTTTTTGAATATGTGTTTTCCCCTCGACGTTGATGAAATGAGCACTACCATCGCACAAATCCGGTAGGTTCCTAATCAATGGAACCGATTCCGGTGGATTGGACAGCAGAAAGAGAGAGCAATATGAACAATCGGGGGCGGAATGACTAGGATCCTGCCTTTCATCTCTACAGCTCTCGTGGCGTCGTTCCTATCGCACGGGACAGCGGTTCAATTCATTCCTTGATCACATGTCTAAATCAGAAACCAATTTTATGCCTCTTGACGATATTAACAGGGTTTTAAATAAATTAAAAGTGGGGAGCAATAACTTCCCTGTAATTTCGGTAATAAAAACTAAAAAAAAAGTGTATCTTTATCACATAACGTCCCTCCCATGTCCAATTATCGAATATGCAAAAATGCGGTTATCATATTCGCCACTTCTAAATGCTCTAGATGAGGCACGCATTGTGGCATTGTCTTGATTTTTTAACCCCCAAAAGACACAAAGCGTGAACCCTTGAGTATTAGGAATTCAAAGCGTTGCCTCAATGCGTGCCTATTCACTCTCTCTTTGATTAATTTTTAAATCTTTGATTTAAAATATAATTTTCTTTTTTTATCCCCAATTCAATAAGACAATTTATCAACATTTATAATTAATTTGTCTGTATATCTACATATTCTTTCTTTCTTTTTTTATCTTTCTTTTTCACACCATTATTCATTTTCATCAATATTTTAGTATTATTTCAACCATTCGTTATATTATTATTTTATTTATTTTTATAATTATTTTATTTTATTTATGTTGTTTTCTATCATGAATGTCTCGTACCTGACAAAAACGCCGCCTGGTATAACAATTAACTGCTTTGCTTTATGTTCACTTCACTTGGCTCATATCTGACAATAAATAATCAATAAAAATAATGATAAAAAGTTAAATGCTAATCACTTTTAATGCATCAAAATAAAAAATGAAAGAACGAGCTAATCAATTTTTCTTTCAACATCACATCATTCTTTGACCATCTTCCCCAGAACTCTTTTCAGAAATGAGATATGCTATAAAAATTTAAAAGACGAGAGCTGATCGAACTTTTTTCAAATCACTTGTTGAGGAACTAGGTTCCTCTAAAATAAAAAAAAATAGTGAGATCTTTGAATGTTAAATGGATTACCATGTTACCTTTACTTATGGAAAATATAAGGAATATTTATAATAATAATAAATAAGGATTGTAAATATTCACTGGTATAGACTAACTTGTAGTCTATTGAGGTCCTCTTAAATCATTGTCTTCATACTACATTATAAATTTTACAAGAAATCATGCTGTTTTGTGCAGTAATATATCGGTAGGTTGAGTTTATCTTGGTGATTTTTATACGCATAGCATTGTGCCTCCCAGCCCAAGCTGCAGTTTGCCTGCAGAGGAACATAGATTCATATTCATCAGATCTTTCGCAGCTCCAACATAAACGCAAGCCTAGTCTTGTGTGTCTAATGTTTAGGCAGGCCCGGGCTATCTCCTCTTGATGATTGAAGGTCATTTCGGTGAGAATGCACTCTTAGCTCTCACTAATACACGTATCTCTACTGAAAGCTATGTTCACAACATAGGATATAGCAAAACATCCACTGGAATTTAAGAATGTTCATTTATTTATTTTGGTAGATATTTCTGTATTTTATCCAAGTTTTACATTCCAGAATGCGGAATCATGAGTGAACATTTTAATTTTGTAGATTCGTTAGTAAAAACTTTCATCATATTATAGTATCTGGTTCGATACAAACATTTGGCTGCTTCTCCATGCCTTTTATTTTACCTACTATAGTTTATTATTGCTAAAATTAGCACATGTAATTTTACATATATATGTCTTACAAAGAGAGAATCCCACATGTGTCTTCTAGATTTTGATGTAACTTTTTTATATTAATTATTTATGTTAGGCCAAAAAATATTAGCCTAGGTAGAAGATTAAGGGCCAATGCGCTCCAGGAGCCCTGGGGGCTTTATTTTATCAATACATTTTATATTTTATCTTTTCTTTTCTACAGTTTCTTGCTTGAGCAATAAATAAATGTAAGTCAATATATATATATATATATATATATATATATATATATATATATATATATATATATATATATATATATATATTTATTTTTTTTAAGCAAGCATTATTTTAAAATTATTTGTTGGAAATCGCAGAAAAGTTATATTTATTTCATGTGTTATATTTATTTTTAACGAAATAACAAAGATAAATATATATAGATTTGTTCAGGTTATATCTTGTTAAAACGGAATGTTCCTTTATTTATAATAGTCTGTGTTAATAAGGATAATAAATATCGGCTTGAAGAGTGAAATAGAATGTTATGACAGTTCATATCTTTATTTATAACTTCTAAATAAACCGACCGATTTCAAAGGTTAAACACACGTTTGAAAAATTAAACTGTAACGAATAAAAAACAAGCATATAAAGTTTATTTTCGGACCTACATTACTCACCGCAAACCCGTTTAAAAATGAAAATAAAAACCAATATTGTGGTTTTTGCTTCAAAGAACGCATTTCGGGTATTTTTTACTTCGCTACCACAAATCATTTTTCTATAAAAACATATGATTTTTTTGTCACTGTTTATATACTTCTTTATAATTATCGTTACTTAGTTATAAGCTCATTTTAAAATAAAGAAGTAAACTGACCAATAACAAATAAAACTGATAACATTGATTGTATTTATTTGAAATTAATACATACAATAAAAAGTAACAACAATAAAAATTCTATTTTACTTATAAAATCATATGTTTTTATTGAAAAGTGATTTGCGGCAGCGAAGTCAAAAAGACTGAAGAATGTCAATTTGTTTTTTTTAATTCCTTATATTATGGTGCAAATTTGTGCCAAATTCCATGATCCTGTGCATGTGAAGCAGAAGAAACATGTGAAACTATTTTGAAAAAACTCAAAGGACGAATTTTTACCGGAAAACTTTTTGTTTTTCGACTTTCTGAAAAATTAGAAATAAGTTGTTTTTTAGAGATGGGGAATCCTAATCTGATCTCAGTTTTTGAGAAAAATAACAATTTCTCCTCCAAAATCTCTATTTTGAGGGCGTTGATAATGATCTTAGTACTCTTATCAATTTTAATAAATACTTTAATATTTTGATGCCTTACTTTTTTATAATTATTCCGATTGGAAATAGGAACAT
The DNA here is from genome assembly GCA_948150685.1 of Rhaphigaster nebulosa. Taxonomy (NCBI): domain Eukaryota; kingdom Metazoa; phylum Arthropoda; class Insecta; order Hemiptera; family Pentatomidae; genus Rhaphigaster; species Rhaphigaster nebulosa. The sequence goes on along the minus strand of OX411309.1, from coordinate 108,882,980 downwards.
TTTTGTACTAAACTAATTTTTCTACCTTCATCAGAACTAGAGATATAAAATAAAATATATTTTGCGCATGCAAACTTTCAGATTTTTTTCCTGGAAGTCCGGGGGTGCGTTGGACTCTAATATTTTACACAGACCAATATTTTAAGGTGCAGGTTAACCTAAAAAAGTTTCATCAAAATCTAGGAGACACATGTGGGATCCACTTCTTGTCAGATACAGTCGGTCACGATTGTAGGACGAAAGGAAGGAATTGAGAGACTATAGGACTTGCATTATATTATGAAGCTCTCCAAAAAGTTTGAGCTTGATTTTAAAAGTGCTGCCGGACTATTAGATATTTTATCATCTTAAAAAAAAAAAACGTTGTTGTAATTATTTTATTCACTTATGAATTTATATCTACTTTTAAAATTTATTTAATTATTTTTAATTTAATATTAAATTATCTTTTGCTTCTTCAATAAATTAAAATATCAATCCGTTATTTTATAATAATGCAAACGAAACTCAATTATGATTTGCAGACAAATCTATGATTAAAATTACTTTAGTTACAGCTTATATTATTGCATATTGTCACAGAACTATTCCTGTGGAAGTGGCTACAACATTAGCGGTCATATGACACCATTATTTGTGGAAGCCTGAGATATTATTAGCTCGTGGCCAGATGTTTTCTCTTGTCATTCGTGTTCATGTCACGTTGAAAATGAAAGCATCTAATTTAAGATACTTTCAGATATATTATTCGGATATACTTATCAATCAATAAGAACCTTACTAATATTTAATTACATTACGAAATATAACACCTTGAATTACGATACCATTTTATAAGGTAATTTGTCGTTAATCTCAAGGGCATAATTTTGTATTAAAAGAAATAATAATACACCTCATCATTATTCTTCTTCATGGATTAAGACAAAATATTTTACATTTTTACTCAATGATTTCTTTTTAGGAAATGTTTTTGTATAGATTATTAGAATATTAATTTTGGTTTATTATTTTCAGTAATAGAACTTTAATAGACTAGTAACTAATATAAATAAATATAATAAACTAGTAATAGACCAAAGAAAACATGTTTGTAAACCCTCCTCAAAATTTGAGGTTTTACGTTTCAAGATACGAGGAATCCAAATATCGAATACAAAAAAAAATCCATCCGTCCACCGTCCGCCGTCCGTCGTACACCGTACGCCGTCCACGGCTTTTCTCCGAGACTACTGGACCGATTTTCTTGAGATTCGGTACCAATGTCTCAGGTCACTCCAGGATGATCCTTGGAACTCGACATTACCATCCAGTCAGTTTGTTTCAAAATGGTGATCGATTAGAGATCTTATAAGTCCATAACTCAGCCAAGATAGGGGGGAATGTAAGGTATTTTAGAATCAACATAACAAGGTATTAAAAAAAAAAAAAAAGCGAAAATTAAAAAAATCTCTATCTGTAAATGCTTTTGGTTTATTATTTTCAATAATAAACCTTTGGAATCGACCAAAGAAAAAAATTTTGTAACCCCCCCTCAAAATTTGAGGTTTTACGTTTCAAGATATGTAGAATCCAAATATCGAATAAAATAAAAACCGTGCGCAAATTTTTTTGTTTTTTTTTTTGGTGTTTTTATTGCATTTAAACGAAAGCTGACGAAATTCCCTACAAAAGGAAAAAAATCATTTAAATCGGACCAATATTAGCTGAGATATAGCGTAATGAACGTCGCAGTATAATTCTGATTAGTCTAATTCGTAGTCGACGCGGCTGGTCATCGTGGCCCTAGGTTACCTGACTTATCTATTGGGCCACCTGACTTATCTATTTGGTTTCTAACTTCTTCGTATCTCTCTGTTTTATCCTTCCTTGGATTATTTCTGCACTTCCTTTAGCTTCCTTAGTCTTTCCTTTTTTTTTTTCCAGCTGAAGTGCATATCAAATATTTCCTCTGTATCATTTTATCCTCTGATTACATGTCCTAACCATCACAGTCTATTTGCATTGAAACAATTTTTTTCTTAACACTCCTAGTTCGGCACTCTCATGGCGATCATCTTGTGACAAGCTTCAAATTTCTTTTTCTTGGATGCCTACTGCTTATTTTTTTTTACTTGGACAGAATAGATATTTTTGAAATATTACTAAGTTGAAATAATAAGCCATTGTGTAATAATTTTCAGCGTTTTTTAAAAATGATTGAAAGATCAATAAATATTTTACAAATACACAAGTTATACATATTAAGCGATAGGGTAAATTTATCATTGGCTGTTTTTTATCAAAGGTCAACACCATTACTAAGGGGGTTTCTCTAAAAACAAATGAATTATTGATTTATTGAACTGCAATTTAGTTAGTAAAGTTGTCTTACAGACTTATTTAGATATCTGAGTTATGTCTCTCAAATCTTTCAATTAACCAAAGTGTTTTTGTTTGTGTAAATCATTCAAATTATATATTTCATTTCATTAAGTCGAAAGTAAAGTTTTTTAAATTTATATATTGAAATTAACTATGTAAAAACATACAACAAGTGATTCATGAATTATAATGTATGATAATAATTTGTGAATGCATTACTAATGTCTATTTTAAAATAGAAGGTCCCGTGACCAACTTCATTTCAGTCGTCTCGGATGGTTATCGAGAATAGATTAGGAAGAAAGGTTACTAAATAGTGGGTTTATATAGGCTTGGAGTTTTAATTAAATGAGGCATATGGGTCAGTCTTCGAAGAAATTGGGCTTTTTTGATGCATCTGGCAGAAATTTTTTCATTGATTTTGATAAAAATTAATTAATTAATAAAAAAATTAATTTTACATATATAAGCATGTAAACACTTAAATCCTCACTCCCTCAAGTGCCCCATTACTTGAATTTTTAATATTGACTTTGCTCAGCTGCCAGAAAACCAAACCTATCACTATCAAAATAAATTAGGTGTGAAAACAAGCTCAGTATTTTCAGAAAAGAAAAAACAAATTCGTCAAAAAATAATTACGTTGACAATTATTTAAATAAATTGCTTGTCCCATGGTCATGTACCTATTCTCTCACTTTTTTCAAAAATGAGCGCCAAGTAAACTCAGGGTCTTCTACATCTGAGAAAAACAGTAGACAAACTTTTATTGGTTCCCTCCGAACCAAAGTGCAACCGATGTTGAGAGAAATTTGCATTAACATGCTTTGACTGTAAAATGTTAAAAAAAAAAATCTGTGCATTTAGTGATCCTCAGATCCTCATAGAATAGAGAGGGTAAGTTAAAAATTGATGAATTTCTTTTGTAGTTTATCAGGTTTTATGGTGTTTGGTGTAATGTAAATATGGAGGCTCTAAAGTTAAGGTCTAATCAATAAACAACGACAAAGAATAAAAATCTCACTCCCTCACTTTATTATTATAAAAACTGTATTTAATTCAATAGACTTATTATTCAGTTACTCTATTAATATGCTAAACTTATATGCTTAATTTATAACTAAATTAATTTGCTTATAGTTATAAATTAAAACATGTGCTTTGTGATATTTAATAATTTAAATATTTTTTTTTTAAACCAAAGGATTTCAATAAACATATTTTTTAATTTAATTGTTATTATTTCCTTATAATATTCCCTCATCCTCACTCCCCCACTCTACTATGCTCACTCTCTCACACACACCCGAACTCCCTCATTTTTTAAAATTGGAATGTTTTTATTTATCTTCCGCTCTAGAAACCATTACGATGGGATATTTTGACACAGTACCTGAGATGCATATAAAAATAATAACTTTTTTAAATTACAGTGCTATCTCAAGTAATAAGAAAATTATTCGAAAACCTCCCTATTTTCGAATAATGTCCCTATATATTTCGGACCCAAATCTGCAACAGGGGAAAATTAATTACTATATGGAAAAAATAAACTTAAATCTAAAGGTGAATACAATTTAAGTAACAATATATTGATATATTTATGTTATATTATAAATGTATTATTTGATATAATATAATATATTATATTATACGTTATATTTTAATTCAATTCTAAGCTGAGCTATTTCATGATCGGACAGAATGATTTTTGTTTTTTCTTTCACGATTACCTAAGTTAGAGGATATATAGCAAGGAAGAAAACAATTTTTTTGAGGTATCATTTAATCAAACCACTAATTGTAACCCCTAAATAATTAAAAAAACATATAAATATCACATTATTTTGGGATAAATAAATAAAAAATGGAATATTGAGATGTTTACGGTAATTGTATTTATGACAAAACAAGGGGCATTTTGTATTCTTCGAAGGATTTTGGATGGACTTAAGGGGGTTAGTCGAACCACAAAGCTTTTAATTCTATCCAAATAGGCCTTTTTGTAAAAAATTGGAAGTTTAGAGCGTTTGTAAGTTAAATGGAGTTTTCGGAATTCACGCGGTTTCTCATCGTTTCAATCTTGTATTGGATTTTAAAACTTTAACCTAATAAAAACTTATGATTGATGCTCGCATTTATCATTTTGGTCCTTGAAAATTTAAATATACCGTTTTTTACCTCACAATGATGAAATATTCTAATAATTTTAATAATTATTGAACTAAGGATACGATCTCCGGATATGGTAATAGGATATTACCGGAATGGTAATACATAGTGAAGACAAGCTTTTTTTAGCAATGAAAAGCCTTACAAGAGAAACGGACGTTGACCCTGACTAAAACCTATTAGTCCACAGCAGAACCATTGAAGGAGCTGGATCAGCAAGTCGATCTATCGATTGTTGACACAACTCGATGCTGTTGGCTTGGTGGAACAGGGCGTTATTTATTGTTCTTTTCGAGGCTAATGTTCATCTATGTGCACCATCACAGGAAATATTGTTTCATACCGGGTCCCAGTATGATGCTATGTTTTATCTAAATTAAGTTTATATATATTTAGCTGATAAAATATTAGTCTGTATATAGGGATGCCATTGGGCAATCATTGAGGATGATTATCCCAAAATTATGTAAGCTTATGAATAATTTTGAATTACTTACTTTGTTCTCTAAATTGGATACCTTTCCAAGGATATGATTTGTGATTACCATTATTTAATAATTAACCACGATAACATTCCTACTCCTAAATTCAATAATAATGCTAATAACTATAATGCTAATCAAATTTATTGCTATCATACTTAATAAAATATATTCAAATTACTAATGGGCATGGTTACTAAAGAACAACCTCCTTTCTAACATTTATCTTTATTCCTCAAAATTAAAATAATAAACTATTACGATAAACGGTTAACCATGGAATGATTCAGAGGGTCAGCGTCTGTCATCTTCAGGGGGAAGACCTAGTAGTTGTCCTCCAAGTTTAGCCCTCAAGCGAGATCCGAGCAGTCCTTATTCGTTGCCTCCTCCGCTTCGGTCCCCCTTTCTCCCTTGTTCTCCTAAGAGGGGGTCGAAGACGTTGTTGGTTGGTTAGAATCCCGGCACTGGGTGGTAACCTTTTAGATTGGCAGATTATTTTTATAGAAGGAGGAAATTCTGGGATTTCAATGTATAGTTCCGACGTGGACGATCTCCTTGAATCCATTTAGTACCTTTAATCGAATTTTGTCCTTCCCAGGCATCCACAATTTTTTTCGGTACTCCAGTCGGAATCCCAGGTTGACAGGTTTCCTAAAATTGATTAAATCTTCCCGGACGGACCACCTCTTGCCTTTGTCACACTGCCCACTTCTCGGTAGGTTTTTAAATTAACTTATTACTTATATCTAAAGGTGTGGCGACATCTGCCTTCGCCTGTCAGTTACCTTTCTACCTACCTGCTCCTCCCTTATCATCTTTTGTCCGCACCTTGTGCTTGTTATATTAAATTTGTCCCTAATACCTATTAATGGATATAACTTTATGCATAAATAATGAGAACAGAAACACGAAAAGGAGACAAAAGTTGTTTTAAGGTTATTTTAAAATGCCAAACAAAGTTTCTTAAACAATAATTGATCACTAACTGGTAAACGTTTCGCCAATTCAGGCATCATCAGACTTTTGAGTCCCTGTAAGGCTGTTAAAGTGTGTTGTACTACCTCAAATCTGCATTACATTGATTTTTTTCAGTCCTGAATTAGGTTGTTTTTTCTTGGTTTTTTCCCCTCCAACATTATCACACGGGTCGTACCGATTCAAATCACCCAACCAAAAATTAAAATGAAATCCATGTCCTCACATTTTTATGATTTTTTTTTTCATTTGCTCCATTTTCCATCCTCCTGAACCATGTAAACTTTTATTTTGATATTTTTAATAGTTTTTGAGAATTGAATTTTCCAAAGTCTATGAGAAAAGACGTTTTTAAATTATCAATAACTATAGCGGTGGAGACATAGTTTAAGAAAAAATCATTAATTTGATTATTTTCGTCATAACACGAGGATTTTTTCACTAAAATGCTCAGGATAGCCTACAGATTAAGATAAAATGCATTTAGCAATACATCTATTAAATTATCAGCTCAAACTTGGACCTCATGAATATTTTGAAGAAAAAACGTAAAATTAAAAAAATGATTTTAGGTATAAGACGCTCCCAATAATTTAAAGTATTTATTATTTTAAAATAATCATTAAGGTATGAACTAACAGAATCTGGAGTAAAATTGGTGTTCTTTTGATTATTAGTGTGTTAATTTGGCATTACCGAGAACTGTAAAGGTTGAGACCTAGTTTAAGGAAAAAAAATCATAACTTTGGCAATTTTCATAATAACGCAATGATTTTCTCACGAAAATGTTTACCTTTACCTCTGTTTATTCTTCACCTTTACCTCCAACCCGAAGATATGTTGTGTACAACTTGTCTCTGAACCAAAAATGGAAAAATTCTAAAGTTTCAACTTACTAATAATTTTTGATAATTTCACCATTTTGTGAAATTTGCCAGAAGGTTAGTATGTGTTTATACGAGGAGGTGGACCAGATGCACAGACAACTTTTTAATTTAGCATCTCACAGTCAAAGCATGTTAATGGAGGTTTCTCTCAATATCGGTCACAATTTGGCTCGGAGAAAACTGGTAAGCCTTGTCAACTGTTTATATTAAATATAAGACATTAAAAAAAGATGTTTTTACTGCACAAATTCAACTGTTATCTGAAATATGGTTTTTGACTCTAGATAAATGACAATTTTTGTTTCCAAATCGTTTTTATAATATAATATAATTAAACATCTGTACTGGTTACTCCAATAGAGATTTCGCTCCATTGTATAGTTTATAATTTCATAATTGTTTATGTCAATAATAAATCTAACAAAATAAAGGTACTGCATAATGGATTAAAAATAAAATATTGGCATCGAATTATTTCCATTTCCATTACAGTTAAAATCAGTTATTACTGGAAACGAACAGAAAATTATTTGAAGCCACGTAGTTATGAAACCCTGTCGTTGAAGAGAGCCAAATAGAAAATCGATAACTCTCGAAGCCTCGTTAAGCTTAGGGTGGCATCTACAGTATTAAGAAGTAATTAAAAGATATAAGCCGATAATTTTCCGAAAATATAGGCCACTTCAGCCTTTTTTTTTAAAGAATGTTCAGATCTTAAGCACTAATTTCTTGAAGATCTGGGTAGAGCTTCTTTGAAAGTCGATAGTTATGTCCTAACGAAATTAACATAGAAAAATGGAAATCATAAAAAATCAAGAATAAAAATTCATATCGAAAATAGTTAGGCAATTAAAGCTAAAAGATTATATTGATTTTTATTCTATGATCTTTGGAACAAGAAATTGGAATCAATATTATCGCCCAGTAAAATATTACTGTATTTGATTATAGCTGATTTATTGTGAATTAAAAAGAGTATCCATTAAAGATAGGATTTGTGCCTCGATATGGCATTTAAAAGGCACATTAACGATGAGATATTGCAGGACATTGTCAAGTTTTGGGTTAGTGTCTGATCGTCAAAGGTATTCTTTACTGTGTTTGAAATATTCAAAATACTAACTTTGGTAATTAACTTAATTAGTAAATAAGTTTTAACTCAATTTATTGATTCACACCTGTTGTTAACCACCACAATTGAATGAGCTACGTGAAAGATTGATGGACATGAATTTAGTTTAGGAAGGGAATGGCCTACATGCCGATCGTGGAGAAACTTTTTGTCGATAACAGAGACAAGCGGTGATTTCAATTCGTAAAAGCAACCTAGTCGTGAACGTGAGTAATATCAAACCAATGTAACGAATATATCTACTATTTGTGTTCTAGATCTATACACTTACGTGGTTGGGCTTTTTCAACTTTTATCTGAAAGAAGATTCACAGTATCATAAACAAAGTACTGAAATATACCATTCTATGAACAATACAGTTTTGAAACATGGGGGAGTAAATTTTCCGTTAGTCAGTACATAACTAAATAAAAAGGAAAATCTGAATTTTTTTCAGATTTATGTCATTAAAAATAAAATCTAATGTGACTTCCGCCATAGTCACTTATTAGTCTATAAGACACTAGTTAAAATGAGTATAAAAGTTTTAGATAGTAGATCGTAGCAAATTTTGGAGGTAAAAATTCAATGATATATGTACGGACGTTGGTTCTTACATATATCAAGTTCATTAAAAACTTGTATTACTATTTCTTAAAATTAAAATATCGAAGTTTGCAGATTTATTTCTAATCGTGATGTGTGCAAAGTCTAATAACGTGATATGGTAATTTATCATAGTAACTTAGTGCCTAGTAGTATCAGTTCACTAAAAAAAACCTGTACCAGTTACAGCCCATAAAGGATCTTGAGTTCAGTACTCGGTAAGGACCGGATTGTTTCTAAGGCAAAGGTTGTGCAAGAAGGTTATTTGGCTGAAATCACGCTCAACCGCCAGGCTTTTCCCTCGATTATTAGTACCCACTTTATGGTGAGCCTCAGGAGGGTGTCCTGACCCCACGGCGCCGAACCACGGCTGATAACAGAATAAGCCACAGCCGGTCTCGAACTCGGGACCTAGAGATTAGTAGCGCAGTGCCCTACCCACTGAGCTACTCCGCTCCCTACAGTTTATCTAAATTTTTAATTTCAATATATATTTGTACTATATTAATATTATTTTCATTTAATAAAGGCAATATCAACCGAAATTATCTTAGCTATATGGACCAGAGCAAGTAGCTGTCTGTATACATTCATATATTCCTTTAAATGAAATTGTATCTCTTGTTGTAGAATGTAATAATCATAGTTGTTCCTTCATTGTTCGGCTTTGTGACTTGTATCTGTATTCCATATCATCTGCAGGAAGAAAAACACCCCGTAAATACTGGTTAGAATTGAGAAGGACTAAGATTATGGGATTCTTATCAATTCCAATATCTCTTTCATAATAAATTTGCTCTTTCTTGCTTTGAAATTGTTTGGAATTCTAGCTACCGTATAATTATAATTTTTGAACTGCCTTTGATTCCAGTTTATCTTTCGGCTGATCCTTATCTTCAAAGAATACCCAAGCTCTAACGCAAATCGGTTTAAGCCTTTTAAACTGGTACTGACCACATCACAAGTCTAAAGCTGTGCCCGCGCTGTTCCATTTTCGATGTGCTTTCGTTTTCGACATCGCTTCTTTACCCTCTCATACCTTGAAAATATGAGTTCCTTTTATAATTTATTTCTTTATTTCATTATTTTCACAATCTATTTCATTCGTTAAATTTTTTTTATATAACAAAAAATTCATTTGTATTCCCAAACTGTTCCAAAACAATATATTGTTTTGTTTTTTACTTATATAAAAATATAAAGGTTTGCTGATAGTGTTATTTTAATTAAAGAATTAAAATATTTGACATTATTTTCTGATTATAATTATTAAAATTAATTAATTAATGAGGTAAAAAAAGTGAAAAAATATCTTTACTAGGTATAAAAATTGTAACAAACAATTTCATTAACAATACATTTAATATTACCTCGTCCCTTTTTCGTCAGAATTTGATGGAAAACTATTACAGAGTAATGGGCTCTGTTTATTTGGTCAGTTTTTTTATAGCTGCTGATGTGAGATGTGTTATATCTGCCCAGGATTTATGTGGTCTTATGCTTTTCAGTTCTGGTACGTCTGTAGTTACATCCTACTATTTAAGGGCCTCGAGATTTTTTATTTATTTTAATTTTCCAGTAATATAGAAATTATAGGGTTTGTCTCTTTTTTAAAGTTGTTTTAATCTCATTTATTAATAAATTCAATTAATTAAAATTAGAAAGTAATTTCAAATATATTAATTCTCTCATGAAAATAACACTATAAGTAAATCTTTGTTTTTTATATTTTAAAATGGCCTTTATTTGGCTGAAATATCATCTCAAGAAAAATGTTGCGGAATACAAATAAATTATTAGTTAAAAAAAAAATGCGACGAATGAAATGGGTAATGATAATAACGAAATAATTCAAATATTATTTTAATATTCAAATATTCAAGATATAAAGGATAAGGAAGCGATGTCGAAAACGAAAACGCATCGAAAATTGGTCAGTTTGGGCATAGCTTAAGATTGACTATTACCTGAGAACCAAAGGATCTGCTAAGCCACTCAACTATTTTCTTAGCCTTAATGTTACTGGCACAATTCACATAATTTATGTAAAACGATATTATGTAAACTATAGATTAAAAAAGGTAATGCGGACAAAATAGCAGTAAAAGTTTTCTTATCACAAAATGTTCCAAAAAATTCATCGAATTCTTTTCAAGGTTCCTAGAAATAAAGAGCTACAACGACAATACTAGAAAGATGTGCTTTTTTTTTTAATATACAACTCGACCATAGATCATTGAAATAAAATTATAATTAAAGATCCAACCGTTTTAGTTCAAGTTTTACAGATTTCATACAATTAATTTCATGAACTAATCATTACAGCACTTAATTATTATCTTAATTATATTGCATTAAATTTTTTGATGCTTTAATGAATCATTTGTTCCTTAAAGAAGTGACATAAATAAAATATATAATATGTGTATATATATATATATATATATATCAAAAAATTTAATGCAATATAATATATATATATATATATATAAATATATATATATATATATATATATATATATATATATATATATATATATATATATATTGTATTTTACTAGCTTAAAGTTTTACATTAGGTAAGTTTATAAACAGACTCCCTTTCCTATAAGTAGAATATTTATAAATTATCATTCTTGGATAAACAAGAAAACATTCAATTTCTGATGCGAACTCGATTAATTTCACAAAAATTAATTGCTATACTGCATATGTTAACAGAACTTAGAAGAACTTGTGTAAATTTATTCAATTTTAGTGCCATGAATATCATAATTCAAATGATAAAGCATTTTATAAATAGGTTTATAATTACTTACTTTCCAAAAATTAGTTTTTCATACCTGAAACATAAAAAAATAGTTTTATTAGTTAGGTTTAGGCTGAAAAAGGATAATATGTGTGTGTATGTGTGTGTGCGTTTTCGTGCGTGTTTTTTTTGTGTGTGTGACAGTTGACAGTAGAATAGCCATGATATTTAAAGAGTCCAGGGGTCACTCCAGTCTACAAGACAAAACTTTTTTTTAGAAAAAATAATTTGAAAGGTTTCCAATATGTACCCTCCATGCATTTTCCGCCATACCGAAACTTTATGACAATATTTGTCGGCTTTATAGTGGTTCTACTCTAGATAAGAATGCACGTGACGTTAATACTCCTTGAAAGCTACAATATGGCACTATTAACTCATTTTCCATAAAAAATGCTGTAAAGAGGTTATACCTCTGGACTCTTCATTAATGATTAAAAAAGTCAGATATCACAGACAAAAATAAAGGATGTCAAATTAATAAAAGAGAAAAGGAAGAAATCCGAAATTTCATTATCTCTAATAATTAAATTAAATTTTAATGTATAGTTTTCTTATTTAAGTCTAGGCTAAAAAAACTTATAATATCTTAGAATTATTATTGCTAGAATTTTTCAATACACATATTGTCAATTTCGGGTTCAGATAAAAATATCTTATATTAGTCTGAATTAAGATGTATTTCATATGTACTGTATTGTGATACTTTATAATATTTATTAATAGAGATCATAATAATTTCATTTTATGATTTCGTAACTGAGAACTTGCTTGTAATTCTCCTCTCCAAGACGTGTTCGGAGAGTTTTTAATATACAAATTTAAATAAAAGCAATATACAACAGATTGTTATTATTTTATTGTTTTGTTTTACTTATAGTAGGGCTTAAAAGCCCGTGGCTGGCTTTTTGTCTCAATCAAGAACCATTTAAGCTGCATTCATATTATAGGAAAAAAACAATATTTAACACTTCTCAAGCATTTAGCGTCATGTGAAATTTCTTTAAAAGCTTAAATTTGAGGTAATATTCAATAATATTTTAAAATTGAACTACTGAAGCTTAGATGGAACCATTAACTCTAATCATAGAGTGGCCGGGGAGGACGATTAGAAGTTGCCGGAAGTGGTTGGCAAACAGTACAACACAATTTACAGGGTCAAGAGCTTTCGGAAGCAATTAATGTCTCACCATTCGGTGTTCGAAAAATATTTGATTTAACAACTCTCATGATGTTGATAAAGAATGACAATGAGGCAATTTATCAATATTTCAGAAACCACCACTTCAAATATTGTGATGTTCTATAATGGTGGAAGCATAGTTGACCACATAACTAATTGTAGGAGAATTTGGTTGGTGGTGCAGTAAGGCCTAATACTTAGGCAGAAACGTCGGACAGTAGGACGAAACCGCAAAAAAATCAGTAAAAGCCCAATTTTTTATAAGTTTTCCTAGGCAACTGAAAATTGTCTCCAAAATACGTAAATGTTTACTGCAAATTGTACCAATTTTTTTAACAATATATCCATCACCTACGGCGATATTCTTAATATAACCTTAAGAAAATGTGTAAATTGATGATAAATAACGCTAAAATAAAGTATTTTGTTTTAATTCTGAAATCTTTATAAATAATCTATATGTATTCATATTTATGAAATGTTTTTAACATTTCAAATCGAAATCAGAAAAGTTAAAAATCATTTTAATTATTACTTTGTGTCGATATACAGTGTGTTAGCCCCTAAATGTCCGTTTTAAATTAACAAGAATAAGCCAATAAAGATGTTTATGAGCAATCAATGCGATGTTTAGGCTGCGTAAATCTGCGTAATTAGGAACATTTTAAGTATAATACTATAAAATATGTTTGTAAATATTCCCTTAGCCAACTAGAGATATCATTAAAGATTGCAAAAAGTGGAGTAATTTTGATTATCAGATTTGATTATCTGATGAAAAATTCAAGTTTTCCGCCATCTTGAAAAAATAACTAAGAATAAATACTTTTTTTCATATTTTCCTTAGTAACTCCCTTCCAGGCCATTTTTCGTAAAATATTGTCATTACCAATATTAAAGAGCATTAAATTTCTTGAAATATTTTTAAGTAATATATTGGGAGATTAGGAAGAGCTACTAAGATACGGTTGTTTCAGTCGCGTGTTTAAAACTGGTTGTGTTAGATAATTCACTTCAGGAATTTGATAGGATGAGACAGAAGTAGGGATCTCCTTGAGTTCTGCTTTACTCTTCACATGTTAACCCTGTGTTATAATCTGACAGGTTATTTGTTTTTTGTTATTTTTGAGACTAGGCTTCGTGTCTGAAGCTTTCCATTTATATCGTGAAAATTATTTTGTGCCTCTTTTTGAGCTTTTACTGTTCTATACTAGCATAATTCACCGTGAAGAGGTCCTTTAGAAAAAATGTGATTCCATAGATTTTGTTATTTTTAAAAAAATACAGCTTTGTACGAAAATAGAGAATTCGAACGTTAATCGACTTTCATGACCATTGGACTCAAAAGTGTTCAGTAGCCATTTAACTTTAATTCATAGAATGAAATTATTACCTTCACATCCATTTTTACTTAAAGTAGTTCCGTAAAACCTCCGTTATTTTAGAAATTGTAATGTCATCATGATTCAAATAGCAAGAATCGTAGCCCGCTAACATAGTACGTAGCCCGCTTACAAAACCCGCTGATCCACCTGACAAATAACTAATGTGCGGCATTTACATATAAATGGACTCAGCCGTTGGTGGGGACAGCGCACAGTCCTTACCAACCCTAACCTATTTATCAAACTGTTATTAATTACGGCAGTTTACCAGAAGTTGTCTCGGTCCAGCAATTGTAGAAATGTTAGTTGTGGCTATCATTAAGATGACATTGTTCTCATTGCGAGGAACAACAAGTTCTCTTTCGAACCTGTTTTGTCAAGAGGTCGAAATTGTCAGTAACATAAAAAATTTATGTAATACAGAAAAAACATCACCTCTGAAGAAGTCCCCTAAAACGATAGTTTGGATCTTTGACAAGTGATATACAGTCTCTATTTGTTTTCTATCTGATATTAACTTAAAAATACAAAAATAAAAACCTTATTATAATCATTTCGTGTATCACATACTTTCTGACAATAATAGTTTACAATACAAATATGTATATTATTAAAGAAAGAAAGAGAAAATAATGATCTAATAGGAAAATAATAATAATAATAATAATAATGATAATAAATAAATAAAACAAAGGAGAATTAGGATATGAAAAGGAAGTAGTTAAATGTATACTGAAAGCTTCAAAGTATACTCACTCGTCCGAGGTGCCTGAGAGAGTGAGAGAGAGTGTGTGAGAGAGAGAGAGTGAGAGAGAGAGAGAGAGAGAGAGAGAGAGAGAGAGAGAGAGAGAGAGAGACATTTAATGCTAAGAGAAATATGCTTAGTAGGGGTGATAATCCGAATCCATATCTGAATCTGAAATTATTAATTGTTGTATAATCCATAATCCTTCTTGCATAATACGACTCAGACAGGCCAACAAAAGCTGTATTGTTTCACAGATAACATCCGCCTAAAACAAGAGCAGGAAATTATGCCAAGACCACCAGGTACCTATTGAGTTCAGGCTAAATGTATCACTTGTAGTGAAGTGGCAAAATTAGTAGAATTTAGACGTTAATTTTATCCAAAACGAAATGTCCGATTTGCATTCAGTAAAAAGCATATTCTTTATTCTTTCTAGAATAGAATTCATGGTGCATTTTTCTCCATGTTTATTCTCTTTTATTTGCCATTTATCAATTCATTTTAATATGTTTGTTTGTTGAATTGTCGTGAGTAAAGTACGTGGTAAGCGAATTTTTTTTGAAATGCCGAAAATTTCACCAGGTTTGATTCTCTGTAGCGACGTTGAAGGTTTTAGCTTAAAATGTAAATGACTTTTTTGTAGGAAATCTTAAGCTGATCAACTTTTGTTTGAAACTTTATTTTGTTAAAATGCATATTTCCTGAAAAAAAAAAGAAGGGGGAATTGCTTTTTTTACAGTTTATTTTGACTGAAACTAATCATATTCATAGTATAGACAAAAAAAGTGAAGAAAATGACTTCCCACACGACTTGAAGCGCTGGCTGATGGACTACCATCTGTAGGCACCGTGAGGGTCACCCTAACGTACAACGGAAGCGACTAACTTGATTCCCGCTTGTTAATAATATCTTATGTTTCATTTTACGATCAGCATTAAGCAACCGAAAATTAATCTTTTTGCGTAGTCGTGTTTGATCTACTTGTGGCTAAGTGATTATAAGCGAGTTTAAAAAAAAAAATTAGTTAGCTAGATTTTTTTTTTAATTTCCAAATTAATTGCTTAAACATGTACAAACCAGTTAGCCTGAATTTAATTAAGGTCTTTATAACAAATCCATTATGAGATTGGAAATTTATGTTTCCGTCTCATACCATTATTGCGGCCTCGTGTAAAAATGTCCCTAAACTGCTGCGATTTCTTGAAAAAAATCTTTAAAAAATATCTTCGGTACATTTAACCTTCAGGTAATGTCAGCTCGTGGACCACGCGACCTCAAGTGTAGGGGGAATGCCATCCCATTCACTCAAATGTTAGCTCAATATTTGTAAAATATCAATGTCATTCAAAAACAAAACTTCGATTATTCCAATATCTTATTATTGTCATCAATATTATTTGATTATTAGAGTAAATCCTTAAATATTATGCATCATTCGAATCATCTGCGATGCTTAGTTACAAAGGATTAGCAAAAAAAAAAACTGACGTTAGTTATCTCATACAACTATTTGACTGTTTAAATAAATCGCATTAAGCATTTAAAATTCTAATTAATTTTATAACTTCACTGTGTAATGTAACAGGAGAACATGGAAAATAATCATATTGCAAAAAAAAAATAATAGTAACTGAAATTTTTTTTAATATAAATTAAAAAAAATAGTCAGCAAATTCTGGTTGTCAACATTGACAGGTATGAATATAACAAAATAAAGCCAAAAAAAAAAAAAAAAAAATGTTAGATCACTGTAATGAAACAAACAATTTGTAATTCTAATTACTTAATGGTGGTGTAATGTAGCATATATCGTGGGATGAATTGTACAACTAGGGAACTACAATTTCGCTATACACGGGTGATTGCTTTGAAAGGTTCCATTAGGTAAGGTCAACAACATACTAAAAGTAGGTAACTGTTGTTACCGATAAGTAACTAGTAACTACTTGTTACCGATAAGTAACTAGTAACTACTTGTTACCGATAAGTAACTGTTGTAGACGACCCACAGGTGTTTCCTTTTTAAAAATCGATAAATTGATTCCATCCAGAACTAGGTAAGTTCAAACATCCAGTATCCGAAACGCTGAATTGTAGTTATGTAGTCGTAGAATTTACTCAGTGATATGATAATTTTCACATTCTTGAGCATTTCTTTCCACCTTAATCTGATAATAAGATCTCGAATAATAATATTATAATATATTAATCCGTACATATATCGGAGTTATGAGATCGAAACAGCCTGCACAATTTGGTTCGAACAGCGAGAAGATAAAAACAGGAGATTTTAATTTAAATTCAGCAAAAGAATCAGTTCGTTTCAAAATCTAGTAATTTATATTAAAAAAAAACGTTGTGGAGAGTTATTCCGCGTTGTATAGCCTTCTAAAGCACTACTGATTGAGCCAAATAATCTACCTATGTAGGTATGCAATACTTTATTTTCGAAATCCTTAAAGTAAGCAACCAGATTTAGTAACAGTAAAGCAGCCAGAAAAATGATAGCTGTAAAGAGTTTTTAAAACAAATGATTAGAATTTGTGTTTAAGGTGAGCATTGAAAATAACTCCTTATTCTCTTCAAAATCTTTATTACCAAATCGTGAGACAGAGGTGAAAGCCAAAATGCAAATCCGGGTCGTGAGCAATATAAGAGAATCAATAAAAAATAATTTAAAACGCTACACCAACAATATATGACAGCCAACAGCTGACGGGAGATTTCTAATAATTTTACCACTGAAAGATATGGAGAAACTGACTGTAAAATAAAAATATAGAAAATTAATAATAGGTAAATAACAATGAGTTTCAAATAAACATTAAGAAGAAATTAGTCCAATTAGGTATCGAAGGCCCAAGTTTTGAATTGAATTTAAACTTGAACTTATTAGCTAGATTACGAGTTTATTTTGAACTCAGAATGTGTAAAGAGGAAAAAAAAATGAGTGTCAATTATTTATCTTTATATAAATACGGATAAGTTGCGAATAAGTTTTCTACAACTAATTAGAGCATTCTTAACAAAAGTTAATTTAATTTATTAGATTAATATATTGTTATTGTAGCCCTAAAGTTTAAAGCCGATTTTAGACCAAGTTACGACCAAAACATACCAAGGCATTTAGGTATCCTGACACAGGATGCAAATTAAGCCCTCTGAGTAAACAATGAAATATTTTTTTCTGGAGCCTTCCCTCCCACGCTTCATAAATTTGTTCCCAACAAAAAGTAAGATGTTTGATTTGATTTGATTGTCTATTCATTGATCCAAACAAGATATTTTGTTACAATATTATGGAAAATTTCAGAAGCACAATCTTATACCTAGTAAGGCCTTGGAAACTATAAGAAAAAAAATCGTTTATGGTATTAGAACTTTTTAAATTAAAAAAATGTGTTATAAATAATTAAAATCTCATCCTGTTTTATAGTAAAAATTAACTGCAGTTGATTTTAAATCAATCTATAAAAAATAAGTATTCACTTATCAATTAATTATTAATTGATTGTTATTAATACTTTAATTTACAAATAAAATATTAATATTATATATATTTACTATAACGCAGGTCTTTGAAAAAGTCTTAGAGAAACAAAAGGAATTATCAGTATGTTTCGTCTTCAATTAAAAGCCTTCGATCGAGTTAAAAAGAGTGACATCAAAGGGGCATTAAGAGAAAAAGAAATAGATGAAGGACATATCTTGGCAGTGGAGAGCCTCTGTCAAAGAGCTAAAAATCAAGTGAAATTTGCTAATAACAACTCACGGGAACTTAACAAACCACCATGTAAATTCGGCAGGGCTATAGCCTTATCCTCCTACTGTTTATTAATATTCTGGATTCTGCCATTAGGAAGGTCAAGGATAAAATTAGGAAGTTTCAGCTAGGAGGGCCATTCTGAGACCGATAAGTGTCTCATTACTTGATTTTGCCGACGACATCGTGATTTTTGCGGAAGATGGCCGAAATCTCTAGTTCAGTCTAGACAGATTAAAAGTTAAGAGTTACTAGATATCAACATGAGCATAATTCCTGCAAAATTGAAAATGATGAGAATCGGATAATGCGTATAATTAGGGTCGACCACATACCCCTTGAACAAGTAGAATGTTTCAAGTACCTAGGAGCACATCAAGCACATGAAAATGGGTTCGTAGATATGGACATGACGGAAAGAATCTGAGCTGCTGGCAGGATGTTCGCAGCTGATAAACGACCAGGGGAGAAGTAGAAAAGAAGACGAAAGGTGCTCTGACCAACGTACTCTTACGAATCATGGAATCTGACGAAGAGGAATCAATCAAGAATCCAAGCATCAGAAATGTGATTCCTCCGAAAGATTGGAGGGAAGACAATAAGAGACAGAGTACGTACTACCACCATTAGGTCGAATCTCGGTGTATTTGAGATCTAGATCTATAGGAGCTCAACTAGATCATTCAGGATAGGCTGGTTAATGGAAAAATGTGACAATTGTATTCAGCTAACTAGGATGACTAAATAAGAATTTCCTATACGAATAATATCACATGAACAAATCAGGAAGAAAAAGCGAATAAAAGATCACTTGAAAAAGGGCAAGCTGAGCCCGAAGTTGTGGTAAGTACATACATGTATAACTTTCCAGTAATGACATGGATAAGGGAAATTTTCCTGAAAATTTA
Source organism: Rhaphigaster nebulosa (assembly GCA_948150685.1). Classification (NCBI taxonomy): domain Eukaryota; kingdom Metazoa; phylum Arthropoda; class Insecta; order Hemiptera; family Pentatomidae; genus Rhaphigaster; species Rhaphigaster nebulosa. The sequence goes on along the minus strand of OX411309.1, from coordinate 108,863,585 downwards.
TATTTTTGAAAAGTAAATTATTCTTAAAATATACCTTGGTGGTATATTCAGAATTCAGTGCACACATATAAATTTCAGATAAAACATTTGAAAAAATGATCAAATTATAAAAATTAGAAGAAATTAAAATACATTATGAACAATTTTGTCAGTCACTCTATATCATGGAATAAGTATTTAGTACTCAGTCAACATGGCATTTACAATAAAAAATCATGATGATTGAGTCTTGAGTATTTATTCCATTAAATATTGCTGATGTAAAAGCCAATTTGAAGAAACAAAATTATTCCTTTTATCTATTTAATTTCATATCAGTATTAAATGAACTTGTAAATCAATGGTAGACGAAGGCTTTTTAAACCTTTGAAATTTGTTGTGTGATTTCAATTCTATCCTAAAAAAAACAAAATTTTAAAAATATATTTGTAATTGAAAAATTACCTTATTATTTGTTGACTAAAAATAAATTGTGATATAAATAAGTATAATTAAACTGTAATAATGTTAAATACTTTAACTAACTAACCTTGAAAACCTATTTCATCAGCAACGCTTGCCCATAATTTCCTCTGAACGCTCTGACGAACATATGATGAGTATCTGAGCCTTAAAGCCAGACAAAATTATTTGAAGCATTTTTTGTTTTAATACAGCTGCAAATAGGAGTATTTGAAACTTATAATCGGAAAAAATTCCGAATCAGGAAGTTGTGGACAAACTCCACTACCATAAACACATTCTTCAAGCTTGATAATCTATTTTCAACCTTCTGAATTCCAGTAGCGTAGCCAGGATTTCGTTTCGGGGGAGGGGGAGTCCATTTAAGGATCTACTTTGAAGTATTAAATTAAGCCCCAACCGAGGATGTAAGGGGGCCCTCTCTATATATAATATTTTGTATACCTAGCTGTATTATTAGTATGCATATCATTTAAATAGGTTTATACAATTTTCTTTTACAGATAGAAATAAGTATTTTGTGATTTCGAGGAGGGAAGGGAAGGGGGAGGGGTCCGGCCCCTCTGGACTCTCGTTCTGGCTAGGCCACTGCTTAAGGATTTATATAATTCTCTCCTAGTGAAATTTTGGATGATTTCAGCAGAATATAGGAGAAAATACCAAAAAAATTACTACGTTGAAATAATTATTTTTTTACTCATCATATTTGAAGTAATAAAAAAAAAAAGGAGGAAGAGGGCTTCTTTGTATAATATAGTTAATATTGCTCTACATTTAACTCGAGAAGACCCGACACACTAACAAAAACACCTCCGAATATGGCATTAAGTAAACAAGAAGGAAGAATTATCCAACAATTCTTCATACACATGATTCGTAAACGAGCAATGCAAACAGTAAATCAATAAAATAACAATTTTAAAATAAAGTACGTAAATAAACACACTATTTAGTATGGGAAACAACTTCTAGGGATAAAACCACTGATAACTTTGAGTCTTGAAATTCTGACTATGTTCCGAGTTCCGATTGACTTTACAAGAAGCAGCAATAGTTAGAGACATTTATTCGACTGCAATTTGATGAGCCAGCTATCTACATTGAAGAATGATGGGTTAAATGATATTTTTCATAAACTTCCTGATTTGGACTCTTTCTATAACAGCACTAATTAATTTTTCGACCGTCCATGATGAAGCAAATAAAAAATAAAAAAAACTTAAAAGGAAACTGTACTTGCTGCACTGTTCCAACGAATAAGATTAATAAATCCCATCTCCATGGGATCGAATCGTTGTATAGTGGGGTGAAATTGCAAAAGATCGGTCAAAATCCCCTTTTTCATCATTTTTTCTAGGAAAATGAAAATTTACACCTATACACATATTTGTTTAAGGCAAATTTCTCCAAATTTTAAAACAATGTACCCATCAACAACACCGCTTATACCTAATATAAAGTTGACAAATTGTGGAAATTGATGTTAAATCACACTAAATAAAAGCGTTATGTTTTCATTCTAAAATTCATACGTATTCATACTTACGTCATGTTTTTTTCATTAGTAAAATATCAAACATTAGTTTTTCACATTTTTTTATTACCACTTAAGTGCTGGATCGAAATCAGAGAAGTTAAAAATCATTTAAATTATGACTTAGTGTCGATCTACAGTCTTTGTGTCTCTACATGTCCCTTATAAATTAACAAGAATATGTCAGTAAAGGTGAGCGATCAAAACGATATTTAGCTGCGTGAATCTGCGAACTTTGGACCAAGCTAAATATAATACTATATAAATTTAATAAATAAGTAATACTATAAAATATATTTGTAAATATTTCTCTAGTCAGCCCAGTGGAGATATCATTTTGAACTGCAAAAGGTGGAGTAATTTTGATTTTCAAGTATGTTATTTGTATTGCTCCTCACATGAAAAATACAAGTTTCCAATATAAAATTAATTAATTGATTAATTAAATATGCAATTAATTAATTTTAGAGCGAAGAATCCTCAAGACTTCATTTTCATCCACTAATATATGTTCGTGATCAGCGTAAAATTTGTAGTAAGATAAGACAGTTTCCGAATTTGGTCCAGCTATATCGGCCATATACTCGATTTTGCGACAGCTGAGTGATTGTAACGTGCTTTATTCAACCCTACACTGCACATCCGGTAGAAAAAAAAGAGAAAGACAAAAGGCATTGATACTAATTGACAGCCAAATATAAAGAATATAAACTTTTTTTTAAAATATCCTATTGAATAACTCACGGCGGACAAATATAGAATGAAGCGTGATTACAAAAATGAATTATTCTATGGAGCAATCATTTCATCGAAAGTTCCCACTAAACTTCTACTCCACGCTAATATCTGATGAATCGCTAATCTTTGATGAATTATACGAAATTGATCTGTTCCAGGTAGGCGATTGGTGAATCATCACATCAAAGGCAAACATGTAAAATTCGATTGGATCTAATGAAATATGTATGATATTCCACTTTGTCCTCAATAACAAATTTGCTCTGCATCCTTGATACTCTAACACACAATATATCCCGAAACCATGAGCTCGAGGCAATTGAGTAACAGCAGCAATATGGAGTAAACTCAATGAGTCATCTTAATTTTTATATACAATTTATTAGTCTCGTCTTGAACTTAATGTTTTTCAGTTCATCATATTGCTTGAAGAAAAGATCCTGTCATTATATCATTTCAGATGTTTTAAATGAAAATTATCCTTCAGAAATGTAACAGTTTTTTTTTTCACCTAAGCCCTTTCTGGTATCTGCTACTAAAAATAATGTAACATCGATATAAACAATTTTATAATCGACTACAATATCAAATATCTTCATGAATACATTAACTACTTGAGTGCCCTCGGACCGGCTAAGCCACGACACTTGGGTATCTTGTGGCAACTTCGATGAGAATTGAGTTTTCGAGTTTGCGACCTCCGCTAACAGCCCCTGAAGTTATTAGAGCGAGAATGTAGTTAAACTTTGGATGACCCAGACATGTGGTATTTAGGAAATTCAGTTAGTAACTAAGACAGCCAATAATCATACGCCTACCTACATATTCCAATCTTTATTTTATAAAAAAGGATTTATTTTTTCACCACGCGAAAAGCAATATCTACATAAATTATATTTGTTTGTTTGTTTTTTTTTTACTCAATTTTAGGGTTACTCCCTTCTTTTTATAGTATGATGTTGAAAATAAATTTTGTCTATCATGGCGCTGACGTCACCTGTGTGTAATTTACAGATCAATGTCATTAGGATAGTTACGAAATAGCTGCGTCATATTTTTAGATTTCGTTTTAAAATTATAGTAAATATACTGACCGATGAATTATGATGGAGAGTTTTTTTCCAAGTCCAAGCCTGAGCTAGTGAGAGGGATGTTGAAAAATTATCGAAGTATCGATATATTTTTTGGAAATACATCGATATATCGTAATATTAGATATTAAAATTTGAGTATCGAAAACCAATATTTAAAAAAATAAACAAACAAAAAAATAAAATGTTGGTTCAATTAATTGTTTATCAATCTGAGTAATAATTTTTTTTGTTTTTAATGAGAGCTGTAATAATAAATTTGATAGGTTTTAGTCATTATTAATTCAATTTTGATTTTCTTACTTTTTTTTTTTTTAGTTTTTTGTGTTGAGCAATTTAATTAATTTTTCTCAAGTTCTTATTAATCAGTCTTTTTAATAATATATGTATAATACTTTAATACTTTAATATGGTTTTAGTGAATCATTCGATATTGATTATTCTTTTTTTTTTTTCCTTGTTCCACCTAGTTCTAAGAAAAATGGCTTTGAATTGATTAATGAGAGGATTAAAATTCAGAACAAATGAATAGAGAGATGACAAATGGTCGAAATTACAAGAAACCTTGGAGAGTTGATATAAAAGACAAAGAAATATGAAAGAAGTAAGTATATAAGAAAAGTCTTCCCACTTTTCGTACCCAGCTGATTCGATCAATAATAAAGAATCTATCAATCTTCCATTCTTTAGTATTTGTTCACACAACCAGAGCACTAATTTATTGTATTTAATAAATGAGTATATTCATTCCTAATCCAGCTGCTTCAACATGTATAACTTTACAGTAATGAAAAAAATGACCAATTCAGTATATATAAATAATGGAATTAAGGTAAGTCGGGGTAAGTACATACTCGGGACAAGTGCATATGTGGAGATTTATATCAAATCTATTTTGGGGTCTTTTCCGTTTCGAGTACCGGAGTTACTAACGGTTATTTATGTTATCACAAGTTTAAATGATGCAAAAGTTTAGGTTATTAATAATGTATGCAGTGACCAACAAATGTAAACATTTATTTACATTTACATGTAATTACATGTTAAACCATAACATAAATATGCAATATAAAAAGATCCAAATCCAAATCTTCAGGTTTCATTTATAACTGCTTTTCGCACCACTTAATTGTAGAATACTCGTTTGGCTATGAATATATAAACCATGGTGACGTCTTTACCACAGTAATTTACCATAACTTTACCATAAGTTACCATAGTAACTTGGAACCATGTTCCAGTTCATAGATGTATAGTAGTATAACATGTTCTTCTTCTGTACCTCCAAATTACAGACGAAGCCCCTTGATTCTCCATATTCTCTCCGGCTCCAAATCGTGACCATTTGGACACATTTTTCTATGAGCTATGACACCCTCCATAAAAAAATCCATATAAAAACGAACACAACTATCCTCGATATTAAAATCAGTAACAAGTGTAGAGAAATTTATTTTTACCCGAATTTAGAATGTAAACAAAGCAGGTAACGAGGTTAGTTGATAATAACAACAGATATTTAAAATTAAGCATGCAAAATAATAGACATTATCACAGAAATCACAGGTTAGTAACTGCGGTACTCGAAATGGAAAAGATCCCTATTTTGTTGGGAGAACTACCTTCTATGGCAATTTGAAGTAAAATGTAGGTAAATAGTAAAATCCCCATAGATGGCAGCTCTCCCAACAAAATAAGTGTGAAATAAATCCCAATGTATGCACTTGCCCCGAGTGTAATCTTACCCCGAATCACCTTAATTTAATTGTTTATTAACAGTTAATACATACGTCATTTTTGCCATTACTGGAAAGTTATACATGTATGTACTTACCCCGACTTACCTTATATGAAAATAAAAACTTTAATATTGGTACAATATGGTCAATTATTCATATCAATGGGAAAGAAACTGTGATTAAAAATGTATTAATAAATAAATCATAGGAGTAAGATTTTATCAAATGGAAAATTGAAATTGTGATTTTAAAGAAGCTACAATCAACCATATTTTGTTTAATAATCGCTGTGGAATTGCCTGATTTCGCGAATTAAATATATTTTTTGGGAGACAGTCTGGTCAGCACAGAGGTACATTGAAATGCCCACTAATTTTTCGCCACGACCAAATAGTTATCACCTGAATTGGAATATATCTATGAATTTAAATTAGGCATATCTTGAGATAATCGAGAACAATTAATAAATCAGCTGAAGCTTAAAAAATTGTTTTAATTAAACATTGTTCATTTATCAAAAATTTTCAAGACGTCCCTTTTGATCACGACTTTACACCATCGGAGAGAAATCAATTATGATTTTAGTTTTAATCTGATTCAAGCATAATGAACAGCGTATTAACATTTATTCTTGTCACTAAAAGTTTTTAATGACCTTAGCACAATGCTGCTATTGTATACTGTGAAAGGAAAGTTCTATAGAACTCTAAAACTTTATATCCAAAGCTATTTTAGATGGCATACCCACTAGCTAATTATTAATTTGAGTGATTAAATAATATTATACTTATTTTTTAAATTTTATGATATTACAAATAATATTACATTTTAGTTTTGAATAAACAACTTATTACGGATAATTTAATATTTGTAAGGCCCACACTCAGGCTACCCAACTCGTCAGTGGGCGTTTTTACGAAGGATCCAATTTATTAATATAAATTCCAGTTATTATATTTTTTTTATTCTTATTTTTTGGAGATATTTATTTTTTTGTGCATCGTTAGCCATTAATTTCCTCTCCAATGTTTTGATGTAATTTTATATTAATCTTAAAAGAGACTATTGTTTTGAGGTCATTTTATAATTATATTTAAAAAAGACTATAAATTCATAAATGAAAACTATTGAATAGGGCAAACTCAAGTATGGAAAGAAGTGCATCAAAAAGGTTCAATGTGGTTTTGAGAAATATTTCTAACTTAATTTGTTTACTTAAAGAGATAATGATAGAATGTTACTTTTCTGGACATTAAAAAAAATCTTTTAAAAAACAATTTTCATGGTCAAAGAGCAAAAATAATAAACTTTTATAAGGCATTGAGCAAGTAGGAAATCAAATGAATGGTTCGGGAACAAAGCAAGTAGTGGATGTTGTTGATTACGTTCCAGCAATGGTCTAAGGGGATTCCTCACGGTTAAAGCAACGACTAAACCTTCATTTCCAATCAAGTGATTCGGCGATATCTGCGAAATATAGATATGCTCGTCAGAAATTCTTTCTACCTTGGAAAGGGGAAGATGTGGCAGTTAATTGCAGGGCAGCCAACCAAAGTGTCTTAACGCAGGAGGACAACTTGATTGTGCCTTCCCTGTTCATTTCCTCCGAGTCTTCATTACTCGAGTGCCTTGGGTTATTTTCGTTGAGAAGGGCGTTAGATTGTGTAAGGGACCAATAGCAATATCCTCCTCAGCCTCTATCCCGAAATTTATCTTCTCATGTCGAGTTTCTGAAGTAGGCGTTCATCATATACTAGGTCGAATTCTCTCTATGTTGGAATGGAGATAGCTCAGAAAAAGTTCCAAAAAGTTTATGAAGAAAAAATCGCAATTTTAAACCATTCCATATTAATGTTGTTAAGTACTAATGTTAAGTTAAGTGATATTATCATCCACTCACTAACCAACTTAAAAGATATTCTGTAACATACACATGGCAAATAGAAAGCAGTAGGTTGTTAAATTAAAAATTAAAAATCATCACAACATCACAAAGCCGTATAGAGGTGGTTTATATTCATGGTAAATATGAAATTTTATAAAAATAAAATAAAAATAAACAATCAAATTTCAGCAAACATTTAAAAAAAACAATATGTCATTTAAGTTATGCCAGGATTTTAACGAATGATTGCGCTTAATGGTGCGTTTACACTGGAGATGACTTTTCTAATTGTACCTGTTATCAACACTTTACTAACATTTTTCAAATATGCACTCTAAAAAATTTCAATAACATTTGCTGATAGTATTTTTGCAACCAGTATATATAGGTATTGAAATGTTAATGAACATTGTTAATAGCAATGTTAATAACATTTCGCTATTTGCCGGTGTAAACTGTAGACATCAAATTGTTAATAAAAAAATGATATTACAATTTTGCTAAAAACAATGTCACTGGTTACATTTCGGTGTAAAAGACCTTTGCAGATGTATAGCCGTTATTAATATTAGGACTTTCCCTAAAAAGGACAACACACAGAACTTTTACACCTATTTATATTATTAACTCTTATTACTAAAATTAAGACTTCCCTAAAAAATACCACCACATAGAGCTTTTATTTATTTACATGTATATATATATATATATATATATATATATATATATATATATATATATATATATATATATATATATATATATATAAACAGAGTGTGTATACTGTAAACCTAAAGAACACCAGACTGTTCAAAATACTAGCAATTGTTCTCAATTATTATATCCCTGGCACTTCCATTACATTAGATAATCAGGAGATTTGACTAAATTCCGTTTAAACACACACAGACATACATATATAAAATTTAATGATCTCCAGCAAATCTAATTTTCACAAGAAAAACTGTTGTATAAAACAGAATTTATGTAATAACATAAGAAGCTCAAATTTTATACAAGTATATAACTGTGCCTAAAAAGGACCAAGGTCCAGTTCACATTCAATTTGAGTGTGCAGTCAAATGGGGTAAAATCAGTATAAGTATTGTTAAAAGGGCCATTATACTCGCATAGGATAGACAAGAGATGAAGTGAATAAAACTGAGCACATGCTCATTCCTCAAGAAGTTACACAATGGAATACTTGCTAAGTGTATGGAGCACGTGCTCCAAACATGTACTGATTATTTGATTCGGAGTACCTAGCTCATCTTTCTTAGTGATAGAACTGAAAACGTTCTCCACTATTTGAGCAGATACTCAGTAAAATGTAAGATAGATAGCATTTTACTGAGTAGATACCTACCCATATAGTGGAATACATTATCAGTTTTATTTAATTCACCTCTTGTCTATCCCATGCGAGTGCAATGCCCCTTAGAAATGTACAATGGTTTGTTAGAAAGATGACATCATACATATCGGGAGCATCTGATCAATTTTTTGAGGAAAAAGCGCATGCTCAGTTTTATTCATCTCATCTAATTTCCTCCTACGTTCCATGGAAAGAGAATGACCCTTTTAACGATTAATGTATATCTCTGGTAAGTCTAATTAATGTAAGTGTTTACATCGTGCCTAAATTGTACCTTGGAACAAAAAGGCCCAATGTCCAAATCATAGGAATTTAGGTGGCTGCACGAGTAAAATTAGGGTAGGTATTGTTAAAAGGACCATCGTACTCCCATGGGATAAACAATGTCCTAGGTCCCATGGGAAGACAATGGCCCTTTTAACAATCAATGTATATTTTACCCTGATTTTACTCCGTAAAGCCATAAGAGAGAAGAAAATATCCAGAAGAATGCTGACCTATATAAGTTTAATATAACTCAACAGCTATATGAAACAGCTCAGCACTCAGCCCTCTTAGCACTAACTCCGATCTCTAATGGCTACTCCTTGTACACTACAGTTCGCAAAGTAGGGCACGTCTCACAGGATTACTCTTTACTGAGAACTTAATTAAAGTTCGACTATGATCGTAAATATATTTTACAATAATATAGGGCAAAATAGTTCAGGCTTGTTTATTTAACAACGTTACAGTAGCAACTTTTAAATAAAAAATAAATTTTATTCTTTGACATCCTAAGAATAATATAAATACACACATTTTAGCCACACTGTGCTAGCCTTGTTTGCATAAAAGCACATCAAACACATCTGAAAAATAAATTATACTATTAGCATATTTTTGAAGGAGTAAAGAAATAACAGGAATTAAAAAAAGCTTTAGAGAAATGTTAGAAATGGGTCTTACATGAGAGGCAATGTACAAACCAGCCAGTTTGCTATCTTGTTTCAAGAAATGGATGAAGGGAATAATGCTGAAAAATCAAGAATGATTTAAGTTTTTCTTGGTTTTAATGAATTAGTTTTATATTCATGGTAAAAATGAAATCTTTTAAAAATAAAATAAAAATAGACAATAAAATTTCAGCAAACATTTTAAAAAAACAATATGTCATTTAAGTTATGCCAGGATTTAAACGAATGATTGCGCTTAATGGTGCATTTACACTGGAGATGACTTTGCTAATCGTACGTGTTATCAATACTTTACTAACATTTTTCAAATAAGTACTCTAAAAAATTTCAATAACATTCTTCTTTTTTCTTTCAATAGAAAGCATTCTTCCGTCAGAAAGCAGGATACTTTAATCCTACCGTTTAATTCGGAAAACTAATAAACAAAGTGAGGTTGACATGATCTTCCATCATTATATACAAATAATAAAATTAATGATAAGGCTTAGCGAACCCGGAAGATACGATGCCGATATCACCACTAGCCGCTATCTAAATGCCTCTGCTAAATCCCAGATCTAGCAGGACAGCCTTCTCACACTCCTTGGACAAAAGCCCGTCTTGCCCAGCGCTTCGGACGTCAACCCATCGGTTCAGCGCTGATTAACTTTCCAGGTATTCATTCATTATCAAGCCCAACAACTTAAAATGTCCGTTGAAGTAGTCACTATGTTTTTTATTTCAATATTTACCAACTGCATACCCTGCTATTCCTCATTGTATACCCTTCTAAATTGTTCAGTAGACTGACCATTGTTTATCCCAAGAATTCTACGCCATACTTTGTTGTTTAAGAGATTGCTTTACCTTTAGAGCAATCGTTCAAGTGTTGCAGCCGTAGCACAAAATTCAATGACTATAATTTTCGATTGTAAATCACTTATTCGTCACAAATAAATATAAATAAATATTTCATGGTTTTAATTAATAATTAAAATTATTTTATGGAGAAAAATTAAAAAAAAAAATTTAAATTATAATTTTAAAGAAATAGCATGTGGACATTAATAAAAAGAAAAACAATGTGGACATATTCAAATTAATTTAATCTATTTCCTCATCCTCAGGATCGACATCCATTGAAAAGTTATTCTCTGACTAAAGACCGTCATAATCCCTTAGAGATGTCAGTAAGTAATGAATGCCCCTGCAAACCGAATCCAAGAGGGTTCAGTATAAGAGGGGTGGGCAAAGGGAGCGTTTGCCCCGGCTGACATAAATTTGATGGCGGCAAATTTTAAGCGAAATTTTATTTTTAGGTCAAGTAAAGCATTTATGATACTGCTTTTTGACTGTTTTTTTTTTTTTTTGACTGTTTATTTTGACCTTAGTTCAGTCAATAAAATGAGTTAATGCTGTGGAATGATGATGCTAATTTCGAAAAATACTGCCTACTAATACTGTTGACTTTTTTTAATGTTTTTTAAAGCCCTTTACTTAACTTCAAACATTCAAAAATCGCCGCAAGGCTTCTTTAGGACTGTACGGTCTTCGATTTTTTGATCCGTGATCATTTAAAATTTTTATAATGATACTCGCTATTACTCAATGATGATTGTGGGTCCGCCACAAGTTTAACTATTTTCGCATCATGTTGACCAGAGTCATGAAATGCAAGCTCTGCTGTTACAATATTCCTTCGGAAATTGACTGCAGTACTTTCCGCTTCTTGGTTTTTTTGGAGTATACAAACAATTTTTTTTTCGGTCTTCCTGGTCCCGCGAAACCTCGATTAGACCGGTGGCTCTCTATCGGAAGATCCAGAAAATTTGCTACTAGAAGCCATCTATCTCATAAAAGTCGATTTCTTTCTCTGAGTATTTTTCAAACGCTCATTAATTTTGTTTGTTAATCGGGCTAAATTTGTCTTTCGAATCTGTATAATCGAATATGTCATTTTTGTGAGCATTTAAAATTTCAGTGGTCTTTTCATAAGAAGAAATTTTTTTCCACAGTTCAAAAAATGTGAGCCCCTGAATTGTGTTCTAATTAAACAAAAAAAAACAGTGCTTAGCGCAAAACTTGATGAACATTTCTTGAAAAAATGTAACAAAATGAAAAAAAAAAATTGCCTTGGGATACCCGGAAGGTTATTTTAAAGATTATAGAAGCATTGTTTATGAAAGCTTAGATCATAGCCGTTTTCGAAAACCAATTGAAATCAATATTAAATTGGTAGAGGGCATAATCAAACTTTGAGATTATAATAGGGCACTTTTTAAATCACCAATTATTTATAGAAAGAATGCTTTATCGGCAATCATGGGAAACTTTCAGATTTCTGAATAGGCGAGGAACTGAGTAATGATGCAACTGCAAAAAGAAAAAAAATAGCAAGCATTTTCCTGCTTTTGAATTTCGTTTCTTTTCGAGGCCTCATATTTTCATGTATCTACGTATACAACCGTATTTCCTGATGTATCTATGTCACTTAAATCATCGGCGTTTTTGCTTTAACCATATTTATACTGAAAACTAATTCTTTAGCGACTTTCAGCAACGTTGTATCTAATTTAATAGTTTCCGTATCTTCACCATAATAATAATATATACTAGTATCTTCATAATATTTTATTATTATTTTATATTATATTTTATATTTATATATTAATATAATATATAATTTATTATTATATAATTTATTAATTATATAATTAATTTAATAATTATATAATTTATTATTATATATTAATATTATATTTAATATAATTATGTTTATATTAGGTTTATATATTTTATATTTTTATTTTATTATTATCCATAATAATACTATATATGTACTAGCATCATCATAATGTTTTTATTTATTTTACAACTATTTTCTTTACATTTTTTCATTTCAGAATATTAATGTGAACTTAATAAATACTGGACCATTAAAAATACTGGACCATTAAAAGTATCTAAACGTTTTTGAAGCCTAAGGCAGTGGATAGCGGCAGCAGGGACTGGCCTGCAGCGTTTTCAGTTATAAAATTGATTGTTGTTTAAAAAACGTTTTTAACGTTTTTTAACGTTGTTTAAAAAATACAACAGATAATTTAAATAATCATAAACAACATAATTATGTACACATTATTTACTGATCTCAAAAAAGGTTGATTCCTATCTGACAGGTGCATTTATGAGATCAATAAATAATGTGTACATAATTATGTTGTTTATGATTATTTAAATTATCTGTTGTATTTTTTAAACAACGTGGCTTGTTTTCATGTGGCATTCATTTTAACTTCTCGGATACTCTTGATATTGAGGTCCATTCCTGGGTTATCGGAGGTTCCTATTACAAAGATAATATCGATATTGAAATCGCGCACTCACGTATCGATTTATTTAAACTTCTTGGATACCCTTAATATTGTCTATAGAATTATCGGATACCCTTCTTATGTAAATACTATAGATTTTGAAATCGTGCACTAATTAAGTGATAACAGTAAATGGAAATGCCCAAATGCGATAAAAAAACATATTTTGCATTATCGATTATGAATTTGCGTCCTTAAATATGTGAAAAATGATAATACTATGAAAATAGTAATAAAAGGGATTGGAAGAAAATTCATAATTAGTATCTCTAAAAATTATTCCGCGCTCACTTTATGCAGTTCAATGAATCTGCAAATCCGATTATCTAAAATTCGATTCGAAAAAGATCCAAAAAGCTAAAATTAATTATACGTAAGCGCGCAATAATAAAGTCGATATTATTTTCATAAAAAAGGGCTCCTGATAAACCTATAATGAACCTCAATATCGAGGATATGATTAAAGTTTAAATAAATCGATACTTATGTGCGCGATCTTAAAATAGATAGTGTTTTCATAACAAGGGGTCTCGTTAACCCCAAGAATGGACCTCAATTATGAGGGTATCCGAAAATTTAAAATTAATCGATACGAATACCACTTATACGAAGTTACGCTTTTAAAAATGTCTGATGTCACACCACATGACATCCTTATACGCCTGTTGAACTATTAATCAGTGGTTCAGAAAAATTGGCTGAAAGTAGATAAAAAAACAGTTTCAGGCAAAGTACCACTTCCGGCAAGCCAATTTTAACCAAAATCTAGTATGTTATTTATATTGACATAAAAATCTCCACATTACTACATTACTCAAAATACCAAATTTGAAATGTTTCGTTTTATATTTTAATATAATTTTTGATGAAAGTATGTTATGACCTTCAATTAAAGTGCCACTTCCGGTGATGATGTAGTAACCAAAAAGAGAGGTTCACAACTAGATTTTACAACAATCCCAACCATTTTCGAGTTATGTGAGATACGAACGGACGTACGAATGTAGTTACAGACGTCATGGCGAAACTAGTTAAAATAGATTCAAGGATGGCCAAAGTGGATATTGCGATTAAAATCTGAAAACCGAAAATTTTCGCGATTCCGATACTTCCTTTACTTCGTACAATGAAGTAAAAATATAATAGGTAATTAAAATGTTCGTAAACAATATCATTATGTAAAAATTATTTATATTAATTCATTAAAATCAAAAAAGGTTGAAATTAAATGCAAAGATTTAATTTGAAATGGAAATGGTTGAATTTGACAAGGAAATACTAAATATATATATATATATAAATTCAACCTTTCTTGTTTTTTATAAAATAATATAAATCATGTTTACATAATTTAATTCAATTTATTATAATTTATTATCTTTATTCGCAGAAGTTATACATAATTGTATACAATTATCTGAGCTCGCATAAACCACCAGTAAACGAAAACAAAAATGACTGGGAAAGTTATGAGAGCCAAATTCACATTTTCCCTACTTTTGGCCATTCTTACCCCGGCTGAGTGTATATGTAATTTAGTGTAAAACAAAATTTTAAAATAAATTTCAATTGTTTAAAGAAATAAAATCAATTTTGCTGCTGACTTTATACTCTTATTCAAAAATTTTTCTATATCGGTTACCAGTCCAACTTTATCCCTTTCAGCTTCATAAGTATGATCCGGTAACTCATATTCTGTAACTCAGTCAGGATGTGAGACACCATCAGATATACCCTAGGAGATTATAATACTATTTCTTACATTTTTTTAAACTGACAATTATTTCAATTACTATATCTATTTTATAATAATAACAACGTTTAGACTTCACATCCTTTTTCGGGTTGTTTCTTTCTTAACTAAAGTCGAAGAGAACGGTTAGTAAAAGTTGTGGAGAAAAACACGAGTGCTGTCTGTAGTGCCCTAGCAATCAGTCAAATGAGAATTTATTGAGAATTGTTAAGGCAGTCCCGCGGTGTTTGCCAAAAGGTCAGACTAGCAACAAGAAATATTTAGATTTTGAACCGGCACCAAGAATAGATTCTAAACCTTTCACTTCAAGAATCGTATATCTATACTTAACTCACAAAACAATTATTTGAACAATAAGTATTACAAATTGGGATTAAATTAAACTCAAATTCATAAAAACTATTTCTAATTTTTTTTTAAATGAAAATATGTAGAAGTAGGGTGGGGGAGGGGGATCTCAATTAATACATTGAAATAATAGCAATATTCATAAATAGTACAGGAAAAATAGACGAAATAAACAACAAAATTTGTATATTCATGAGACTTTGGTCATAACTTCTTCTTGGTGTTAGAAATTGAAATCTGTAGAGTCCCCCATATTTGGAATGGACAACCTCCCCTGGGAGTATCGAATTGGGGGTGGGATATCCGCAAAATAACGTCCACAAAGTAAGCCGAAATAGGGCATCGTTTCTTATAGATTTTTTGTTTCTGAGTCGACTAAGACCACGATACAGCCATTAGTAGTTCAGTAGTTATTACTGATTTTAGATTTAAAAAACAAGGAAAAATCACATTTTGCGGAAATATTTAAACGTGATAGTAGACCTTTAGAGGAACAAAAAAGTTCATTGTGCGATTCCATACAGAAAAGCAGGAAATTTAAGTTCTGTGATTATTGATGTATGTCGCGTTTTTTGTTGAATTTGAGACGATCACGCAAAAACGTGCAAAGGTAATTAAATTCCAATTGAACCATCGTAAAGAAGACAAAATTCTTTTTAAGAAATATTGTTTGGTTTAAATAAATGTGGCTTCAATTTCATTGTCAAAACTTTTCTTTTTCCACTTTTCATTTAACTGGGCGTACCACCACCTATGATTATTACCTAGTATTAAAAATTCATCTTTATGGCAAAAACAAAATTATTTACATAAGCTAATTTAACAAACAAAACAATATATATTACAGTAAATTTTCATAAGAAAATAATACATTGAATATAAATTAAAAATCAAAAGTTTATCAATTTCACATAACAATAGTTATGTGATCCACATGACAACACCAAAAATTTTGTGTATCCATCAAATATTTGGACATTTCGAAGAAAAGCATGAATATTTTTCAATTGGAAGCATGTTGTTTATTCACAATCAGATCATCAATGTTAGGCTGGATGGATCTTAACTTGATTTTCAAGTTCTCTTCAGCACAGATTGTTAGTGCTTTCGCCTTTGCTACAGTAACCAACTTGAATTAATTTTATTCATTGTAGATCGTGTTTGTCTATCTTATAATTGATACATTCAATAATGATTTTTAAAAAACCGTTTAAATTGAAATTTAAAAACCGTTTCCTTCATTGAACGTAACAAAAAGATAATTCATCCATGACTTTTGTTTGCTTACTCGTATACCACCAGGAACGTCCTTGTGTGCCACCAGTGGAACGTGTACTACCGTCTGGGAACCCCTGCTCTAAGGTGTTCTATAGCGGCCAATTTCTTGAGTTAACTTCAAAGCATTTAGAGTGGAGCTGAAAGGCAACGGAAAATAATGTTGGAGGGAGATGTTTTATTTGTGTTTAGGACGATACAGAAAAAACGTTAAAAACAATATTCGTTTAATGTATAGAAAAAAGAGTAATATTAATTAATTGAAATGTGTCGACGACTAGGGTCAAGTTACGCGATGCTTCCTCTCATGCTCTTCATACCTTTATACCATGCTTGTCCTATATTTTTTTATACATTTTTATAGTTTTTAGAAATTATATTAGTTTTGATGTTATTATTTGGGATCTACTCTTAACATTTCCTTCAGATCTGTGAAGAGTCTATGTCATTCATGAGCTATACACTCAGTGAATATATGCTCCCATTGTAACGACACGTTGGTCTATCTTCCTTTTTCATCAGATGTTCGTGGGCGAGCCTTTCAGACGGGTGAGAGCCACTTCTTCGTGTTAACTTTAAATTATCCTTTAGTCGTTTCGCATATTGTTGCACCATCCTTAATTTATTGTCTCACATGTTAAGCCAAATGTCTTGCCACTCCTGCCAACCACTCGTTGATTCAAGACGTCCTTCCTATCCAATACTGAGGCCTCTCTTTGCTGCTAATTTTGCCCGCATATCTGCCATCAAATAATTGATTATTTAACAAAACTTTTCGTTCATTACCAGTTTTTAAATAATTAAAATAGTCCTTTGTTTGCACACATCATACGAAATGTAAAAACTAAATGTGTGTGTAAAATCACAATTTTTGTATATATGAAAAATAGAATGTAGAAGATGGCAGAAACGTCGGCAAAAATATAAACTATAAAACATTTACTATATATTTTCTATTGCAACCACAACCTTCATCAATATATATCATGAATCATGATATCTGGTTATAATATCCATTTATGTAGTAGTCAATAATACAATAACACAACTAAAGTATTTAGTATAAATATGATAATTACTGATAATATAATAATAATAATAATAATAAAGTATGCTAATACATTGTCGTTGTAACATTTTAACAATTAAAAAATACATTATTATAAAATAAATTAATTAGAAAATTATAAATTCACCCAGAGCATGTGTCCATATTCTTAACCTCAGGACATCAATTTTAACTGCATTAGTGCAGCTATTAATTTTTCAGTAACATTAGTAAAAGTAAAAGTGTATAAAAAGTAGACATTTCCTCTTAGTGACCTCTAATCATTATTCAACACCCCCAGATATTTTAGTACAAAACTAACATATATCAAAGCAGCTACCCACATTATTTATTATAGGCCATTACATGACCTCAAGGGATAAAAGGGGTATCCCCGCCCTAAACCCCATGGGACCGGTATATATTTTGATCCAACTGGAGAATATGTTATCAGATTTTTTTTTGTTATTTTTCTTTTCTACAAAAACATGATACTTATGTGCTTCCTCAAGCTCTTGTTAACACACATCATTAATTTTTTTTTTAAACTGTTTTATTCATCATAATTCATTAACATTTTTAAAAATGCCAATCAATTAATAAAAAGTTTCCATCAATTAATAAAGCATCAACCACTGAAAAGTTTTACAAAAAGAATACATACATATATATATACATCAACATAAAAATTTTGTTTTGTTTTTTAGTAAGGTTTAAATAAATGTGAGGTTTGAATTTTTATTATATTTTCTTTTGCTATTTAAAAGTTTACATTTCATTTTATTACATTGTAAAAATGCCTAAATTGGTTTTCGAGGTCTACAGTTCACAAAACTACTTCTAAAAAAAATTGGCCGATCGGAAGCGAGGTCCTGTTACAACTTGACTGTTTGGCATTTCGTTTGTGTGTCTATCTGTCGGTATATTTGCCTGTCTGTCAATCTGTTTGTTATCCGATTACGACCAAACACGTTGTCCGATTTTCTACAAATTTGGCTCTTAAATTTGTATACGAAATTGATTTTTAACTGCGATCCATGATTTCGGTCATTTTATTAGCCCCGTATCATCAAAAATGTGTTTGTTTCGAAGTCACAACCAAATTTAATATGAATATTTCTTAAAGGCAGTTAATATTTTTTTGTTTTCGTTAAACCACAAATGGCAATCAATAACTGTTGACTAGCAGAGAGAAACTGTTTCCCCCGAATTTATTAACCGAGTATAAGCGACGTCTTCAACTCAACCGTTTGCATTTCGCCTGTCATTCTGTTTGTTATGAGATTACGACAAAACAAGCACTTCGATTTTCTTTTTATATGGTACAAATGTTCCTAAATGTCAGCAAAAACAATGTACGTGTAGGGATTTTTATTTCTAATTCAGATCCAAGAAGGTGGTCGTTCTAATGAGCCCGTATCCTGAAAAAATCTGTTTGTTTCGCAGTCACGACCAAATGCGTTGTTCTATTTTCTTTAAATTTGACATGAATATTCCTTTAAGGCATTTAAAACGATGTTTTTAAGAATTTTTATTTCTTGATTACACTTATATATATATATATATATATATATATATATATATATATATATATATATATATATACATACTGATGGTGACACGGATGGTGAGTGAAAAACAAAATCTGATAATTACATTAATTATGAGGGGACTATATTATTCTTTGAATGAAAAAAAATTAATCAATTTTATATATGGTTTTGTGAATTTTCTTTGATATCTGGAATCCTGGAATCAGGGCGATTTTTTGACTTTGAGATTATATTACTGATATCGATATTACAAGATGATGTTAGTATGTGCAGGGATTTTTATTGCATCTTTCTCATTACCGAAGTTAGAAAACCTTTGCATTCATGCATAACAAGAAAACGTGTTATATCCGAAACTGAACCGAAAATGTATACTCTCGTTTTACTTTTTAGACATCAAGGAACAAATTTTACCTCCCGTCTGTCTGTCTATAGTTAAATCCATGCAATAGCTTCTGGATCCACGGATTAGGCATGGATCATCTAATATGGCGGTCGTTTTATTGGCTCGGTATCATCAAATATGTGCTTTTTTCGCGGTCACGACCAAATGCGTTGTTCGATTTTCTTCAAATTTGACATGAATATTCCTTGAAAGCATTTGGTGCTTCTTATTTTATTTTATTTTTTGTATACGCATTGACCCTGATGGTGAAGGAGAAACACAATTAGATAATTACAATAATTGTGAGGAGATTAAATTGTTTTTGGTAATGAAAAAAAATTGATGAGTTCTACAATGGATTCTGTGATTATTTGTGAATTGTCTTTGATATCTCTAGCTTGTATTTTGTAGGACATTGTGAACTGTTGAGGAGGAGATTTATGTGTAGTCGCATTCGTATTCAGTAGATTTCCTTTGTGATTGGAATAGATGACAATTAAAATCATTAAATTGGTTCGCGATGTCTACAATTAACACAACTGTATTGTATAATAATAAAATAAAATAATAAAAATCAAATTGTGAAATCCACAAAAGTATTTTTATTCTATACAGTTTACAATTTTGACCTAAAGTATAAATAATTTTAACACCCAGGGAGGTAGAGAGAGACAATGGAAACAGTACAACAGTAATGGAGGAGTTGTGTCAGCCATGAGGCGCTTCACCGTGCTAATCCCTACAGTTGAAGGCTGCCCTACCAACTCCACGTTCGCAACTACCAGTTCAGCAGAATTCAACAAAGCTATACGAACTTAATTTAAAATGTTGTATAGAAGTCCTGATATCTTTTTTAGTAAACTCGATGGCATTTCATATGAGCCGTTCACAAACCAAATCGATTAAATTCAATTTTTTAATATCTTAAATTTAAGCGTCAAAACTCATAATCAGGTTCAGTCATAATTTTTTTTATTTTTGGAAAAATTCCCAAATAATATAGATGAACACCATTAAATGACAATTTTTTTTTTTTTTAAACGTGTTTTTCTGGGAAAACCATTTAAAAAATAATATCTAAACAACAGATTGAGATAAGAAGGTGATGTTGGCGGCACTGAGCTACATTTTTCATAGACTATCTCTCTCTCAAAATATTGACATTTACTCCTGGGAAACCCTGTATACCTTAGTAGATACAATAAAAAAAAAAAGTAAACAGAGATAATAATGTATACAGGATACTTGTACCACAATCTCTCTATATTAACATACGATGTTTAATTTACAATCTTGTATTAATTTATCTATTTCAACAAATTTACTATTTTTTTTATAATCTTACTCTGCAATGCTACTTTATTGGTAATTAATTCGAATTTTTCCTTCAAGATTATTTATAATGATGACATAAGAAGAACTATAAGTAATAATGTATAGGTATGTTCATATTTTTGATTCTATAATAAAACTGAAACATACATCAACATCAGTATTGTAAAAATCTGAACTGTACTACTATTAAAAATATTTCTTCAATTCCAACAGGAATATTAATACTTTTGTAATTATTCCAGTTGTAATATTATTAACTAATAACCATAAAGAAGTATTCGTTGTCCAAGCACAAGCTCTTATTGGATAATTAATCTAAACTTGCTAAGTCATTATGTGAAAGTACGCCTTTAAGAACATGTAGCTGTGGCAATAAATTTACAACCAGGACAGCTAAAAGCTTTCCTCTGCCAACTTTGGTTTTGCGATCTGTTTGGGTTAAATAAAACTACATAGTTCACCTTGAGAGTTGCATTTCAATAATTACGATACTTGAAAAAAAAAATTAGTTTGAAAAATTGCATACTAATTACGAAAGGTCGAGACGAATAAAAGGAAATTTCCGTTTAAAATTTTTAATGTTTCTATCAATCTCTAATGAATATCAATAAAATTATTTGAGACATTATTCTGCCAAAATATAAATTGAATGCCTTTATTTTATAGCGCATCTTACCTTCAAACGCGAACTCCTTCACATATCGTCCATACCATTTCCAAGTATCAAATGTACAAAAATGGGATTTTCATATTCGTCACTTTCATATCGTCATAACAAGCTATTTGAGGTACGCACTGTGGCACAGTCTTGGATTGCTAACCTCCAAAAGACACAAAGCGACAACCGTTGAGGATTAGTAATGCAAGACTTTGTTACAATGCGTGCCTCAACTAGAACGTTTCAGTGACGTATATGAAAATCCCATTTTAGCATATTAGACATTTTGACATAGTAGGAAGGGTATTATCTTTAGTTCGGAGATAAATAAGCAATCAAATTGTTATTCTCCAGTTATGTTAATTTCAAAAGTTTATAGATATTAATTTATTTGTTGGGAGCTTTCCCCAAAGAAAAATTATCAAATGAATAAATAAATAATAAATATCTATTGCAATAATTATTTAATAAATAACTGCTACCTCTGACAATTATTTTTAAGTTCAAAATTCGAATGATGTATAGACAAATAACGTAAGAAAGAACTTTCTGGGCAGAAAATAGGTTGGAAGGTTATACTCAAGTAAGGGAAAGCCTTCTCCAGTGTTTGCAGGTTTGGGTTTTTTCCTCAAATTTAGGAGTTTTTTTACCTTCAAAGATTATTTTTTAAGGAGAAGAATTATTTAGGGGAAAAATTCAAGCTGATGGGGGTGTTTAGGGACTTTCTTTATTATTTAACCAGCATTAAACAAATTATATTGTAAAAAAATGCAGCAGTTAACCATCTTTAATTTTGTGATTATCTTGACACGTAGAATTTTAAAAATCGTCGATTGGATCGTTGAGTCTTTTAGACATCAGTAATCAGTGTCAAACTCAGGTCATAAACAACGTTCCTGAGTTTCAAATTGGTTCCACTATTTTGGGAAGAGAGAAATTAAGTCATTTATCTGATGCAATCTTTGATTAAACAGCATTTAGTTATTCAAATTACGTTTAAACTATTTAGTTATCATTTCACGTAACATAACTTCAAAATGTGTTCTTATGACCTCAAGTGATGGGCATAAGTCGAGGTTTTCTCCGATCATCTGTCCATTTTTGCAGAGGGGATCGTCATGCAATCCCATCTGCAATCCCAATCCGTTGCAAGTGATTCAATTTTTCCTGATCCATACTTCATATAAAAATTTTAATGGCTTCAGGATAATAATGAATAATTCAAAATGCTTTTTAATTGAAGCAACTGCCGCTTGTAAACAGAATACACACTTACTTGGTATAGAATCACAGACTGTCGATCGACAAATTTGTCAAAATATGCAACGCTGAGAAGCAACCTTAGCACCTCTATCTAAATAAGTCATTTGCCATTAAATGTTGACACCTTCGCACTAAAAGATCCTTCCTTAAATTGTTTGCCTATAAACATATAGATAATAATCCAGAGGAATTTACATTAAGCGTTAATGATCGGAAACAGAAATACCAATGTATGCTATATGCTAATATGTAATAATATCTGTGTCACATGTTCAAAACACAGAAGAAAAAAAATGTTTCAGATTAAAATTGTCTACAGAGGGTAAATAGATATAGTTAGCACTAAAGTCTCTATTATTTTATTGTATCTAGAAATGAAATGTGTTGAATATAATGTCTAAAATACTTTTAAAATATCTAGGAGTTACATGCAAAGAATTGTTTAAAATAAAACTTGTTTTTTAATTTTCTTTGAGTAAAACGAGAAATAAAAGTTAGCATAAATATAAATAAAGGACATATCGCAGTCCTAAGAGAAATATAAAAAGGAATGTCAAAGAATAAGATGGCTAATTTTACGAAAAGGAATTCATCAAATCCTTAAGGGATGGAGGAGAAAATAAAAGGAGAATTAGACCTTAGTGTCCTGTATACGTTTTTAATCCAGTGCTATTATTGTTTTACTATTGTGATTCACTCAAAAAGTGACAATTTTGTCTTCAAATACGGCGGGTGGACAAATAGAAATAATAAAAATAAATTAAATAAAAAAAACTAAGAAGAAAATTTCTCAACAGTATATTTCACTGATCCATCCTTCCCGTTCTAGCGTCATATCCTATAAATGTTTCATCTAAGTCCATCACAGGTCATTTATTCTCTCGATTTTTTTTTCAGGCAAAATTGTTGAAAATAACAAAATAAAAATTCAATGAAAATAATAAATTAAAAGAAGAAATAAAAAAAAATTAACCTCTACTTCACAATGTACATTAACATGTATTGAAATTGGACAATATTATCCTTAATATTATATAACAAGCAACAGGTGCGAACAAAAGATGATAAGGGTGGAGCAGGTAGGTAGAATGGTAACTGACAGGCGATGACAGATATCACAGCTTTTACCCTCAGATATAAGAAGCAAGTTAATTTAAAAACCTACTGAGAAGTGGGCAGCGTGACAAAGGTGAGAGGTGGTTTGTCTTGGAAGACTTAATCAATTTTAAGAAAACAGTCCCCCTTGGGTCCCAGCTGGCCTCGAGGAAAAAGTAGAGGCGGCCTGAGAACGGTGTCATTCGATTAGAGCTATCTTAATGCATTCCGAACTAACCAAGGGATGTCAGGACAAGGGGTGGAGCCATCCGTTGAAATCCCAGAATTTCCTCCCTCTATAAAACTAGTCGGCCAATAATGACAAGGGTGCCGCCCACTGCCGGGGATCTAACTAACTAACAATGTCTTCGGCCCCCTCTTAGGAAGTACAAGGCAGAAAGGGGGAGAATAGCCGAGGAGGCAGGAAAAAGGGTACCTCTTGGCTGATCTCGCTGGAGGGCTGACTTCGAGGACGAGAACTACTAGGCCTTCCTCTGAAGATGAAAGATGCTCTAACTCCATGACTTAAGATATGCAGGGAACCCGATGGAGAGATGCTGAGGGACCATCAACACCAGTTATTACAGATAAGAGATTTATGTTGGAACAGTTAATGGCTAGGTCTAATCTGAATCATTCCATGGTTAACCATTTATTGTAACAGTTTATTATTTTAATTTTGAGGAATAAAGATAAATGTTAGAAAGTATGTTGTTCTTTCGTAACCATGCCCATTATTTATTTGAATATATTTCATTAAGTATGATAGCAATAAATTTGATTAGCATTATTATTAAACTTAAAAGTAGGAACATTATCTTGGTTAATTATGAAATAATGGTAACAACAAATCAGTAACAACAAAAATTGGAAAGGTATCCAATTTAGAGGACAAGTAATTAAGTAATTCCTATTTATTCACAATCATTTATAATTTTGGGATAATCATCCTTAATGATTGCCCAATGGCATCCCTATATATAGACTAATATATGAGCAGCTAAATAGATATAAACTCAACCTAGATAAAACATAGCAGTGTAGTAACTTGTAAATGTGAATGTTTCAAAAATATTAAGTTCATATGAAAATTTAGATATAAGCATACTAGGAGTAAACGTAATGAGTGAGATTCGGTGGCTGATTACACTCTAATTTAGAGGAGAAAGATAAAGACATAAATAAAGACACACTGTAGACTTTTTTTAATTCTTCTCTATTTTTTTGTAGGAGGCACTATACAGGTATTCTTTATTTTTATGATTTTTCTATTAAATAGTCAATAATTAATTAAACATTCAAAATTATACTAAACCATTCGATTTAATATTACAATTATGGTTAGAGTTCTTTTTTATTGATATGAATTTTACTTTTGTTTTGGGTTAAATCTAGTAGACTTTTTGAATTCGTGAAAATACAAAAATTATGAAAATATGCAATCACAATTTTCGATGAAACTATTGACCCTACAGGATATTTGTTTTATCAAAAAACTTGACCAATCATCCAAATAACAACCATATCAATGTTTCGAAATAGCAGTAATTTTTATAAACTGAGCGGATAGCTCGTTTTTTCTCATTATTTAAAAATATTGTTCATAATTATACCAAAACTGCTCTTATTATTCAAAATGTATGCCCCGTACTGATGACTAGCTTAGATTTTGCACAGCGAGAATGGATGCTATGTTATAAAATGTTTTATTAGACTACACAATAAAAAAATAAAAAACTTAAATAACAATAAACAGATGGGAATTGAAAATAGTTTATAGGGCACTTTTTGTTGCGAATTAATTGAGGAATTAGTTCCTGACGTCTTATCACTAATAACTTTTACAACCTGTGTATGAGACGCATCTTTTCAATATTTGTCAAGGTAAGTTTTTCATTAAGGAATTTGTATTTTCCATTCACAAGCTCGAATATTTCACATATATAGACAATAAATAAAGACAACAAATAAAAAAAGACAACAATAAATAGACAATAGTAAAGACAACAAATAGATGAAAAGTGAAAACTAGGAAATATCTAACTTAATACATTATTTCGGAGTGCAATGATAGCTGATTTTACATTTATCATAAAACGGAAACAGTCAAGTCAAGACAAAAACGTGGTTCTAGTATCGTTCGGCTATTTCCGGTATCTCTCGGCTCCCGCTCGAAGCGGCCCATCAGGATGGCGGGAATCAATAGCGTCCCTGACCTAGACTCGAGATCCCTTAAACTCTCCCAGGATTTTGGGCAATTGCCATCCAGGGGGTGAAGGTATATAAGGGCGGCTGAGGTGCCAACATGAAACGAAGCCAAGAATACTTATCTTTTACATTTATTTATTTAATAAATAATTATAGACACATTTAATTTAATAATTTAATAGATAATAGTAAATATTGATAAAATTCAAACGACACGCAATGCTTCAAAAATATACAGATACAGAGAAGTTTAGAGCTAGGAGGCTTAAAAAATAAATGCATTATACATACAAGAATGTACATAGTTAAATCGTTATTGCTTCCAGATACAACTATATATTGACTATATTTACCAGGTATATATTATATTTATAGATGAATATAAGTTTTAATATTAATAATATTGTAAAAAGCGTCAGAACCTCCACACATTCGCTTGTTAGAATTAATTAGCTTTAATTTGGTCTATATTGGAGTCTTTTTTTTATTTGTTTTTTTTAAAAAATAGCATTGGGCATATCGTATAACATATCTATCATCATATATTTACATACAAACACCCACGCACACACACATGCATATTTCACATAAGATGTAGTCCGACCTGTTATTTAGTACCACTAGGTCGGTTTAGGGATGTGGGGGGCCTGATAAGGTTTAGCGAACGCATATGTATTGTAGTATTCTATATACCTCACATCTCACTGTATAGAACCCCTACAAGCACAAACCCATACTTGAAAAGTGATTTGCAAATATGGAATAGAGAATCTCCAACTACGATATGATAATTATAAAAAAAATCATGACAGTATTTAATATCACGTCTGGATTTATTGTAGGCCAATTAGGAGAGGATAAGTTAATGAATATTTTAAATAATAAGTTAAATCCTGAAGTTAGGGCAAATCACGCTGGTTATGATAATGAAAGAGTTTGAATGATCCCCACGGAATGAATCTCGGACCTTCCCATTCTGGATAGAATAGGTTGGTAACCTGTACGATAACCCGTGCTGTCTGCCTTAATTGCAGTTGGTAAGGACGTTGAACCCTTTATAAAATATTATGAGTTTGAATAAATAGAAATATAGTATAAATATCAATCTGCTTTGAAATAACATTTTGCACAGGGAAATTCAAAATAAATTAATTAGGCAGCAAGTTTAGATAAAAAAACGCTGCAAATTATTACACAATGGTTTATAATTTCCACTTAGTGATATTTCAAAAATATCTATTCTGTCCAAGTTAAAGAAATTAAGCAGTAGGCACCAAAGGAAAAGAAATTTGAAGCTTGTTCCAAGATGTTCGCCGGCAGAGTGCCGAACTAGGAGTGTTAAGAAAAAACAGTGTCAGTGCAAGTAGGCTGTGATGGTTAGGGCATGTAATCAGAGGGTAAAATATTAAGAGGATAATATTGGATGTGCACTTCAGTAGGAAAAAAAAGGAAAGACTAAGGAAGCTAAAGGAAATGCAGAAATAATCCAAGGAAGGATAAAGCCCAATAGATAAGTCAGGAGGCTTAGGGCCACGATGATCAGCCGCCTCGAAGAATTAGTCTAGGAAGTTCATTACGCTATATCTCAGCTAATACTGGTCCGATTTAAATGAGTCCGGTTTAAAAACAATAAAAACAGCAAAAAAAAAATTGCGGACGGATTTTTTTTTATTCGATATTTGGATTCTACGTATCTTAAAACGTAAAACCTAAAATTTTGAGAGGGGTTACAACATTTTTTTCTTTGGTCGATTCCAAAGGTCTATTATTGAAAATAACAAACGAAAAATTAAATGAAATAAAAAAATTTAATTTGGGACAAAATGGTTTGATTATGAAGCAGGTGAAGGAATAAGTAATGTTTGAAAGAAATGAAGAGGAAGATTGACAAATAGAGAATTCCAAAAAGAGGTAACAAAAATGACGAAGAATTTTCTGATGGAATCATTTCTAAAAGAGCTGTATATACAAACAGTTAATAGAAGAACGTAATGAGAAGATCAAGGGCATAAGGAGGTTTTAAAGTCTTAAATAAATACATTGCCGTCGAAGAATACAAATAATATAATAACGTGTCTTTCAGAATGACTTTAGGGTGAAGTAAATGAAATGATGGCATAAAAATACTTGTGTAGTTTCGTCCAAACTTCCATATATATAACTACTTTTACTTTTTCTGTTCGAAAAATCTCTATCCAAAAAAATAAAAAAAATAATACAAAAAGGAAAAAGGAGTTCATAGTTCTGATAACTTTTCGTACATTTTCAACATTTCAAAGAAATACTGAGAACATGCAACACCTAGTTTCAACCGTAATAAACTAAATTATGGCTACGTTCCAATATTTTGGATCCAGTAATGGTCTGTTTCCTCTTTTAATAATATCATTCCCCGAATTGGAACTGAAGATTACCTTTGCCCTTAAACTTTATCAGAAAATTACTGAGCATGAAACTGAGAGGGTTATTCGATGAAACGATCTGGAAGCTCTCCAATTACAAAGCTTAAACAAAGAAAAATCACGCAGAAAGCAAAAGGTAAGAACGTTGATCTTAAAATCTGAAAAGGATAGTATATATGTGTGTATATATATATATATATATATATATATATATATATATATATATATATATATATATATATATATATATGAGTAATAATTTAAAATAAATGAGAAGTATAAATAAATTGTAGCTCATATCATCAGTTTTATTTAAGCTTTTTATGAATATTTCTTTTATTCTTATAAGGTGAAACATATCGATTTTTAAAGGTAGATCTATGGAGAAATTTTCTATCGATCCATATTATAGCGAACTTAGAAAGTGAGTTTTACAGGAAAATACCGTTTCACTTGTTCAAAAATAATTCTTATTGTAACTTATATATTCATTATTCAAAATTTTACTTGCCATTTTTTTAAAATAATCGTCTACCAGCCAGAAAAAGATAGGCAGCGAAATAAGGTATTGAATGGATTATTGCTAGCCAGATGAAAATATATGGGTAGTCACATGAAGAAATGAACTATAGAAAAGATCTTTCCTAAAACTTGTTAATAAAACGGGTAAAATAAAGACAATCTGTGATA
Source organism: Rhaphigaster nebulosa (assembly GCA_948150685.1). NCBI lineage: Eukaryota > Metazoa > Arthropoda > Insecta > Hemiptera > Pentatomidae > Rhaphigaster > Rhaphigaster nebulosa. The sequence goes on along the minus strand of OX411309.1, from coordinate 108,834,442 downwards.
AATAAACACATAAAAAATAGAATGGGAATCTATCATAAGTAAAGTGCTTTCTCCACAAACGATTTATTACTGATGCAATATACAAGAAAAATTACGTTGTATTAGCTTGCAGTTAGTTTATTACACAAATATAAGGCGAATTTTTCAATTGATGGTATTGACAAAAATATATATTATGTTTGGGTAACAGGTGAAGTTAAGGATCCCAGTTTGAATTGAATATATTAATTCTGTTTGATAAGCCGCCATTTCTGCCCTAGTTGGAGTGCAATATTTTGTAGTTGTTTATTGGGTTTGACGTCCTTATCTTGTATGACTAGGGCTGGGGGGGCCCTTTCTCCCTAGGGCCCTTTTTACCCAGCGGCTACCGATTTGTGTCCTATCTCTGTGAAAACTGCTAAATAAATTTTAAAAGTTAATAAAAATGTTATTTTATGTGTATACATTTATAAGAAGAGAATGTGTAATAAGGCTGCAAATGATTAAATAATACAATGTCTATGTTAATTAATATAAAAATTGTTGTGCAGAAAATGTATCTTTTCAGCCATCTGATAGATAAGGCTCCTATATTTTTTTGAAGAAATTTACCTTGTTTATTTATTTTTATTTAAAACTTAGGGTCGAAGCATTGGATTCCAAAGACTAAGTTTTGATCTGATTTACAAGATGAATGTATGTGCCATTAGAGGTATTAGATATTTTATTTATTTATTAGGAATTAAATTTATGAGAAATTACATTTTAAATTTTTAAGCAATACCTCTGAAATATATGTAACACAATATAATACACTTTTTTTTTTAAGCAATTCTTGTAATAACCTCGAAACATCGTTACGCAAAATATTTTATAACTCGTTCAAAATATTAATTTTAGGACGGACAAACTGAGAAAACGAAGTTGATCGTCAATCAGGGGTCAGGCCGTTCAACGAGCAACGCATCGCGAACAAGAAGCTTTAATTGTTCTTTATTTTTTGTATTGAATATCTTTAGATAATATTTTCTCTTAGTCGTACGTCAAATATTAATCTAAATAAACTGATAATGTTCGGTTATTTTCTTAAACAAATTGGCATGTTGGCTTATTTATAATGACAATAATTATAAATTATTTAGAACGTCATGTCGGGACAGTAGGAATTCCTATTAGTGTTTTTATAAATTCATATATAAACCCCATTGACGGAAAAGTTCTTTCTTCTCCCCTAATGCTAATACCAGTGTCTAACCTTTATTATAAAATCTATTAAAAAAAATCGGGTGCGTACATCACAAATTACCTCTCTACTAGACATAAATTTCAAAAATTTACATTTAGTTTTTATGGAAATTCCAATTAGTTTCCATAATATAAAAGTAGTAATTATTAACTACAACAAGCACTTAGATGCGTTTATCTTCACTCTCCATTACCTCCTATGGCTTCATACATTAGATAATATTTTTCCTAAAATCTTTAGCTTTCCAACGGTATATTATATATATATATATATATATATATATATATATATATATATATATATATATATATATATATATATATATATTACTACTCTTGTTTCCGAGAATTTGTTATCAACCTTGTTTTTTCTCCTTTAGTTAAGAATCACATTTCTTTATGGTTTATATTTATCTATTTATTATTATTACTAACAATGAGATTTTATTTTAAATAAAAAAAATTAAAGATACTTTAGAGAAAGATATTTTGAATATTTGCCATCTAAGCCCGAATATTTCATAAGATACTATTATAAGATATAATGAGAATAAAGCGACCCACTTATATGGCAATATTGGTTCGCGAACACCGGTTCGGCGAACCGAATTTCGGTTTGTGGCTCTCTGCACACTATACGAACAAAGGAAAAACTTACGAACCGTTGTTAGTCAGCCTGCACACATGGACAATTTTTATGGACGTTTATTTGGAAAATTACATTGGGATCAAAAGGTTTCGTTGATATTATTATTATAAATATATTAAAAAATAGCATTAAAACTTAAAAATTATTTATCGTATAATATAGTATATTATAATATATACTGTATTATATATAGTATAATATTGTTATTACTATGGTAACTATAGTCAAACAATATTACTAAAATAAAGGTGTATCACTCCGAGTTTCCACTGTTCGATAAAAGCAATTCACGACTCCCACTTCAGACCTTTTGCAATTTCCTCGGCTTAAGAACCTCTTTTAAGTAAAAAACGTTTCAATTTCCTCTAGAAATAAGAGCGTTTCCTACTTTGATGGAAATGGATGTTTCCAGTTGAATCTGTGACTTGTAAGAATATGACGAATGAAAAATTCTCCAATATTGTTTAATGTTACTGATATATAATATATAACTATTTAAATATTATTAATTAGAGTAGGAGAAATAAAATACTACGAAATTATTTTCGCTTATATTAGAAATCCATAAAGCGTGGTTTATTTAAGAATATTTAAAATATTCTTCAATTTTTTTTTTTAAAGAGATAAACTAGATTTAAAGAGATGTTTTCATTGTCAAATATTACAATCAATTGAGGAAAATAAGTAATAGTAATATAGGAGTCAATTCATCTCATATGTATGCACTTGTCAGCTACAAGTGCAACTAAAACAATATTAATTGTTTTAATTTAACAATTCTTCAATTTTAACTACGATCGCATTTGGATTATGATATAAAAAAATATATCTATCATCTACATATTGCAATTAAAAAAATAAATTTTACGTCCTCAATCACTCAAATCATGCAAAGATTTGGTACTTTAATAAATGTTAAAATAGATACTTAAATGTAATTTAGTTTATGAAAATGTTCAATATCTTACTGTATTTGGAGTATCACTTTCGTCAAAATATTAAAGGCTTACCTGAAAATAAAATAAATAAAACGATGAGTAAGGGTTAACTATGCATGAAAAATAAAAATTATTACAGTGAAAAAAGAGGCTTCATTTTATTTTATTTACAAAAGTTTGATATTAAGTATAAAATATAATTATTTAAAATAGAGGAGTAGAAAAAAAGGACGAGTAATGATAAGCCATGCCATAAAATATCAATACAAATTAATGTTAGCAATAATTTAAACATACTGAAATTTAAACAAAAAATTATAATCCTTGAAGTAGAGAAAGTATTATTAAATAAAGTATTTCAGAGTACGATATGAAATATTTGTGTTAATCTACTAAAGCTGGAAAACAAGTAGGAACATAATACTATCCTTACCACAAACAGAGGCTAGGCAAGGAAGATACCTATTGTAATCGAGTAAAAATTGTTGGTATCCTGTTTTCGACAGATGTTTCAGAGCCCTCTGAATCCAAAAAACACATTTTCGACCAATGTTCAGGGGTTACGAATATTTCTTGTAAGAGTATCTAAAAACGTGAATATTTTTAATTTATATTAAAAATATTCATCCGATTTCTATTGAAGACTCGGATTCGAAATTGTTTATGATAGTAATACTTCCCCTTACTGCATATTTCAAATATAGGTGATATTAAAAATTAATTTATTTTTTACAATTTTTATTTTCATTAAAAAAAAACAAAAATACATTTTACCTATATTCTTATAAAATAGATTTTTTTTATTTGTAAAAATTGTATTTTTTTTTTAAATATTGGATAAATCCATATTAATTTTTTTTTAAATATTTGTATGCATATGTTTCTTTTTGTGCTTTCTTTTTTTTTTTTACTATCATTTAAGTTTACTATCTTATCACATAGATAAGATCCTCTCACATAATAATATTATTACATAGACAAAATCTTATCGCATAATTACATTATCACATAGATAATAAATAAATCTATCATATAAGTCATCACAGTAAGTGTGACCTCATCCATATTGCACTTTTCCTACTAGTCGTTTGCTAAATTGTGATATTATTACAATCCATTTGGATTTACAGTTTTTTTTTTTCTGCACTCAGCTATTGAGTTATAACAAAGCGCAAATACAAAAATTACAGGAAAAGTTTAACTTTTTTGTTTTTTGGGCTAGGCCACAAGAATATGGACTCACTCAAGTATATGGACAAAGACTTGTAAAAATAAGTTAACAAAAATCAATTATTACTATTCATCATTATTATAAATGATTAAACTCATAATTACAATTCATAAAATTACCTATTTACGATCGTAAATAGGTGCAAACTAAAATCTAACAAAATTGAATCACAAGCGGTGTCGCAACTTCCAATAACAATGACGGCAGGATTTTTTTGCATCATGACGGAAGAATTAAAACCACTGTGCGTCGCGATGTTCATTGGTTTTGAATCTTTTAAAAAAAAATTCATAGCAATCAAAAAATAATTTTTTTTTCAAAATTTTCGCCTTCCTCGGGCCTTTTTTCTTTCTAATATCACAATTCAGAAGCAATATATTCAATTCCACCGATCCATACAGAACTTGGAGATGGTTTAGGGCTATATAAACTACACGAAATAGCACGAGCCCGACCTCCGTAAACAAATTAAAACCGAAGATATAAAATAAAACGTTGGAGTTTTTCTTTATTTCACGCAATTTCCCTTATAAAAACAAAATGTAAAAATTGTTGGTATGGGTCAGAGATTAGAAATTCAGCTTTTCAAAGGTTGTATTAACGATGAATTTGGATAAAATCCTGAGGAGTTATGAATACCTAAAAATTTCAATTTTTTATTAATATGAAATTCTTATTTAAGGCTTTTAAACGATACTAAAAATGGATCTGATTTGCTTTATGCTAAAATAATTTTTTTTTTTTTGGTCTATTTTACTGGAACGTCTTTTGGTTTTTGTAATATATAAGAATATAGGTTTTTATATAAGAATATTGGAATCTATGCAGAACAAAGGCAGAAATCAATAATAAAAAATATATTGAAATTATATAATAAAAAAAAATTTCCGGCTCCATAGGCGCATTGGCACTTGATACTGATATATTTCAAAGTGTAAGCATCCCCTCCCCTTGTAAATTATATTTGAGGCTTTGCTTGGAATCTTCCAGTAACCCAAATATATGTTGTTATGTTTGTTTTATATATATTCATTATATTTATATTTTAATTAATGAAGAATTCCAGAGGGAAGACGGAACTAGTAAATATAAAAAGAAATAAAATTTAAAGGCTTCATTGCTCGACTTTTATAATGACTATCATTTAATAAATAAGATAATTAACCGTAGCTAATGACCTTTCAGAAGAAATGCAATTTAAAAAGTGGCGATACCTTAGTCGCAATATAAGGGCCTATTAACTTTAGGGCTTTATAAAATGAAGGGCCTTCATAAAATTTACTCAGTATCTTGGAGTTTATTACCGAAGGCAACTTCAAAATTATTTGAAGTTATGTTTGTCGTCTAGATTATGAGTTGATTAGTTTTTTTATGGGTGATGGGGGAGTATTGTTATTTTTAAATTAGGGATTGATAAATTATTTGCCACTTCTATAAATTTGTTTTATTGAAAACTAGTTTCGAATGTTATACATTCATCTTTAGTTCTAAAAACACACAAAAAATTCAAAAATAAACCATTTTTGTGTGTTTTTAGAATTGAAGATGAATGCATAATTCGAAACTAGTTTTCAATAAAACAAATTTATAGAAGTGACAAATAATTTATCAATCCCTAATTAGATTGATCCTTCTATACCATCATGCGGATGTCAACTGATATTTAAAATTGATCTGATCGTTTACTAGGTTTTCATGGGCGCTATTTCCGAATTCACTATCGCATTTCTGATCGCGTATGCGCATTTTGCTTTTCCGTTGCTATTGAAGATTTCTATGATAAAGGGATCGTTTATTTATTTATTATTTATTAGGTTATCGAGGGTTCTGATTTTATTTCTTGAATTGGATTTTGGATCGTGCATGTGCATTTTGCTTTTCCGTTACTGTTGAAGATTTCTATGATCATAGATTTCTATGATAATTTTTATATATTATTTATAGTTTATCGTTAATTAGGTTTTCGAAGGTTCTTTTTGAATTACTATTAATGTTGACATCTCTTTGGGACAAGTATCGTTTTTGAAGTTATCAATAGGATATTTTATCGAGCATGCTCATTTCGGATAACCGTTACCATTGACCTTTTTTTCGGTAAAGTTATGGTTTATTAAGTTTTATAGGACCATATACTCAAAAAATGTCAAATATAATTGTAGTTTGGTCAATAAAAAATAAAATTTGAAAAAAGGAATCACAACCCATGAAAACCTAATTAACAATCGATTTGTGTAACAAAGAAAACTTCAACAGTATCAGTAAATGGAAGAGAGTTGGCGCAATCACAATTCCCATTAACAAAATTGAATCAGGATCCTCGAAACCTGATTTTAAATATTTTTAAAAACATAAATATATGATAGAAAATTTTCCTTTAAAAAATAAAGGTTTTATGTTATAACAATACAATATAATAAATAAAATAACACATCGACCCTTTGGAATGACAAAATTGAAACTGACAAAATCGAAGAAAACCAGTTGGTAGTGTGACACGGTTCTATCTGGCTTCTGCTACAAGTAGAGCTTAATCGTGCTGCAATATCTGGAGAAATAACCGAGTTAGAAGGAGGCATGATCAGATACAATGTGTTTGTAGTTTTTAAAAATTGTATGCAGCAGCAGCTCTATAAAGAATGAGGTAGGGGGAAGGTTGATCAGTTATGTTTGACATTGCATTACAATGTTTTTGTTAAATATTCATTACAGTCCATTTTGACAAGCATGGTCTAGTACCATATAAAACAAAATCATTACTGTAAGCGGAGAGATAACTGAATAATGAGTTATTGAAACTTTGATATCAATTTACTCGAAACATATGTAATGTTAGATGGAATCTTGACATTCCAAGGAGTCAAAAGGTAAACTGACATATAAATAGAAAGTAATACAAAATATTATTTTGGTAAGATTAATAAGTAATACATTTTAAATTAATACTAAATTATATGCTGGCTTTAAAATTTGATTATTCCGGTACTCTATTATTCCACATAAAAAATTCTAACTGGGCTTGAAAAACGGTAGACTTTATTTAATCTCACAAAATGATGAATTTCAAATATCCTGATATTCATTATTTCACATTTAATGGGCATATTGAAATTAATAATCAATAATAATAATTCTTATTATTAAGTATTAACTCAACGTATCCATGTATTAATGGATAAAAATAAAATAGTATCATTTCGTTCATTAAAAACCTTTATGATTTTTAAGAAAACATAAAACGTATTTAACAAAATATGAAAACGATGAAAATTAACATTGAATGGAAATTTCTGGCCATAAAAAAAAAAATATAACGACACTAATATTTTTTTTATTCAATAATTGATAACTTTAAAATAAAATTTAGAAGATAAAAAGATTATTGAATGAACTTTTGAATCAATAATGAATGAAAGTCATTAATTAAACTACAAAGACAATTTTATCTGAGAGAGGCCGCCAGTTCTCGAACTAAGAGTAGTCGAAAGAAACTATTCGAGATGAAAGAGAAAATAAAATAAAAATATCCATTGATAATGACTATTAATAATTTAATGAAAAGATCATTTAACTCGATTGAGGGTACGCCAAGAGATCTCTGGCCAATTTTAGCCACCATCGAGTGAAAATACACATATAAACGCAAAGCTCTGACCATTTTCTAATACAAAAATAAAACGCCTGCACATGTATCATCCAGTCGAAACCGGTTGGAAACAGTTTGGACAACAGACGTCAGACTTATGAAACTAGTGCTCTTTTACTAGTGCGCTTTCTTGGGAACTCTGAACTATTATTATCACTTTATCATAAGCCGATGAGAATTTTAGCAATTAAAAAAACATTAAATAGACTCAAAATCAAATTTACTATTAAATGCTATGGTACTAGAAACATAAGAATATTTTTTTAAGTAAAAAAATTTCTAAACGAAAGTGAAATCAATATTGTGCTAGAGTCCACCACTAAACTTAGTGCCAGATTTGTAACTTTTTGTTTTCTTATGTATGTATGTCGTTTTTTGAAAAAGGCGTGAGCGCCATTTATCCAACTTTACAGGAAACACATTAAACGATTTTTCCCCAAATAACAATATATATATTTAAAATTGTATTCTCTAGAGTATACAGTAGGAGTTTATTAAGGTGGCTAAACCTTTATAATTACAATTATATTTTATTTTTATATTGAACAGAGTGACGACTGAGAGTCGCTAGTATTTGTTGCTTACGTCATCAATAGCCGATTTTTAGTACATGTCAAAAAAAAAATTCTCAATATACTGTAAGCGGGAATCGATAGAGGTGGTGTTTACGTCCCATAATAAATTGAAACCTAAATTTCGAATTTTTGGCGCTTAATCCTTTTTCAAAAAACGACGTCGATTTGTATGTTTACATTTATGTGTTATATGTGCACATAAATCTATAAGAGTTATTTTTAAAGAGGTTTGAATTTTCAATGGAATCACGTTTGTCCACCATCGGTCAAGTTTAATAATTAGTAATTTTTAAATATTTCTTCTTTTTTTGGGGGATGAATAATTGTCATAAATTAAAATATGTTTAGAAATATACGAGTACAGATAGACGAGTAATCGCGAGAGTAAGAAACAAGAGGACACTTGTTAGAGAACAAACAAGCTGACACTCCGATAAACTTAAAGGGAAGTAAGTACCTAGACGATGTGTCCGTCGCGGGTTTTGATAAAAAATTTGTTGGATGATTCTACATTTAAAAAATCCCGGCCTTTATTGTCGTTTCGTTCAATGGGCCCTAGGAACTGAGAAAAATAAATAAAACACTCAGAAACTGCTTTGTTATAGCTCGAGTTTGAAAAATAGTATTGACGTGTTTTTTTCCGCAAAACATGTTTTTTTCAAAGTGTATTAAAGAAAAAAGAATTGATTTTTTGGCCAAGGGTTTATATAAGACCATATAAGACCATTATTTAAGGGTTTAAATAATTAAGTAAACTAGCCTTATAAATGTTTTCACACCAAAAATGATAGTAGATTTTGATTCAGCACATCCAATAAACCTTAATGTTGAAAAATCAAAGAAAACAATTTTTTTTTTCAGTTCTGAGGGTGATTAAAATTTGTAAAGCCACAAAATTACGTTTCGGTTTGAAGCTGTGGATCTCGTCTTCAGTTTCTTCTTTGCGGTTTTTCAAGATGGCGAAAACTTAGTTTTTTCACAAGAGTAAGGAAACACACAATATACCGAAAAATTTAAATTTTTTGCAAACCAAGCTGGGCTCATATTGCCAAATGCCGGAGATCGGGAGGTTGACAATGCCAGGATTTGATTCTTTACAACTTTTATTTGATGATTTTTTTCTCTTTGAGAGCTCATCATCAAGGTGCAGACTCATATATTGTACTATGTCTCTGTTTTTGACAAAATCGTCGTATTTTAACGCGGTTTTTGGCTCTTATATTTTTAATATCAATACTATGAGGAATAAAAAAACTGCTGTCTAAGTTTTTTTTCAGATAATTAGAATTTTTTAGCACGGGCTCTCGGTCTATCAGTGTGAGGAACTCTGTGTTAATAGCTATCCAATGTGTTTGAGTGAACGAGCATATTAAAAGCATTGACTTCAGAACTGCTTCAAAGAAATTAATTCAACTAATAGGAATGCCAATTGAGGATCCTATTTGTAGAGGAAAACTACAAAACTTGGTGTCTTGTCAATCTTACAAGTAGATTAAGACAAGCAGAACCGATCTCTAATAATTTAAGTTAATAACAGAATAATGGAAGCAATGTAATTATAACTATGACGTTATGCTAGAAGCGACATCAAGTGGGTTACGATCAGGAATGGTCTAAGTATAGATGTTTGATAAGTATAAGTGCACTGATTTAGATTGGTCGATAAAGTAATATTTATTTAAAGGACTCTTTAAATTTGCGTCATGATAGTCTGCTTCTGGAAGAGACTTCAAAGGGCCTCTACATTGAGGTGCCTTATATTGGACCATCCACTAGGCTTTCTAGAAACTAGAGTATAGAGAATATTTATATTAAATGATTCATTTATAATTTCATCTATGATATGAGGGATAAAAACTTTTTTCCATACACATATTATTATTTTTTTTTTTAAGAGGGTTATTGAGATCAGTCAGCTGCAAAACACAAATCTGACATAAGATAGGTGATCATCATGCATCATCAGATATCCTGTGTGTATAAGGCCAAGTCTAAACAGGGTCATTATTACCTTTCTAACACCAAAAAGACACGAATGTAACAAATATAAAATAGGCATTTTTTCATATTCGAAAAACATGTTAAGGACGATATGTCCCAAACTTGTTTCTTTACTAAGACATCTTTTACCGATCCGCCATTTCATTTTCCGAGATTCCTTTATGGCCAGGAAACAATGTAACCGCCACTTTCTAGTTTTCTAATGTTTTTTAAAAAAAATATGTGAAAGGATTTACGGTAGCCTTTAAGCATATACAGTCTTTAAATAGAATTATCCATTGAGCAGATGCTTTACTTAATGCATCTTTAATATCTACTAATCCTGCGGTAAAAGAACTTTCAGATGTCTTTAAGTTGGTGCATGCCTGTTCTTTTGCAGTTAATGTAATCATCGCACTCATTCCTTATGCACTTATGGATTCATCGGTATAATGAGTTATGATGTTAGTTAACCACCTCGTCATTTTGGGTATGCTAAGGGCGACGAAGGCATTACTTCCTTTTGTAATAACAAATGTATGTGATGATTGAATACATATTTGATTCAACATTTAGGGTCTGTAAACATCGAAAACTTCTTAACATTAGATTATTTTTAAAGAACTGTTACAATGAAAACTACAGAACATGAACAATTTTTGAGCAATAATGAGAAATTGCGAATATCATGATATTAGGGTGAGCAAAAAAAAATGACCGTTTGGGGGTTAAAATGAAGTTTATTTTTTCTTGCATAAAATGTATTCTAACTTTCGCAGTAGAGTCCATTATGCTATATGGTTAGTTGTTATCTGTTGGATTCCCTGCCTTCTGTTGGGTTTCGACTGGAAAAAGTCTTCACTCCAATTTTTACCTATTCCCATGTGTGAAATGTTTTCCCTTTAAAAAAGCTAGCCATTGCTCGGAAAAGATAAAAATCCTAAGGGGCAAGATCACGGTTGGTTGCGGTAGAAGTTCGATGGCAACCATTTCAGCAAGTTTTTGGCGGCATATTTCCAGGAGACGTTCGGTTTGCTGCAAGGTGAGCTCATGTGGAACTTCTCTACATGTTCTCTTCTCTTTACCTAATTGGTGTAAGTGACGATTCACACTTGACTCTGAAAAACCAAGTTCGGAGGATAGCTGCCGGATATTTTTCATCATCTTCAATAGCGTGTCTTAGAGCCTTGCTGTCCGCAACAGATGGTTACCCTGTGCCCGGCTGCCTCTTCAAGCTTGTATCGGCACTTTCAAATTTGGCGAACCACCTCCTCAGTGTCCGCTCATTAAGGTTAGGTTCCTCTTCAATTTCCCGTATCAAAACCGTGGTTTCGGCGGCTGACAATTTTCTATTCCAGTAAAGTCGAAGAACCACTTGAATTTGATACTGTTGACTGAAAGAATGCCAAACAAGTACTGAGCCTCACGGAGAGATATTATATTTACTAAATGATTCAGTATAATATTAGGATTAAAAAGATACCAATAACAACATTAGAATTAAAAGAGATGTAAGAAAAAATTGAACTTAATTTTAGCCCGTGAAACTCTCATTTTTTTTACTCGTCCCAGTATTTATACAATGCTTGACAAGTTAAAAGGCCCTAACTCCAATTTTTTCCAAATAATTTTTTGTTTTACCAAAATGGTCTAAAAATACACCTTTTTCGTGACATTAGAAAGACCTAAATCACTGGATTTAGCTGCATTTAAGGCCTTTTAGCTTATCAGGGAAGATATAAGTAGATAATCATAAAAATAAAGATTCCTTATTAACCATTAGGCAGTATTTTAAGCTAGTTACATTATGAGCATATCAGCAGTTCATTTCAGGAGCTTTCGTCATTTAAGAAATTTCATTACAGATTAGTCGGATTTAAATAAATTTATATTATTGCGTTTTTGTATTCAATAGATATAATATAAAAATTGATTCGAAAACCGAAGGTCTTGGCTGTAATAAGACATATTAGAAGCCCGCACGCTAACCTTCACGGTCAGAAAAAATCTATTAATATTCCATTTTCCTAAATGACAAGGCCTGTAGACTGGCTCACACACCAACTCCGTGGAAAATGCAAGCTGTTCTAATAATATTGGAAATACGAAATGTCAGTGCTTAGGGAAATAGGTAAATGCAAGAAGTGATATTCACGTAAAGTTTTCACTAATTTTTCATTCCGTTAAGGTTTAAATGTGAATAATGAATATGTAGGACGTTCTAAGTAAAATAAGCCTTGTCTACTATTCCTAAACCGCTATCTTCAAAAATGGAGGTATTTTATTCAAGAAAAATGTAAAATATTCACTATCAAAATTTCAATATCTTGAAAACTACCACTCGCGTGTATTTTAAAGGGAATTAAATAAGCTAAAACTCATTAAGTTAAACAGGTCTCTAGATAATGTTTTTAAAAAAAAATATTTGTTTCAAAAAAGGAAAATTATCGCTTTGTGAATTTATTTTGACAAATATCAAACTAAACTGCTTTTTCTACGAAGAAGATCATTATCTATTACTTTATAAAAAAAATTTCTCTCGAAAGAAAATGAGAAATCACCAGTTTGTGAATTAATTTTTGCAAATATCATAAAAACCGCTCTTCTTATGAAAATAATTGTTATATACATATGCATTTATTATTATATAAATTAATATAACATTTGTACGTCTAATACTTTCCGAAATAAGTTTTTCAAAAAATACAATTTTTATCCCCAAAACAAGAAATCACCGTTTTGTTAATTTATTTTGACAAATATAATGGAAACTGCTCTTCATATCTAATTATTATATACTACTTTATTATGCAATTAACAAACTCCAATTTAGGTGGTAATAAGGATTTGTGTGTCTAATATTTTCCGAGATTTTTTTTTTTAAAAATAACAAAACCATTTTTCTTTTAAAAACGAGAAATCACCGTTTTGTTAATTTATTTTGGCAAATATCATGGAAACTGTTCTTCCTATGAAGATAATAATTATATATATATATATATATATATATATATATATATATATATATATATATATATATATATATATATATATATTTTTTTTTTTCCTAACCCCTATATTTATATACAGACTGTATTTCAAAAATGTTTACATCATTTTCTTATCATGAATTATACTTTTGCTGTAGCTTTGCTATATTTTAAGCAGTTTTTGTTTTTACTATTGAGTTCTGAAATTGTTTTTCTGGAGATTGTGGATCGTGTTGGGGCACACTTCATTTTTGTTTTGTTTCTCGATTCATATACTTAACCTAATCTTATTCTACAGTCCGCTGCCAGCGCACTGGAGCTGTTGCTGGTGTCATCGTCTTGAATAATGGATTCACCGAGGATTTTAGGGAGTCAAAGAATTTTACGTGTCTTCTTTTTATGAACTCTGGAATAGTGGGAAATTCGAAGTGTTCGTGAAGAGCTTCTACCTTCATCTTCTTCATCGATGTGGATCTTACCGATTTCCGCAGTACGGTATTCTGAAACTGTTGAAGATGGCGCTGCGTTCCGTCCCGGAGGTGCGTGAACAGCGGAGCTCCGTACAAGAGTGCCGGTCTAATTATGCTCTTGTAGATTTGTAGTTTGAGCCTGAGTGAAAGAGCAGGTGATAATAGTAGGTGGTGGAGTCTATATGTTCTTCTTCTGATGGATCTCACTTTGTTGTAGCAATGAGTGGATAGGGTCATATGACGGTCCAGTTTCATTCTCAGGTAGACTATTGAGTGAGATGGCGGTTGTGTGGTGTCAGCCACTCGGAACGTCCGAGGCAGTCTCGATTTCTTCCCCTTCTGTAGAGCGAATACTACGCAGTCCGTCTTTGCCGGGTTGACCTGGATGTTCAGTAGTTTCAATTTTTCCACTATTTCCTGGGATACTGTTTCGGCCTGATGTAGTGCTTTGCTGGAGTTCATTAATAATTATATTTAATTTTTATTATGTTAATTATATTATAATTATTTATTTTTTATTATTATTATATAATATAAATTATATTAATTTAATATAAATCCTATAATAATATCATTATAATTAATAATTATATACTACTTTATTATGCATTTAACTTGCTCCAATTTTGGTGGGAATATACATTTATATGCCTAATAGTTTCCGAGTTGTAGTTTTTTTTCCAAAAAAACAATTTTTTCTTCTAAAAACTAGAAATCACCGTTTGGTTAATTTATTTTGCCAAATACCATGACAACTGATCTCCATACGGAAGTAGTCATTATCAAATGCGTTAAGGTACATTTAACTAACTCTAATAGAGCTAATAATATAAGTGGTAATAGAGCTCTTTACGTTTATCAGTTCCCTAGATAAAGTTTTCCGAAAAACAATTATTTTTCCGAAAAATGAGAAATCACCATTTTGTGAATTTCTTTATGCAAATATCATGGAAAATGTTCTTCCAACGAAGTTGTAGAAAATATGTTTAGCTTTAATTAAAACACAAAAAGACTCCTGTGGACCCAATGATTGGAAAAGTATTGATGCATAAAATTTCAATCATCCGAAAATCCAATTTTCTCGTTATTTTTTAGTATTTTGTAAATTATGAGTCAACCATTTTCCTCGTAGGATCAGTATTTTTCAATATTTCGTTCAAAATTTGACCCAAAATTTGAAATATCACTTTTTGGAAAGAAAAAAACCGGTGGAAGCAATTCGAATGAAAACAAGAATTAATAAATAAATGAGAATTCATAAATTTATTTTTGAAACAAAACGACCAATTTTTGAAGTGTTATATCTAGGAAACGATTTATCTGCATATTTATCGTTGAGCTCACTTCGTGGTAAATTTAATCTACTTAAAAAAAATACGGATATATTTGTTTCGTTACTAAACATACTTTTGAAATTATAAGCGAAAAATCAGAAGTAGCGAATATCTCAAAACACATCAAAATTTTTCTTTTGTAATTCCAGATATAGATTCAGCACCACAATAAACATTAGGAACGATAAGAAAAACGACTAATTGAATTTTCTCCAGTAGAGGTTTTTTTGCCACCCTTTTGCTGGCCAATTAAGTGTTTTCCAATAACATGTTTTAAAAGAAAAAAAAACGCTACAAGGACTGTATATTTATACCTAGAAATATGTTGCACATGTGGACGTATGTAATTTTGTGTAGGTATATATAAGGACACAATGAATGTATAAATATAAAAAGGATCAAATACAAATGACCAAGTTGGCCTTTATAATCTAGGTTGCCGTGACTGAAGACTTAAATCAGCTGACGACGGAGGCACGAGCTTGGGTGACCTTGACTGGAGGTCAAGGTCGGAACGCCGCCATCACAGCCTTATAAATATGGAGTTACGGCGGAGTCACAACCAACCCTACAAACCTCATTATAGTTTTAGTTATTTGTTATCTTATTGGTTGATTGACAACCGTATTAACAAAATAGTAAAAATGTTTTTGAGCCACGCAATGATGAATTATAAGGAAATAGAAAAAATTGCCTACTTTTATAAGATACCAAACCATATAGCTCGAGAAATTTTTTTCATCATTAAAACATTATCAAAATCAGTTCACGTCATCAATCAAACGAAGAATGAGAATGGAAGAAAGGAAAAACGAAAAAAAAAATTTAACTAATATAAATATCAATAACATTGAGCTAGCCCTCCACATAAGGCATTAAAAAGGAATTAATCAAAGCTAAGTTAATGACGGATTTTCCTATACTCAGAAAGGAAGTGGGCCAAATAAAGATGTTCCAATATATTCCGATAATAATATCTAATTGATATTTCTTTTCCCAAATGAATTAATGAATCTATTACAATTTATTAGCATTTAGTGGATGATGAACAGAAATGAGAGTGTGAACTGCAAAACTTTTTACTTTCATTTATACTTTTCATTTATGATTACTCATATTTGTTTACTGTCAGAACGAAGTGTCTAAACTGACCCCTTACTTCATTTGTTTACGTTTAAGAATCAATAGTTATTACAAAACTCTCTTCATCTAGCAACCGTTGGATTGCAAAACAACTTACATCACAATGTGAAAAAATGGAAGTAAGGGATTTTACAGTTCACACTCTCAAATACATATAAAAATCATGATTGAATGGAAAATAGAGGAATAACCAGTAATTTTCTAATGGTATCCTACCATAACCCATGCGTGATGCCCCCCATATCTGAAACAAATTTTAAGATATCTTCAAGGTGCTACATACATTGAAGGGAGATATGATAGTTGGGTCAAATTTTTGGTATCCGGTCTTCAATAAATCTTTACGTTTCAGATCCCACCGAGTCTAAAAAACGCATTTTGTTTAATGAGGTAAAGGGCACCGTGTGCGCAATAGCCGAAAAATGTGTCTTTATTTAGACTATAGTGCCAATACGGACTAAACGATTTTGATGGAAAAAATCTCATTAAGTCTTCACCTTAAACCCTTTCATATTTTCATATAGATTACAGTCCCGAGAAAACAAAACAGAGAAAAAGTTATGACGAAAAGTAATTTTATTTACGCATAACACAAAAAGTATACATTAAAATATAAATAATTATGGAAAATTCTATACAATCACATGAAAGGTAATTAAATTAACAACTTACAAAACAAAAAAAAATCATATAAATCGGACAATTGTTAGCAGAGATAACACGTATTGTACCCATTTTTAGTTTATCGAATAATTCGAAAAATATACATTTCTGGAAGATTCCAGGTGCTCATTTGAAACATAATTAAATTGTCCACAAAGCTAAACCTAAACCGACAAAAAATCTTATCCGCGCCAATATTAGCGAAGACACATTAAACAATTTTTTTTATTGGACTTAGCGCCCAAAGGGGTAAGAAAAATCATGTGAGCGGACATACCATGGATTCATTTTATAACATTATATTTCATCATTCCTAATTATTATAAATGACATTGAAATTCCATTTAATTTCACTTAAACCTACTATATTTTTCATTTGGGCAATTTCACTCCTTTAACTACCCATAAGAGAATTGTATATTATATAATATTATAGTATATTATATCAGGTCGACAATTATTCTTAAAAAATCTACGTATTTTTATTATTTAAGATCCAATAAATCAAATACTTAATAGTCAATTATTTCTTTCACTACGTTTTTCTAATACCTCTAGTTCTCTTCAATTCCTCAACCACTACGAAACAAAGTCTTATGCTGCATTGGTCAGCAATAACCATGGACTATTGATAATTAATGAAATTTTATGAACACACGCAGCACTAGTAATGGCTTTAGAGCTTTTCTTCGATAGGGCTAAATCAATATTTTTAGTTGATACCATCATGAGTGTAGATGAATACTATAATTTTATTACCACAATGGATCTCGAGCGAATTGGCAAGCAGTAAGTCAACACCCTTTCATTAACCATTTTACATTTTATTGATTGATACGAATTAATACGATTCCAATAAAAATAATAAAACGCAATCAGTCCTTTATTTAAAAAAGTAGTTTTTAAATTGGCTTTTTTTTGTTGCATTGGATCTCTTTCCAACCCTGAGAGACATTCGCGGCCTGTAATTTAATTTCCATGTCAACGACTGCCTCCCATGATTTTGTTCATCCACTTGTTTTTAGTCTCTTCACCAAACCATTAACTGAAATACATATTTGATACTAACTAAACTACTACTTTTTTGGACTTCTATTTGGAAAAATAAATAGAATATAATGTCACCTAGAGTACTATTTTTTTCACTGTATCGTTTATAGAAATATGAAAATTGTGTATATATGTTTACAAATCATTATGATTTAGTTCAGTTTTTTTTCACTAAAAACTATTACAAATGTTGCTATATATATATATATATATATATATATATATATATATATATATATATATATATATATATATATATATATAACGGGCGTAGGAGTGATGACCCTACCCCGTGTACCTAAAATTGAGAATCGCGTTGTGGTCTCCTATGTATAAATACCACATCGCGCGGCCAAGGATCTCCACGGTCTACAGTGCCAACAGAAAAAAAAAAAAAAAAATATATATATATATATATATATATATATATATATATATATATATATATATATATATATAAATATATATAAATAATATATAAATATATATAAATATAGATATATATATACATACATATACATATGCACAGGGTCAGTTACCCAAAAGATGCGCCACATCGGGGCGCCGTCCTAAGGGCGTGCCAAAACAATCTTTTTATCGACAATTTTTTTTTACAAGTTATTGTATTTGTATAATATTAAAAAACTGTGTATAATATGGTACCTAGATCCATATAATACAAATTGAAAAATTAAAAAAAAAAAAACATTGTAAGGGCGCCTATTTGTACACCAATTCCCAACTTTTCTTCAATTATGGGCCAAATTAGAAGGAAGTTTGCGCCTGCGAAAGCGAAAGTAGCGGGTGGAATTGAATAAAATTTATAATAAAAATTGTTTGTACTAATCAACATTTTCTCTCTAACTTTGGGATGAATTTAACGAGTCGTTTTTGAATATATGTGTCAAGGAAAATGCGTTTGCTCAATGTAAGAGAATAATTGCAAATGTAAGCGAAAGTATTCAATGAAATTGGATGCAATTGATAATATAATATTTTTATACTAATCCCCATCTTTCCTTCAGCTTTGAGCCAAATCTGACGAGCTGTTTTCGAAACATAGATTTGTCAAGAAAAATGAGTTTGTGCATGCGTAAGCGAAAGCGGTTGGTGGAATTTAATAAAATTAATATGAGATGATCTAGATTCCAACCCGCACAATTCATGAAAATTTCATCAAAATCGGATTAAGGTTACTAAGTGTTATGCCCATCACATGGATCAAATCCAGAAATTTATAGAAAGCAAATTTGTCTCATGATGTCTTAAGCGTAAAACGGAGTGGAAATATTCGATTCTGAGGCAAAAAAAAAAATGTTGTTATATCCTGCATGATATATTCTGCATATATATTTATATCATACAATGCTTCCCTTTGGCCATTGATCGCGAAGAAGCAATATATTGTTGAGAAGGTAACGAACCAAGTAAACAACCCCTTCAAACGGGTCGTCCTTGACTTGCAGCTGATTGATGTTTGCATTTCCTTTCGTGAAACGAAATTCCTTGACGGAAAATTGTTTGCTGTTGGCGGGTTGGCAAGGCCCCGCGATAACGAGGGCAGATCATCGAGGATTCCGTGTACTACCCGCTATTCCTAGTTCCTCTGGGCCAATTACCTTGTGTATAAACGATCTCTCTGATCTTTCATGTCTAATACTTTTGTGTCCCTTCGATAATGAATATAGAAAAAATATAATTATTTATATTCCTAACACTCAAAAATTGCGCTGATGAAAATTTCATTTACAACTTTTATTTGCAAATACTCAAGCACACCTTGTCCTAAAAATATCTCCAAGCAAAATGGAAACAAAAATAATAATTAATAAATCCGAGCACCTCCGTTAACCATTTTGTTCCGTCGAAAGAAAAATATTTTTTCACTTTTCTTCACAGAATCGAAAACTTTAATGTGCTTCATCGTACATTCACGTTTGATACATACGAGCAGCTTTTCAACTGTATTTTATTGTGAGGTAATAGATAACCCGAAGCCTTACGATTTTCGGTTTGAACAATTAAAGTGTCAAAAACTAGATCGATAATAATCTTAGGTAGTTGAAGAAATTACATAATATTCTTTTTAAGAAAATTGAAAGTTTCTTGTTCTCGTTAATTTTAAAATTCCACTGTTCTGTTCCAGAATTATTAATAAAAACTTCCTTCAGAAATAATTGATTCCTTATCTATGTCACAAAGACAAAAAAAAGAACCGATTGAGTTCCAATTGAAGATGTTGATTCTTCTATTGCTAGAAGAAATAGGGCAGAGCGAACCATGGCCACTCCAGAAGGAAGTTACGAGGCAGGTCGATGGCACTGGGATAGCAGGGGTCGCAACCCCCTCAAGTCGTAATAATAATATAGTCCTCTACGTCACTCCAATAACCCCTCCGGCAATTTCGTCACCGTGTCAGCTTAAATAGGAATAAAGCTTCTTATCCTCTATTCAACTACCGCCAATAAAATAGAGATTGGTTTTAGAGACGTAATTAAAAATTCACTTGCTGATGTTCATGTAAAAGAACCACAGTAATGCAAGTACAAAATAGTTCGTTTCCAGAGGAAGCATTTTACTGTTGTAATGATCATAAAAAAAAAAGTTGAAACGTTTAAGATTCACATCTTATAATCTTCAGTGACAGTCGAGAAAATGAGATGTGGAAGATAATTGAATCAATGTATTGGCAATCCCTTATACCTCTTCTTAGCCAACTTTCGTGGCTGATTTATGAAGCTTCAGTGTTTAGAATTCATGTTCCCAAAAAGGCAACTCTTACTAATTCAGGGTTTGGATTCAACACAACGCACTTACACTATATTACATTACCCTTAACTATTTCCTTTAAAGTTGAAAATTTCAAATTTTTAACAATTCCAAATAATGTTAATAATGTTTTTGCAACCCGTTTTGCAATTAATGAATAGATAGAAAAGTGGTTGGCCAAATCCTCCTTTCATTAAGAGTTTTTAATAAGTTTATATTTGTCCTATTTGTATAGCATTTATAGTCGTAAACTAGATAAGCAAAATTTTTTCTGTTGGTCGCAATCAGAGTAGTCATCAGTCTAAAAATTAAATCTTTTTAATTAACATTTAGTAGTGTTTTTCGGTTTTTTGTTTATATCTGGAATTAACGGTTGGTCCTAGCTTTAAAACAGTTTTCATGAGAAAATTGACGATCATAAAATTTCCTATAGGAACGTAATTTTTTTTTCCGTATCAGTTATAGTTTAAGAAATATACTCTCTTAAAAGTAACAAATTTATAGTAAAATTTGTTACATTGAAGAGCGTATATTTCTTAATCTATAACAGATACAAAAAAAATTTGGAACATTCTTGTAGAAAATTTAATGCTCTTCAATTTTTTAGATAAAATGTTTTAAACTGCGACTAACCGTTTTCGAGATAAAACGAAAAACCGAAAAACATGACCTTCTCCCTTCTTCCTCTGTTTGCCTCTACTCCTAGATCCCTGGACTTTTAGTATTTACCTTTTAACTGGTCCAAACAAAGTCCTGAAGTCAATTTAGGCCGTCCTGTCATTTCCGTCTATGACCCCTCATTGACTGGCCAAATTTAATTTCGCGACTGCATTCTGTTTTAATTTTTTTCAGTCAATAGGATGAATTTATAATAACTACTTCATCATGTAATTTTTTACATTAATTAAATTTTTAACTAATATACAGCATAAAATTCTCAAGAATATAATAAGTTCATAATATAGCCCCAATAATAAAAAATATAAATCTAATCAAAGATACTGGAGCCATTGTCATCAAAAATCAATTTAGCAATCCAAAGCTGCTTTATGAACTTAGTATTGTATTAAAAAATTTGGGAAGAAAAATAAATTCCTCTCTTGAACTCATGAGATAGCTGAGCTACCGAAAGAATTATTAATAGATGATCCTAAGATTTATACTCGGAATTTCAAACAATTTATTTTAATGCCAGAATGATTTCGTTTTTTCTTATAGAGAATAAAATAGACAACCACAATATCAAGCATATCGATTGGCAAAAATGAATGCTTACGCTGTTTTTTATAAAAGTAGGTTTTGATAATTAAATGTACATAACCATATGAAAACAAATGTGCTCTACTTATGGTAAAATTAGCAGGAGGAATTAGAGAGATAAAAGTATATGATAACTATTATAATATCCATGTCAAATAATTCTTTTATTCGCAATTATATTTATCGTGACATCGATCTCGCGTGAGAACAAACTCTCGGAATGATTGCACACGGCAACAAGGTCGATGAAAAGCTTTTTTTTCAGATTTCAGGGCTATAATTGCAATTGCAAAGCAAAAAGCTTCGATCGGCAATCAAATTACTATACACTTAATAATGGGTATGATTAATAATATAATTTTTCTAAATTTTATTATATTAAATAAAATTAGTATATATGCTATATATAACGTAAAATATAGCTAGTAATCTTCAGCCAAGCAGGTACAAAACTTTCTTCACGAGGCGAGATAGTCTCATAATAGACTGGAAATATGAAGATCTGCCAGTCTAGATCGGTTGCAATCATATTTATTTATAGGTCAACGAATCCGTCACTTTCGTCACTTTTTTCAGATCTTCCTCAGTAACTCGCTCCCAGTGCATTTCTGATGAAACTTTGATAAAATAACGTTAAATTTCCTGTAAGTTTTATATTTAATATTTTTTAAACTTCGGAACAGCTACTGAGATAGGCGAAAGTAAAAATTTGCTATCTTTCAAAAAAGCTATATATTCAGTGGTTTCGCCTTAATAACTATTTTTCAGTGCACTTTAGTGCACAATGTATCATAACCAATCTTGTAGAGGATTACATTTCCTACAAGATGCATACAAAATCTTTGTAACTGCTCTCTACAGACGCCAAGACGTAGATTTGTTCAGATTTTCCTCAGTAATACGCTTCCAGTGAATTTTAGGTAAATCTTTGATATAACCAATTTTAAAGAATGTTAAATTTCCCAAAAGTTTTATAAATAATATTTTTAAAATTCGGAACTGCTGCTGAGATGCAGAACCATTAACATCTACGAAATGTCAACAAAATTGAAAAATTTGTATACTCAGAGGTTTCGCCTTAATAACTATTTTTTTAGTGTAATTTGATGCAAAATCCATAATAACCAATCTTGTAGAGGATTAAATTTCCTACAATATCCATACAAAATATTTGTAACTACTCTTAACAGACTATAAGTAATATTTAAATAATTTTAGAGAAAGGGAAATTGTTAATTCAATATTTCTTGGCGTCTGCTTATAGTAAATACAAATATTCTGTGTGGATATTGTAGTGAATTTAATACTATACAAAATTGTTTATTATACATCTTGCACTAAATTGTACTAAAAATACTTGTTAAGGCAAAACCTCTGAATATTTTACTTTTTGTGATTTCTTAAAATTTTGGAGATGTTTACGGTCTCTCATCTCAGGAGCTGTTCCGAAGTTTAAAAAATATTACATATAAAACTTACAGGAAATTTAACGTTCTTCAAAACTGATTATGTCAAAGATTTACCTAAAAAGGGACGTCGAACTGTGGGTCGCCTGCCGCTGCACCATGGAAACCATCGCTCGTGGTAAAGTGGGTTTGGGTGATCCCCTCCAGGCTGTCCTCCCGCAAGCAATAAATTGTCTCTAAGAAGACCACATCGCGCGTCCAAAGATCTTCATGATTAATAGAGCCATCAGAAAATATACATATTTATATTTCAATACTCAGGCAACTCGAAATAATGATAATGAATAATGTTACTGTTTAAACGCTTTTTAGACACTGAAATATTACTGTGTAGGTAATATGCTTATTCGGAGCACGAAATCTATAACATTTAAAAATACACGATCCATAGGATTAATACTTACGGAAAGGGCAAACATTTATGACAAAGCAATCAGTTTTAGCACTAGTGACAAACAAGGAATCGTGGAACTAGTATGCTATATGTAATTAAAAAACAAAAACATGAAGCAAATGATTAAATTTTCTTGCAATGCAATACATCAGAGCAGAGAGTCTGGGGAAACTGCCATTACAGGATGCAATAAAAAAGAGAAAAATGTCAGCGGTTTTTGCAATGTCGTTATTGTACCATTTATCGTTTAAAAAAGTAATGTAGTTTGATTGTGACACGGTGGACTACTTTTTTTCGATCTTCTCAACGCTTTTTACTTAAATTTGAACATTATTAAATTACAGCTAATATTATTTTGACACTTAGCAAGAAAATAAAATTCAGTTAGTAATATAAAAGGATATAAACACTGCACTGTAAAACTTTATGAGAGTGCACGATATTTCATAGCCACGCACTTAGCAGAAGTTTCTGAGACTTGGGAAGTAATAATTATCTAATGGTTGGTGTGGTTATAGTTCTCTCGGAAGATTGTGAAGCTAAAATGTGTCATTTAAACTTGAAAATAGGAATAAATGATTCCATTAACAGATTAGGTATTTCTTCAGGTAATGTAATTGCGTAACTAAGTGCGTTAAAGTTCGTCCGGCTAATTTATTGAGAATTTCCGTTTTATTCAAAATTATTCCTAGCTAACAGGAAAATTGTAATGTATGTAATAAATTTTTTTAAACTTGTTAGTATTTCAAATTAGATATGGTTAGTGAAAAACAAAACTTTGATAAGATTCATTAAAATCCCAAAATTCCACATTTTTGATT
Organism: Rhaphigaster nebulosa; assembly: GCA_948150685.1. NCBI lineage: Eukaryota > Metazoa > Arthropoda > Insecta > Hemiptera > Pentatomidae > Rhaphigaster > Rhaphigaster nebulosa. The sequence continues at coordinate 108,809,842 of OX411309.1, read as the reverse complement.
AGCGCAAATTATGATTATACAGATTTTATTTTACTTTCTATATTTCTCCGCCCTGAAAGATTTATTCTCGTATACCTATAAAGTTTTATTAAAAACGGCCCAATATCTTAGTAGAAGCATCAGAGCTTACAGTACGAGGACCAAATAAATTTTTTTCGTTTTTTAAATTTTTCTTTCGATTTCACTGATCATCCAAACTTCCTGTATCATAGACGGTTGAAAATGCAAAAAATATCAATAAAATATAAAATAAACCCAGGCCACTATTATTTTTGGCATAGATGTTTTCACCTCCTCAAAAGGCCAGAAATAAGTTCAGATTAGTGGAATCTCCAATAGTCCTTGACGTCATACTAGGTGATTTAGTCCTCAGTTAACTAACCTCTTAGTTGGAAGCGCGATTGATTACTAGGGACTATTTCTCGCCTATCCGTAAACTACGTGGTATTTTCGTCCAGCCTCCGGAAGTGTCAAAAATGGAATGAAAATCAACCTCAACATCAACATCTTTCTCTTATTCGAGGAACGAACCAGAACCGAAGAAATCTAATGCGAAGCAAAGAACAAGGCGCTATAAGTCTTCCAAATCAATAGTTGCAGACAGTTCTTAGCGAGAGGCCAAACTACGAGCCGCCCACACATCACCAACGTTTATAATTAAACAATGAAGGTACCTATTGTTTCTTTGTGTAAGGGCAGATATTGTGAAGTAAATATTTAAAATTATATTTCTATTCAATTATTGAACGAAACTTATAAGCCAGAACTTTACAGGCAGTACTTAGTTTAAAACATTAACATTTGCAAGACCTTAAATAAAATATCTCCATTTCCATGAGGAAACAATAGACTTTCGACAGAGACTTTAAGGTTTATGTTAACACAAACTGCGAATACACCTAAACATAAAACAAGTTAAGATACAATCATTTTAGCGTTTGTTAGAAAACTATAGACAACAAATGCACAAATTTTAACCTTTAAATATTATAACAAAGCCTTTAACAATGCAGAAATTTGTTATTTGACACAGACTCCCGATAACTGAAATTATTTCCAAGATTGAGAAGCAGAATGGTCAGCTTCTAAATGGCTGGCTTTTGAAGTAAACATTTCCAACAAGATAAAAAAGGATGATTACATTTATACTATAAGTCTAATAGTTATAAAACTATAAAAATTATAAAACACTATAAGTCGTATAGTTATAAAAAACGTTCTGTTTCTTTAAGTCGTATTTTTTATACATTTTTAAGAATATATATATATATATATATATATATATATATATATATATATATATATATATATATATATATATTCCCGCTGCATTTGAGAATCCTCATTGTTTCAAATGAGCTGAAATTCGGTATGTAGGAATTCGGTTCCCCGACACCTCCGGGTTTTTTCGGTTTTTTAAAATACTTGCGCACCTTTAAAACACCTCTAAATAGGATCAGTGTTAGCAAAGATCTATTTGAACTGTTTTAATGCCTTTTTGGTCGTATTTTCCCCGAAAAAAATAGATATGGAAGATCGACACGAATATGGAAGTATTGGATATGTCTCCAATATGTGAGGTTCAGGAGCTCATAAATTCGATAGAATATAATGAAATTTATTTATAATGATGGAGATATGCCGAGTTGACCCTAAATGAAATCAAGAAAAAGATGGTTGTGTGCCATCCGGAGCTCCAAAATAATTGTGCAATTTTGTTTTGAAAAAATTCTTGATTTAACTTATACTTTTTTTTAGGAACTTTATTAAAACTTTTATTATAAGTCCTTACTAGAATTTAGAGATCAGTGCTTTTATAATAAAAGTTCTTTCGAGAACTTAATCATAAGAACTATTATAATAAAATTTCTTCCAACAACGGTTCGCCCTGGATTTTTATAAATAAGTTCTATATTATAAAGCTTCTAGATAGAACCTTTTAGTGAGATTATAATAAAGGTTCTCATCATTGAAGATCCCACTTAAATGTGGTTTCTAAACGACTACAGATATAGTTTCATGTGATGTTGAAAAACATTCTGTTGCTATAATTAAATTAATTTTCTGTTGCAATGTTAACAAAAATAAAAACTAATTTGTTATTAAATAATCGAATATAGAATTAAAATGCAATATTTATTATAACCGTTTTTCAATTTTTTCTGATCATTAAATGTTGAACCTTTAAATAAACATTATGTTGGAGAACTTATTAAAATTAAAGCAATTTTCCTTTTGAATATTTATTTATTTGTTCTTTTATTTCAAATTTTAATTAGATCTCGGTTTTTACTTCCTTGTACGAAGTAAAAGAAGTGTTGTAATCGCGAAAATTTTCGGTTTTCAGATTTCGACGGAAATATCCATTTTGACCATCCCTGAATCCATTTTGACTAGTTTCATCGTGGCGTCTGTACGTACGTTCGTATTTCGCATAACTCAAAAACAGTTAGCCGTAGAAAGTTGAAATTTTGTATTTATGATTGTTGTAAAATCTAGTAGTGAACCTCCCTTTTCGGTCACTGCTTGATTACCGGAAGTGGTACTTTACTTGAAGGCCATAATTGATTTCCATCAAAAATTATATTAAAATACTATACAAAACTTTTCAAATTTAGAATTTACAATTTAAATATTGATTTAAATAACATACTAGATTTTGGTCTAAATTGGAAAATCGGAAGCGGTACTTTACTTGAAGCTCATATTAGACTTTCATCAAAAATTATATTAAAATATAATGCAAATTATCTAAAATTTGGTAAATAGGACTTTTATATCGATACTAATGTATTTACTATATTTTGGTTAAAATTGGTGAGCCGAGAAGGGTACTTTACTTGAAGGTGATAATAAGCTTACATCAAAAATTATATTTAAATTAAATACATAAATCATATGTTTCGGTAATAAAGGTTACAAACGCAATTTGGTTTCCAATCCAATTATAAATTTTTATTACTTGTTTTAAGTAATAAAATGGAAAGTAAAATACTGGTTTTCCTCCCCATTTGTGAGATTAACAAGTCTGCAGCATGAGAATTAGATATTAGTTAAGTGGGTTTTTCCGCTTAAAATGTCGAAACTGTCGATTTCCAATGTTTTATCCAGTGATATTGACAGTTTTATTGTTGTCACGGAACATGAATAAATATCTTGGAAACTAGTTACCTACTGAAGGAAAACGACATATAATAACGGAATGAGACCTCCAGTAACAAGAGTGTGTGTTTTTGTGTGTTTGTGTCAATAGATGGATGTCGGGACGCCGAGTGTCGTTTTTACTGCAATCTTCGGAAACTAGTAACCAAATTCAGTATCACTTTTTGAGCCACGGATTTATAATTTAATAGGCGTACAAGGAAGTCATGTGTTGCCCACATCAGATATTTTATTTGTTTGCATACGCACGTGTTCCTGTGTGTCTGTGTGCTCATCTAATTAGGTTCATACTAATTAAAAGATTTTTTTTAACAGTGCTGCTGTCTCCCGAGGTTCCCTTCCTCTCTCTCAAGATTTTCCTCACAAGTACATGAATACTTAATTTTGATAACCTCAATTTAAAATGTTCTAGTAGGAACTTTTATAAAAAAGGTTGGCAAGAACTTATATTAACAGAACTTGGGTCTAACTTTTAATGATATAAGTTCTTAAGGAACTTTTTATCAAAAGGTTCTTTTATGTTGAACTTTTATGTTAATAATTTAATTGTAACACTATTAAACTGAAACTTATTGTTAAAGTTCAAATATGATGATCTACACTGTTTTAATTAGTAACGGCCTTTCGGCCTAACCTGTAGGATTTTATTAGGGATATGAAAAACAAGACAAAATAATGGGAAAAAAAATAATAAATAGGTATAGTTGGATTACCAGAGTGACATGAAAAAATAAAATAGCATACAAACAAATATAAGTATAAAAATATAGAAGTTATACAAAAAAATCAAGTTGGATAGAAAATAATGTAATTAGGGATTAATAAATTTGCTACTTCTATAATTTTGTTTTTATTAAAAACTAGTTTCGAATGTTATACATTCATCTTCAGTTCAAGGTTTAAATGGATTCAAGATTAAAATAATCCATTCAAACCTTGAACTGAAGATGAATGTATAATATTCGAAACTAGTTTTCAATAAAAACAAAATTATAGAAGTGACAAATAATTTATTAATTTCTAATTAGATTGATCCTTCTATAATATCATGCGGATGTCAACAGAAAATAATGTAATAGTAATCGCACAAATTTTAATTAGGGATTGATAAATTATTTGCCACTTCTATAAATTTATTTTATTGAAAACTAGTTTCGAATGTTATGCATTCATCCTCAGTTCTAAAAACACACAAAAAATTCAAAAATAAGCAATTCAAAATATAGTTGGTATGGACATTTCTTATTTTTGATTTTTTTGTGTGTTTTTTGAACTGAGGATGAATGTATAACAATCAAAACTAGTTTTCAATAAAACAAATTTATAGAAGTGGCAAATAATTTATCAATCTCTAATCAGATTGATCCTTTTATATCATCATGCGGATGTCAACTGAGCACAAATTTTACATTATATATTAATACACCTTTATAATTATAATCCATTATTCCACTTATTTATTATTCGATTTATTATTCATTATTCTACTTTCTTTTTTATATTCTTATTTTTAGTATAACTTCTATATTTTCATATATAAAATTATTTGGCACAAATTATATAAATTTACTTATTAGTGTTACTTTTTGACCGCACCCTCCTACCAATTTCTCCCTTAAGACATACATCTACGGTCAACCAAAACTCACTTTAATAAAATTATTTTTATTTTTTCATAATCCCTATGTTTTGATAATCCATAATAATATATAATCCATAAACCCAGATTACTGCATTTATTCTTTTCTTTCTTATTATTCTTGAATCATGTTTTCTTATCCCTGATAAAGACCTAAAACCTTGGATGAAACGTTCGCACACATTGAACAGTGTTAAACCCCATATTATTTTTGGATTTCGCAACTCGATATATCGATATATATTTGCTATCGATATCTTAGCATCCGATATAGAGATGATATCTATATTTTACAGCGATATATCATTGATACCGACATTTTAAACTATATTACTGTAGAATCTCTATAATTAAAATCCCGGTAATTCGTATGGATTCTCTGGCCTTTGAAAATCTCCCTTTAATTCGTACAAAAGCCATGCAATCCGGTCCCCTTGATAGTTCGTATTTATTTTCTTCTTTCAAGTAATGTAAATGTCTTATAATTCGAATTTCGAAATAAAAAATCATGCTAACTCTTAATCTTATTAAGAGGAGAGGAGAGTGAGTGAGAGGGAAATCGTCTATGAATTTCGGCCTGTTTACCTCTTTTTTCCTGATCATTTCTCCTTCAAAAAAAAATGAAAAAAGCTGTAACCATATTGTTAGTCGCCAACATTGATCAGAAAACTTTGACGAAGATTTAAGACATTTACTGCAAGGAAGTAGTGATGCAACCCTCTGACAGTACGAGGATAGGGATCACTTATCTCAAAATGAAGAAACTATCATAACTTTCTAAGATTTAGCCTATTTTGAAGAAGATTTAGCAGTAGCTAAGATCCTAACTGACGAGGATGTTTTGACTCCGTTTGAAAAGGGATGAAGAAGAAATTCATGTGCCGAAGCTTATGGTAGTTCTAAAATACCGAAATAATACATCTACAACTTGCGTCTATATTTTTATTAACTATTTCCTTTATTCGCTAAAAATCCAGAATCGTGACCCTAGCATTGCGGAGGTTTAGATTATCAAGGCTATACTTCGAATACAGTTTGCGCATCATAACAACAAATACTCAAATAAATATTTATTCTATAAATCGAATTCCACGATTTCTGATATAGAATTTTTTGCCTGTAATTCACCATGGTTATATTTATTGTGGGTTATCTTTTTTCAATTATGTTAGTATTTATGAAAATACTTTCATTGGAAGGAGGGAAGGTTTTTATCTCTTGAGCGAGCGTGTCGAGAAAAAAAAAAAAGCTGTAATTTAATAAAAGTAGTAAACTTTAAATTACAGAAAGGCCCCGACCTCAGATTATAAGGATCCGTATTTGAGTATTTGTTCTGGGCATGCGAAACACGAAGTGCCATCAGATCGTGAATATCTAGACGTCCGCCATGTCGAGGTCACGATTCTGGAGTTTACCAGTAAATATAAGGATAAGCAATATTTAATTACCAAATAATAATTGGTTGATTTTATGTATACATAAAAAATGGAAATTAATCCTATGCAATGGCAATTAAATAATAATATAGACGGTGATTGCACTGAGATATATATCAAATGAATTACATACTTTTAGATGAATGTTTTGAAAATGCACAATATAATCGGAAACGTCATAAGATAAATTACATGTTTTTAAAGAAGGTTTTATTATTAAAAAACTTGTAGAAGAATATAATACATGAAATATGGTTAAAAAATTTCAAGATAAAAATGTCTTATAACATTTTTTTTTTGCCAAAGTATAATTCTATTTTATCTTTTTTTTATAGTGATTCATGGCTACTAAAAATATTGTTTTATAAATAATAATTACATTTTTTCATAACCTTCTTCACAGTTTAACATTTGATACTCATACTCATTTGATGCATTGCTTGTCTTTACTTTTTCATCCATTTCCTTTCGATATATCGATATTTATTGCGATTATCGGTGGATATCGATATTTGGTTCCACGATATAGCAAAATATCGAATATCGATATTTTTCTTTCGATGTTCCAACCATGCCCTATAATGTGTTTCATTTCCGGACGCCACCAACCATTTTTTCCTTGAAATTTATTTAAAACCTAAAGTGGGATAAAATAAATATTTTTTTAAATAATTTTAATATCGAAAGGAGAGTACTGATGTACCCTAAATGATTTTTATAACTCAATCAAAAGGATGTATTCTAACTAACAACCAGCGAAGACGGTTGAGCCCATTGAGGATACTATCGATACTATTCAGTGTAAAAACTACTATAAGGAAGGTGGACTCGAATCCAGTCCGCTTGGCACGAGCCCAGGGTAAACAGACGACTCAATGATATCCGAAAATAGTTTTCGGAAGGGGCTTTCTATTCCAAAATACATGAAAGTATTTCTGGGTCTTCCTACCCTTACAGTCAACTAGATCCAACGGGACAGAACTGGTTATAGCCAGTTCTGGTTACTGAGATGAAGACTTTGAGTGGATCAATGACATGTGTGAGGTTCGCCTTATTAGAAAATTAGATTCTTGAGTACAACGGAGGGAAAACAGGTGCTTAACTTTCATACATGAGGATAGTTAAATTAATGATACCTATGATGCAGGTAAGTCAAAATATATTGGAATACTACTGATTAGGAAGAATGTAGTATTTTATTTAGGTTTTATAATGTTTGATTAGTGTTTTGTTTATAAAAGATTCCACAATGGTCGGCTATTCCAACGCTTCGTCATTACCACAGTGAAATCTATCTGACAAAAACTCAGTTTTGTGATTTTGATTTAATTATAAAACATAATTTTATTTCCTATATGATGGGTGAAAAGCATTCATGTGTTAAAAAATTTTAACATGATTTAAATTGATTAAAAAAAGTTCTTCTACTGATTTTTTTATTGTCAGTTGTATTTTCCCGAATAAAATAGACTTTTGCACTATATCATAAAGTCAGCGAAGAGGATCGGGAATGAATTTTCTATCTGTTTCATAACCCCTAAACCACGATTGTAAATCCCACTGCATTTGAATATCTACAGCGGCCATCTTTGGGTCAAATGAGCTTAAATTCGGTATGTAGAGTACTCTTATGGGCAAAAAAATACCATAAACATACTCGCAAATTTCAGTCAAAATTTCGGTACGTTCAGCCAAAATAGAGAAGTGCCTTTTGGGGATTTGAACTTTTTCGTCCCTCCCATCATTTAATACTTAGTATTTTAGTAAAAATAATAAGTATTAAATAATAAGACCTTAGTGACAAAGCTCTCCTAAGCACGTTTTTTTTTTATATGGCACTAAAAATCGTGGTCATCAGTGATCCTCCAGCAGCAACAGTTACAGAAATCACCGTGAAACTTCCAAAACAGTCATCACACATGTGGTTTATCGTTCCAATGTCAGTTTAGCACCTACAATGTCGGAATGTTTATAATTAGTTTATACAAGTATATTTTATAAATTAGTTTTTCTCTTGTTCTGTAAAATCATGTTTTTGACACATAGGAGGTTTCATGACGGCAATGTCGATATGAATTATTTATTGACTTATTTTTAAATTAACAGAATTAAATACAGAGGACTAGTTTCAATTATTTTTTTACATACGTTTGCTAGTTGTAATATATTTGCTAAAAAATATGGGAACAGTCCAATACCAAAGCGAATATGAGCTTAATTTTACATCCCTTTCTTCAGTTCTTTTTATTTCTTCTATCCGCCGGATGAAAGATTTTTTCAAAAGCACCAATTTATAAACATTGTAAGAAATTTAAGGTTCAGAATATTAGTAAAAAACAAAATATTCCTCATGTAAAACAAACACTAAAAACTACTATAAAACTTACATATAACTTACATTATATATAACAAAATATAGGTTAACCGCTTCCTCTACCACCTACTCATAAGTTTCGTATCAAACTTAATAAATCCTTTAATTTAGACAGCTTATAAAGTACTATATAAGTACTAACGACGTTATGAAATATAAAATTTAAGAACACAAATATTTCAGATTTACAATCCTAGAAGCTACAAATTTCAATTTTATTAGGTATATCTATTTGGAGGAGCAATAAATCATTTGCATTGCATAAAAGAAAAATAAATTCTTAATTGAAGTTTGTTTTGCCCAATTGTTTGATTTTAAGTAAATAAAGTGTATTATAATAAATAACTCCAAATCATCTAATGCTTGTTAAATAATTTTACGATATCTTCTAGCCAGAAGGACCATGTTCGACAGCACGATATGTAGGAATTAACCAAAATATTAAACAAAATAAATGAGCTTCAAGGATATGTAAAATCGAAACGCATGTTGGCCAGGAATGTAGTCATCCTCATGTTTTTATAGGCCTACCAGTTTTAATTATAATTAAATACACAAAGTGAAATTTATTTTAATTTATAGTTCCAAAATCATTAAGGTCTGTGTAAAGTGTATTATATATAATATAAATCGATTCATTTATTACTAATTAATAAATCTGTATATAATACACTGTTGACGCTATCTCGCACCTATTTTTCAACTTAGTGGGTGATCATGTATTTCAGTGATAGTTATATATATACATATATATATATATATATATATATATATATATATATATATATATATATATATATATATATATATATATATATATACACCGAAATCAAGCAATAGCGAAGCATTGCCGACTCAGCTAATACATGAATATTTCTGTTTCACGCAACCAGTGTATTATTGGCTTCTTCTTTTTTATTGGTGTAACTGTCACTTTTACCTAAATTACACATGGAACTAAAATAAAATCTATACTTCTCGATAATGAAAGTGGATGGCGTCTTGCCATTTTAGATAAAAGTTGAGAGGATCCAGCCCAATAACATAAAACAAAAAAAACTTAATATGTGATTTCCAAGTTTGATAAACTCCTTTACAAGTTAAGAGAAGTATATCCAGTCCCCCCAAGTGCAGTGGAACAGGACCGTGGCGAATAAGACATTACTAGTAGTTGAGATGATGATGAAGGTGGATAGAAGATGTACTGCCGACAGTGGCAAGGGTCATTCGGCTCTGTGAGGAAGCGCCTCATTACGATAATCTATAAATTCGACATCCCAGGAAAAAGAACGAGAAAGCGATCGAAACTTGGCTGGAAGAATCTGTCCAGAAACCTATCGCCCAATATTAAATTGATAGCCAATCTCTATTGATCGATCGAGGTAGAAGAAATTCATTGCAAGGATTCTAGATCTTCAGGGTTTGTGGTCTGCTGAATAAGTAAGGAACTATGGAGTGACATGAAAATAGGGGTGCCCATCCTTGGCGTATATTTCAACGTATATACATAGTGCAACGTATTTTTTGTTCTAATTTCTATTTCTTCTTATAATAATTAAAAAAACCAATTACCATCGACAGCCTTAATTTTAAGTAAAACATACAGGAGCAAATTATCCTAAATTTGATTTTATATCACATAGAAATGATTTTTTTTTAAGAACTTGAGGGTATGTCACTACAAATATTTTTAATAACTTCAACATCAGCTAAATAAGAATATTTCAAATGATGAAAATAAACCAATCTAGGTGACAGTTGTCTAAAACGTGAAAAGGAATATCCACTGTTTTCATTTTGACCACTTTTAATTATTCACCACCATATGTCCCTCTTGCACGCCTTTTATTCGGGAGCTGTCAGAGACTTCTGGGTTCGTTGCACTCATTTCTTTCCGATGGTACTTTTAATTATAATGAAGCTGGCCCATTTAAATATTTGTTTGATTGACCCGTATAAAAGCCTCAAAATAAAATGAATTCAATCTAGATATATGACATTCCACTTCAACAACATGATACAAACTAACCATATTGATAGTATACGATTCGTAAACATTTCAACACACACTTTACATGAATATGTTATACTGACATATAAAAAAATCAAAAACGTTTTTTGTGTCTACTTATAGCTACTATCTACATTTCCTTATTTTTTTTTTAAATCGTTAAGTGGACTTAGAGAAACTAACGAATTAATTGGGAACAACATTCATAAAGTTAGTTTTTGTCGAAATTAACTATTCCCCACTCCTCCTGAAAGCAGAGCAGATTATGTCCCTTTATTTTGCCCATTCAAACAAGGAGGTTAAATGGAAAAGTCCAATTAGTTAAATTTTATATCATAGCTAATATCCAGGGACACTGTTACAACAATTTATTTATTAGAATCTAAAATTTGACCGGATTTCCTCCCCAACTTTTGAACTTGCCTGTTGCAAATATTGACAGTAGATAATATTTTATTTTCTGTCTAAAGACAACATTGCATCAACAAATAATCAATTTCTTAACTCAATGGGTATTGGTATTGGTTTTAAATGTTAGGATCTCTTTGAGTAAAATATTTCGCAGTTTGAAGTAGATTTTCAAATCTGAAATTTCCCAATTTTTAGGATTTTCAAATTATTAAAGGGATTGACACCCCTCACCTCCTCCATCCCTCACATGGCGAAGTCACTGCTAATATCGATAGATCGAGGCTGATATTTCACCAATTTCACAACCCACGGCCTAAGAGCCCCCTACTCTATTAAACTAAACAATTACATCTGAATTTTTATTATAATAAATACGGGTGTTCAAACATTTCATGCACTAATGAAAACTGTGTAAGTTATTACAGGATGAATATTGCTACATAACTATATCAATATTACTGTTTCAAGTGAACGGTTCAGGCCGCTTGATCATAAATCAGGCAGCTAATTACTGGGACAAGAACAAAGGCTGTGAACAGAGCTACTACTACTCGGCTGCACCATCATTCAATGATATTACGAAACATTTAATAGACCCATCTGGCATATAGCTGCTGAGCAAAACAGGACTTGCTTTTGCTTTTAATATATGGAATGAATTTTTTTTTTTTTTTTTTAATCTTTAAATACAATATTCATAAAAGGTTAAACAAACATGAAGGTTCGATGTAGATGCCTATTAGAAATACTTTCGAAAAGCTTTGGTCTAGCGAAAAAGGGTTTGTGTAACAGGAAACTGTGTGGCAAACAATGGCAGATGTTTTCTCCCTCCATGTCGAACGAACTGACCTAAGTATCCTACTCATTGTTCCCAGCTCAACTCTCCTTCCCTGCCTGTCGCGTAGTAGTGTTGACGGGGATCCAAAATAAGGTCCCGAATGACAGCACTGTATAAGAATATGCACGGCATTGAACCACTCGCAGAACCAGCCTCTCCTAATTGTATCAAATGCCCAATCAAGGAAGATAGTACCAGCTGACCTCCATCTCAGGCTTCAAAGGGACCTTTTGTTCTTCAACGCTCCTGTTAGGTGAGGTTTCTACGAGTTTATTATCACAACGACCGGAACAAGTTAGTTTACACTGTGCTGACCAATCTAAGACTGCTGATCGATCGAGTGTGGACGTAACAATACCCAAATTTAGCGCCAATTAGGGAAGGTTGGATAAGGAATACCTCAGCTCTAAGAGACAAGGCATGGAACAATAAATTTTAAAAAAATACAAAAAGTAAAGTGAATAAAATTGAGTAGGTGCTCATTCCTCAAAATATTGAGCAGATGCTCTGGTAAGATGTGAGAGGTTAGAAATAATTGAGAGAAGTTACAGAATGGACTACTTGTTCACTTATGGAGCTCGTGCTCCAAATATAGGTTGATTACTGATTCGGAGTATCTGCTAACCTTCCTAAGTGAATAAAACTGAGAACGTTCTCCACTATGTGAATATGTACTCGTTCGTAGACTCAGCACTTTACTGAGTACCTATCTACTCGCATACTTAGCAAGGTGAGCATGAACTCCGAATCGATAATCAATTCGTAACTGGAGCATATGCTCCATAAGTTTGCAATTATTCCATGGTGTAACCTCTCTTAATTCACATCTAACAAGAGCATCTGCTCAATTTTTTGAGGAATGCGCACGTTCTCAGTTTTATTAACTTCACCTATACGATGGAATTCTATTTTAGCACGCTCACATTTACATCACTTTGACTGCAACTGAGTGGTTGAACTTTATAAGGGAGGCTATTGTGCAAAGTATATTGAGGTTTTTAAAGGATGCTTAACCTTTTCGTTTTGATTGGCTCACAATAGACCTTTTAGATCAAAGTTTATCTATGAGGAGAATTAAAGAAATTCCAGCGTAGGGCTGATTGTTTCCGAGCGTTCTACTTAAGAAACTGGGTTGAGGACAAGCCTATTAAAGTTTTTTCATCAAAGGTTGAATAAATCACAATATATAGCACACCCCTTCTCGTTGGCTTAACAGACTCTGTGGATCTTTGGACGCCTTAATTATGCACATTTTTCCAGCCTCCTCCACCGCTAAAACGTATCAAAGAAAATTAGATTCCAATTTGCGGCAAGTAGTGCAGTGTCATTCCATGACAATAAAATTTCATCCAAATGAACAAACAATATCGAAGTGCATGTTCACTAATTAAGTTTGGATATGGATCGAATTGTTACAATAAATAATAGATTCTGTTTTAAGGCTACTGAAAAAAAACTTAGAACTAATAATATCAAATAAACGCTGCTGTGATTAAAACTACTAAATATATGGTGATTATATTATGGTTATAATAATTTTTAATCAAGATTACAATTCTTTAGAAATCCAATAAACCTGCCAGCTAGAGTTATATTCAATTTATATTATATTTCACAGAAAACATTTAATTTCAAGAATACAATATCACTATGTTTTATGCATGTTTACAAAAACATGATTACTTTTATCTGTCAAATTAAACCTTGAAATTATTTTCGGTATGGTTTGCTTTTCTTTCATTGGGGACAATATTTCATTTTCGACAACAAAAGAGGACCGCTATGAAAATATAACAGCTGAGAATAACAACAATAAATAAGATTAAGAGAATGCTATAAATATTGGGTTACCAAGGCCAAGAATAAAAACCCGAAACAAAAGGCTCCACTAATAATATATCACTGCGACCTCGACAGCTCAACCCGTAGTAGTGGTATATGTGCAGCCGGAGCGCTATCAGCAATCAACTAGATATATTCATGATTTGGTCATGTCTTCAAAATGGGATCAACACAGTAAATAAACTAATGTGTGCATCAACAATCTTATTCATGAAAAAGACATGACGAGCACAACTGCCTATCGATTTATCACTAGTTAAAATTAAAAACCACGTCCACACGGGGAGCGCAGAGCTGCACCAAACCAAACAAAGCCGAGCAGCGCTGGTTGTTTGGAGCCATCAAACTTAAAAATCGGTTGAGCCGTTCGCTTAAAAAATCGTTATATATCTACAAACAGTGAGCCTAACACTGTTAGGCGGTTAGTCGGGTAAAAATATAAATACATAACGTAAGTTGGTAATAATACTAGAAAAAATATATTTTTTAATATTAATTATATAAATAAAAACAATTACGTACTTATCCACGTTCATCCTGACTTAACGTCGTATTAATAATAATACATTAGTTATAACAAGCAGTAATAATTATTTTCATTACAATGAATTCTGCAACATCACTAGTGGCCATGTATATTAACTATGTACTAGGATTTTTATAAATTATATTTATTTGTCCTAATTATAAATATTAACCACATTTTGGTTAATATTTATAATTAATTTATTTATTTATTTATACCAATCCATTAAAATCTGGTATCATTGCTGTTTAATTATTAAATTAAAATTTGAAAAAGAGATATTGGTTTGATTTTATCTAAATAAGAATCAACAATTAATATTTTACCCAATAAGAGTATAATAATAATAATACAAACACATTGTTATTTTATTTCTTTATAATTTTACTTCTAGAATTATTGGAATTTATTTAGAATTAATTACAATAAATAAATCAGTTATTAATACAAGTTGAGTGCTTACATGGCCCACTTTGATTACATAATTGTTTAAACAACAATAATTTCAGATTTATTAAAATTATTTACGTTTTTTATTAATTATAAATATTTCTACTATTTGTCCAAGCCGATATACTACAAATAGCATTAAGCTATCGATAAATTTAAATTTGCTTAAAAAAAAAAAGTGTTCGTTACTGCTAGTTTCGAACCGAGTACCTTTCTACATAGTCTATCCGTTCCACTTTAAAATATATATATGTATTTCAAAACACATTATGTATAATATTGTAAAAAAAAAACATAATTTCGGATGTAATGCGGATCAAAAAATGTGGAACGCTTCACGATTTTGCGTGTCATCCTTGCGCAGGGGCCATGCTAATCTTCTCTGTATCGTTCCAATTTTAGTATATGTACCGCCGAAGCGAGTACAACTACTACGGAATTTTAGGGGTACATATATATCATTTTAAATAATATTTGTAACATTATTCTTTTTAAAATATTAATGGATTTGTAGTTATAAACTGTTTTTATGAATTGAATTTAAATTATAGCTAATTTTAACCGTTACTTTTTTTTTCTCTCATTTTGCCCAAAAGCGATATATATATATATATATATATATATATATATATATATATATATATATATATATATATATATATATATATATATATATAAGGTATAAGATATATATTTTACATATATAAAATTATATATATATATATATATATATATATATATATATATATATATATATATATATATATATATATATATATTATTACTTTAAAAATAATATTAAAGTCTTACTTTTCAGTTCATGGTTTAAAATATTTTGGTTACCTATCGTATATTAATTTAAATTATCAGATTATAAATTGCTCCATATAGAAAATAAGAATTAAATTTATTTAAAACTTATCCATAAAAAATTCTGAGATTCAGTAACTTCTTAGAATATAATTAATTGCAGAGCCACTAGTTTTGATGCAAATTTAGTATTTTACAACATAATGAAATATCATAAAAAGGAACTTTTGTTAAAATATAGTCCTACAATCTCTTTATGAATTACAATAAATTAAAGGAAAATATATATGTATATAATTAAGATTGAAATTTGTCATTGACAAGAATTAAGGAAAGTTTAAATTATATTCTAGTGATATTAATTTTGATGATTATTATAAATTATAAATATTTTATTTAATGAGTTGAGAAAGGAAAAATAGATTGAACAATTTTCGAAATCAAATATTCTCTGATAACCATACTGAGCATGTATCACACTAGCTCATAACACTATCTATCAATTTTGTCATTTCATGAGTACAATTGTGTACAGCTAGGTCGCAGCACTTGTCATACAAGCATTACTCAAACAAACTATGCATAAAAGGAGAAAGCATACATAATTTACTATTTACTTGCATCCATATCACATATATTGCTTTAAGAGTTTGGGACAATTTAAGTTCACCTTAAATAACAATAACAAGAGTGTTCAAACCTCTAACGGTAATATTGGCGCTCATACATTTTATTTATCTTGTAATACAGAAATTTTCCTTGATAACCCAAAATTAACTATAATAAATTTTCTGTAACAATATTTATACAAAATATTTAAGATGTCAGAAAACTTAAATATAATTATTAATACATCACATAAGAATACATTATATGTACTGCAACTTAAAAATTCATTTCAATTTTTTGTAAATTTTAATTCATTTTAATTTTAAATTCATTGAAGGTTTTTTGGGTTTTTTAATGTAATTTTGAAATCTGCAACACAAAATTTGTTTTATATCAATTATTTTTATGAATTAAAAAAAAAATGTAATAAACTGTATTATTATTTATACTCAGTACATATCCCACTTTCAAGTAAAATTATCTTTATCATAAATGAGTTCATATTCATGTATATTAATAATAACAAAGTTGGCTGAATTTTCAAGCCGATTAAAGAACCATTTATGAAGATTAATAATTAATCAGAAATTCCTGGCTGTCTGTAAGGGGGACTGTCTTTAGAATCTTTTTTTATTTTACATAATATGAAATACTTATTATATTTTGCATTATTATTTGCTATAAGAAGTCTTATTATTTTGAATTACTTCTAATTTCTTTGGTTTCTAGCCAATAATACTTCCATAGACTTGTTTTATGTTAATCCAAACAAAATATTTCTAAATAATTAATTATATTTTTAGCTATGTATTATACCTAAAAAAATAACTATCCAGGGATACTTTTAATGAAAGGATACTTGAGGCATACATTTTTTTTTCTAATTTAGTTTTTAAAATGCTTATTACTTCAGGAAAAAAAAAAAAAATCACGTAGTTTAAACTAAAAGGTAATTTTTCTTCAGCTAATCTATAACAATTTAAATCCATTTTGACATATTTCATTATCATAGATTTCTTTTCAATAGTTTTAACAATGTTTTAAAATTTTAAAATAAAATGAAAAAATATAGGGTCCTGTGTTTGAATCAGAAATAGAGTTAGATAAATAATAAGTAGCAGAAATAAATTATGTAGATTTTGATAGTTCATTAGGACATCATAAATGATGAAGACTACGATGGAGGATCAGAAATCAATAGAGAAAAACGCATTTCTTCCAAAGAAGACTTCCCAACATTTACGCATTTAAGTTTATGAAGATGTTAAAATGTGCTCATTAATTGATATAGTATTTCTTTTCATTTCTGCTTTTATTATGATAAAGGTTCCTTTGAAATTTGTGAAATACATCTGCTGACTTGATAATTACTTATAATACAAGGGACTGTGGTTCTGGAAAGGTAGACAAAAAGAAAAGGGAGCAATTTTAATTTTTAATGTTTATATATCTTTGTCTGCATAATTGGTTATATAATAATTACTCAATTATATCCGGTTGGCCTACCCATAATAATCCAGAAGTCATGGGTACAATAAAATGTGATACACTACTCAGCGTAATATTTATGAAATATATAGTGCTTTGTTTCAGGTGGGGATGGAGGGGGAGATTCCCTAGTAATAAAAATATAGCTTCACTTACTTTAATTATATGGCAAATAGAATATAAATAATACTTCCATCTATAGAAGGACTTGTGGGACAGTGTTACCAACCCAACTTCATAGAGTAAGATAAAAACTTTGTTCAATTGCATTAATAATAGTAATATTACTAATAGAAACTATTTACCTGTACTTAGGGCTTGATAAATTATTTGCCACTTCTATAATTTTGTTTTATTGAAAACTAGTTTCGAATGTAATACATCATCTTCAGTTCAAGGTTTAAATGGATTATATCAAATTAGTTTTCAATAAAACAAAATTATAGAAGTGGCAAATAATTTATCAATTCCTAATTAGATTGATACTTCTATACCATCATACGGATGTCAACTGACTATTTATCTATACATAAAAACTTGGCACCAGGTATCATGAAAGCTTTTCTATTTCATTTAATTAAATAATTTTATATCTACTGCTGCATCAAAAATTTGTGTTGACAAAAATGGATTTCTTTAATAGACTATTTTTCAATCATTGGCTAGTTAATACTCTTAAAACATAAAAGATGGAGTGATTTCGAATTTCAGGTATTGTTGTATGTATTGACCCTCTCATGAAAAATCCAAGTTTTGGACCTCCTCCCCTAGAGCGTTTTCTGCCATCTTGAAAAAACCTCTAAAAAAAGCACTTTTTTACAGTTTTCCTTAGAAACTCGCTTGCAACACATTTTAGGCCAAATGTTGTCATTACAAATTTTAAAGAGCATTAAATGTTCTGTAAGTTTTATACTTGACATGTTCCAAAAATTCAGTACACCTACTGAGATACAGGAGTGTGAATTTATGCGAAAATGTCAAAAAAAAGAGAAAAGTTAGACACAGTGGTTTCGCCTTAATAACTATTTTTCAGTGCAATTTACCGTGAAATGCATAATGACCAGCCTTGTAGAAGATTAAATTTTAATTTAAAGATGCCAAGAAATATTGAAATAACAATTTTAGTGAAAACATTAAAATATGTTTAACTGAAAATATCACTGTTAACTGAAAATATCACTCTCTGTTCAAATTAGTATTCCTGATATAATATCTTTAATCCATTGGGTATGTAACATCTATGTGTAGTTTATGTAAATTCTGGAGGAATAAGAATCGTATGAAAAAGAATATCTAACACAAATTTTCAACACATTTACAAATACTTATATTTCAAGAAAATACTAATTGAAAATAGATCATAAATTTTTGTTTTAATAATATATACAAAATTTTAAGTTAAAAACTCATCCTTTTCTTTTTTTTTTCTTTTTTTAGGTCTAGATGTGGTTATAATTCATCACCTTGATCAATAGATAGTATATCGTCAAACTCGTCTTCTTACACGTTGAATTCAACCTCTGGACTGTGGAGTGAAGTTTTGTATCACTCTCAAGTGTGGTACAAAGTTAATTTTCCCATGGCCAAACAGAGCAAAGATTGTATCACAAGCACTTATCGCATGGAGAAATAAAATTATTTTCACCATATCTTTATATTTAAAAGATGTTTTGGTGTACAACATGTCTCTTCTGTTGCTGGCTTGGTGAGGATTTGTGGCAGCTAAAATTCCTTCTGAAGCAGTGCAATGGCTGGAACATTGAGCCATCAAATAGGATGTCTGCACAAGATTATGGGCTGGAACTACAAGCTTTATTTGCTTCTTTTTTTTTCTTTCAAATATAAAGATATATGATACAGCCTTCATTCTGTTTGAGCATGGGAAAATTTACTTTGTACCAAACTTGAAAGTAATATTTCTTAAAATAAACGTTTGCCAGAGAAGATCACAAAATTCACTGCAACTTTCATTGTGACAGTTTATGGAGGTGGTTTGGACACCTCTATTGATGAGTTGCGGTATCTTTGCTTTGCTGAAGCTGCTGCAAACACAAAATTCAATTTGAAATTTCTACCTCCAACAAGGGATGCAACTAAAAATCATGGATACAGAAATTCAGATACAGAAGCAAGTTCAAACGTGGATGAGATTTGGAAAAGACACCCTGAATTAGGGCTGGCAGAAACTAACAGGTGTCTGTGAGGATAGGTTTTTGGTGAGAACATTCTTTTAGAATCGCAATAAAACATCGAAACAGCTTGCTCAAGAAATAAAAACTTTGTGTTCTGTTGATATTTTTTCACAGACAATTAAAAGATGGATGAGAGAAAAAGATTTGAAAGGTTATAAATCAAGGAAGAAGCCGAGGCTTGATAAAGCAAATTGCAAGAAGTGGCTTACATGGTCAAAATCACCAAAACTGGAGTGCTGATGATTGGGCTAAGGTGGTTTAGCCTGGCCAAAGCATTTTGAAATAGGTAATCAAATTATTATGAATCGAAATTAAAAAATTTCATAAACTATCTGAAATTTAATTTTTAAAATAATTAATTAATTACTATAAAAAGTAATTAATTAATTACAATTTAAAAAGAAGGTCCTTTTTTTATTTATAGAAATATAGTATGTTTAATAGTTTTTTTAAACTCCTTATGGCGATTTTGTAAGGAGGGAAGGCGAAGCCTATCACCCGAATTGTCATCCCAACTGAAAAAAATTGTGGAGAAAATACAATGATTTGGGATTGTAGAATGAATAGAATCTGCATATCAATGCTAAATCAAACTTTGAAGCCATCATTTGAAAAATATTTGCACCTGATGACATTATTTTTCAACAGGATAATACTCTATGCCATGTTGCATGCAAAAGTAGAGAATGGTGTGAAAAAAAGCAATATTAAGGTATTCAACCGGCATCCTCAGTCCAGTCTCACTTATCAGTGTCAGTCCTATTGAGCACTTATGGGCAAAATTAAAAATTGTAGTTCGTAAACGTACCACTATAAAGAAATACAACTGGTTTTCATTTTTGACAGATGAGTAGGAAAAAATAGATAAAGACGATTTTTTAGAACTTGTAAATTCTATGGCAAACAGGATATATAAGGCCAGTGGTTTGATGACAAAATATTAAATTATGTGATTTATATTATGTTTAAATAAATATAATCTATAAAATCAGATCTTTTTTTATTCTCCTTTAGTTTGTTTTAATAAAAATTTGAGGTACCTAATACTTTTGGCCAAGGCTGTATTGTAAATTTTTAATTTTAATACTACTTTGCAATGTGAAATGATAATTTGAAGTTATAATCAATATGTGTTCCAAAAAATAAACGTTGTTTCTGCCCATGATTCTAAAAGGGCTACATCAAAATCATTGCTAGCAGCAGAAACTACTATCGAAATATCCGCAACTAAAAAATTACAGAGAATACTGATGTAAGCATAAGTTCGAAAATCGACAAGGACTGCAGAAATAGCAGGTACTGCAATGTCAAGGTCTGCAGAAATAGCAGGTACTGCAATGTCAAGGTCGATTCCCGGGCGAGAGGAGCTTAGGAAACTCGGTCAGTCCTCTTTCCGCAAAGCAGCAATCGGCACCCAATAGTCTATCAGCTGGCCCCTGATTTTTAAGTGAATTGGCTCTCTTCTGCAGTTAAAGTCCGTATTGGTGTAATTTTTTCGTTTTTTTGCTTAGATTATGAATATCATAATCCGGAAATCGAAATCGGTAGCTTTATTACGATTTTAACCAAAATAAACTTTTAAAAAGGTATTTTTTTTATTTTTGAGGAAATATGCATTTTATCGGAAAAAGTTCGTTTCCCTTAAAATTACCTACAAAAAAGGTCTAGTTAAATTTTAAGCTAGAACGGACCTGCGGAGATTCAAACCTGTGACATTTTCAATATTCTAAGAAAAACCTGCTCTATGTGGGGTTCCTTAATTCTAGAAATATGCATTTTATCAAAAAAGCGAAAACGCAAGCCTACCTGAGGACCGTCAAACTTGTGAAATTTTCGGTATTTCATGAAAAAATCTGCTGTAAGTAGGCTAACTTGTTTTAGGTAATATACATCTAATCAAAAAAGGTTAAAAACAATAGTTGTTCAGCATAAGTTCGCCTACAAAACAAGGTCAGTTACATTCTCAACTAACGACAACCGTCCTTCGATGCTTCAAACTTGTGAAATGTTCGGTTTTTCCAGAAAACCTGCTTATCGCGAACTTTATACTCTTCTAATTTAACTTCTGAAATAACTGGTAGAAGGAAACTAAGTTTGGGATAATTACGGAGGTCGGGTAGGTATTTACACATTTCGTACGCCCTCCCTATCGGCTAAGCGAAAATGCAAGCTAGGTAGGCAGTGGCGTTGACAGAGGTGGAGTCCGGACACCCAGTAGGCTCCCGACTGTCATAGAGGACGGACCTACGCTGGAGCGTTCCTAGGGATTATCCCCACCTTTGTCAGAGCCATCTGAGAGCAGTCATCTGCTGAACTCCGTCAAGGTAAGAGGCGTTTTCCCCTTTATCCGTGCGTTTGTGCGGACTGGAGTGTACGGGAGTGCGTGGGTGAGTCCCGAGGGACACACATGCGAGCCGGGACTCACGGTGGACAGGAAGAAGGAAAAATTTTTATTACAAAAGTTTCTCCTTCTGGATTTGTTTTTGAGTTTTTCAAAATTGTTTATTATTTTTGTTAAAGTATGTGTGGACAAGAATCTTTATTGGTGTTGTTTATTATTTATAACATTGTGGCAGAACCCGAAATTTGGTGAGATTCCGACCAATAGGGCGAGAGCAAACCTAAAAACCCTTTTTCGGCGTAATTTATTACGTAAAAGAGGGTTCTCGGGATGACCACCCGAAGGAAGGACGGTATGGAGATCCAACTCGCTGTGGAGGTGGAAATGGCCTCAAAACCACTTCCTGTCGAGAAAAAAAAGGAAGAAGTGGGCCAAGAGCCCAACAAAATGGCGGCCAAAGAGAAACCCCAGAAGGGGGACCTGGAGGTCGAAAACCGTGTAGTTGAAGAAGAGAAGGGGATGGATGTTGTCCTCCTCGATGAAGATGACTCGGACGAGGTGGCCGGGTCAAAGGTCAGTCCCTTCCAGAGACCAAAGAGCAAGAGGAAAAGACCAATTAAGGAGACGCCACCTCTAGCCGGCGAAGAGGACGAGGAGCCGACGTTGTCGGAGAAGGCTACGAAAATTGCAGAGGGCCTCAGGGAGTACCTGAGGACCAAAACAAAGATAAATAAAGACCAGCAGGCCTTCATAAATTTGAAAATTATGGAGGTCCGCGACATGGTCGTGGTCCTGCAAGAGAGGCAGGGAGGAGTTGTCGAGATGATAAAGAGAGCGGTAAGGGAGACCCTCTCGATGGATGAGATCCATGAGACGATCTCCCGAAAGGTCTCGCAGATAGTGGCCCCCATGGTCGCGCAGGCGATCGGCGACAGCATTGGGGCCCAGTATGAAGAGAAGAGAGTATGGGTCTCCCCGACTCTTAACAAGGTCGAGGAGATGATCGACCAGATACGAATGACGGAAGAAGAAGGGGAGGTCCTCCGGTACGTCGCGGCCAAGAGGGCCGAAGAAAGAAGAGGGAAGATCCCCAGGAAGGCAGGAGAGGCAGGGCCGTCCGGTGTGACAAAGAAATATGAGGGGCTGGCACCTGCGCCGATGCCTCAGCGGAAATCACAGACCCCGATATGTAGGGGAAGAAACCAGCTTGACGACACGGAGGAGGAGGAGGAGGAGGAGGAACCCTTCGTGGTCGTCAAAAAGAAGAAGAAAAAGAAAGTTAGGATCCACCTGGAGGACCCGGAGATTGAAGGGGAGAAGGAGGAGAAGAAGTCGGAGAAGCCGGGGAAGAGGCTGACCTTCGCCGATGTCCTAAGCCGGGTCTCTGCGGTGGTTCCCAAGGCGTCCGCCACCTATATTACGGCGGAGGGACAGAAATGGGATGCCGGAAAGATTTTCGAGCAGTTCCCCACCCAGGAGGAGCTGAGTGAGGTCAGCGCCGAAGTCAAGATGGTGAAGGTGACCCAGGGGGGCGCCGTACTGTTCAAGACTGAGGGGCCGGAGCAGGCGAGGAAACTCCTGGAATGGGGAAAACTCGGCGAGAGAGGCCTGGAAGCCAAACTGGCCATGGCCCGGAGGCCTCGATTGGAGGTCAAGGGTGTGCCTACCCACTGGGACGAGGCCATGTTGGAAAGGTTCCTGTGGGGAAAGTTGCATATAGAGTGTGAAGAGAGGAATCGGAGAGACTGGCTCCGACCCTGCTTCTCCACCACCACTAGAAGGAGTGCGACCAAGTCTTGGGTCCTGGAGACACATCCAAGTATGAGGTTCGCCCTCACGAGCCTGACGGAGGCGGATGTCAGTGGAGGGTGGTGGAGCCTCACGATCAGGGACTACCTCGACCCCCTTCTCTGCCTACGATGCCAGGAGTATGGCCATCCCGCCAGGACCTGCACGAAAGACGTCGCGTGCAGGTGGTGCACTGAGAACGGGCACAAAGCCAACGAGTGCCCGGAGAGAAAGAGAGGGATGGCGCCCTGTTGCAGGAACTGCAAGGCGGAGAAGAGAGGAGGGAAGGAGGCCCAGCACGTGACGGGAAGCAAGGAGTGCCCCATCCACCTCAAGAACTTGCAAGTGTTGGCGAAACGAACCAGATATGCCTAGGCTGCAGATTCTGCAGGTCAACATGGGCCGAAGGAGAATGGTCGCGGACGAATTACGTACTCTCGCCCGTAGTGTCGACATCATGGCGATCCAGGAGCCATGGTGTCAGAACAACGTGGTCGCAGGATTCGGTGTAGCGTCGAGGGTGGTCGCTCTGAGCAGTGGTGAGAGGAGGCCTAGAGCGGCGATAGTGATTGTTAATCCAGCCCTCGACGTCATGGAACTGAAGAACTTCACCACGGCAGATCAGGCGGCATGTCATGTGAGATGGGGGGCGAATGTGCCGAGAATAGCATAGCTGCCGTGGAGGCTGTCGCGCAGAGATACAAGAACGCGATAGTCTGTTCCGACACGAATTCGTGGAGCACGGCCTGGGGTTCGGTTCGCACAGACGCCAGAGGAAGAGTAGTGGAGGATAGCCTGGCGAGGTGTCAGCTCGTGGTAGTTAACGAGCCCTCTGGCCCAACGTTCGTTGGAGCGAGGGACCAGAGTTGGATAGACGTGACACTCGCCAGTACTGCAATGGCGCGGCGCATTGCGGACTGGACCCTACGGTCTGACACGAGCTCCGATCACCGGGTCATCGCCTTCAGTGTGGTGCAGGAGGAAGGCGGGAATGCCCTTGAGATAGAAAAGGGCTTCGTGACCCGATCGGCGGATTGGAGGGCCTTCTCCAGTGAGCTGGAGAGCGTACTCGCTGACAGAGAGTGGGAAGAGATGGCGCCGATGGAGGTGGAGACAGGAATTGACCACAGGGTGGCAATGCTGACGGGCGCCATCACAGAAGCGGCGAGTGCATCCCTCCGCCGTCGGAAGGCGAGAGTACGTCCGGTCCCATGCTGGACGCCGGCCCTAATCCAACTGAAGAGGGAGTACTATAGGGCGAGGCGTAGGTACCAGGAGTGCAGAGACGACGAGTCGAGACCTGCACTCCGTGAAGAGACCAAGCGTAGGTATAGGGTGTACCGAAACGGGGTGCGTCACCAGAAGAAAAGGTCCTGGGACGAATTCATCGTTGAAGAGACGGAGAAGAACCCCTGGGGAATACCGTATAGGGTGGCACTGGGCAAGGTGAAGCCACTCACGATGATGGCTTCCCTCAGAGTGGGAGTAGCCCAGGCAACCACCCTTAAGGAAGCCGCGTCAATGTACGTAGACTTCACATACCCCAGGGATGACCAGTCCCAGGACAGCGAGGCAGACGCCATGGTGAGACGCACCACGGTATACCCGCCAGGTACCGACCTATGCCCACCATGGGACATATGGGACCTTCGTCTGGCCGTGGAGAAGCAGAGGATCGGGAGAGCTCCAGGACTGGATGGGATAGACGCTGCGGTCCTCAGGAACAGTGCCCCGTACGTAGAGGATGAGCTCCTCCGGATATTCAACGAGTGCTTGGATAAGGGGTACTTTCCGAGCAAGTGGAGGACCGCAGATTTGAGACTGCTCTACAAGGGAGGAGGGAAGGACAAGGAATCGCCTAAGGCGTATAGGCCGATATGCCTCCTCCCTGTCATCAGTAAAGTCCTGGAGCACCTGATGGTCGCTCGACTTCGCCCGATCCTCAGCGCAGCTAGCTATCCACGACAGTTCGGTTCGACCCGTGGCAAGGGAACCACAGACGCGCTGTTGAGAGTGCGTAGGGACGTGGAGGAGAGGACGGAGAAGTATGTTATGCTAATCCTCTTTGACATATCCTCCGCCTTCGACAGTGTATGGTGGCCCTACGTGCTCCAGCGGCTGCAGGAATACGACACCCCCAGCAACTTGTACTCCCTCGTGAGTGGTTACCTCAGCGAAAGGAGCGTGAGGATTAGAGGTAGCTACTACGAGGTAGAGCGAAGGATCGAGAGAGGCTGTCCACAGGGCTCTGTCCTGGGTCCGGCCCTTTGGAAGCTCGTCTTCGACCAGCTGCTGGGGGAACTGGAAGAGAGAGGGTTCCTTGCCACGGCCTACGTCGACGACCTGGCGGTCATAGTGGCCGAGGATAGCAGAGCCAGGCTGAAAACGCAGGCGGAGAGGTGCGCCAGTCTCGTATCGGAATGGTGCGTGAGGAGGAAGCTGAGCATGGCCGCGGCCAAAACCCAGGCCATGCTCGTCAGAGACTCCACAGACAGGGCACATCCTATAACACTGGATACAGGCGGCCAGAGGGTGAGGAGGTGACATACCTCGGAGTGAGGTGAGATAGGGTGACCCTGTCTGTCAATGGGTTGTGTAGAATTGGGGGTGCGTTTTGGGGCCTCAGATACCCAGCTACAATGACCATCTACAAGGGAGTGGTCATGGGCATTCTGAGGTACGCATCCCCGGCATGGAGTCAAAACCTCACGCAGCTGCAGAGGAAGAGACTGGCTCTGCTTAGGGTCACGAAGACCTATAGAACGGTGTCGCATGAGGCGGTGCAGGTGCTGGCCGGAGCGATGCCCCTGGACCTCGTCCTCAAGGAGGACAGAACGAAGTATGATGTGAAGAGGCAGGGGCTCGACGCGCTTCCGGAGGGACTCCGTAACAGGATCGGCGAGACCCCCAACCAATGGAAGAAGATCTTAAGGGAGGATACCATCGAGGAATGGAACAGACGGTGGGTAGGTAGCCAGAAGGGAGCTACCTTGAGGAAGTTCTTCCCCACCGTCCAATCAAGATTGAAGCCGAGATGGGTCCTCCCCGACTATTGGGTCTCGCAGATGCTGACAGGGCATGGAGGTTTCCGGGGGAAACTGCACGATCATGGAAAAGACATAGACCCCCGGTGCCCCACCTGTGGAGTCCCCGAAACAGCAGAGCACGTCATCGTATCCTGCACCGCAGTAGAAGGACACCGTGCCAGGTTGTCGAGAAAGACTGGGATCTTCGCCCTCGCCGAGTCGGACTTCCCCCGTCTGATGGAGGAAGAAGTGTACCCCTTCTTCAAGGAGTTCATATACGGGTGGAAGGAAGTGGGGGGCCCCGAGCACTTCACACTGGGAAGGGCCAGACCACCCGACGTCGGCGAGCCTGAGGATGGCTGATGGGACCCGGACGAGGCAGTGGACCGGAAAGGCTGGACCGGCTTCCGGACGGATGCGGTGGACCAGGAGGGCTGGACCAGTATCCGGACGAATGGAGTTGAAGAAGGGATCCGGACGGATGCGGCTGACCAGGAGGGCTGGACGGCGCCGGACGGATGGAGAGGATAAGGTGCAGCCCTAAGGTGCGCAAACGCACACCGGGCTGCACCACAGTAGCAGGAAAATTGTACCCAGAAATATAATACCCTCACAGATAATGTATCATAAGAAATTTTTGTAAATAAATGAGTTGATTATTGGTGGCAGTGGCATACCCCAGCGTAATACCCCACTGCCACCATGACCCCGTATGACCGAAAGGTCAGGTAGGGGAAAAAAAAAAAAGGAGTCCGGACACCCCCCTCTCCCCAAAATTACAAAATAGTGTTACTTAATCCTATCTGTAAACGAAAATTGTATAAACCTATTTTAATTTTATTTTATAAATAATATGCCTAAGCATAGAAAATTTTACGTTGAGAGTAGGCCTCCTTACATCCACGGTGGGTTTCTTTAAACTAGATCCTTGGATGGACCTCTCCCCCCCCCCCAAAACGAAATCATGGCTACGCTATTGTAGGTAGGAATCTTTTGCCATCCTATAGAAAGTTCTAGTTCTTTTCAGTACTTGTTATTCATTCCTTATTTTATTTATTATTATATAAATTATTGGTTCAAATTAGATGTACTTATTGATTGTCTTCAAGATGGAATTAATTGCTAGTGTTTTGGTAAAGTTATAATATTGCTGTGTATTGAGGATATGGAAAGGAAATATATTTTGATTTAAAGTAATAATTAAATAGGTAATTCAATTTATTATATAAATAAATATTGTCAACTTAAAACATGGAATTGTCCCGACTCGGGAAAATCAGGGCTAATAGAAAACCTGCAAAGACCTTGGGAATAATCCATGAGGGAATTACCAATGGAAACTCCAGGTGGTATAGTTAAAAGAACTGGTCAGATATCAGGTTTAGAAATCAGCCAATTTTCAGGTGAGATACCAGATTAAGAAATCAGCCAAATCTTCAGGTAAGGCTTGAATTAGCTTCATAAAGTTGCTGGAAGTTGAAGACAGTCTATGACAGTGGATGCAGAGAGACAAGACGGAAAAGATCTGGAAGTTGAAGGCCGTTTGTAGCAGGAGAATTGAAGGTAACATCGCAGGACAGCGACTGGTAGACGAAGGAGATAGCAAGAAAAAGGGCTAGAGCAATTAAGTAAATCTCAGTATCATTATATTCATATGTTTACTTGCCATGTAATATTGTGCTGTCAGCCCAGTTACAAATCGAGGGTCAGATAAAACGAAGTAACTCTATTTTTAAAAATTGGATTTTTGCGTAATCCAACTCTTTTGCACCCATTAAACTGCCTAAATTTGTCATGAAACTTACTAAATTTAATAATCTATCAAATTAATAAATAAAATAAGAAATAATAAGTTCTGGAAGGAACTAGAACTTTCTATAGGATGGCAAAATACATCTTGCTTACCTTTTCACTTTTGTGCAATGCATATTTCTAGAATTAAGGAATACCACATACAGCAGATTTTATCATGAAATACCGAAAATTTTATAGGTTTGACGCTCCGCAGGCCCGTTATCGTTAGTTTTAGCTTAAATTGTAACTGAATGTATTTTGTAGATCATCTAAAGCGTAAACTAATTTCGATTTTCGGGTCATCATATTCCTGGACTATGCAAGATGCAGAGCGTAAAGGTCGCGAGATAAGCAGGTTTTTCTTGAAATATCGAAAATCTCACTGGTTTGGCGCTCCGTTGGACCGTTATCGTTAGTTTTAGCCTAAAATGTAACCAGTAAATGTAAAAAAAATGTCTTTTTAAAGTTTATTTTGGTTAAAACTATAGTAAAGCTACCGATTTCGATTTCCGGATTATGATATTCGTAATCTACGAAAAAAAAAAATGACAACCGCAGAAGTGAACCAATCGTACCCAGTAGCTGATAGACTATGAGCCTTACAGACAATGTAGCGCTAGGGGCCCTGTGGCCCATGAGAAAAACAAGCCGAATTAGTTTAAGTTTGCTTTACAAAAACTTTAGGTTTATTTTTTAAGGGCAATTAATTTCACAAAATAAGTGTATCTATTCCATATTTATTTTTTCTCTACAATAAAACTTAATTACCCATGCAAGCCGAGACAACTGTCCTCCATCTGTATTATTCGAAAATGTTTCAATATAATTTCAGAATTTATCCTTAATTAACTCGATTCACTTTCATAATTAAGGTAAGCAGTAATGATTACTTGCTGTTTGTTCCGCATGAAATAGAATACTGAGGAATTATCCGCTCCTCTCGAAACGTTGAGATTCTAGAAAATGTACTGTAACAATTGTGAATAAGAGTTTTATTCGAAAATAATAACTTTTCCAGATGTCAGTTTAATCAAATTTAAATTAACGTGAGACTTTATTGGAATCTTGTAATTTCAAATAGAGATACCTTTCTAGCACTTTCGTTTCTGAATTAGCCGTTTGTACACGAACAAGTGAGCTTTTGAAGCCTAAAGTGGTGGTAACTCGCCACAAGTCGACTTATACTTATTTACAATTTCTACAGATATTTTTGGTATTACACTTTTATTCGTTTGTTTTTAATTTTGAACAGTCATTGCGGCCGTCAGTTATGTAAAAAGTTTTACGAAATTTTTACGGTGTTCCAAATTTAGAAAAGTGATTTACTTACTGATAGCAATTATATTTAACAGTTAAGTCAATCAAGAAATAAATCATTATAATAACATCAGTTTATATTCTTTATTTTCGATTATTTCCTAAATTTCATCATATTGCAATCATTATCATTACCTATGAATGTTTTTTTTTTTTGATAAATGGCACGCATTAGTGCCAATATATTAAAATTTGGTGTGGGCATAGAATTTAATTAAATGTTACGTATCTACCTACTAAATTTGATGTATTATCATAAAACCTATATTGAAGTGAACAGGCTCTAATCACAAATTCTAATCAGAAACAGTTCTGAACAAGTCCCGTTATATAAATAATTACAAGAAAGAAACAGGAAGTTACTGTCGACCGCTGGAATATCCATCTCAAAGATTTGAAAATTTATTCAATAAAATAGAACCTTGCACAAAACCATGATTCAATTCACTATTCGTAAATTCACAGCGTTGCTAAAAATAAGAAATAACGAATAACTCAATGAAAACAAATTCTTATTGTAACAGAAACGTATTAAACTGGTAGATCAGTAAATAAATCAATTAATGGTTCCTTTCGCGCTCGCACAAGTCCGTGCAGTCCACTTGTTCTTTTCGGTAGGAGCAGGATACAGAAGTACACTTCGAAGAACAGCGAGTTGCCATGAGTAAAATGCGCTAATGAAGTGTAGGCAGCTCAGAATGGCCTCCTATAGAAATATCGAGTTTTAACTCGGACCTACTAGTACCAATAACCCAGCCGATTGTTGACTTTGGTTATTTCCAAATTTATTCGAATTTTATTGGTTAGTAGCTATTAATATTATCAACAAATTGTTAAAGAAAGTAATCAATAAAACATAGGGACGAGGATCGTCAGTGGCGTCGGCAGGAGGATGATCAGAGAGATATATCTCCTCTCCCCGAAATGCACGAAAAAATTTAATTTTCAATTCCACCATTATACGATTTTTATTTTAAGTAATATTTTTAGTAATTTTAACAATAGTTTTTGATCAAATTTCCATGCTTATCCAATCTTATTTCAATCTTACAGCAATTTTTGCGATAATAAACATTTAGGTGATTATTTACCTTCTTCATTTTAAATCTCTCCCTGAAGAGAATTTTAAATCCCCCTCCTAAAAAAATTCTGCGTACGTCCCTTAGGATTATCTCTAGTTAATATTTTAAGCCAAACCACTAAAATTCGATTTTTTTTTTGTTTTTTTAAACGTTATCTCGAGTACTATTAAACAAACAGAGCTGTATTATAGTTCAACTTTTAGAAAACTGATACTACTTTAAAATAGGTATTATATAAGGTATAAGGTTTTTAGTAGTACCCGAGGTAAATTTTTTCGAAAAACAATTCTCTTCAAAAGACGTGAAATTACCATTTTGTAACATTGTTTTGGCTAATATCATGGAAACTGCATTTCCTACACTAAATCGAAATAAAAGCAATTAATTAATTTGAAATGAACAAAAAATACGATAATTGTTGTCTATGAAAAAAATATGTATCAACGCTATTGCCATGATTTACTTCTTTATTAATGTAGTAAAAGGAAATCATTAAAAAACCAGTGTATAATAAAAATCCAATATAAAAATGAAAGTTGTTCTGAGCATGGTTTAGGGACATTACAATTGCTCCTATCAAATAAAAACAGAAGTTCATAATCGCGTGCTGAGGAAAGTTAGACATGCGGCATTCTAGTCAGGCTAACGTTTTTGTATTTGCTTTTACAGTAATCAGTCCAAGAAAACAATTAGTCAATTGCTTGCCAACAAGCGATTCAAGAAGATCTGTCCTTTCCAAGATTTATCAGATAGAGTATAAAGTCAGTGATATTTTTTTACTTCCTTGTACGAAGTAAATGAAGTATTGTATTAATTTAAGTATTAATTTTCTGTTGCAATGTTAACAAAAATAAAAACGAATTTGTTATTAAATAATCGAATATAGAATTAAAATGCAATATTTATTATAACCGTTTTTCAATTTTTTCTTATCATTAAATGTTGAACCTTTAAATAAACATTATGTTGGACAACTTATTAAAATTAAAGCAATTTTCCTTTTGAATATTTATTTATTTGTTCTTTTATTTCAAATTTTAATTAGATCTCGGTTTTTACTTCCTTGTACGAAGTAAAAGAAGTATTGTAATCGCGAAAATTTTCGGTTTTCAGATTTCGACGGAAATATCCATTTTGACCATCCCTGAATCCATTTTGATTAGTTTCGTCGTGGCGTCTGTACGTACATACGTTCGTTCGTATTTCGCATAACTCAAAAACGGTTAGCCGTAGAAAGTTTAAATTTTGTATTTAGGATTGCTGTAAAATCTAGTTGTGAACCTCTCTTTTTGGTCACTGCTTAATCACCGGAAGTGGTACTTTACTTGAAGGTCATAATTGATTTCTATCAAAAATTATATTAAAATACTTTGCAAAACTTCTCAAATTTGGTATTTATAACATATAGATTGATTTAAATAACCTTACTAGATTTTGGTCTAAATTGGAAAACCGGAAGCGGTACTTTACTTGAAGGTCATATTAGGCTTTCATCAAAAATTATATTAAAATATAATGTAAAACATCTCAAATTTGGTAAATAGGACTTTTATATTGATGTGAATGTATTTAATATATTTTGGTTAAAATTGGTGAGCCGAAAACGGTACTTTACTTGAAGGTCATAATAAGCTTACGTCAAAAATTATATTTAAATTAAATACATAAATCATATGTTTTGGTAATAAAGGTTACAATCGCAATTTGGTTTCCAATCCAATTAAACATTTTTATTACTTGTTTTAAGTGTTAAAATTTAGTGTAAAATACTGGTTTTCCTCCCTATTTGTGTGGGTGTGTGTGTCAATAGATGGATGTCGCAACGCCAAGTGTTGTTTTTGAGATACTACGATCTTCGGAAACTAGTAACCAAATTCAGGATCACTTTTTGAGTCACCGATTAATAGTTTAATAGGCTTACAAGGAAGTCATGTGTTGTCCACATTTGGACAACACATGACTTCCTTTTACGCCTATTAAACAATAAATCGGTGGCTCAAAAAGTGATCCTGAATTTGATTACTAGTTTCTGAAGATCGCAGTATCTCAAAAACGACTACCGGCGTCGCGACATCCATGCATCTACACACAAGCTTTCTGGAGATCTCATTCCATTATTATATTACGTTTTCTTTCATTAGGAAAAAAGTTCCCAAGAGATTTCTTCGTGACAACATTAGAACTGTTGTCACAACTTATATATTTTTATAAAGAAATATTGATTAACATAAAATCGATTTTCAGAAGTAAGAACTAAAATGTTTCCTTCAACAACGTTTTATTGATCAGAACAGGTGAAAACAAAAAATTAAAAATAAATAGCTAAGTACAAAATTAAAATAAAATAAGTTATATTTTGTTTAAAAATATTTTTTAAAATGTAATATTATAATTGGTGGAAAATCCCCAAAACTTAAAAGAAAAATGAGTTTCGTCGAGAAATTGCTTGTACAAATTGTACAATATACATCGTTCATTAAAGGCTTGATCGAAAATAAAAGTAATAAAAATGAACAATTTTTCCAAAAATTCACAAAAAAGTTCACATAGTCATTCTGTGTATCACGAACCTTCCGTCTGTGGGTGTCATAAATAACGATTTCTAAAAATAACTAATTGCTGCAACAAGATATAATTGCCGTTTTCAACGATAAGTCGCCGTTGTGGAATCATCCCATTGTGCTGTATACTATATAACAGGGGTGGCCAACCTGCGGCTCGCGAGCCACATGCGGCTCTTTGAAGGATTATTTGTAGCTCTTGATAAATGTACCCGAGTTCCCTTTTCATTTTTGTGCTATTATATTTTAAAAAATGATTATCGTTCCGTATGTGCTTCAAAATGTCTTTTAAATTACTGACAAGACTAAGTGCAACATTGTAACAAATTTCATTTCCGTCCAAGTTAAGAATGATATGACTCATCGAAAACTGCGCGAACGAACATAAACAGTGAAGTAATCGTCCGTGATCCACCGACTCCCACCGACGTGCCAACTGAGACACCCGGGACGTCAAACATCCAGTGGCCATTTTATTTTCAAGCATTTTATAGTACTAGGTGCTATGAATATAAATGTAGATCTTCAAGTAAAGAATACTAAAAAGTATTTATTTTAGTCTATTTTAGTCGACTTCCATTCTGTGTCCAACATAAAAGAATACGTAATAAGATTTTATTTTCAAATATGATTTTACATATTTACCTAAAAACTACTTATTTGATGCGAATGATAACATCCGCTTGAGTGAGCCAGTAAATACAGTCTTACAATGATTTATCAAAAGATCTTATCAGCAATTCTAACTGAGAATGCAGATACATAGCTGTATGCAGTCTATTATAGCAGATTATACCATTCCTAGCGTTGGAGGATCCGTAAATGATCATTTAAATGCATAGTGTAGTTTAGTATGAAAAGATCTTCGGCTAGAAACATCTAAACGATAATGTTATCGAACAATCTTGGTCGCTATCCGCCAGAACCCTGTGGAGCTTGTGCAGCAAAATAAGAGTGATGAAGACAAATATTTGTGAATAAAGCGCACCGCATAGAAGTTTTTATATTTGTTTTCTCGTGTTTTCCGTTCTACGGGAATCACTAAATCAATAATCCCTTAAGCCAGCCATTCACGGTCCTACATGTAGGACAACTTTATAGGACTACACCGGATTATCGTTGGACCGTGAATGAGGTGTAGGACTGTAGATAGCGTGTAGGATGTTAGTAGGATTTTCCGATCGTCCTACAAGCATTCCACTCTAATAACATCCTATGGCGTTGGATCGTAAGTAGGATTGTCGTCCTACAAACTCCTATTATTTATTTCTACGTCATTAATTGATATAAATATTTGTTTACTATTAGTCAAGAACTGCCAGGTTGAGGTTTTTCTCCATATATTATGTTTTTTTGTTTTTTACGGTTAGAATTTATTTTTTTTTTTTTTTTGCATATACTACTATATACGTTCATCATTTTTATCTAATTAGTAACTAATGATTAGAATGATAAGAGAAAAATTGGTTTAATGAAAGCACATTGTTTTTATTATTAATTAATTTTAAACGTATTTCCAAAACATTAAGTTAATGAAAATATATATAAAATCCCTTATTATAACGTCAATGTGACGTTATACTGTGGGGACTGAATTAAGATATTAAATTAATAATGTGATTAAACATGAATGACGACAATTTTGAACTAATAATTTTGGACCCTGTTTTTGTTAAATATATCTTAAATGTTCATCTCTAATTTATCGTGTTTTAAGTTTGCTTGTAATCATCAATTTGACCCGATCTTTCAGCTAATTTATGTTATAGGGAATTAAAGTAAAATGAAAATGTTTAAATAAAAACGTATAGCAGAAATATAAACTAAGTACATTTTTTATCATTTATTTATTTATATTTTATAATAGAGGGGTGATTTTTCTAACCATTCTTAAGTAATTTTTACAATCCTTCCAATCAATTTCATTTAACATTTTCAAATCACTGTAATTTGTTCGGTTAATAAAAATTGTTTTGGACCAAACTTTCTTTTTCCTTTTTTCCAAGAACGCCTTAGCAAGACAAATTGCTGACATTTTCCTATTTTTTTAAAATATTGCTAAGCGATGAGTACAGGTTAAATAGCTGATCGGATCTCTTGTAGGACCGTGAGTGGACGAATGAATCCAACTGTAGTCCTACAACGTAGACCTACTAACTTTGATCGTGAATAGGTAGCTTTATATCTGCTGAATCTTCACTGCCCAAATATTTATAGAAATGTCAATATTCCTTCCAGTAGGTAAGCTGTATTTTTATTTTTATCCCGTCTCTTAATATAACTTTATAATGTACAATATAATAATCTCACCTATTTTTGACCCAGTCCAACATTATCTTTAAAATTGAAGTTCGTTTCTTAAGTACAGCATCAGCACCACATAGACAGATACATATCA
Organism: Rhaphigaster nebulosa; assembly: GCA_948150685.1. Classification (NCBI taxonomy): domain Eukaryota; kingdom Metazoa; phylum Arthropoda; class Insecta; order Hemiptera; family Pentatomidae; genus Rhaphigaster; species Rhaphigaster nebulosa. The sequence continues at coordinate 108,773,747 of OX411309.1, read as the reverse complement.
CAGTCAAGATAAAAGCAAACAATCTTTGGCGAATATTGACAATTTTACGAAAAATTCGAAAGCTTTTATACAAATTTTCCCCTTGACTTCAAATGGCCCCTAACACACTAAATTGTAACAGACTCGACTGACGCTGAAAATACAGTAATAACACGGTACATTCGTTTCAATCTTTATAAAACATGATTAATCTTATTCATTTAAAATGAAATATTCACCTGATAAACTTGGAGGTTATTGAAATTGCTTAATGTGAAATTAAATTTAATTAATTATGAAGAAGAAACTGGTAATATGCTTAAACAAGGCTGTCTGTTCGGTAACTGTCAACCTAAAGACAAAGAATAGTAAAAACCTATTGATTAATACCCTGATTAATTACTACCGGTCAATTATTCAATATTCAATATTATATAAAAATGAAACCAAAGTGAAACTCGCACCTGTTGACTTTCTTTGCTGTATAAAGAATTCTTTTAAAGGATTTGTATGTTAAAAACTATTTTTTTTTTTACTACTCTTTTACCTTTACAAATCGTATATCTACTGATCCCTTTATAATTATTAAATATTTTTAATTTTGTTTTGTTGATACTTCCTTCCACTGTGGTAGGCTAAGTTTACCACAAACTGCCGCTGTAGACAAAAAGACTTACAACTGGCCTCGCGACCTACCCCAGCCTACTATCGATTCGCACGAGCTTATCTTAGCGACTGCCGGTTCCGCCACAATGATTCTTTATAGAGCCTGAAGCAATTTTTTTTTTTTTTTTTTTAATTTACCTTCAGATGGTAAATAGTTACACATACAGGTAATATGCCATGCGTAAATCATTTTTCTTCTCTTTCTACCGGCGCCTGAAGTTTTCATCGTTCTCATCATTTATTTTCAATCAAGACAAGAGTTAGGTTCGTACACGACATGCAAATATCCTAGTCCACTCCGTCCATCCACCATTTCTTAGGCTTTCCTCGCTCTTGGGCGATTCTTTCCATCATTGAGATACTCTACAGCTCACTGTTTTTTCCAAGTTACCACGTACAACTATGACATATTGATTCCAATACACGTACACTACAAGAATTTCCTTTCATTCCTGTCCAAAATGCAGCCAGAATGTTTATTTAGGATCCACTCGCTTATGTAACTATGGGCCTAATCAGTGCTTAATATAGCCTGAGCTTTGTGGCTCTTCTCAACAAACTACTCCTCGCCACCTTAGCTAAAGCTAAATAGGCTCTGTTCCCGTTTTGAACCCTCCTTCTTCTCGCTTCTTCTTAATCCTAAGTGGAACTTATTTTTTATTGTATCGCATAAATACTAAAAAATGATGCATAAGAACAGTAATTCCTTACAATGTAAGACGGTTACAGTAGAACGAAAAAGAAATGATCATTATAGAAAGTATAACAAAAGAAGAGACGAGGGGTGGGTTAAGAAAAAAAAACTGTCGACTGCAGGTATACAAAACCTTGTACAGTCTCAATTATTTCCTATTGCTTAATTATATAATGTATGTATGGGCGTTTTAACAGGGTCCGATAAATATTGGAATCGGGTCCGACTTCGATTTAATTCACGCAGAAAACAAGCGTTCCTTCCACGACCCGACAATTATCCTACATCATCTGTACAAGCCATTGATTCCTTGAACATTTTGCACAGCAATGATACTATAGAAATAATAATGATAATATAGTACTAATTCTATACTTCTAATTTTTAGTAAAACTATTATGAGGTAATCTATTAATTAACTATTAAAAGGTAAACTATTATAAGAAATTAGGCAAGGCTATAAATTTAAAGATCAAAATTCAAAGAGGGATTAATAAACGCTAGTACCTTTAACGCTCAGTTCATCTGTTAAATCTAATTATCATTTATCTTAATATAATTTTTAATATTATTATTTATTATCCAAAGCCAATTCGTGAGGCGCTGACCAGCATACAGAGGCTTCTATGCATACAGGGTCTTCCTCAACTTCTTGAGAGTAATCCAAAGCTCTGCAGGTTCCAAGGTGGTCTGTGTCCATAATTTCGTAGCTATAGAGGTGCGAGACCAAATAGTCATGTCCGGTTCATACAAATAGTTTTTAATGCAACCTACTCAAAAATATGACATAAAATACGCAAACAATTAGAAGGCGTAAAAAAGGCTAATTGTATATAGTGTCACTTTTATTTGAAAAATAAATAATAATTTATTTTATTAGAAGCTGTAAAAAGTTCTTGCGCCCGAGCGACGAGTATGTTCACATGAAAAGTGTGCACAAGTTGGAAAGATAGGCAGGCTTTACTCCTACTAATGCGCACTTTACAACCTCCCAGAGCTTTCGGCAAAGATTAGGAGGTTCACTGCTCAAGCATTGCGGATTGCATCCGTTTCTGCAGATTTGCTTAATCTCAAATAAATGTTTTCTAATTCATTTTACTACCATACAATAATTGTATTTTTTTCTTTTATAAAGCTAGGGAGATCACCTGCTCATGTGCACGAACGGAATAATCGCCATTGGGTATTCATATGCTTAAAGTTTTTATTATTTTGATATAGCTGTTTTATAAAAAAACAATTTAATATAAGATTTTATATAATTTTAAAAATAACCATTACAAACATAAATATCCCATATATATTTTCAAATTATTTCGTTTTGAATTCGACTCTCCGAAATTATTTGAGCTAAGATTACACGAATCAATCTGTTTTTGGACAAATCGAAGAGCTAACCAAAAACCACCAGACAACACACAATTCATCTAGGTACAAAAATTTCAAAAGTAAGTTAGGATCTGTTTTAATCTAATCAAATTACCATTGTAAAATAGATAATTGCTATGTCTGCTTATACTTCGCCGTTAAATTTTTATCTCAAAACTCTTTGCGTTCTCCGAAACTCTTCATCGAAACGTTGTGTTGAAAACGGTCCAGTAGTGTAGGATAACATGAAGTATCTGAAATAGTGGACGATGATAATGTTAAAACATTTTCTAGTTTTTTATCGACCTTTTTTTTTTGTGACTGGAAACATTAAAGCGTGTCAGTCTCCATTAAGGCAGATACTCGAAAATCTTTCCTTTTTTGACCGATTACAATTATTAATTCCTCTACCTTGATAAGTTGAGAAAGTTAAAAAAAAATTAAAATAAATTAAATCATTTAAATATATATATTTGTAACTGGCGGCATGTAGCAGTTTTAAACTAATAATTAGCAACAGATCTAAAGGCAAAACACAATATAAACCAAACGTGGTTCAATTATATTTGCAATCAATCAATTTTAGTTAATTAACTGGAATAGGTTTCAGCTGGCATCAACTGATCTAATTATCTGGCTATTCCTGTGGTAGGGAAATTCCATTACTGGTCCTTTCTCAGGTGGTTGTCCATTCATGGTTCAATGGCAGAGGAATAGTATCTAATACATATTCTTTAAACAATGAATAATAACTAATCGTTTGCTCAAAACGTATGCTTGTGGTCAGATGTCGAAAAGACAAAATTATATCACCTGAAAATAGATAATTTTACTTAAATATTATTTTTTTTATTTCTGACGTTCGTTATATTACTTTTTATTCTAGGTTTTGAAGAGTTCAGTTTATTGTAATGATATTATTTTAGGCCATTCCGTGATATTAGAATTTGAAAATATATATAAATGTATGGTCTGTTATGATTTTCATTGAAGATGTAGACGTAGTGACAAAAAAATAAAAATAAATACAACGATTTATATTTTTAATGATAATAACACAACAATAATTACATAAACATTTCTTTATAGTATCATTTTTATTTAATTTGATAAGTTGAACACAGTTCATGTACTAAATATCATAAGGAAAATAATGTTGACTATCATTTCCGCAGAGGTGCTTCATTCCAGATGGTTTCATAGAGAGTTTGGACCTAAATTTAGCCAATGCAAAATATTATTGAAGCGATAAACTCCAGGAAACATGGAAATTTATCAATAATTTCAATCAATTTTGGGATTCAAGATTAAAATTATTTAGGTTTAATTCATATCGTTCAGGAATAATTTAAAAATATGGAACTGGATTCTTAAAGAATACTCTAGATTCTAATTAATTCTATTCTTTAAATTTTTTGCATTAGTATTAATACAAAGTAATGAACTTAGGTTGCGTTTTTTTATTAACTGAACGGGAAGGAGTTAACTATTACAGCTCCGTTGTTATTTAATTGTTTTTAGAAAGGATTTTTATTCTTTATGATAATGAGATTAAATTTCTTAAAATTCTGTATTCGATTAATTATAATTTTACTCTTATATGATATCGCACACTTTACTACATAAGCTAACGTGAAGCAAATTTTACTGTCCAAATCATCAATAAATTTCGTAATAGCCTGATAAATTTTTAAAAAAATATTCATTTTTATAAAATTGTATTTATAAGATGAACAACTGCAACAATCACTGTTTTCACAGAAATTTTACCTAAAATTCGTTATTTTAAAAAATTACAAAAAAAAAAATAGGTTTGGTTTAGGCCATTGCCGCAACCCCCGTACCAATAGTTACCATGGCGACACAGGAACAATCTAGCCGGGTACCCCACATTGTGTCCTATCAAACATCTTTTAAAAGTATAATTCAAAGAAACCTTTTCGTCATGGACCTAAGACCACAAACTACTATCTTGACATTAAAATGGAAACTTGTATTATTATATAATATAATGATGATGAGGTAAGAATATGATGAAATGCGATTTCTAAATGAAGAAAAGACAAAATTAGAAAATCTGAGAGTTAATTCAGGAGGAGAAAATGGCCCATACGATGAATGAAATTCATTCATCTAAATCACATGAAAATGATTTTCTTATATTTTCAATAATGCAGCTTTTTCCTTTTTTTTTCTTGTTTTATGTACTGATGAAATATTTTATTTTTAAATGTATATATAAATAATTTAAAATTATATCTCTTCCCTCCCTACTTATTTTTCTATCTGATATTTGTTTAATATGTTTTCCAAGGACTGACAACCACAAATACATCTCTGGTACAATATCACAATATTGTTCTGTACAATAATGAGTAATTTGAAGTTAATTAAAGCTTATGAGCAAAGCCTTAGTTTGATCTAGTGTCGCTCCGATCAAACCAGCAGGAACGAAGAAATGGCACAGATAGGGGACTCACCTATCTTTGCAATGCTGGAACAGAAGATCCATAGGCCTATCATAAACGGGGTCTCTACCCTGGCGAACTCGACAGCCCAGACATGGTACTGCTTCACCTTCTGGACGGGTCCTTGGGTAGTAGAAGCGGGTACGGTACCCGTGGGTTCAGTTTCGGTAGTGGGCACGGTGGGTACATCGTCGAGGCCCGGGTTGAGGAACTCGGCTCGCCCCCAGCCCAAGAGGCCGAATAGCAGACAGACGACACTGGGCCGCATGCCGGGGGCCGACTGGCGGTCGATCCCGCCCCCACCACCGCCCTCAGCTTATATCGATTCTTAGCTTCGAGGTGAATAATCGTTTTCCCCGCCCCGTAAAATTTGCGGAATGTCGGGCTCGATTGTTACTAGAATCGAATGAAAAACGTTACGCATATTCCGCTGTTGTGTAAAAGGAAGAATCAGAAAGCCAGCCTTCTACGATGTTTAGTTCTAAGCACGTCACCTTTAAAAAAAAGTAATTAACCGCGTTTAAGAAATGTTGCTGCAAATACTAAAGAAAATACATAAACCGACTTTGAAATTAAAGAAACAATTTAGAAGGAAGCTAAAACTCCTTCTTATAATTACATAACTCGTATGAAACATGGTTGGGCATAAACTCAGTAATGACGAACTAGTATTATTCGTCACGATCATTTTTGTGAGAAAAGCAGAAAGTGTTGGCCAAACTAAATTGGGCCAGATGGTACATGTAGAACATGTACATGTACCCAATGTACATTCTAGTCCCTATTACAAACCGAAATATTATATTTTTGAAGCATTTCTTCTTAATATTAAGCACTGATGAGACATTGTTACATTTAATATGCAAGAATTTGTTTTACATAATTATGCCATGTTATTTCATCGATTGGCGGTAATTTTTACAATTAATGTTTTGATTTAGTCTTTGGCTGAAGGCCCTTTGTTATGATTTGTTGCAAAAGAGAGTTGAGGATTTCATTGGACAGTGGTTGGAGCTGCTTTGGACAAGCGTCCAATGTATCCCCTTGAATGTCCATTGTATATCTTCTTATGTTATACTTCAGATTAATAATTAAACTTATTTATAGCTAAAAAGAAATTGTTCGCACTTACAACTATTTATTTTTATTTTATTATATTTTGTTGATTTATTTTACTTTTTAAAATTATAATAATTAATTGATTTTATTCATATTGTTTCTCATTTTGTTACACTGTCAAAAATAACTTCATCTCAAGCCCAATGTAACCCAAACATTGGGGATAAATTGGACACTTCGAGTACGTGCATATTTTAACATATTTTGATAATAACATATTGTTACAAAGTTAGCACATCAAAGAAGAATATCCATCAACATGCCATTGAATATCCATTTACCGAATTAAATATTCTTTTTTGGTTTGACATTGTATAAATCAAAGATGTTTAATCAACTTTGTTTATAAAATGTCCAATTTAGCGGGGATCTATTCTATAACTTGATAAGTTAATTGATCCATTTGTTATAATTTTATTTAACGCCCTTATTTAAAGTCCAAGCAGAGAAAGATGGGCAAATTAACCAACAGATTAATAAATTACTATTTGATTGGGTTAATACGCCGGATATTTGAAGTTTTATACGATGCAAAAGATAGGGCGGAAGCTTTTATTTTTTTAAAATGTATGTATGGGTGCAAACGCAACAAAACTAAAATGCAAACACGGTTGACCTCGGGTGCACTTTTGGCAGCAAAAAAACTCGAAATTTTAAGACTTTTTTTGTTGTTTACCTATAATTCCTAAATGATACATTCTATCTAAAACAATATAGTATAGCAAATTAAAGAACATTAAGTTTTGCGTCGAATTTTATCCATTGAAAAGCACGGTCAAAAAACGGTGATTTTGACCAACTTTGTCAAAAACTGAGACAGAGTACTGAATCTGTAGTTTGGAAATGAGTTCTCAAAGAGAAAAACTCATTAGATGAAAGCTATAGAGCATTAAATTCTGTTTCAGCTGAGTATCAAAGTACACCGTTCACTTAAATTGGAAATCTCCCGATCTCCGGGATTAGCTCAATAGAGATATTATTTTGGATTGCAAATAGTGGAGTAATTTTGGTTTTCAGGTATGAGCTATGCATTGTCGCTCTCATAAAAAATCCAAGTTACCGACCTCCTCCATTTTGTGCGTTTTCCGCCGTAATGAAAAACCGCTAAGAAAAAGCACTTTTTTGAGTTATTCCTCAATAACTCTATTCCAGTGCATTTAACGTGAATATGTGTCAGTGCCAATATTAAAGAACTTTAGATTTCCTGCAAGTTTTATTTGTAATATTTTTTAAAATTTGGAATAGCTACCGGGGAGACGTGCAAATCTCCAAAAAATGAAAACAGTTAGATTTGGTTCCGCTTAAGTAACTATTTTTCAGTGCAGTTCAGTGAAAAATACATAAGAACCAATTTTGCTGAGGATTAAATTTCCTACCAGATTAGTATAAAATATTTTTCTCAACAGACACTAAGATATATTGAAATAATTTTAGAGAGTGTGGACTGGAAACTGAAAATATCATCCGCTATTCAAATAAGTATTTCTGAATGTAATATCATTATTAGCTGATTTGTGTGTATAAACAACATGCATATATCATATACATAATGAATTAATGATGATATTACACTTAGAAATCCACTTTTTTGATTGAATGCATCGTTTACTAAATTTTTAGCAAACAAACAAAAAAAAGTCCTGAAATTTCGAGGTTGTTTGGCTGCCAAAAGTTCCCAGTTTTAACATTTTTGTTATTTACATGTTTGCATCCATATATAGAATTTATACAATAAAATATACAAGCTCCCCACCTTTTGCATCGTAAATCCCTATTTTGCTCTTCTACTGACTGGTCTATAAACTATTCTAGACAGAACGCGAAAAAAGATTTATTACGTTGATCAGCAACCCTCACAGGCCGGCTTTATTTTCCAGCGTACTGTCTCATAATGTTCCCCCAGTGCAATCTCAATTAACAATTGATTGCCAATTTATTTTCATGAAAAACTGACTAACCCTGAGCAAAAATATTTTCCAATATAATTATTTTCTGTCAATCAGAATGCGATCTTTGTACTTTTTTGTTTATACTTATACAATCTAGCTCACTAACATTTTATCAATATATTGAGTAAAATATTTGTAAGGGTTTCTAGTGCTAGGTTTATTAAATGACTAAATTGCGCTAAGAAATAATAAATTTATTTTAATTATTTTAATTTAATGTTAAAAAATTAGATCTCTTCCATACATCCCCGCCCTTTCTGAAAACATACAGAAATCCTTACGCTCCTCAATTCCCAATCTGCGAATTGCTTTCAAATCCCACAACAAACTTTCCAACCTCTACACATCTGTAAAAGATCCCATTCCTCTTAAACACCGTTCTCATGTCGTATACCGCATCCCTTGTTCCACTCCCAGCTGTAACTCTACCTATATCGGCGAAACTAAAAACCTCCTTAAAGATCGCATCACCCAACATAAATATTCCATCTCTTCCCGTAACCAGACTGCCTCTAAACTTTCAGAACACGCTTTATCCTTAAACCATACTTTTGATTTTAACAGTACTTCAATCCTCGCCACAGTCCCTAACCATGACAAACGACTCCTCTCAGAAAGCATCTTCATCCAATTAGAATCCCTTCCCGTCAATCAAAAAACTGATATACAAAACCTTTCTCTAACCTACTCCCAAATATTCAATTTATTAAAAAAAACATAACTTTTCATTACCCAAATTTTTTTTGCCATTTTTTGCACCAGTTGGAGTGAACGTTTTTTTTTGGATGAGATATTAATTTCAAATTTAATTTTTTTATATATATATTTTTTATATATATATTTTTCTAAATATACTTATAATATCAATACGTTTTTACAGTTTTCAAATCAATTGTTATGCCTTTTGATCACACAGCATTTAAATTTAGTGTTAGTTTTATCTCAAATCAGTGAGTTGGTAACATTGTTTTAACGGTTTTCCTAATTCCCGGTAATCCATTATTAATATTCAGTTGGCGCTTGACCAGTTTACGTTTCCTCCTCCTCATTGTTTTCTATCCTTCTTCTTTCTTCACCACATAGGATTTTTATCTATTTTTGTTTTTGGGGCTTACATTATTTTATATTTTACTCCTTCATCTCATAATTACAACAATTAATTACAACAATGTCAACTTCTTTAACATCATAGTCATCTTTTGCATAACTTACAACTATCTCTGCACATTACAAAACCTTCATACTATTTGCCTTTTTAATTAATATATTTCATATATATCACTATTCCCTGTGTAAATATCGCATTATTTTTATTTTCAATTAATTTTTAATTTTTACATTCTTATTTCATTTATTTTATTTTATTTTACTTTTTCATTTGTCTCTTGTATTATGTAATTTAGTGTTACCTTTTTCTTTTTATACTTCATACTTTTTTATCTTACTTGTATTTTCTGTTTTTTATCATTTTTACTGTTACTGGTACTGCCTCTTACTCTTTTTTCATTGTTGTTATTTTGTTTTCCTTTTAGTCCTGAAGATGGCCTAAAACAAATATAAGTTCGCTTATAGTAGTCTAATTCTTTGATCGCACCCCTCGACCAACTTCTCCCTTTAAATATAAATATACGGTCAACAATAACTCCCTCGATTATAAAAGCAATTTTATATCATCCAAATGCAGTAACTACTATATGCTATTGATCAAAAATAAAAATAATCACTGATCTCTACTGTATAGTACAAAAAAAAAATGATGCAATTAGTTCACTATATCAACAATATGCATGCTTAACTGACACATTTATAAATTATTGTCAACTTTTATTTAATTTAATGAAAAAACAATGTTTCCATGGAAACTAAATAGAAAATTTTAAAATTTATTTCAAGAAGCGTAGTAAGTGAAAGTTGTGTGATGCGCGCACCGCACCTGATTTTTTTAAAACATTATTTTAATAAATTTATTCTAATTATCTGAATTTTATTTAGTAAATTATGTAGTTACCCAATTTTACAACTCATTTTAAAATAAGTTATTATTTGTTAAAAAACATATATATATATATATATATATATATATATATATATATATATATATATATATATATATATATATACACACATATATATAGACACGCTATGTACTTTAGATTTATTGAAATCATACTAAATTTTTTATGTCTTAAAAACTGTCTATTAAGATTTAATAAGTATGCCCTTTCCTTATAAGGTTTTTTTTTTCTCTCTCTTCTCACAATGATCAAAATAAATATTCGTACACTTGGTTTTTCGGATGAAAATATGTTAAAAATTTATAGAACATAAATTAACTGATGGCGTTAACGCCAGATGATAAGGATGTACTTGTATATGTTGTAAATAGTTTTATTATATAATTTTATCGGATTTAGTTTAATTTGTTATTAGAAATTTATTTGTTTAATTTATAACATTGGTTGTACGTGATTAGTTGTAGATCTGTTTTGTAGATAATATTAAATTTTAGTCTTGTTTTTAGTTTGTTCATAATCATTATTTTGACTTAGTCTTTAAATTAGTTTTAACATTAAATATATGTTTACAATAATGATATTAAAATATTCCAAAAATAATGTCATGAAACCCGAATGGCAATAATTTTGAACTAATAGTTTTGGATACTTTTCTGTTTTCGATAATTAAACATTCATCTGTGATATATATTGTTTTAAGTTTTCTTGTAATCAGTAAGTTTAGATTAATAAGATAAGTTCAGGATGTATGTTGGTGAATTTAGGAGAAAATTTAGAGAGTTTCAGAAGAAAAATACATAACTGACCTGGAAACACTGGCGGCTTCGTGAGTGCCTGTAAGGACAAGTTGTTAGTTTGGAACTTCGTCTATTTATTGTGAGTCAGGATTTATAGATGTATTTTTGTTCTATTTCTTTAATTGCTTAAATAGCTTTTTTTTAAAACGCGCATCTTCTGAGCGCAGCCGAGCGCAGTGATCTAACTCATTTCTCTTATCCTATTAGGCACCTACTTGCGTGAGGAAATAGTACCCAGCTGCGTTAATTTGCCCAATTCGTTGATATTTTGATTTCAATTCGTAAAAGCATTGTTCTGACTGAACGTGTTCAAAAAGGGATCTCGGTGGAAAGCTTTGGAGAAGTTCTGAAAATTTGCTCATTTGTGTTCATTATGGTGCTGATTACGAATCTCAACTTTTCCACCTCAATTTTTTTCTGTAAGTATACAAAAATGCAAAATAATAAGGTATTTCTTTTTTGCTCATTACTTGAAATCATTAATTAATATAACAAAAAAATATTTAAAAAATTCCGTCTCACAATTTTGCTGCCATGAAACTACTAGACTATGTGTATAACTGTATAGATGGTGTAACATGCCTAATAACGTCCATAAGATTCTTCTGATTTCAGCCCCTATTCAGCCTATTGGGATGCTCACTGAAAAACTCCAGATAGGAAAAAAATATCGAGATTATCGAACTAGGGCATTCCCTAAATTTCAGCAGTGTTGTTACTAATGAGGATGTACACAACATGCTTCAAGTGATATCCAGTGCTTTTGTTAATAGATAAAAGACAAATCCAAAAAAGTGAATTTTTGATCTCCAAGAAGATGAAATTAATATTGTTGCGCAAAAATTTTTTTTTAATTTATATTGCACTATATTTTATATTTAAGTTATTTCAATTATAAAAAGATACCTATGTTAAAGGTTTTTAAATTATTAATTTTTATTGAAATTATATTTCGTTAATGTTCGTATAATTTTTTTTCATCTATCCCATTTATTTACGCAATTATTTTCTATATCTTTTGAATTATATCTTGAAATAATTAACTCCTACTGAATCGAGGTTTGCTGCGTTCGATTCAGCGTTAAAAAATACATTAAAATAACCCTCTTGTAGTGTTATTCAGATAAGTACAAGAGGAGGGGCCAATTCTTTCGCAAAAAGGACCATTCTTTTTACAACAGCCTACATTACTATTTCAGTGGGAACTTCCTATCGTGCTTCTGACCTATCGGAATAGCACGCCTTCTCTTCAGGATTCCCTCGCTGAGCCTCTGATCCATCGTAGTCGCCACGACCGAATATTATTATTATTTATTATTATTTTTCATCTGTAATATTTATTTAACAAACAGTTATAATTCATATTTTGTTTCTCTATTGTTGTCAATTTATATATACTCCTATATGTGATTTGTCTTCATTTTTATTACCAGTATTCAAAGAAATAACCGAATAATATTTATGATTATTTTTTTAATTCGTTCAACTGATGTGAAGCCGAGTCCGTATGCAGTTTCCTTACAGCTCCTACTAGCAGTCCCGGAAGCGTAATTACAATCCCTATGCGGGTTCTATAATTATGACATACTGATAAACTATATATCATGGTAAACCTATATTTACTACCAAAATAAAATATGTAATGATATAATAAAATGAATAAATAAAATATATATAAAACAAAATAAAATATAAATAAAATAAAAATAAATATATAATAAAATGAAAATAATGAAATTTTCAGATAATGTACTTTATTCGACAGCTATTGCTCAAAACAACTTGATCTACATTAATTACCGAGCAGCCTGTCGAACTCTCATTGAAACGGTCTGAATATCTGAATCAAAAGTAAATCATTGACACAGCACACCCCATTCATACCATCCATGGAACTGAATCACTAGACATTGTCATTTTCAATCTAACTGTCGTCATTCATCAACTCTATGTCTTCTTTAGGAATGAGTTGGCTGTTTATTATTTCTTAAACCAGAAGGAATAAATATGCTGGATTTTTTACTATCTATATTGTAAAAAATGCCAAGACGGATGTGGAGAACTGCAATAACTAGAGCCTCGGAATTTGTAACTTACCTTCATATTTACTTCCTCAAATGTGAAATCAACTTCAGCATAATGAAGATAAATATTGGCCCTTGGACCTTTCTCTGACACTTTGTAGTCTTACACGAGCCTATCTCGCTGAGTAGTTGCTGATAATGTAAGACAGTGCTGAATTTTAACAACAAAAAAAAAAAATTCAAATTTTACTGATGTGATTTGCCTTGACGGCTGTTGATGTCACAGAAATCTATTATCTACGTTTTCGATGTTTTAATCAATTGCTACCAGCGACAGGGCTTCCATAAGCAGTAAAAATAAGTGCATTTATATTCGTTATATGTTTTTTTAAAAATTTGTTTGCATACAGTTCTTAAACAATTGTTATAAAATATAATTAGAAAACTAGTTGGATTGGCATATGTGATGAAGAAAAGAGCCTTCAGTTTTAGTACTTTGCACTTTATGATCGACAGTGCATCAGAAGTGGATCCAAAGGTAGTTTTTAGAGGGGGAATTATCAGGACAGGGCTGGAACAAGGATTTTTCTAAGAGGGGCAAGCTCGATTTAGCCGCCCCTTCTTCCGCCTCCCCCCGCCAATAAATGTCAACAGTTTTATGACTGTCGATAGTATATTTCGAAATAAATAACATCATCTCCTAACATTAACATTGACTGAATTAAGGTAAATGCAATCTCTCGAAATTTGCCGCCCTCTAAATTCTGTCACCTGAGGAAAGTGCTCCCTTTTCCCCCTCTCCTAATTTACAAAAATATTTGTAATATAATCCTATTTGTATACAACTGCACATCGATGTATTAATCTAATTTAATTATCTCACTGGACTTTTATTGTTTTACAAATTACTTGATTTTTAGGGTATATGATTACTAATGGATAAGAATCTCTTATGACTAATGCTATATCATGATGTACTTGGTATTGCGAGGCAAGAGAGAGGATATAAGAGACTTTACAAAATGGATAAAAGATAATTAAATAAATAATTTCATCCAAATTGAGACAGTAAAACTGGTACTATCCCTGAACACTCTCACAATACTATTCCAGCACACTACAAATTTAAATAAAAATAAATTATTGAAAAAAATCATTCCTTCGAGATAGTAATTAATTTATCCTAACTAATGGTAGCATTAGCTTCTAAAAAATCTTCCTATATTCTTCATCTTCTCATACTGCATTTCTCCTCTATTTACTTCTTGAATGCTGGTTCTCAACTCGCATATATATTGCTATTTTATATTCTAATATAATATATATCCTCTTGTGTGAAACTAATTTTCAATATTTATATCTATTGCAGCTAGCAATCTGCTTAGAAATATATGTATCTAAAAGTTTTTATAAGCAATTAAATATGAATAATTTGAAGTTGTTAGTTCAAGGTATAGGACAGGGATTTTTTTTTCATTCTAATGAAACTTTCGCAAAAGCATTATAATGCGAATATGGATATACCAAGAAATTATCATTTGGTAAAACTGTAAGATGAATGTGCACACTAAACCTTGCAAAAAAGATTCAATGACGGTAACAGGACTGTTTAATTTCTCTCAGATACTAGAAGGAAAATAACAATATCTCGATTATCTGTCCTATGTCCATCTACAAGGACTAATACTAGGCAGCAAACCTATGTGGTTAGCTTATATCTTGATCAAAGCAGAAATCTTTAGCTATGATCAGCCTAAAGCAATAATATGGAAGAAGTTGGTCGGGAGTGCGATCAAAAACTACCACTTTAACACTAACACATTTTACCAAACCTTCATACTATTTGTCTTTTTAATTAATAAATTTCATTTTACTATTCCCTGTGTAAATAAAGCATTATTTTAATTTCAATTAATTTTTACATTGTTATTTCATTTATTTTAATTTATATTACTTTTTCATTTGTCTCTTGTATTATGTAATTTAGTGTTATCTTTTTCTTTTTATACTTCATACTTTTTTATCTTACTTGAAATTTCTGTTTTTTTCATTTTTTACTGCCTCTGTTTTTTTTCATTGTTGTTATTTTCCTTTTAGCCCTGAAGATGGCCTAAAACTTAGGCCAAAACGTCGGCACAAAATATACAAGTTTATTTATAATAGTGTAACTCTTCGACTGCACTCCCCCCCTCCCGACCAACTTCTCCCTTTAAAAAAGATAAATAAAGTATGAAGTATAAAAAGAAAAAATGACACTATATAACGTGAAAATTGAAAGCGTAAAGTGAAAAGAGTGAAGGAAAGATTATGCATTACATGAACCAATAAAGTACATAATGCAAGTGACTAATGAAAATAATAACAATGTAAAAATTAATTGAAATTAAAAAAATGCGTTATTTACACATATATTATGTGACAAGTTATGTAAAAGATGACAATGATGTTAAAAATGTTGGCATTTTTGTAATTAAAATAATTATAAAATGAAGGAGTAAAATATTAAGTAATGTAAGCCTAAAAACAAAAATAGGTCAAAATCCTATCTTTTACATAACCTGTCACATCGTAATTATCTGTATATGCTTTACATATTCCCAAATCTTCATTACACTAGTTGTCTTCTTAATTAATAGGTTTCATATATTTTAATATACCCTGTGTAAATAATGCATTTTTTTAATTTCAATTAATTTTTACATGGTTATTATTTTAATTAGTCACTTGCGTTATGTACTTTATTGGTTCATGTAATTCATAACCTTTCTTTCACTCTTTTAACTTTACGCTTTCAATTTTTACAATATATAAAGTCATCTTTTTCTTTTTATATTTCATGCTTTTATTTATCTTACTTGTAATTTCTGTTTTTATCATTTTTTACTGTAACTGGTACTGTCTCAGTCATTTTCAATGTTGTTATCTTGTTTTTTCTTTTAACCCTGATGATGGCCTAAAACTTAGGCCGAAACATTGGCACAAAATAAATAAGTATTACTTATTGGAGGGTTAGTTTTTGACCACACCCCCTTCCCTCCCCCTCCCCTCCCGACCAACTTCTTCCTTAAGTAAATCTATGGTCAACCAAAACTCACTCCAATATATAGCAATAATAATTTAAAAAATCATAATGCAACAATAATGATTCTATCCACCTACCTCCTGAAGAATAACAAAGATATCATGGGCTATGAGAGCTCATACGAATTTTTCCTATTCTCCCAAAATCCTAAATTGAAGGATTCTTCTGTTAGCGGAGAGCAGAGCCACTCTGAACCAAATATTATCGTTAAGAACAATTTTGAAAAAACACAGGAATATATTATGACTAAAGACCGGATTTATATGCAGTAAAAAAAGGTCAAAATATGCCATTTAATATGCCGTAAAAAGTCCTCAAATATGCAGTCAAACCTGCAGAAAAGTGCAAAAAATCAAACAAAGGCTTTAATTATTGTCTAAATTGCTTTGTTTAAGAATTTGAATTTACAATATAAATAAAACAAGACACAGGAAAATTGGAGAACAAATTTTATTCACAAAATTTTACATAGAATTGTTTTACAGCTAAATAATTCTTAAAAATTCAAGTAATAGTAAAATACTTTTATTATTATTATTATTTTTTTTTTTGCAAATGGAAATTTTACAAGATTAAATTAGAATACTAGATGCAACTAATATAAAACAAAGTACTTCATTGAAAGTATCTTTAGATTCCAACAAATTCAGCAAACAGTTCTGAGAAGGTCTCCAAGTATAAGAAAATTCCTGAAATCTTCACAAGTATAATACAGTAAACAATAAACTATTGTTACATCCCGATCTCAAATTATTGTATAAAATTCCAAAAATAATTCATAAACATACCTACCTTTACGGGCCGATTTGAAAATTTCTTTCATATGGTATATTTTTATTGTACATTTTGCAAAAAATGTTTTTTCTAGGACAAACATCTCTGTGTTTGATTCAAAGGGCTCCAAATGCTTAACATGGAACTAAATAATGCTCCTGCTTTGGACATTTTGGTTTGTGTGAGAAAATTAAAACGTAATTAATTGAACATAAAATGCACAATGGAAGTAACACACTTACTGGCCAAAATAGAATTTGAAATTCCAAAGAAGGGCAAGAGGATGTTTATTTTTACTTTGTAAGAGGAAGTACTTGGATGTAAGAACTCTAGAAAAGTTATCAAAATTACGATGCTTAATATAATTTTCTATACTAATGCATAACTATACATATTTGATTTTTTTTAATTTTTTTTTTGTTTTGAAATGCAATTAAATACTTTAAATTATTTTTAACTATAGGTAAAAGTTCTGTGCGTTTGTGATCACAACACAACTTGAATTAGTTGTCTATGAGCTTAATCTTTACTACGATTACTATTTTTCAGATAATCTAGACTAATTCTATAGTAAACTATTTTTATTAAACGTAATTGGCGTTTATCCATCTCATAATTGATACATTAAATAAGAACATACATCAGAAATTTGTTTATTTTCTAGTTTATATTTTATTATATTTTATTCAGAAAAATTATTTAAACAAAATTTGTGGCCAAATATGGAAAAATATGCAATAACCCATCAAATATGCAAAAACATGCACAATAAAATTTAATATATCTGCGCCAAAAGTATTGACTTGTAAAAATACTCAATCATTTTCGTTAAAAAAGTATCAGAAAAAATATCCATTTGCATACAAATCCGGTATTTAATTATGACGCATCATCTTTTCATTGACTTCAAGAAAACCTATGATAGTGCGATAAGTAATGATCAATATAAAGATTATCTAAAAATTAGAAACCCTCCCAAGCTTTTTCAACTGATCCAGATGGCAACAAAAAAAGTCCAATGTGCCTTCCACAACTGTGTGGAGACCAAAGGACATGGAAACTGTTGAAGGACTGAGGCACGGTGAATGTTTGGCATGTCTCCTCTTTGATCTGGCTTTGGAGTACGGTAAAACATTGATTATAGTTTAAATGTGGTGTTTTTAAATAATCAAGTAACGTTCAATAATAAAGAGAATAATTTAAAACCATATTTTATTGGATACAAATAATTTGATAAAGTCAAATTTTAAGTTTAACAGGAAGTGATGGAACAAGAATGAGAAAAGGGGGTTTCAAGAAAATTATTAACTAATAAATTTTAAGTAAATGTATGCATGATCTAACACCCCCTACCTCTCCATCATCCCACTATCTCAGATTGTGTTGTCAAGTTGTGACACTGTAAATATCAGATTTAATTTGAAAATTTAAAGCATAGTGCATTATTTTGTTATGGATATTTCGAATTTTTTTTACAGTGTTCTGCTTGAATTCATCTATAGGTTAAGTTTTTTTCTAATGATATTTCCATCATCCCTGTATTTCCTTAATCATCATATCCTTGAGCCCGTGGTGATGGATAGTTAATCAAAGTTTTACTATATGTGGCTAGAAGATCAGAGGCTCAGGTTGGTGGAACTATATTTCACCAGACAATACAGATACTTGGGTGTGGATGGAAAGATTTTTTTCTGCCATGAAAGCTGCAGAAGGGGCTGGACTTGTTGCCAGTGAGGAGAAAAGGAAATACAAATATAAAGGAAATTAGAAGAGATCCAATAGGCAGGGACCAGCAACCACTTGGAGTTAATAATTTTGAGGAGTTCACTTTTGAAAAAGAGGCTGAATTAGTACATCTTGGTTTGCAGGTGAACTCTGATAGCACTGTGCTACAATAAATTAACAGAAGGCTTATGAAAGCTAATATTTTGGTTTATAAAAGCATCTTAGAAGAAATGCCATTAACAAGGAGAGGGGGATGGTAATGAAAGAGAGAAGATTACGCTGACGTCGGTGTACCTCCTGTATGAAGAAGCAATCCCCACTCCAGCTCTTAAGAAGCTGATAGAGAGGTTAGGAAAAAGTCCGTGCATAGCATCTTTAGATGCCAATACACACCACAGCCTCTGGGGGAGCACAAACATCAACCAGAGAGACGAGTATCTTTTAGAATATATTGTTAGCAATGACCTCGAAATCTTAAAAAGGGGCAATGAGGCCACCTTTGTTAACAGAGTGAGAGCTGAGGTCATTGATATAACCTTAAGCACACGATGTGTGAAATCTAGGATCAAGGGCTGGCACCTTTCATGGGAAGAGTCATGCTCAGATCACCGCTATATCAGATTTGATTTATCTGCTAATAGCATGAAGGAGGCTGTGCATAGAGATCCAAGGCGCACTAGTTGGGATACATTTTATACACAGCTCGAGAAAGAGGTTAAGTGCTGTCCTAAGATTGTTAGGTATTCTTGCCACTTAGAATGTCTCAATTCATCGTTAATTGAGGCAATAATGAGATTCTACCCCATGTGCGTAGGGTTAAGTCCAACAGGAATAAATCCTGGTGGAATGATGAGCTAGGCAAGCTAAGAGCTCTTACTCGAAGACTTTTATGCTGGCAAAAAATCAGGCAGATGGGACGCTTACAAACAACCACTCACTGACTATAACAAGACTGTTTGCAGGGCTAAAAGGGGAGCGTGGAGAAGTTTCTGAAATGACATAAATGATACAGCATCCACGCAAGGATTAATAGAATTCTGTTTAAGCAGACTGATGGGGGAGTAATAGGGACGGTCAGGGTTGAAGGGGGCTTACTAATACTGACAAAGAGACCCTGGAAGCTCTGGCGTGTTCACACTTTCCTGACTGTGAGCTGCTGGATGAGAACCTAATTAATCCCACTCTATTATATTTCTAGTTTTATTTCTTTCGCCAAGCTTTTTGAGAAAATAATCTTTATGGAATGTTTTTATTTAGTTTTCTTCAGATAAAATAAATACATATGTACTTACAATCCGTTAAAAAAATAAATAAAAAAAATTAAAACGATTTATTATTCATTCTTTATTTATGAGACTTATCGAAAAGTGAGCTCCCTTTCAGTTTCGCGACATCTGTCTGTCTTTTTGAAGTTACAACCTTAAAATTTTCAAATATAAACGTTTCTTTGTTTTTTTTTTTAATCTAATTACATTTTGCCCAACACTGGTATAAATAAGGGTAGGAGACAGTTATTGAACTGTTTCAAAAAGTTTTAGATCTATATTGTGTGGTTCATGGGGAATTATTCCTTTATAACAGCGGTGAATTTGAATATTGTCTGCTGGAGGGACGCCCACTCCTAATGTTGGCAGACATAGTTATTAAGTATCTGAGGCATCTGTAGTTTTATTTGTGCTTGAACTAAATTATATCTAATGCGAAGACAACTTTTTAACTATTTGTAGAGCATAACAATATATGTATAAATTCTCTACTCGCTAATATAATCTGTTCAGATTTAATAACAAGGCAGGATCTATTGGAGCCTGTATCAATGTTAAAACCTAACGTTTTTGTTATAAATACCTCTCGAAGGACCTCTATCCTCGCCAAAAACTAGTATTATTAAGTAAAGCGTTACAATATATGTATACATTGACTGGAAACGACATGAGTCCTCCCGGACTACTGGGTCACAGATTTTCACGGGGCATGGGAGTTTCAGAGCGAAGCTTTTTAAGCATGGAATAGACATCGATCCCCTATGCCCCAGTTGTAGTGTACCAGAAACCGCCGAACATATCATCACAGCATGCACTGCTTATGAGGCACTGAGGGCCAAACTACTGAGGGAGACAGGGCTCTATGTTCTGAAGGAGAGCGAGTTCCCTCAGCTGATGACCAAAATGAATTATCCTCATTTCAAGACCTTTGTGTGGATTAGCTATGGATTAGACCCACAGGGGGCTGTCCATAGGGAGGAGTACTGTCCCCACTACTGTGGTGTTTTGTTGTGGACACTCTGCTGACCAAACTAAGCTCTGCAGGATTTTATACGCAGGGATATGCAGACGATATCGCTGTTTTGATAGTGGGCAAATTTTCTGAGACTATCTCCGGATTGCTCATAATAGTAAGGAATCTTCTGAAAGAATGGTGTAAAGATAATGGTCTTGGCAGCAACCCTCAGAAGGTCAACCTTTGTATCTTCACTAACAGGAGGAATGTGATAATCAGACCACCACGTCTTGATAGCACTCTGATAAACATCTGCAGTGAAATTAAATATCTAGGAATTACCCTTGATAGTAAGCTAAAATGACTTAGTCATATTAGTAAGATTAGCACGAAGGCACTTCGCTGCCTGTGGGCATGCAAGGGAGCCGTGGGCAAATCATGGGGTCTGAAACCCAAAATGGTTTTATGGCTATATAAGCCAGCGATCAGACCTATTGTATTATATGTTGCAATTGTGTGGTGCCATAGGATTAATGCTAGTAGACCTTGAGCCATACTGGGCAGACTACTGGCGCCATGAGCACTACTCCCACTGCTGCAGTGGAGGTCTTTTTGAACCTAACACCATTGCACCTAGAAATTGATGTGCAGACACTTAGCACTGCGAATAGATTTACTAAATTAAGCACAAGATCCAAATCTCTGGCCTACCAGGGACATGGGACTCTGTTTAACAGGATTGATCAGGATGAGGTGTTTGCAATGCACTCTGACATACAAGTACAAAGCTATAGGGAGGGACACTATAGCACTAAGATCAGCAGAACTAACTCCCATGTAACATGCAACGGAGTTAACTGTTATGCAGATGGATCCTTGATGGTACAAAGTTCAAGGGCAAGTATCTGGAGGATGGATAAGCCTAGAGAGAGAATGTTCATATCCTTAGGTAGGCATACCTCTTTATCAGCAATTAATATCTGTGCCCAGTCCTATGTCTGGGCACAGACAGTATTAATGTCTCTACTGCTAAGGGAAATAATAATAATTTAAAAAATAAGACATCAAAAAATATTCAAGTATCATGCTTGGTGATAATACTAAAAACATCAATAACACCATCAAAATATCGTGAAAACCGAGACCAAATCTAGCTTTATTACCCCCAAAAAACAATTTATTTCTAATTTTTATGAAAATTAAAAAACAGCCAACCACCCTTTGTAACCAACACTCACATACCCTTTGAGGTTTTTTCAAATACATATTTCAGTTACATATTTCTTCTGCTTCTTATTTACAGTGCAGGAGCTTGAAATTTATTTCATAATGTAAGATGTTTAAAAATAAATTGGACATTTCTAGATCAGTAGAAATATGTTTTTGGAAGCAAAAATCACAACCTCGAATTTTCATTTTTAAACCAGTTTTTCAGTATAAAATTTCTGTCTGAAAATAAATTTTATATACTGGTTTTATTCACTACAGTTTACTTTTTCAAAAGTGTGTTTAACCTTTCAATTCATTCAATTTATTTAGAAGCTAAAAATGTGAATTGTAATAAAATTCTATAAGTAAATTAAATTACATAAATGAGCGAATAAGTTGAATAATATAGCTAGTGAGGTGAACAAAATCAAACCAAAATCAAATGAATAAATATTTATCTTTATTTAAAAGCTTACAAGTATGTGTATTTAACTTATTATCATTTAATATTGGCATTTTATTAACAGTAACATTTAACATTAACATAATTTCTTACCTAACATCTATTATTTAACATTTAAATATTATTTAAAACTTTTGATACCATCCTTTAAAATGAACATATTTTTTTTCAGTTTCTGCCCAATTATTCTTCAATATTCTGATTTTGATCGTGGATGTATTTCTTAATTCTGATACTGAAATAAATTTTCCCAATACTTTCAACTAACCAGTTTCAGTAATTATCTTCTTCAGCAGTTGAAAAATGGGACAATTCTACAAAGAAGCTCATATTTGAGTAATGGGATAATAAATTGTTGGAATAATGGGGGAAGTTGAATAAAGGGTGGATTGAAGCCACATTCATTGTTAAATTTAAACGACTGTTCTCATTGACCATGGTGATTGCCATTAAATATTATTCTCGTTTTTTTTATTTCCTAAGCTTCACACAACATATCCTACTATGTACTTCACAGCATTCAAAACTAAAGATAAAAAAAGGTTTTTCCATTGATTTGGGAATGTCTTCATCTTCATCATTTTCTCTCGGAACTTCAAAATTCAGCAGACTTGATTAGGCGTAAATAAATTAATTTAACTTCACTGCTCAATTTACTTACAAAACCTAATCCAAGCAGGTCTATTTCATCAGATGGTATTGCGTTCCCATTGCAAGAATCACATTAATGAAACAGTTTATGAACAATTATTTTTCTGAATAAGTGGAAAACTCAAAAGCACTTGGGTTATCATTATTCCTTCCTCTCCTTTTGATATAACCAAACAGTCTTTCTAAATGATCTTGGCTTATTTTATACACGGATATATACTTCAACAATTTGTCTTGTTTTACAAGTCTGTCATACATAGTGCACATACTATAGATGCAAATAAGAAAACCCATAAAACCAAAGTTCCGAGAGCCATTGAGTATTAGTTTACCATTTTTTTTTCTTTTAGCCTTACAAGTAATTTTCTGCCTCCTCTAGCATGAGAAAAAGTTCAACTTCATTGTTTTCGTTGATGCCTTGTTTCAAATATTTTTCTTTGTTACTTCTCCAATTCAGAATGTCAAATAAATCATAAAAATTTTAATGAATTTGATAGTACCATTACAGCCTTCAAAGAATGTTTTTCACCTTACAATATTTCAAAACATCTGCAACACTTCTACTTATTATTTAATTTTTCTTTCTTATAATATATTATTATTAAATAAGTTACTTGTATACATTTTAGATTCTAGAATAGATATAGAGATAGTGTATAACTAATTAGGCAAAGAAAAAACAGCAGCGAGGCTGGGGCTGGACTAGGCAAGGTTGGTAACCAAGGAGTGGGGAGAAGTAGACACATCTTTTGCCTCTCTAAGGCATCTCTAGTTATTTCTATACTCAGTGGTGTACACCAAGGTTCTTTAGAATAAGTACCTGATCCTTCAATGAGTTGATCACCTCATCCCATAACAGCTAGTCACAAAACAATAATGTTTTATGAAATATTGAGCCCAAGGTCTTTTATGGGCTGGAGTGTTTGTATGCACATTATTATTACTAATAAGAAAGTAGAACAAAAAAGAATTTCAAAACTTTTTTAAATGCACTTCTGTGTTTTATTTTTCAAAGAATAAACTTCAGTATATTATTGTTATGATACTCTAAATTGTTCTATTTCTATCATTCAAAATTCAATACAAAATTTAATAAGACAAAGAATAAACAGCTGGAAGCAAAGTTAGATTTTCAAAGGATATTTAAGTCAAAATTGGTAACTAGGTCAATATTGTTAAATTAATATTGGCTAGAAGACTTATCTAAAATATTTTTAAATTAATCAAAGATTTCAATAAAATTAGCAGTGTTGGCAAACAATTTGTTAAGTTTATAATCCACATTATTAAAATTTTACAAACAGAACCATCACAACAGACTATATTAAATTTGAAAAATTGACACCTGCACATCAGAAGGAAATTAACCTCAAAACAATAGAGTATTTATTATATTCCATTATAACTTCCTCGATTCAGTTAACTTTCCGTAAATCAGTGCTATAAATAACGTATTTATAACTATTGCGTACAATTTTATGAAGAGAATTTGAGGATTAATTCATATTGGCATTTATGTAAAGTAGATACATTTTTTTAATGAGATGGTGTGTTGAAAATGTGAAATTATACTACTATTTATTATATGTTCCAACAAATTGTCTAAATAAGATCTTTAGCCTACTATAATGTGTCTCTAGCAGCCCACCCATATTTGGGCAAAAGCTCTGAAAATAAAGTATTTCTCTCACTTCCTTAGATGCAATATTTTTCTAAGGCAGGAGCTAATGGTTCGAAGATACATAATGAATATTTCTTTATTGCTTATAATATTTGGTGCAATTAGTAGTTTCCATTACCTAAATTTTGATTAAATGTTCTGAGATTATATAAAAAAACACATAAATTAATTATATTTAAGGATATAGATGTAAGTGCTTGAACAAATATAGAATTCGAAACAAAGAAAAAGAATAAAATAATTATAAATGTATAGTAAATATAAATGAATACTAATAATAATCTAGATGTAATTATCAGTTGACGTACGCATGATGGTATTTGTTTTTATTGAAAACAAGTTTCAAATGTTATACATTCATCTTCAGTTCTAAAAACACACAAAAATTCAGAATGAAAATGAACGTATAACATTTGAAACTAGTTTTCAATAAAAACAAATTTACAGAAGTGGCAAATAATTTATCAATCCCTAATTAGATATAATTAGTTTTGGTTAATATTAAATATTCATATTTATTCTATGAAAATTTAGTTAATACATTTTCATTCATTAATAAAAAAATAAAGAAAAAATAAAGTAATTCATGTATAATTATATACATAATTACTTAGCACAATAATTTTACAGTGATACTATTTTAAATACCTAGAATAATAATTGAACGAAATCATTCCAAAATAAAGGTCATAAAAAAAAAAAAAGATGGAAAATGAAATACCCTACTTACAATTTCCTTAGAATGTATTCTTGTATGGGATTTACATTATCCTCACGTTTTGGTGGCCTTGCTAAAGAGGAAATTTAAACAGATAAGATTTCAAAATAAAAATAAAATCACATAAAAAAATTGCTTCAATTACTTTCAACTCACTTCCTAATAGCAAATTTACGAATTTATCGCGTTTGGTTGTCAATACTTTCAAACAGGCCATTAATCAAACAGGCCCGCCTCTTGTTTATTGTTTTCTTAAAAAAAAAAAATTACATTTAATCACTTCGATGTTTATATATGCCCTCATTTATTGACTTGAGTAATTTTTATTCTCTGTTAGTAAAATATTTACCATTTTTGAAGCAACATTGTCTAAATTATTTGCACTGTTCGTTAATGAACTAAAATAAAAAGACGAGGTGACGCATAGACCAACTTCCAAATGGAAAATCCAATTAACTTCCAGAAAACTTGAAATTCCTAAAGCCTGTTTTATTCCTTGTGGATTCTGTTTAACAATTCCTCTTAACTTCATTTTATAAATTATTTTTTTCTTCTGTTCTGTAAAGATAACGCTGTCTACATCTCACTATGAGCAAGATCAAATTTGTGGTCTTGGGCCCATGATTATCCCTAGTGAAAAATGTCGCTAGTGATTAAAAAAAAATTCTATTATTTTCATAATACATGCTATTTACAAAAATGTGCGTAGGCTTATCATTAACTGCATAAAACCAAATTGCTTTTATAATCAATATCTTAAGTTCTGAGGGTTGATTTCACTTTTACTAAAGTTTGGACAGTTAAGACAATTCGTAACATGATAAAAACGCAACAGACTCATCGGAAACAAACTTTTAATAGAAGTAAAGACCAAAATTATCATTACATAAACATTATTGTAAGATGAGGATGATAAAGGAATGGAAGGTGTTTTTGGTACAACTTCACAAACTATTCGCATTATCAGTGTCTGCGCCCTAAGTTACCCGAGGGTCGCCCCACTGGCACTCTCTAGCGCAGGCGCGCCAAGCTCAATTAAAGCCGCGGACCGCATTACATTTACATATTTTCTTAAAATGATATTTTAAACTGAGGATTCAGGTTTATGGACAGGATATTAAAAAATTACGTAATAAAGTGAATTTAGGTTATTAATCGATGATATTTCCATACAATTGTCTTTTTCTTTTTTTGGGGGGCCACAAAAAATTACCTTGGGGATTGAGTGTTTAACACCCCTTCTCTAACGCCATTTCTACTAACTAACTGCTTTGTATTCAATTGTAAGATTCGTGTTCATTAGAATTATTAAAAGTATTATTGCTTTAATTAGATACTGTTTCAAATTATTAGTGATGTCAACTTCCGCTCGCTTAAGAGTTAAACAAAATCCCAACGGATCCTTTTCAGTTAAGGTTGGTGCCTTACCATGATTTCAATTATTACTGCTTCAATTAGATCACAGCTGTCGATTTCCGCTCGCTCAAGTGATATACAAACCCCCAAAAGATCCTTTTCAATTGAGGTCGGGCCCTTACCGTAATTTCAATTATTGCTGCTTTAGGAACAATTTCTCCTCACCACCGTACGTCAACAGCGCTAACAATTTTAAATAATATCTAATTAAAGCTGTAATAATTTTAGTAATTCCAATGAATACGAATCTTACAATTGAGTCGTTTATTTCCAAAATGAACCCAAAAAGAATTTTTTGGAAATCGTGACCTACTTAAATAAATAAAAAAATTGGTTTTGATATCACAATTGGAATAAAAAGTATAGTTTTTCGCGGTATCTGAAAACTTGTCAATGATGATTAGGGTTTATTTTGGAATACTTATATATTTATACATTATTATATTATATACTTACATATTTCAATTGAATACAAAGCAATTAAATAGCAAAAATGACACTAGAGAGTGCTAGTGCGGCGACCTTTGGATAAGTTCGGGCGCAGAAACTGATAAAGAGGCCCGATTGTTAAGTTGTACCAAAATAATTTATTTGTTATAGGAGCTTCAGTCCGAAAGCTCTTCCCCTTTGAATCCGCTAGTGATTCATCTAGAAACAGATATAAATTATCATATTTTCATGGGCTAGAGCTAAATATGAAATATTTAAATTAATTTAATTATTTAAATATCTGGCTATCTACCTTATCGAGTGGCCACTGAAGGCATTAAAACAATCATAGGTGAATGGTTATAGTAATGGATTAAATTGACAGAAAATCTAGATTTTCCTTGAGATACACACTGTATCAGTAAATAGTTGAAATGATTAAATGTGTAAAATTATTAATAAACCCAAAGAAAATTTCCAAAATGAATTGCAATCAACTTCAGCTTCTGTTTGTCATTCATTCTAAAAAAACAACAACTTCGTATTAGTTATAGCATTCCACGCCATAATTCAAAAAGGGTTAACCGTAAAATGTTAAAATTTTGTATTTGGGATTATTGTAAAATCTAATAGTAAACCTTTCTTTTCAGTTACTACATCATCACTTGAAGTGGTACTTTACTTGAAGATCATAATAGACTTTCATAAAAAATTATATTAAAATATAATGAAAAACTTCTCAAATTTAGTGTTTAAGACTTATATATTAATATAAATAACAAAATAAATTTTGATTAAAATTGGCAAACCGGAAATGGTACTTTACTGGAAGGTCATAATAGACTTTCATCAAAAATGATATCACAATATAATGCAGAACATCTCAAATTTAGTTTATAAGTCTTTTATATCAATAAAAATAATATGCTAGATTTTGGTAAAAATTGGCGTTACGGAAGTGATACTTTACATGAAGGTCATTATAAGCTCATTAAAAATTATATTAAACCATAATGTATGAAAAAATCTCAGATTTGTTATGTAAGATTCGTAATCCAATATAAATAACATACTAGATTTTTGTTAAAATTGGCTTGCCTGAAGTGATACTTTCTACCGCGCATGGGCATTTACCTTTACTGTTATCACAGAATTCAAACATCGTTGCGTGAGCGCGCGATTTGAAAATCGATTGTATTTTTGTAATAGGAGCCTCCGATAACCCAGTAATGGACCTCATTATCGCGGATATCCGAGAAGTTTAAATAAATCATATAAGTTTAAATAAATAGGTGAGTGCGCTATTTGAAAATCGATTGTATTTTTGTAATAGGAGCCTCCCATAATCCAGTAATGGAACTCAATATCAAGAGTATCCGAGAAGTTCAAATGAATAGATACATATACTACATGAAAAGAAGCCACCTTGTTTAAAAAACACAATAGATAATTTAAATAACCATAAACAACATAATTATGTAAACATGATTTATATTAATTTATTGAACTCAAAAAAGGTTGAGTTTTTTTTAATATGAGGAAACGATTGAATATGACTTGGTAATACTATCAATTATTTAATAATTATAATGATTAAATTATTTATAAAATGAATAACAATACAGATTTTTTCTCGCTATCACGCTCTGTGAGGACAAACTGGCTTGAGGTGCATGCTGCCGTTACACCAGGCAGTATACAGCATGCAGGACAGGTGCATTTATATCAATTTTATAATTGAAAACGCTGCACGCCAGTCCCCGCTGCCGCTCTCCACTCACAGCCTTACTATTGACGTTTCCTACGATACAGTTATCGTTTATTAGGTTTTCCAGGGTTCTGATTGCATTTTTTAAATTTTATTTTCTATCGAGCATTCGCATATCAAATTACCATTGGATTTGACATTTTTTTAGTACATCGTATAATAATACCTAATGAACAATAACTTCGCGTAAAAAAAAAAATATTAATTCTAATGGTTATTCGAAATGAGCATGTTGGATAAAATATCCAATTCGAAAAACCGAATCAGAACCCTCGAAAATATAATATATGCTATATGTCAGAAAACTTCAAGAGTAACGGAAAAGCGAAATATGCATGCGTGATAGAAAATTCAAGTTAAGAAATGGAAGTAGAATCTCTGAAAATCTAATAAACTATCGCTGTATCATATAAACATTCAACAATAATGGAAATGCAAAATGCGCATGCACGATCAAAAATCCAATTAATAAAATGAAATCAGAACCCCCGAAAGCCTAATAAACTATCTCAATATCATAGAAAACTTCAAAAGTAGCGTAAAAGTGAAATGCGCATGCACGATCGAAAATCCAATTAAAAAAATGGAATAAGTACCCACGAAAACCTAATAATCGATCCGAATATCATAGAAAACTTCAACAGTAGCGGATAAGTCAAATGCACATGCGTGTTCCATAATCCAATTTAAAAAATTGAATCAGGACCCACGGAAAGCTAATAAACGATACCTGTATCATAGAAAAATTCAACACCAATGGAAAATCTAAATGCGCATTCGCTATTGAAAATCCGTTAGTAAATTCGGAAATAGCTCCCTTGGAAACCTAGAATAAGCTAACCAACGGTCACCACATTAATAAAAAACAATTTTATTCCAAAAAATTAAACTACTTGAAATTAGCCCTTAATATCAATTATCAATTAAACGAAAAAATGTAGAAAAAATATGCCAAAATTATTTCAAAAGCCATTATTTTAATTAAAATAATTATTTTTGAATAATAAAATAAATAAAATATAATTAATTCATGTCCGGTTGGGTTACAATTGAAATTGAAAAAGTTACAATTGAAATGGAAAAGGTTATAATTGAATTGGAAAAGGTGACAATTGATTTGGAAAGGGTTATTACTAAAATGGAAAAGGTTACAATTGAAATGAAAAAGGTGACAATTGATTTGGAAAAGGTTACAATTGATTGGGAAATACTATACATGAAAAATAAAAATGAGTTACATTTTATACAAGTAATATTTAAAACTTTAAATAATTTTATATAATTTTAATTTCAACCCCTACCTGAAAGAAGTATTTATTAGTTCCATGTGCAATTAAAATCAGGAAGAAAATATATTTCATGCATGGGTTAATGCCTAATATTTAAATTCTAATGTAAATATTTAGATGCTGTGATGGCTAAGATTGTTAAGGACGCCTTAAGCCAGATCGAGAATGCTACGGCAAATCCGGCCTAGGCGGGTTAAAATTTATTTTGTGGCGGCCCAACGAGATCAATCCCGGCCATCCCATTATGGTTTGAATACGTTGGTAACCTGTAAGATAAACCGTCCTGTTTGCCGTAATAAGAAAGGAAATGACGTTAAACACCAATCTTTTTTTCTTTTTTTATAAATATTTAGGATAGAAATAGAAAAACTTTATTCTGCGATAAAGTCTTGAGAATAACAAACATGAAAAAAATAATAATTATTATTTCTGGCCATAAGAAATATATGATAAATAAAAAAAAAAAAGCATATACATCATAAGGAAAAAATATACATATAAGAAAAGGAAAGAAAATAAATTTATTTAATAAGCAAACAAAAGAACAAAAAAAAACTTAGAAAACAAAAAAATATTTACATCTGTAATATAAAAATATTTAAAAAGATATATACACATAATCAAGTAGCATAGATAGAAAGAAAAAAAAATAGAAATCTATACATACAAAGCCTTAGATGGGAAATAAATATTATAGCAATGCAAAAATGAATTCATAGGTGAAAAAACAGAAAAAAAGGTAACATAAAAAAAAAAAAAAGGACTTTGACCCATTATGTCCCAGTTGCGGCATACCGGAAACCGCACGTTGTCAATGCCTGCACCACCTATGAGACATTGAGAGCCAAGCTGAAGAGAGAAACAGGACTCTATTTTCTGAGCGAAAGAGAATTCCCTTAACTTGTAATTCCAGAAAACTGCCCTTACTACAAAGCCTTTGTGTACGGGTGGAAGACGGCAGTTAGCCCAGCCCACTTTAATCTGGAGAGAAGAGGACCTGTTCCTGGGAGGCTGCCGGAAGATGAAAGAGAAGCTCAAGCCTAATTCAGGAGATATAAACTGAAAGTCTACATTTATATGTAACCTAGCGGGGTGGGCATATGCATTGTACTTATGCTATATACCGCCACTACCAAACCTGTAAAGCTGAAAGGCTCTGTAGGGAGAAATATATAAATAAGTACACCATGCAGCTGTAGTCAAAGTGGGAGAAGATGAGAGAGGATACAAGGAGTCTGTGAGTAGATCTGGGTAGGAGATGGCGGAAGCAATAAAATAATTTGTTGATAGAAATTTACTGTTGGGTAATATGGACGTTCCAAGAGAGGATTTGGTCAATGATAATGCCTAAGTTTTTAACAGAGGAGCAGGAAGTGATGGAATGGTCATTTAGTGATGGCAACAATGAACGATGAACTGAATATGAAGGATATTGAATGTAATTGCAGCAGTTAGCATAGTGATATGAAATAGGCCACGATGTTAAAACAAGGACAAATTAAACAAAATGTTTAAAAATAAAATATGATAAACATTAGAAAATACCAAAAAGTGGCCTATGATACAGTAAATTTATGATGTTTAAAAACAATTTATAATGGAATAGAATTATGTGAGTTAGATAGCAGAATGTTAACATACAGAGATAGAAGTTTTTGATAATGGATAGCTAATACAAAACGTCAAAATTTTAATAAAAATTGTATCAAAGTTTGAAGGTGCCTTATTAAACTTCTTAATGCTTGTATCTCGGTAAAAATATAAATATTTAGGAATGAGTGTGTAAAACGAGCAATAGACAATAGAATTTTTTAAATGATCCAGAGTGGCATAAATTATATTTTTTCGTGAAAAATTTGTTATTAAAATACTGGCAACTTATAGTTTCAAAATTAAATTATAATTATACATGCAATTAAAATTTACTTTTATTTATTTATATTGTTTAGGACATTATAGTTTGTAGTAAATAAGGGATTTATGTTTGATTATTATTTAATATTGTATTTGTTCATATTTGCTTTTGCTTATTTATATTTTTTAGGTTTGCTGATTGTTTTTATGCTTAATATTGTTAATGTTTATGTTCATCTTTGCATATTTATATTGCTTATGTAAGCAAAGATTTCTGATAGACATATTAATCCATGCCAAGAATATGCTAAATTGAAAAAAAAGATTTGTTATTATATTTTGTAAATAAACATATTTTTCATCTATTAATTCATAATATCAATATAAATAGATAAATAGCTGCACCACAGAACACCTTGAGGTATTTAATTGTTTCAGTAATCAAGCCTGATTAAACAAATAAAATAAGAATATTGTAATGAAGATGTAATTGTTGGTTTTTATAGCAAAACTAAAATAAATTCAATCTTTTAACTAGGCAGCCAACAATAACTGTTTGTTAATGATCCTGATAACTTTTTTGATTCGCATTACTTCTAGAACCATCATTCCTCTCGTCTACTGTTCTCGTCAAGCTGCACTTTCTTAGGATAAAGTTCTGATATCCTTCCTAGCTTTCCATAACTCTCTTTTAAAACTCCCAAAAGAGAATGTAGAGATAAAGCAAGAGCAAAGATCTCATTATCAAAAGCTTATTTAACATTAGTCTTTATGAGTTCATTATTATTATTATTATTTTTGTAGTTTAAGTGCATATAATTCTTCATAAACAAACAATTAATCTCCCTTAAGTAAGGTATGATGAATGTTTAAATCTAATATAATATAATATTTAAATCTAATATAAACTAAAATTATAGATCACAGGCTTAAACCATGCTCCTTCAGTTTTTGTTAGTCTGTATACCTTTATCTTACCTTCAAGTCTAGCATAATTAGTATTACTGAAGTATTATAGGCAACAAATAATACCTATAAAATCACTCTTAAGAAATCTGAGACATCTTTGTCAGCAACTTTCTTTTACAATGGCAATCTTAAATAAAAAATAATTCAGAAACTATTCTTGTTGGTATTTAAAAAAAATCAGAAGAGAACACAAGAAACAATTCATACAGTAAGTAGTAATATTTTTTATTATAAAAGAAAATAAATGAAATATTGATAAAGCAGTTATTTATTTAAAAAATCAATAATTTTCTCGTTACCATTATTTCATTTTCTGCATGCATATTTTCACCTTAACTTAGAAGGATTTATAATTAGCTGTATATGGAGATGCCATTAATCTTTTATCATTTTTTAGAAGTCAGAGCATGGTTAATAAATATGTCACCACTTTAAATTGATATTCTCCTCTGGATAAGAAACAAACTTATTACTGAGTGTAGTTTTCACAGTCTATGTAACCTTGCAGTTTAAATGATCAGTTTACATAGTAATCCATACAGTGGCAAACATAAGGAGAGGTAGGAGGAATTTAAAACACTGATTAATTAAATAATTAAAACTTTTATTGCTCAAAAGTGCAAAACTTATAACATTTAGTTGGCTGCTAATTAAAGGATGCTGTGGTGGCTGAGAGAGTTAAGCCCTCACCTTAGCAATCTTAAGCCTGCTGTGGCGCAGGTTCGAATTCCCCTGGGCGGGCTGAAATTTATTTTGTGGCGGACCCACAGAATGAATCTTGACCTTCCCACTCTGGTTAGAATAGGTTGGTAACCTATTGGAATAACCCATTCTGTCAGCCTTAATAGCAGTAGGTAAGGACGTTAAACACCAATAAAAAAAAAATTAATATGAATTCTTTATAGAAATTTATGTTCATTAACAAAATGGAAAATGTAAAACAAAAATTTTTACATTTGTAGCAGCTCAAAACACTAGACTTTTTTAACATTAATTTTATACATCTTAAGGTTTCATTCCTCTTCTTGCTGCATTCTGCAATCTCTACTTCATTTATATCTGTTTATTTGTCTCATTCTTTCAACTCCTTTTTTCTCTTCATTTGTAAATTTTAATTTTGCAAAATTAATAAACTTGTCTTTCTTCTCTTTTTCTTTGACTTTGTAAATAAATATATTTATTGTTATTTATTTAGTTTAGTAGTAACTGTCTTGATTTCATACTATTGGTTGCTTATTAATATTAATACAGTTCATTAATAGTAGTCGTATTTTCCACCAATCCTGTCAGGCTCCTCATTGCACTCCTATCATTCCCATTAACATTTTATTATTTATC
Organism: Rhaphigaster nebulosa; assembly: GCA_948150685.1. Lineage (NCBI taxonomy): Eukaryota > Metazoa > Arthropoda > Insecta > Hemiptera > Pentatomidae > Rhaphigaster > Rhaphigaster nebulosa. The sequence continues at coordinate 108,739,082 of OX411309.1, read as the reverse complement.
CTATTATATATTTCTGTAATTTATTTCTAATAAAAAAATAGTAATATTCCTTTTAATTCTCAGAAAGCAATTAGTAATTACCTAAAGGAAAGCGTAATATATGAAGTATTCATTCAGTTTTGTCAACAAACAGTTTTTATATGTTTGGTCTTTTTTTCTTCATTTTTTTTAGCAGTTCTTATATTGGAAAACTCTTACGAGTTTACGCAATTTTCCATAAATGAATTATAAGACTTTATGGAAAGTAAACTGGTTTGTAAAAATAAGAAATGGTCAATAAAAATATATAAAGATATAAAAACCATCTATAATTGTATTATTAATTGAATTGACAAAACAATATAATCAAGACAGAAAGTCTAGTGAAACGATTGTAAATTAAATAAAATACTTTTATAGTCTTATAATTTTTTTTTCTTTTACCAAAAATTAATATCTGAAAAATTTCTTTATTTTTTTTAGCTTTATTTCTTTATTAACACCTGTCAAAAATATCTTATCAAACTAGAAATAAATTATGGAAAAATATAATATAATAACTAATAAAATTTTAATAGAAATGATAAGAATGCAAGGAAGGCCTTACAGGATAGGTGGTCCGCGCTTTGAATCACGATTTTTAGACCAAATTTGGGAGTTTTGTAAAAATAGAAATAAAATAACAAAGAACTTGTTCGACAAACAAAGAACCAAAAAAAGTTGTGGTGTGGTGTGTTCGTGTTACTATCTATAATGGCTGTGTTAAAGTCAGCCATCTTCTTAACGGTTTCTGGTTAGCGGTTTAAATATCGATATATAATTTATCGAGGATTTTAAAATATATCGAAATAGTAGTTCGATATATTAATGAAAAATATCGATATTTCGATGTAAGGGGCCTCAATGTTTAATTTTTGAAAAAGAACAAGGGGGTTGTTACATTAAATTGAAGGATAAGGCAATAAAAATTAACAAATTAACAAGTCTTAGATCTGTAATAGCTTTAATAGCAACAATTAAATATTCATAAATAGCTTATCTAAAAAAATATATTAATTGATTAATATTTGTTAATAAAAAAAAATATTACATACTAGGAACTAGAGAAAACATTAATTAAATTGCTTAAACATAAAAAAATAAAAACAAATTAGATTTTAAAAAATTAAAAAGGACGAAAGAAAAACACTATTGAACGAATTTCTATAAATCTATCAAAATACATATAAACATTTAATATTAACAAGACTCATTACTAAGAACTAATGTAAAATTAATTAAATTTCTTAACATAAAAATTTTTTAAAAAGAAGGAAGAAAATCACGATTAATAATGGCTGAAATCTTTTAAACTTATAGAGCTTTTTTATTTTAGTATTTTTTTTTAATTGAATTATTTTTTGGAAAAAATATTAGTTTCCGATACTCAAATTTTAATATCGATATTGCGATATGGACAAAAATATGGATATATTTCTTTTAAAATTTCGATATTTTTCCAAATCCCTTTAGCCCTCTCCTTTTAATTTAAAAAATATCGAGACCCGATATATCGAAATATAGTTATTATTTAAATATATTCGATATATCGATACATTCGAAAACTATCGATACGATATATTTTATATATATATATATATATATATATATATATATATATATATATATATATATATATATAAATATATATATATATATCGATTTTTTTCCCGATATTCATATCCCTTAGTGGAGAATGAAAAATAAAAGATTAGAAAACTTTCGGTCAAAGCGTATGAATCATTTGAAATCGTAAAAAAGTAGCCAAAAATCGTAATATAACTGCTCGTGAACTTTTAAAATACTTAGCACCAGAATATGATAAAAATATTATTCTCCAAACAGTGAGAAATCGGCTCCATGATAGGTCGCTACAAGGGGAAAAACGTTCGCCTACTCCACTAGCGATAAGGCAACCCCAAACCATGATATTGACCCTTCCATGCTTAAAAATTTAAATTTTTGGTTTGAAGGCCTTACTTTCTGCCTCCAAACACCTTTCTTACCAACTGACTCAAAGAAGTTGAATTTTCCTTTAAAAACAATAATTTTTGTAGAATGATAGTGGTTAGTTAACATGCTTCCAGTGCGAACTGCTATATTTTTTCCTTTTCATGGAGGCAATTTCTAACTGTTTGGGTAGTAATATTTTTATCATATTGTGATGCGACGTGTTTTGCAAGTTCACAAGAATGCATATTAGTATTTTTGGCCACTTTCCGCGTGGTTTCAAGTGACTAACGCACTGTGACCAAAAGTTGTCTGCCCTTTTATGTTTTATTCTCCACTGATTCGGTTTTAAAGTTTTTATTTATACTTTACACAGTTGATTGAAACAATCCCAGTACTCTTCCCATATTGGTAACTTAATCCTTGTTGAAAAAGTAAAAGGTCATCTTGCAGGTAAAAGAACTGAATTGTTTTGATTTACGACCCAGTTTGGGTGGAATTGTCTTTCATTTCTGAGCATTTAGCCCATTTTTTTTTGTATTTGAATAAGGGATTGTGTATTAGGTGAAAAACTAATCGGTTATTATTAAGAACACGGTTAATAATTTTTTTGCACGATCAATTTACTATTTTTTATTAGGCAGTACGGATTTCAAATTTTCTTCATTAGTAGAATGTTGTTCGTAATCATAATGATCAGCTAATTTATATTTAAAAAAATATTAAACCCATATTTTTCTGATCAATTAAATGTAATAATAGATGATTGTGTATGTTTGTAAAATAAAAAAGAACAATTATTTTTTAAAAACTAAAACAACAATAACTCCAATACAGCTTAGATTGTTTATTTGATTATAGATTGTTTACCAATTTTTAGTTGGTATAAATAATATATGGTTACAATTTAATTATAATATTTGAACTTGAATGAAATATTTGAAAAAAAAATCCTGCTGTTTAAAAAAAATGTTTTGTTTTTTTAAATATAAAGTTATAGATCAAAGAGGAAGTGTCATTCACAAATTAATTTATTAAAATCCTGCTCTTGTTGGAATTTAAAAGGACATATAATTCCATTAAGAAAACAAGACAAAATTATTTTAAAATTGACGTATAAAATATTCCTACAAACATATGGGAGTGATTATTTCAAAAAAGGACATTTTGTGTCCTACATTCCCAGGGCATTTCTGGTGTCGCTCACATCAACATTTTTTGCCCTTATCAATTTTTATGACTGAATATATGCCATAGACTACATACAACTGCGTTCATTTTATAATTTCGAAATCGCTAAACATCATTATTTTAATTTATTATAAACCACCCAATTCTCATTCCTTTGGCATTCATTTTCGAGTAAATTCTCGATATTTGGGACAAGACAAAAAATGAAAAACTTCTATCAATGAAATTTGGTAGCTAAGTGTTAGTAAACATTCAAAGAAACGATTTTGGTGAAAAATGCGCCGAATTAGTAAAATTGTATTCAATGAAATTCCAATATTCAAAATTCCCAGTTTTGGGAAAATCTCCCATGGATGTTTGAATCTAATCAAGTTAAATAAATGATGTATCATTCTATAAATTAAACAAAATAATTTTAATATACATTGAATAACATTTTAAAATTAGCAAAAAGCATGGACTGATATATTATCATATGCTTGGACTGAGCTGAGAAGAATACATACTCTAATTTAGAAAGAATATATTTTAATATCCTGAGTGGAAACACCATATCTTGAATTTTTTTCACCCCTAAGACTGGTTTGAGAAAAAAATTTGTTATGGAGATCTGTTCCTTAATTTATAGTTATAATTTATTCGATTATTTAAGATTGACAATTATATAATACATAGAGAAAAAAATCATCTTGAATAAATTTAATGATATATGTTATAAACTAACCCTTATTCCCCAGACCATACCTATATTTTCCTACTTAAAGTAATGTGAATGATATATTTGAGTCAATGGAATGATCACTAAAAGTGTCGTATACAATTGGTATCCTTGTGAATACGATAAATATAATAATGACAAACTTTATTTCAGGAATAACCAATGAGAATATAGTCAGTAACCGTTAAGTGCTAGTTCAGCACCATTTACCAGGTGCTGTTGATCCATATCATATCATCCAATTGTGTTTATTTTAGAGAACACATTAAAAATATATCGTAAAAATGTCATGATTTAAAAATAAGTAAGCATATTCAGTTATTAATTCAATATTTGTATTGACTATTATACAAAATCTATACGTAGGTGAGTTGTTTTGACTTCACTTGTAATTTGTATTGATTATTTTTTTTTGTAAAAAACTGCAAGTAATTTTTACATGTATTTAAAAATAGAAAACTTGACGTATTTAATGTTCAAATATACTTTAATCGCTTTGGATAAAGTTTTTTTCTTTAATTAAAACATATTTCTTAATTTTATTGGAAAGTGTTGGTCTGGAAAATGCTACTACGCATGCGTCGAGTGCGCGTTGGGCTTACAAAGCAAAGCAAACTGTTCACTAAGGTTCACCGCCTCGTACACGATAGACGTCGGCTCTCAAAGATATATATATATATTTTTGTTTAATTTCAAGGTAATGTTACTGTTTTAGTGATAATGTTTGTTGTCATTATTTGTTATCAAATGTAACGTTCTAAAATTTAATTAACTCGTGAAGCGTGAGACGGTATGTCATTATTTCGTTATGCTTGATGTCTTAGCAGTTGTTTTCAATTTTGTTTACAGTTTTATAGAAATATATTGATTTTTTTTCGTTTAGTCTGTGATAAATTTTGTGTCAAAATCATTCTTCCACTTGTAGATGTGGAAGATGTGGTTTGATGCAAAGTTCAGTCAGTAGATTTTATTCATATATTACGAATTATAATTAATATTTAAACAATTTCTTGCTTTTTTTTTTCTGTTAATAGTTTAAATTTTTAGAATTGCTACTATTACAACTTATGCTACTGTCCAAGATGGCCGCCACATAGCAAAGCTTGGGTGGAGCCGGTTGAGTTGATGCTTTAGTGTAACGTGGCCATCTTGGACGCGCAAGGTCAGACGCCATTTGGTATACCAATCCAGTTGGTTTTGTAATATTTTCCTTTTTCTATTTTTAGACTGCATAATGGCCGAACAATTTTGCCTGCGGTGGAACAATCATCAGAGTACACTAGTTTCAGTATTTGAGAAATTATTAGAAAATGAAGCTCTTATTGATTGTACGTTATGGGCGGAGGGCCAAGTTCTCAGGGCACACAAAGTTGTTCTGTCAGCCTGCAGCCCCGCCTTTGAAGTAAGTATTAAGTAATTTGTTGTCTATAACCCTAAAATTACTGTAATTTTAATTTGTGAAACAAATTCTTAAGTATAGTATACCTTAGTGAACACTTTGCTTTGCCTACTGTTTGATCAACAGTATCAAAGTGGTGGCCTATATTTAGTTTACATTATGTTGTATTGCTCCTTATTAAGATCCAAATGTATATATACTTCAATGTTAGTGTGAATATTTCTGATTTTACAACAAATTTTTAATTTACATTTATAATATAGGCTTTTGTTAAAGATACTAGCTACTTATCTGCAGGAACTTAATCTCATTGGTATTGGTTGCTTGACAGCTTCTTGATTTATTAGGGATTGACAAATTATTTGCCACTTTTATAAATAAGTTTTATTGAAAACTAGTTTCAAACGTTATACATTCATCCTCAGTTCTCAATAAAACAAATTTATAGAAGTGGCAAATAATTTATCAATCCCTAATTAGATTAATCCTTCTATACCATCATGCTGATGTTAACTGATTCTTGATTTATTGTTTAAGAAATTTGAAACCCAGGACTTTTAGGTTAGGTTTTTTATCGAGTTTCTAATTCTATACTCACAGTAAAGAGGAATCCCTCTTCTATATTCCGAATTATTGGTGGATGTTTGTTTAGGAATGAAATTGTGGACACTTGTTTAGGAATGAAATTGTGGACACTTGTTTTGGAATGAAATTGTGGACACTGAAGATTGGCCCAATGTTTTGATAATGTTTATAGATAGATAGTTATTGATTTGACCTGTTCAACCAAAAATAAAATAAGTTATGGTTTGAGGCCGATCCTGTTCCTAATTGGAGATGGTAAGGCCACCAAATCCCAATTAATAAATGGAGGTATCGGACGCTCAGATCTCTTTCTCTAGAGATAAACTGGTTGACCATTCCAAGCCTGGCAATTTTTTAGTTTATCTGCTTTCAATCCATTACACCCAGAACAATTGCTTATTAGCTTTAAACAAGTTTCTTGATGCATCAAATGTTTCAAAAGCTTTGCATAACTTCCATTTTATTTTATCTGTGGTTGCCTGCAACCTCCAGGGATTGTTATCCTAAGTATATAATGAGTAATGTTAGTTTATTGATTTACACTAAGAAGGCCAATGCCTGAGGTTTCTTGTCTTGATATAGGAATGACCTTTCTATAGCAGAATTAATACCTCTAAATATTATAATTATAAGGTTTTGATTTAAAGAGGCAGTTTTAGTTTGGGTGGGTTTGGACATAATGTATTATTTTTTGGTAAGAAAAATTCTTTCATTCTATTATCTCTTTTTGCAACATACTCTTTGAAGAGTTTCCTGCAATGAGGTGGAAACTCTGATTAAAGATTTTTTTTTGGCAACAATGTTAGTCCAAGCTTATCCAAGAGAGCTGCTTACCTCCTTTTATTTGCAAACCCTTCAATTATGTAAATAGCTGCTTATGACTTGTGCTCCCTTCCCAATATTGTTATTTTAATAGGGATCATGTTAAGACTTGCAGAAACAATTAATTCTCTTTGGAAAATAATTAAAATAGAAAGTTTGTTTGGATGAGTATTTGAAGCTTATTATCTACCCTGTTAAAGTTATATAATAATCATTTCAAGTATGATTCTGTGGGTCTTAGTCAGGTATTCAATAAAATTATCTTAAGTCCTTAAGGGTTTTTATTGTATGGTTATTGTTTACTGGATATTCTAATATAGTAATTTTTCAGAACTAACTAGGGGAGTGCACGATTTGTCCTTCTCTTATTTTGATCAAACTTTTTTGGCTGGTTCTACATTAAATAATAGTATACCCGTATCCAACTCATTTGTCTAATGGGACCTATGAACTGAGAAAATAATTAAAATATCCTGAAACTGCTTCATTTTGTATCTTGTGCTTGATAAATGGTATCTACATGGTTTTTCCAGCAAAACATTTTATTTTTTTCAGAGTATATTAAAGAACAAATATAAATAAAAAAAAAATAATTGACTCTTGGTCAAATTTCGAAGTGTTTTAATCTTTAAGTAAACTAACCTTAAAAATTTTCACACCAAAAATGATAGTGGATTTTGATTCAGCACATCGAAACACCTTTATGTTGAAAATATCAAATACAAAAAATTTTTGAGGTCAGAGGTTGTTGAAAAATTTATGCCATAAAATTTGGCTGATTTGAGGCTGTGTCTTGTCTTCTGCTTGCCTGATATTGGCGACGCGACCTGTTAGGAAGAGGAGAAGCTTTTCTATCCATATATATATATATATATATAAACAGCATTGCATTACAAAAACGTGATTACCGAATAAAAGCAAAGTTAAGGTTTTTTTTTTATGGTTTTAGAACACCATGGTTAAAATAAATCATGTAGTTAAAGAATTTTTACGGATGACCTAAATTAGGTTTGAATCATTTCAAAGGGTTCATGATTCATGGACAATTTTATGAATATTTAAAAGAAAATTTTTATTTTTAGATTCTCCTCAAAATTTAATTATCTGTTTTCTAAGTGCTAAAACCAAATCTGACAACAGTTTTGAATAAAAAAATATTGTTTAAATAGACCTTTCAGATCCCTCTAAAATTCAATTATTTCATTTAAAAAAATGGATTATACTAAAAATTTTACTATGTACTGTTGTAATTCGAAAAACGTTTTGGTACTACTTATATAACACTAAACAGTGTTAAATATTCAAATTAAATTTCAATTTATTATGGGGTCCCGAGCAAGGCTGTATTCTTGACTTACTTATATATGAACATTATTTGTGATAAATAGAATAAAATAATGTATTACACTTTTGAGCCACCACTATAAATATTATTGTAATAAAAGAAGTAATATTAAATGTTAGTCATATGTAATTAAACAATATTATTATAGGGTGGAAATACAATAACGTTTATAAAGGTGTAATTTTACTATTTCTTGATCACAAATAATTTCATTTTTTAATTTGTACATGAGTAAGAAAACCAAGCCTCTTGAGGTGCCATTAATAAATTGAAATTTTATTTGAATATTTAAGGTGGTGTTATATCTATACCAAAATACTACACTTGATACAGAAATTCATTTTAAATTTTAGTGTAATCCGATTTTTTTTTTTTTAATGAAATAATTGAATATTAGAGGAATCTGTGGGGTCCATTTAATTACATGTAATAAAAACATTTTTCTTGTGCGGAGTGGAATAATATATAAAAAGAAATTATTTATTAAAATTTGTTGTATGATCTGGTTTTTTGTACTTGAATAAAACTTATATACAAATTGTCCGGTGAATCTAAAATACATTTTTTGTGTCAGCCTTCAATTTTTCTAAAGATACATAAACCAAATTTTGGTCATCGGTAAAGGTTCTTAAACTACGCGATTTGGTTTATGGTATTCCTGCATGTTTCAAAACCACCGTTATCCGAAAAAAGCTCAATTTTGCAAATCACATTTTTTTTATGCAGTTGTTAGTAAGAATAGTAAGAAGTACATGCTCTTATAGAGGCCAAGAACGTCAATACCTGATACACTGTAGTCAAATGCAGAGCCTCAAATTGGACCGTTCTGGCTTGAAAGATTTTAAGCATCCTCGGAACTTGAGAAAAAATTTTTTTGGTTTATTATATTATTTTGGTGTTTGCTGAATAAAGATCTGTCATCATTTTTGGTGTGAAAAAATCTATAAGGCTAGTTCACTTAATAATTTAAACATTTAATAAATTTAGTTACCTAAAAATCAATTACTGATTAATGTTTATATTTTTCGATTGATAGAATTCTGAAAAACATATGTTCTGCCAGAAAAACACATTTTCAAACTCTAGAAATATAATAAAGCAGTTTCATGCTGTTTAATTTTTTTTTCTCAGCTCCTAGGATCCCTTAAGCGAAAAAGTTGGACATACGTATATTTTTTCAATGTGTAATCATCAAAAAAAGTTTAACTAAAATCAGCGACAGATGTCGTGCACTCCCCTTGTACGGCTTCCCATAAGTGTGTCTATATATTTTTATGAGATCATTTCATTTAACTGTTGATAACTTAAATATCAAATACTGGTTATTTAATTTAGTGTATTCTTGTTCAGAAGCTGGAATATTAGAGTTATACTGACTGGTAGATGAAGTATTTAATAAAGATATTTTTAATTAAGTTGGCAGTTCATATAATTATTAAAAAAAATTAGGACTGTCTATTTCAATTACACCCCAAGTGCCATGAAATATTTTATAATATTATTTCATAAAATTGACTTACTTTTCTGGGTTCTGCATTATTTTTTTTATGATTTTGTAATAAAAGTTAAATAAATGTCCTGCAGTACTTATTTTATACATTTGCAAACTTCAATTTTTTTAAATATTAAAATTAACTTTTTCCTTTTTTACCACCTTAAGTCTATTATTAATTTTTATTTATTGTTTCAGTCAATGCTGTGCGTGCAAGAAGATAAGCATCCTATAATCTTCCTTAAAGATGTAAAATATTTAGAATTAAAAGCAATGCTTGATTATATGTACAAAGGGGAGGTGAATATTTCTCAGGATCAGTTAGATTCATTTTTAAAGACTGCTGAGGCACTACAGGTGAAGGGATTAACTGATCAGGGTGGGGGAGGGGGAGATGAGCCTCCTGCCAAGAAAGGACCTGGTCGAAAAGTTGTCGTATCTGATGCACCCGAGTCACCTTTAGTTGGCAATGCCCCACTAAGGGAAGGATCCATTTCACCTCTTGGCAGTAAAAGGAGAAGGCGAGTTGCAAGGAGGCACTCTGCTGAAGAAAGTGAGAGCAATGACTGTGATATGCAAGCCCCTGCAGCGCCGCCACAGGCGGTTCCAGCAGAGTCTGCTGCTAGGTTAGCACCCCCTACCCCAACCCCTCAACCCCCACCTATTATTAAGAAAGAAGTCGTCCCGCAGGAACTGATCACACCCAAGACTGAATATACGGAAGAACAACCTGAGGAAATTGAGGATCTAACATTAGACGATGATGATGATTATGGAGAAATGTCTAAACCTGGCACGTCTTTCGGTCTTTCACAGGGATCTACTAGTCAAGGTAATAATGTTTCTTATCTATTTTTTTTTTTTTTTTTTTATTGTATTCTTCCATTCTTGCAGGTTAAATCTGAGAATGAGCAGGTTAAGTCAGCTCTTAGTTCTGTGATGTTTGGGTAAAGGGAGAAGGGTGCAAATCTTTTTATTTTTCAACACTGGGTTAAAGTCATTTTGTTTCAAATGTAAACAATCAAAATATGACTCAAACCTATTTTGAAATAAAAGTTACTTTTACCCAATACCATCGAGAACCTATTGTAAAATAAAAATTACTTTTACCCAATACCACAGAATTATTAAGACACAATCTTTTAGAATTATAAGGTTAGATAAATAAATGTAAACTACATTCTATTTATTAATACTGCCTAGCTGTTCTATAAGAATGGAAAAGTACACATTATTTCCTCCTGTATATTGTGTTGGATTAAAACATATGAAATATCAGTTTCTAGGTTATGAAGCATATGAAGGCAAAACAATGATGAACTGTATTATTTTTACTCTAAAAAACTTTAGTTAGATTCAATACATTCATCCCAACGCCCAGCAAGGTTTTTTTTTTTTCTCATGTTTAAAACTTTTAGGTTCAATCGACTACATAATTTAAAATTTTACCTAATTTTAATTTTGGAATATTTTGTTTATATTTTTAAATGTCTCAAGATCTCTGAATAAATTATAATTAGAGACAGGCCGTGGAATACCTTGGAAATGTCTCAAGAGCTCTGAATAAATAACAGTTGAAGACAGATCGTGGATCGTGGAATGCCTTTAGTTGGAGACAGACCGTGGAATATCTTGGAATAGTAAAGTTCCAATTTTCAGATTACCTAATGCAACATGTTTGTAGGGTTTGATAAAATTAGGTGTTCTACCAAATTCAGCATATCCCCCCACTTGTCTCCAACTGATTCAAAATATTCCAAAATAAAAACTGGTAAAATTTGTATTTATTGAGTTTATTGATTCAGACCAAAAAGTTTTTCGAACAATTGATAAAAAAAAAAACGTTGAATCTAAAGGAAGTCGTCTCTCTAGTTAAAGCTAAAGGAAGTTGCTTTGAATAAAAATTAATATCGTCCATTTTCTTTCATATGCCTCTTACCCTAGGATATGATGAATGTTCTAACCCATTCGATTAAAACTTACTTTTTTTTAACGTAGTATTAATTGTTAAAACTTTTGCATCATTGTTTTAAATCTATGATCTACTTGAAACGAATGTCTGCCTATAATAAATATTCTTTTGGGTTAAATAATCCACCCTCTAGTGTTAATGTTAGCAGATTCTATTTAATGGTGCAAGAGGTTTACAATCTTTTTAACACGTTAGCTGCGATATAGGGCGCTGGGTTCCGATGCTGATCTTGTTTCTCAAGATACGCCACTCACAGATGACTAAATTGCCCAACTTTCGGGTAGCTTTGAGGTATTTTTTTAGGCACTGAACGAGTATTGCATAACATTAAAGCTACTCTCTACAAACTAGCTTATGGGTGTCATATGAACTTCGACTGCGGAGTCTGTTTACCTCATGGTAGAAATAGAAAATTGTTTGTATGCGATATCACATTCCTTTCTCTCCCAGCATCCGATGCCACTGGCAAACAAACATTTTTTTTTCTCAAAAAGTTACAGGAGAAATAATAAAAGCTGTTCAGAGGATCATGTTTGATCAATGTTCACATTTATCTGATAAATTAGTCATTTAATGCAGATTTCCATCCCCGTTTTTGCTAAGAAGGGTTTATACATTTGTTAAACCGACAGGAGAGGGAAGAAGATTGCGTAGAGAGTGCTACAAGGAACTGAGGAAGACTAGGAAGTTAAAAAGCAAATAACAAAGTAAGAAAAGTAATTACTTTTTGTCAAAATTGCATTGGTATTCCAGGATTCTGCCTGCCACAATTCAATCAATTTCATAAGTAGTGATCTGCTGAAGACTGAAGTTTTCTTGTTTTAACATTTGTGTCCTTGGACTTTTATAATAGATTCTGAATTTCTATTTTTTTTTCTCAAATTATTGCGAAACTTGAAACTAGTCAATTACTGAAAATAGTTTTTTTGTTTTGTCTTATCATCCGATATTCTCTATTAAAGAATGTTGCTTTCAGATATTTGAGTATTGTTTGGAACCATGTCAGTCTGGTCTCTAATTTCATTGGTGGCAAGGTACTTTTAAAACTTCACACACAGCAGCTAACGTGTTAAATTTTGCCAAGCCAAACAGTATTATTTTATTATCTACAATGATTAAAAATGTTTAATATGATGGAATCCAGAACCGGGTTCAGTCAAAGTGATTGTTATTACCAAATCAAAATGTTAGTTTTTTTTTAGTTCAAGGCCTATGGCAGGTTATACCTGGGTTAAAGCAAGATTTATTCACTGTGTCCACCACAAAATAAACTGCCAGATTTTAATCTGTTTGTCATTCCAAGGTTACAGCCACTGGTTTTCGAATAAATAACTATTGAATTTGTTTTGTTTTTTAATAATTACTTTGACTTATCCCTGAAGAAATGGATGTATTAAAATTGATGCATTAAATTCAGTTTCTTATTTCTACTATTATCTATTGTAACAGATTTTTCACAATGGCAACAAATGAATGATGATCGGACACAGGATGAAGTTTTCATGGCAGCACGAGAAGCAATTAATAACCAATCTAATGCACAAGGTAAGCATTCTGTACTCCAGTTATTTAATTTTTTTAAACCATCAAGTATTGTCACAATGAGTCCCATTTTACTTCTTCATTGCTTCTTAAGTAAACTATTTTCTTAAAAGAATTTTTTAATCTAATAATTTGATTTATTTTTGTCAATATTACTTTAACACTGTTTACTTCTCTCAACATGTTCAGTGCGGTGGAACATGAATGGACACTCTATTTTAAGTGAACCTTGCATGTTCTCCATAATGAATGTGTTTAAAAATATGGGAAGTACTCTTCAGTGAGCTATTATCAATAAATTCCAAGCACCTCTTGTAGCATATGGTGACCTTTATTTAATGCCTGCAAATGAGTACTCAAGTATCCAAATTTTAATATTAATTAAATACTTAAAGATGAGAACCAAACATTTTGTATTGCTGAAATAAATTTTTGTTATTGACCCAAATAATATTAAGAAACATTGAAGAAGTCTTTCTTAGTTTCTACTAGATATAAATTCCTTGTGGGAAGATTACAAATTTAATTATATTTACATTACTAGTCTGTGATTACATTTTCAATTATGAGTTGCGCGTTCCTTAACTTTTTGTGGCAATATTTGTGCTGTGAGTTACCTTAAGGTTCATAGTGGATGTCCACCTTAAACCTAAAGCATTAGGTTGGCATCCATAATTTATTTTAAAATATTTATGTAAGCAAGGTAATGCCCACATTGGAGTCTTATCTTCAGTTTATATGTGATTAATAATATTTACAAATCAATCTTTATACACATTACACTGCATTAATTGGAAATGTAGGTGGTCCATGTTGTTTAGGTAGGAAAGACTTCATTGGATGACCTGTGTTTCTTTTTTGTAGTGTGCCTAGAAAAGTAAATAAATGAATTTTCTCTTAAAATCCAATCCTCTTTGGACACAGCCTGCTTACTTATATTTCATATTTTCTATGTACATGAATTTCATCCCAAATTTCGCATGATATCCAATTTGGTAGTCACCTATATGCTGTTCCCGTCTGTCCCATGCTTCCCATTATGTCGGTCTATCTTTTATCCCTTCCTATTTTGCTGATTGAAAGTTTTTGGATGGTAAGTATATAAGACAATGAACCGGTTTCATTGTCTTGGTTGTGATGAACTTCAGTGTTTTCAAGAAAACAGTGCTTTTTATTTTTTGAACTATTGAACCTAAGAAGAATTGCTGAGCTGCTCTAACATGGACTGATGAAGACATCTTAAATTAAATAGGTGGGCATCATTTCCTTTATTTATTTTTTATATTATTATTTTAAGATTTCTAAGTTCAGTAGAATAAATCTTTGGTTATAAGGAATAAGTTGAAAAGTCGAAAAATGGTTCTTAGCTATGGGTTTTGGTTATCTCCCAAGTACACTGAAGAAGTTAGTAACTCTCAGCTCTTAAATCTTTCTGAGGTAAGAGAACTGTTTAACTGTTTCTGAGGTTTGTTTTGGGAGATAATTCCAATATAAATAACTCTGGAAGACCAACCATTTTTCAACTTTTGAACTACTTCTCTATGACCATTGAGATAAAGATGACCTTTTTATTTTACTAATTATTTTAAATTAAGGTCACCGTGATGTATTTTGTCTATTCTGTTGTATTAACTTTGCCTATATATGCTCCTGAAAGTTGATCTATTATGGAAATATGTTTGCGCACTGTTCTTGATTTATTTTAAACGGGCATTTAAAAAATGGTTCCGGATTCAACAGATCATATATATATTGAAACAATTTATTGCGGCATCTCGTCTCATTAGAAAAGGGTGATGAGAATTTTATGTCTTCAACAGCAGAGGATAGTGTTTGGTTAAAGAAGATTTTCTTTTAGTGCTACAAAAAAAAACTTGAGTAAGGTAAGTATGATATTTGTTTAAATTTTTTCTTCTTCCCAAAACAATATTAAAACAAGCTGGAAATAATTAGCTGCAGTTTTCTTCATCTTTCATCAGTTTTTTTTTTTTTACCAGGTAAGTAAAATCAAGGTAAGTTAAGATTTTCTATTCTTATTCCTGGGAGGGTGTGTAAAAGTACACTAAATAAAAAGACTTAGCTGAGTTAGGCTTGGTTTCAAATTCTGATATTATAAAAATACTATATCACTACCTTGGGAAAAAAAATAACTTTTTTTTTTAGTGAAACATTAAAATACAGGATAGTTAAAATACAGGAATAGGATAGTAAAGATTAGGCTTGGGAACTTATAATAAAACCTATTAATTTTTTGAACCCTTCATAAAACAAAATCATAAATGTGAATTGATGACAAATGAGACTTCGGAACCTTATGTGAATCGAAATGACTGGCAAGATAAAAATAATGAATAAATTATATAGATAGATAAGGTTATATAGATAATAACCTTAGTATAAAAACAGTAGAACATGTAACAAGAAAGGAAGTGGAGGGCAGGAATTCTTGAATATTGTATGAAAATGGAGACTTGTATTAATTATAGGGTTGTATTAATCTCTAATTTAGTAATTAAATCATGTAGTCGCCGGACTTTAAATAGCTACAACGCGAAAATAAAATTCACGACTTTGTATTAAATATTTATTCTGGTAATTTATTTACTGAAATTTGTTTTGTCAAAGAATTTCGTATGGCTTCTCTTATTAGATAAATCATGAAATTTCTTCCCCTCCTGCTTGGTGAGTGGCTACATGGCCGCTGTGTGGGTCGTTAGTTTAGTTTAATGGAATTCTGGATTCTAAATTTATAACTATTATACTCTGGTTAGTTCAAAATTAGAATGATAAAACTTGTAGGCAATTCTAAATCATTGGTAAGTTAATTTACACCCTGCGGCGGTATCAAACCTTACTCTGCTTGGGCTGAAGCGGAAGAGTGGTAAGATTTCATTTTATTAAACTGATGTCTAACGTTTATACCCTTCTTAACGGGAAAAATAAATTCATATTAAGATAGAATTCTTAATATGTATTTTACTTATCTCGTATCATATGAATATAGTCTTTACATGAATATTGTTATATTAGTGTACCCGAGCGAGATCTTTCCCATTAGACATCTCCCTAATTCATTTCAGCTGTCCCTATTGGAGAAGCATATTTCTTCGTATAATGTTCGAAATCATATGAAAGTTTATTTAACAAACATTTGTTAAAACTGCGTGATTTATAGTGATCTGTAACTTTTCATCAGTAATCCCTTCAGTTAAGCAATAAGAGCTTGACACCATTTTCTGTGTTTTACGGTTAGACACGGGAAAGAATAAGAAAGTTTTTTTTATGCAGACAGGTTGGATTTTATAGGTTTGACATACCTTAGTAACGGCGAGTTTTCTCTAAAACTACAAGTTTTTGGGCTTTAAAACGCTGGACCAATACGTTCCCCAGGACATATATGATCTAGATACCCGAGTCCAAATCTTTGAAGCCTGGTTTTTTCATCACTTTTATTTAAGCCTTAGTTCGAATTAGTCTCCGTGAAATCCTCTTTCTTTTGATACCTCATTCGTTCATTGTTGCTGAGAGCCGGAAAAGAGATCTATACTTCCGTAATAATATACAGTAGTGATTAGATAAACGTTAGTCTGGTTCAAAGACATTCTACACTTCAAACTGCCTGAATTGAACTTTTTTTGCTCATCGATTAATCTGAACCTTTTGTGATTACGATAATTTAATTTATGTACTCTTGTGTGAAGTTGGTCGTCAGTTGCAGTTTCCTTTACGACAACGTCTGGATTGAATTTAGTTGAATGTTAGGTTTAAACGGGTTTTACATTTTTAACCCATATAAACTTCAAAAATATCGTTATGCTGATTAGTTTCTTGGGATTTAGCGTTACCGACGTGAGGACGGGAAATATTTCTATTAAAGCGTTTCCAGTTTTATTAGAAATTAGTCCCTTTTATGACTAATTTAGTTATTGTACTTTAGGTCGTAAGGTCTTCGTTAATCGGTCACCATTGCATTTTAGTGCTAAAGTTATCGTTATGAAAAAATTTATATTTTCGATAGTTGAGCTAACGGGGTTCCTAGTCAAGAGTATCTGGTCTGACTGACCGACTCTGTCCCTATTCTTGAATTGGGATAGATTTGTCTTTTAAGTATACCCCCAAGTTTAATTATAGAAATGGTTATTACCATTGTTAAGACCCTTTACTCACTTTTGTTGGACTGATTCAATTTCTCCATAGGTATCAGTTGAAAATGAGTGGTCCGATAGGATAAGAGCAGAATTACTAATGCAGCGCGAGTGCACGTATCGCTGTTCTCTGCTGCGGCAGCGAGGATGTTCTCTCGTAACGTCCGCGGTTGCCAAGGACCATACTGCCACTTCAGGATGTCCCCTGCGAATGGCCACAGTATTTTTGTCATTTGTTAAGGGATCTGACACCAATTTAATAGTTTAAACTAAGAAAAAACATGTTTTTTCGTTATGACAATGTGTGCGTGTCTTTCATGTAAGCATTCAACTATGTTGTAAACGACCATTGTAACATTTAAAGCAGACTGGATGATTCCGCAGGTTTCAATTCAATTCAGGTTCTTATAACAATTATCCACTGGAGTGGCACCTTCAAAAAGTAGTCCCCGATCTTCCCGGGCGGAATGGTTTCAAATCTCGTGATCTCTGCGGTTTCAGATCTGAGAACTGCTTTCACTCTTTCTCATGGAATTGAGGGAATATTAAATCATGAGTTTTGGCTGTCCTGCTAGTGAAGCACAGAGGTACTTCTCTTAAACGGACTGGGATCATTTGTAATTGTCTATGAGATTTTTTTAATTACGAACTTACTAAAATCTAAAATAATTAGAAATTGAGGCTGACTTGAAAAAAAAAATAACCCATTTAACTACGTTAGAACGATTCAATCATAAATTGTATGAGTGTGTAAAATAAATACGCACGTATACGTTCATTTGTGCTAAGTCAATCAAAATTTTCTTATAAAACCCTTTAAACTGTTCCCGGTTTCTTTTTTAAAAAAATAATGTATGTATTATCACAATACGCTGCATATTCTAAATCTTAGTTAAACACGGGGTGAGCCTAGTGACAATTAAATAAAAAAAATTCAGACTGACTGGAGGTTAGATAAATTTTCTTTACGACTAATTACTGTTTTACGTACTAAAAAGGGAAATGACTGTAAATGTTCGCTGTTTTTGAAAATAAAGCTGAAGCGCCATTTAGTAAACTTTACAGAAAACTGTTTTTCCCCAAATAACAATATTTTTTTGATAATACTTGGGACCTATCACTCCCTTATCTTAAGAGGCGTAGCCTCACATTGTTGACATGGAGGTTACGTGCCCACCACCTTCCCTTAAACATTCATTCCCATATACGTTCACTTCTTTCTTGTAAATAATTACCGAAATATACATAGTTTTTACGTTTCCCACAGACGATGATCACGACTGCCTCTACTTTTTCAGAAAATTAACCACAATAATTACAGAACTAGGAATTTAATTAAAATAATAATGTTTAAATTGGAGAAACGAATTTTCATTCGTTTGTTAAATTTAAACATTATTTAAATTGCATAGTTAGTTCCCAAAATTGCATAGTAACAAAAATGAACACAATTTGTTAATAAATCCCCCAAGAAGTAAACAAGACAGCAAGGGATGCTTTTCAGTTGAGTTCGGGATCATACCGTAATTTCAATCATTACTCCTTTAAATAAATCACAGCTGACGATTTCCCAAACAAACCCCAAAAGTTTCTTTTCATTTGATGTCGGGTCCTTACCGTAATTTAAATTATTACTTTAACTTCCCCAGATCACCGGAAGTCGACAGCACTAACAATTTTAAATATATAATTAAGGCAGTAATAATTTTAATGGTTGCAATGAATACGCGGTTTTCAAAAACCAGGACAAAGGGGAAGAATGGTGACGGACGGGGCTATAATCTTACTGAGGCCACGCCCCCTATTGATAAGGGAGTGACAGGTCCCAAGTATCAATAATCGATTTTAAGACCAATTCCAAATTATTTTTCGATGTATCGTGGGGAATGTATCAATTTATTACGTCACATAATAAATTGAAACCTCAATTTTGAATTTTTGGCGCTTGAAACTTTTTCAAAAAACGATGTCTATATTCTGATAACTTGAAAGTATGATCTACTTTGGCTCGCTATTTTAAGCATTTTTTTGTATTAACACTGCCTTAAGCGTAGTGGTGGACCTAGATTTTGTGGGGCCCCTTGGGTGTTTTTTGAGGGTACTGGTATCATGGTCAGAACTAGAATTTTTACTAGAGGGGAAGCTTAATTTTGCAATCTCTTAATAAATGTCTACAACAGTATTTTTTATGTGTTCGTATATATATTTTGCTTAGCCTAAAATTAAAATTTCGTTCAAATTTGGTGCCTGATCAAATTTTTCAAGTTTAAATATACTTTTCATTCAGAACTGAATTTTCTTGCGAAGACATCAGTCTTTCTTTGGCCCGAGGTATTTATAGAAGTTTTAAACAAGCGAAATCCGATAGAAAGGATGGTCATTAACAGCAACATTATCCAAACTAAAAAAAAAAATTAAAACTTCATAAATTGCATTTATGGTATTCTAGTTGTGTAAAAAAGAGTTATCATAGCTTTGAAACATACTCAAAATTATTGAGGATTGATTTTCAAAAGGTGGACCCAAGTAACCCTCGTTGACGGTATGTTTTTTTCTCCCTACTGTCCGCCTAAGAGAGAATTTTTTGAAACAAAATGGACTAAATCTGTGTCCGGTTTACATAAGTTGAAACGATGTAAATCGTATCTTTCCGGCGAAAATAAAACTCCGTTTGGTGAAGTACCACTGTGCATCAATATGACAGCTATCAGAAAAATAAAATCCACTTTCTTTTATTGCTTTTGAAATTTCCACAAATATCTTTGTTATTAATTCACAGAACAGTACGTCATTAAAGTGTAAGGCTGCAAATTGCCTATCCATAGCTAGCAATGTTTAGCACATTAATTTCTAAGGATTGGAGCTGGTAATATTTGGTTATTGCCTGTAGTCTGTTGGAAGCTACAAACTGGGTGTCCAATTTTTCATTAATTTGATGTTAATATTTTAAAAATGATATATTGTTCTCGAATTATTCTTTGTCTGGGTCAAATCGAATTAGGTCTTTTCCGTTGATAAATTGATGAGTGTGAATCAGTTGCGTAGCCAGAAGGCCGGAGTCCGGACCTTCTCCCCCCCCCCCCGAAAATACTGTTAACAAAAAATTTTAAACCTATTTGTATTTTATTTTAGAAATAATATACCTAGGTATAGAAAATATTACATAGAGAGAGTCCCCCTACATCCACAGTTGGGGTGGATTTCTTTAAAGTAGATTCTTGGATGTACCCCTCCTATGCTATGCTACCGGTATAGATTGTTTCGTATCAGGTTTTGAGTCCAAATACTTTTGTTTCCCAAGAAGCTATTTCTTTCTTGGATAAACTATTAGAGAGAGACTGCAGTATGATTCAGGGCCAATTAACATTATTTGAGCCCTTTATCTTTAGGGCATCAGCTTTCTTATTCCCTTCTGTTCCTTCGGGTTCCAGAATCCACTTAAGAATATCTTATTACACGTTGCTTACGGTATCGAGGCAATTCCAGAATAGCCATGCTGTAATTGTTTATGGATTAAAGACCGCATTTTCTTGTCTGGTATAATTTTTTGAAATTCTTAGTCAAGTTTTCTGAGGAAGTCACCCGAATTTTGAGAAATTCTTGATAGTCTCCTGGTTAGTAATTCAAGGTGCACCGTAGAGTGTGCAAGTTAAAGCCTCGTTTTGTATCCGAATGTATAAAGGACTGGTAGAATGACCCTGGTGGATAACCATTTATATTTTGAGCGTAATTCATTTCGAAATAAACGTTTGCAGATCCCTAGTGAACCTTTACCTTTCATTATGATTCTGTTAAGTTCGGAATTGCAAGAATTATCGGATCATTGCCCAAGATTACATTTTTGTGATACCCAACTGGTTACCTGTTAGCATTCCTCCAAAGCAAGCTGTGCGATAATGCAAGATATGAGAGTGGGTAAATGCTGGACTTATTGTTTTAACAGGCTGGATTTTCGATCATCTGGCCCCCTGATAAATCACAAAAAATGTTTAGTTCTTCATCCATAAACTAATCGATGAAGTGGAATATGAACGAGATTACTTCATTCACACTTTTTTTTTTTAATTAGATCTGTCGTTGCCTGAACGTGAATATTAAAAAAGTACTTCGAAAGTTGAAGTATATAGTAGATATGATTGAAACCGATGCTTGGCAGGACGCAATTTTCGCAAAATCCAAATGGAACAGTGGACAAAAAAAATTTCGTACACTTAGTTTTTCGGGTAAAAATGTGTTCTATAAATTATTTAACGTAAATTAACTGATGAATATGATAAAAAACAACATTCCGCATTGATTTTTACAGGTGAAGGAAATTGTAAATTCGTACAACCGAATTAAAAAAAAAAATTTGGAACAATTAATTTTTTCAGATAGAACTTAATCATTTCGATTTACGACCCATTTTGGGTATACGTTGTAAACCTAATTAACAATAAAATTGAAAACATGCAAATTTTTTTAGCCATCCTTTTGCGACGAATGAAATCTTGAAATTCGGCAGTGTTTCGATCTGTTGTTTTATGACTCTCCGCGTTCAAATCTTAAGTTTTTGTTTTGAACTCGTCACATTCCGCACTAGTTTGCGAATATCCGAACGAAATGTTGAACTTAAAGATCTTTAAGTCGATATCGTAAAACATCTTTCTTGTGGGGTTTGTTTTTTTAAATATTTGAACATAATAATACGGTTAAGTTGAAAACCACGGTAAAAAACATTGGTTTTGTCAAAATAGAGAGAGTACTATGCATGAGTCTGTAGCTTAGGAATGAGTACTCTAAGAGAAAAAACTCATAAAATAAATATAGAGCATTAAATCCTGCGTCCACTGAATACCAAGTTGGTTTTCGACATACACTGACTACTTAACCAACTTGTAATGTTGAGACGCACATTTGATACAGAATTTAATGCTTTCTAATTTGTTATACCGTAACTTTTTCAATTGAATGCACCGTTTAGGAATCAGTGAAAAAATGCACTAAATGTTCGAAATGTTTCGGCTGCCCAAAGTTTCCCCGAGGTCACTCGTATTGGCATTTTTATTTTCTTGTGTTTGGACCCATATATACAACTTTTAAAGGCTCCAATCCCAGCTTTCACAAAATCCCTCTGATGACTGGTCTAGTAATAGACAATAGAAAACTTAATAGAGGGACTGTAGCAGATAAATTTCCCATACCATACCAAGAGATTCGTTCGGTAAATGCGAAAATATTTTCAACTATAGACTTGTCGTTTAGTTTTCACCAGATCAAAATCTATACCAAGTCGAAGACAATTTTATATCCAAAATCGCATTTTTCAGAGAAACTGGACAATTCTTGCTCATGCCTTTTGTCTGGCACAGTGGCACCTTTAAATTTCAAATAGTGACGAATATCATCTTTACTAATGCTCTTACTGGTCTCATCTGTTTGGATGACATTATAATATTTTCTGATAATCCATACTTTAAATGGGGGATTCCCTAAAGATGACAGAGGTAAGCAATTCAGCCCGTAGGAGCTGTGTTAGTTCAGATTCATGATGGAAAAGAAATGCTAGTACTTTTTACCTTACCAACTTTGTGCAAAGTACCTATAATTGAATAAATTAGAACACAACTGTAAAACAGTTACTCGGCATAATATGGGCATGCAGCCACTTCAGGCCACACATTTATGGCAGTAAGTTCACGATTCACTAGGATCATAGGGCCTCTGAAATACCTCTACTAAGTAAAGGATCCAAAATAACATATTTAGGCATTGGAATTCCCATTTAGAGAGGCATGATTGCAAAATGAAATTTATTGAAGGGAAAAGTAACTATCATATGTAGCAGATGTATTAACCGTCACTCATAAGCTAAATGTCAATCGTAATGTGAATAATTAAAAATTCTTTAACTATTAAATTTTAATGGATGATTTACTTTCTTTGAAGAATAAGATTAAGTTGTTAATGTAATGTTGCTTCTTTTGAAACAACTCCTTAAGAATAGAGATGTTCCCGATAAAATTTAAAGGCTTAAAAGTTGGTCAGGATGGTAGATCCCCTATCAGTGGTTTCTCAAAGAAGATGCATTGAAGTGGGGAACCTTTTTCATCATATTCTCGCAGGTATAGCGAGTAAGACAATACTAAAACATGAGTTGGTGTAATATACTTTTATTAATTCATCTATATAAGTGGCCCACCTAAAAAAAAAAAAAAAAATGTAAAACATTCACTCAAGTGCTTAATATCTTGAAAACTACCATCCAAACGAAAATTATTAAAATCTCCTTTCTTAAAGGTCATTAAATTTGCTAAAATTTAAGCCCTAATAAAGCCCTTTATGATAACTAGTTCTCGAGATAATATTTTTTGAAAAAAACACATTTAGAAAAAACAAACGATAAATCGCCGTTTTGTAACTTTATTTTGCTGAATATCGTGGAAACCCTTCTTCCTACGAAGATAATGATTAAGAATTGCTTTATAGTGCATTTAACTGACTAAATTGAGGTGTAATTGACATATGTACTCCAAATAATTCTTGAGATAAAGTTTTACAAAAAATAATTGTACACGATTTGGACGGAGTCACATCATAAGAAAAGTTAGATATCTCAGGAACTATTAGGAGTACAGAAGTCAATTACCACTAAAATTAGAGCTAGTTAAATTTACCATAAAGTAGTATAAATTATGATTATCTTCCTGGGAAGAACAGTTTCCATGATTTTACCGAAATAAATTCAAGAAATGGTTATTTCTAGATTTTTCGGGGAAAAAAAATTTGTGCAAGATTTCATCTCTGGACTATTACACTTATATATGTCTATCATTACTCAAATTAGAGCTCGTCAAATGTTTTATAAAGTAATTCATAATGATTATTTTCGTAGAAAGAACTCTCTCCGTGATATTTCTGAAACTTTTTTTAATGTGTTATTTTCAAAAACATTATTTCGAGAACTAGTTAACATAAAGAGCTATAAATTATTTTGAAAGACTTCGGGAACTATCAAAGGTACAGATGCCCCTTACTCCTCAAATTAGAGCTTATTGAATGCACCATAAAGTAGTTTATCTTAATTATCTTCGCAGGAGGAACAGTTTCTATGGTATTTGCCAGAATAAATTCACAAAATGGTTATTTCTCGTTTTTGAGAACAAAAATTGTTTTGTGTAAGATTTTATCTCGAGAACTATCAGGAGTATATATATATCTATTACCATTTAAATTAAAGGTAGTCAAGTGTTTTATAAAGCAGTTCATAATGATTATCTTCGTAGGAAGAACTGTCACCATAATATTTCTAAAACTGATTTCTCGTTTGTTTTGTTTTTTAAATGTGTCATTTTCAAAAAACATTATTTCGGGAACTAGTTAACATAAATATCTCTTATCAGGGCTCAAATTCTAGCAAATTTAATGTCCTTTAAGAAAGGAGATTAAAATACTTTTCGTGTGGTTGGTAGTTTTAAAGATATTGAGCACTTGAGTGAATATTTTACATTTTTTCTTGATTGAAATACATTGATTTTTGAAGCGGCTGAGGAATAGTAGACAAGGAATGCCCTTTACTTTTCTTAGAATGCCCTACACATTCGTAATTCACATTCAAACCTTCTCCTGGAATGAGTACCCAATTTCGGCCCTTGGTCCAGTTGGTTATATCGATTTTAATTAGGATATCGTGAAGTATGAGCCTGAATTAAGATTTATTACTATTACTAGCTGTATCCGCAGGGCGTTGCCCGCGAAAAGAATTGGGAGTTTAATACCATCCAAAATTCCAAGTTTTTTGTTTTTTTATGTTTAGCTTTTAAAAGATAATGTGAGTAACAAAACATAGAACTATCGTTCTTATAATTCCTAATCATCACACTGTAAAGTTTGTAACAAAACTTTTACAAACAACTTAAAATGAAAAGATTAAGTTAAACTTTGATTTTTATTTTATTTTTAATACATTATTTATGTATTGCACAAAATGTCATACTTATTACTATATGAAATGAATAGGAAAGTAATAAAAGTATTACAGCGAACATAAATTTACCGAGGAAATACATCATTCAATTCAATACTCTTACTTTGCCATGGAATGAAAGAAAAAGGTGTTTTTAATAAAGAAAAAAAAGTCATCCTTTTTATTTTAAAGCTAGTACAATTATAAATGCGATTTTATTACTTATACAACCATAGATTATCAGAAAAATATCTGATGTGGACAACACATGACTTCCTTGTACGCCTATTAAACTATAAATCGGTGGCTCAAAAAGTGATCCTGAATTTGGTTGCTAGTTTCCGAAGATCGCAGTATCTCAAAAACAATACTCGGCGTGTTGTTGTTGTCAATCCATCTATTGACACATACACACACACAAATAGGGAGGAAAACCAGTATTTTACACTAAATTTTAATACTTAAAACAAGTAATAAAAATGTTTAATTGGATTGGAAACCAAATTGCGTTTTTAAACTTTATTACCGAAACATATGATTTATGTATTCAATCACTACTATATATTATTACGGTAGTATAGATCCCTTTTCCAGCTCTCAGGGGCGATGGATTTTGACGAGTGAGGTATCAAAAGAAATAGAATTTCTTGGAGATGTGACGAATTCCAATTTTGTTTCTTACAATCTTACAAGGGCTTAAATAAAAGTGATGAAAAAACTGGAAGGTTTCAAAACTTTGACGACTGAGAGTCGGCGGATCGAGACGGGATAAGTTGAGTTTTAAAAATTTTGAAACGGGCATCAAGACCATATAATGGTCCAGCGTTTTAAAGCCTACCGTTTTTGAGATAACGCACGATATAGGTCCGCACGGGCCTCATACCATCTTGTATACGTGCCGTGGTCATGGTAACTTTATACCTGTAAATGCCAGTTGAGACTGTTAACAAAAACTTATTAATAATTGTGAAAACGTTTTGCAAATAAAATATTGTTTTTATGTTTCCATGAATGATAGAATACTACAAACAGAAAGTGATATAGCTGAGTCTTATTGCTGTTAACCTATTAAACTGAGGGAGTATTTTCCCGTAGGACAAGCTAATTACTTATGAAATATTAACTATTACTTGAACATGGTCATTATAAACTATTATAAAGCTTCACCAAATGTGTGTGTTAAATAAACTTTCTTGATAATATATTGTTTATACGAATAAATATGTTTCCCTAATATCGCTTATCCTTCTAATTCATTTAGGATTCATTAAGATACCTAATGCGAGAGTTCTCGCTCGGGTATACTAGTTTAAATATAATTTTTGATGTAAGCTTATTATTATGATCTTCAAGTAAAGTACCGTTTTCGGCTCACCAATTTTAACCAAAATATAGTCAATACATTTACATCAATATAAAAATCCTATTTACTAAATTTGAAATGTTTTCATTATATTTTAATATAATTTTTGATGAAAGTCTAGTATGACCTTCAAGTAAAGTACTGCTTCCGGTTTTCCAATTTAGACCAAAATCTAGTATGTTATTTAAATCAATATATAAGTTATAAATACCAAATTTGAGAAATTTTGCAAAGTATTTTAATATAATTTTTGATGGAAATCAATTATAACCTTCAAGTAAAGTACCACTTACAGTGATTAAGCAGTGACCAAAAAGGGAGGTTCACAACTAGATTTTACAACAAAAATTCAAAATTTCAACTTTCTACGGCTAACCGTTTTGAGTTATGCGAAATACGAACGAACGAACATACGTACAGACGCCACGATGAAACTAGTCAAAATCGATTCAAGGATGGTCAAAATGGATATTTCCGTCGAAATCTGAAAACCGAAAATTTTCGCGATTATAATTTTTTCTTTACTTTGTACAAGGAAGTAAAAATGTCATATTTCTTTAATATTTTTCAATTTGAAACTTGAATTTTAAAACATTTTTTAAAGGCTCTTAGACTTTTCCATTTCTATGTTTCAATTATTTGGGAAGGAAGGAGGAGGCTACCAGAACTTTCAACGAAATACCCGGTTACCAACAAAGGTTTTGACTAAATATTCCAAGGCCAAAGCGGAGAACAATTGGCAGTAGCGTTGTTTAGAATACGTCTCATTTCATTTATAAGTTTTCTAATAACAGGATAAAAATTATAATAAATTTGCCAAAATGGTTATAAAGCTTCACATTTTTAAACTTTTTTTTTATTTTATTAATCTCCGATTTTATTAACAAATGACGCTTTCACACAATAATATCACTCTTGTTAAAATGCTTTCATAGTGAGCTTAGTTTCACGTGTTTAAGTTGTCATGACAACCAATACAAAATTACCTATTTACTTCTTTAAAGGTTCCTTAAAGTAAAGGAAGTGTTGTAATCGCAAAAATTTTCAGTTTTCAACGGAAATATCCATTTTGACAAACGCTGAATCCATTTTGACTAGTTTCGTCGTGACGTCTGCACCTAAGTTCGTATGTTCGTAGGTGCGGATCTCGCACACCAAAAAAACGGTTTGCCGGAGAATGTTAAAATTTTGTATTTAGGATTGTTGAAAATTCTAGTTGTAAACTTCCATTCTTTGTCACTACATGATTACCGGAAGTGGTACTTTACTTGGTGTTCATATTAGACTTTCATAAAAAATTATATTAAAATATAATGTAAAACATCTCAAATTTGGTAAATAGGACTTTTATATCGATATGAACGTATTTACTTGATCTTGGTTAAAATTGGTGAGCCGAAAAGTGTACATTACTTGAAGGCCATAAACTTACATCAAAAAATATATTAATATTAAATACAGAAATAATATGTTTCGGTAATAAAGGTTGCAAGCGCAATTTGGTTTCCAATCCAATTAAACATTTTTATGTTTAACTTGTTTTAAGTGTTAAAATTTAGTGTTTGGTTTTCCTCTCCATTTGTTAGATGAACAAGTCTGCAGCAGGAGAATAAGATATAAGTAAAGTGGGTTTTTCCTGTCTGTTTTTACTGAAAATGTCGAAACTGTCGATTTCCAATGCTTTATCTAGCGATATTGACAGTTTTAATGTTATCTATTTAAACTACTTAGTTACCTACTGAAAGAAAACGGCATGTAATAACGGAATGAGACCTCCAGAAACAAGAGTGTTTGTGTGTGTTTTTTTTTTTTTTTTTTTATATGAGGGTGGGTGGAAATCTTCAAAAGACACGGATAGGCCCGTACCGTGTGTACCCGTATTGTGTGTGTGTGTGTGTGTGTGTACGCGCGCGCGTCAACAGATGGATGTCGCGACGCCGAGTGTTGTTTTTGAGGTACTGCAATCTTCGGAAACTAGTAACCAAATTCAGGATCACTTTTTGAGCCACCGATTTATAGTTTAATAGCCGTACAAAGAAGTCATGTGTTGTCCACATCAGATATTTATTACACTGCACATTTGGGAAATACGTATGAAATAAAGTTATAAAAAAAATTAGGAAGTTTTTAAATCATTTTTTTTTTCAAATAATTCTAATTTTCAGTTTGTAACTAGAAAAAATGATTAACGCATTTAGTAGTAAATACATCCAAAAAACCTAAAACTTTCTAGCGATAAAAAAAAGAGAGTAAAAAAGAACTTAAATAAAGGGAGAAAAACCCAAACCTGGCCACACTGACTAATAGTAAACAAATATTGATAACAATCAATGACGTCATTGTTGGCGTAGCGGTAAACATGTGGAGTTAGAAGGACGATAACACCACTCACGATCCAACGCAGTAGGATGTTGTGAGAAGGGAACGGTTGTAGGACGATCGGAGAAGCCTGAAAACATCCTACACGTTCTATGTCGTCCTACAACCCCATTCTAGGTCCAATTCACGCCAATGCTCTAGTTTCTTCAGAAATTTTAAAATAAGAAACTTTACAATATACATACCACATTTCATGCTGGAGAGAAAAGGTAAAATAAGAGGAATAAATATTAATCTACCTGAAGAAAACATTTTTAATCACGTGAAAAGTTCATACTCTAAATCTTTAAAAGTAATAGGAGTTAGAAGGTTCAAAATGAAAATTCTAAATCAAGTTACTTAGGAATATGTATTCAAACCAACAGGTACAGTTCTGATTAATTTTAGAGGCCAGTTTCTTCCTATTTATATAAGTATCCACCATGTCAGATGCGAGGTACAACAGGTATGTTCAATCTGTTGTTCAGTGCCAAAAATGTTTCCGTTATGGGCATTATACCACGCAGTGTAAAAGTTCGTCACCTAATTGTTCAGATTGTGGTGAAAAACACGCGAAGGAAGATTGTGCACCTAGAAGATTATTAAAATGTATTCATTGTAAACAAAATCATTCATCTCTTTCTAACAATCTTTGCCCGGAATTCAATAATCAAAAAAAAAAATTAATAAAAGAAATAATGGCTGCACAAAATTTTACTTATATAGAAGCGAAAAACTTTTTGGAAGGAAAGTCTTACAGTTGGGCAGTTTTAAGAAAGACACCGGAATTTTTCCCAACATTAGAACAAGCAGAAATTAGACATTTTTCTAATAAAATTAATCCCTCTATTAAAAGCAAAATTAGTATAAATAAAAGACTTCGTGTCTCAAGTCCAGATAAACATCCCAGTATTAAAACATAAACATCCTCCCTACTGAACAGATTAGAGATATAACAAACAATTATACGGTACCTTTGTACCCTTCAGTTCCGCTATCTACAAATTATAATATCCCAAAACCAAAACCCTTGGGAACACTTTATGTAAAACCTAATATATCTAGTCAAATTTCAGAAACTATCTTCTCGATAGTAAACTCAATTTTATCTCATAAAAATTTAATAATATCTAAAGACGAAATTAGAAATTTGATTAAAGAACGAAGCCATAGTTTAAATATTTAAACATATATAAATTCTATTGAATTCTATAATAGATACTCTAAACTATTTAAACACATTAGCATTAATAAATATTACTAACGTAATCTAAATCAATAATCCGTTGATGACCGAAACTCTCAAACTAATGCAATGAAACGCAAGATCGGCTATATCTAATAAAAATAGTTTAGAAACATTTCATTACACCGAAAACATATATATACATATATATAGCTTTAATCTCGGAGACATTGTTCAAAACCAACAGATACGTCAACTTCCCTGGATATAATACAGTTAGGGAGGACAGACCGGATGGATCCATATCCGGAGTAGCAATAATAATAAAATCTAAATACAACTATTCACAAATCTTAAACTTCCATAAAATCTCTAATCTAGAAACAGTAGCAATCAATATATCATTAGGTAATAAATTCAAACTTAACATTGTTTCCTTATACGTTTCTCCTGAATATACTATCACAAAAAGCGATTGGAAAAAGATTTTTAACAGTCTCGAAAGTCCTTTAATCTTAGGTGAAGATGTAAATGCCCACCATTATCAATGGGTGTCTGGAAAACTGCGACAGTAAAGGCAATAATTTAATCTCCGCTATCGACAATTCTAATTTGATTTGTTTAAATAATGGCGACCCTACCTTAGTAAATAATATTCGTCAATCAAAAAGTATTGCTATTGATGTAACATTTTGTTCAGCTAACATAGTTGATCTTATCGATTGGAACGTACTGGATGACCCTATGGGATCTAATCACTTACCCATAGTTATAAACATTTCCTATCTCACTGATAAAATTAATACAAAACCTATTTTCCGTACTAATAGAAAATGGTTATTAAAATCAGCAAATTGGAACGATTTCAAAGATATCGCCAATCTTAATAGCTCTACTTTATCAAATAGTTCAACCTATGAAGAGATTTTAAACTTCCTCAACGAAATATGTTATAAATCAATTCCACAATATAAACAGTCTTATAAGACAAAATTTAGCAGAAATTGGTGAGATAAAGAATGTACACATACCTACAAAATAGGAAAAATGTATTTAAAATATATAAGCTAACACCATCCACAGATAATCTCATTAATTATCGAAAGGCAGACGCATTATTCAAAAATATCACTCGGAACAAACAAAAACAATCTTGGCGATCCTTTTGTTTAAGTATAAATAAAAATACTCCCATATGGCATAAACTTTCTTTACTCAAAAATCGTAAAACTAATGATAGATTCTCTATAATAATGGACGAATGGTGCGAGGAATTTATTAATCAATTGGCCCCTCCCCCATTAGCTTCAATCCCTTTGCACATAGTTAACATCAATTACACACCAAATCTGTAAATCCGTACTAACAATGCATTAACAAGAATAATAGTAATAATTCGTCTATCGAGGAAGTCAAAATATTATCAAATTTCTCTATAAAGGAATTATTAAAAATACTAAAAGATAATTACAATATAGCGCCCGGTTTAGCTAACGTACATTACATAATGTTAACCAAATTACTAATAGATATCAAAATACGATTATTACATATACTTAACAAAATATGGGAAACAAATTCAATACCAGATTCATGGAGAGAATATTGTGTCACACCTGTTTTGAAACCAGGAAAAGATCCAAATTTACCTACCAATTTCCCTTAGCCCATGTGTCCTGAAGACTTTTGAAAGAATGATAAAATATCGATTATTATGGTGGTTGGAATCTAATGATAAGTTCCCCAACTACCAATATGGCTTTCGTAAGGGGAAATCGGCCTTAGATAGTCTTTTAGTCTTACATACGGACATTAATATTGCATTTACTAATGGGAAAAAGACAATTACTTTATTTCTAGACATAAAGAAGGCTGTGCCAATTCAAATTCTCTCTAAAAATATGCATAAAATATGTATACCCACAAAACTTATAGAATTTATAATTAACCTAATTGATAATAGGAAGTTATATTTGAGAGTGAATAACTCGATTATTTCTACCAGACATGCTAAAGTCGGTCTACCGCAGGGAGTGATTTTGAGTTACTTTTTACAATTTTCTCATATACTTTAAGAAAATATATTCCGATGGAAGTCTCCATTTTACAATTTGCTGATGGCATATGCCTATAAACATCACATAAAAACATTAAAAATAGAAGCTTTAAACGAGACTATGAAAGGCTTTAGGCAGCTAGACCACGGCATGGAAATTTCAGAGACGAAATCAGTAGTCTGCCCATTTAGTAGAGAACACGTTTTTCCATTAGGGGATCAAGTAGTTCTGGCCGGGATTACTTTTCCGAGTGCTTTATGTGTTATATTTCTAGGATGTATTTTGATAGGAAACTTAATTGGAACAGGCACATTTCTGAAATCATAAAAACATTCGAAAAAATTATTAACATTCTCAGAATGATTAGTATAAATACCAGTCGGGGAGGGAGAGGGGCGGACCCAAATATATCTCTATTATTTTACAGATCTACCTTAAGGGCTGTACTTGATTATGGGTCGGCTTTATACAGCGAAGCCATAATAACTTCATTAAAAAAACTGAATATGATTCAAAATAGAAGTATAAGAATATTTTTAGGTCTTCTTAAGTCTACTCCAATAGATGTTATGTTGAATGAAGCAGTAGAAATGTCATTAAAATTAAGAAGGCAATATTAACAGACAAAATTATTTTCAAAATCAAAGCGAGAAACCCCCTATACTATCAAAAAATTGTAAATCTGTCCGTATTTATATTAAACAAGCCCTATTGGCAAAAAAAAAAAAGTATACACCAATTATTTTCAATATTTTGATATTTTGATAAAATAGCACTTGTATCCTTACAATACACTTCCCCAATTTTTCCATAGACTTTGAATTATTATTACAAGAATTCAACATAGTTATAAACAATAAAACTAACACACTACCTAACATCGCAATCCATAAGGAATTTAAAGCCGTCCTAACTGATAATTATCCACAACACATTCATATTTATACTGATGGGTCTGAAATAAACAACCTCTCAGGCAGTGCAATATGTACCAGAAAAAAATTACACCGCTCTATTTAAATTACCATCAGTATATTCATCATATTCAACAGAATTATATGCTATATTAGAAGCCCTTAAATACACACAACAATCAAATAATAAATTCTTAATATTAACCGACAGTCTGAGCTCTTTACAAGCCATTGATAATCTTAAAAATATAAACAACAATAATATATTATTAGATATAATAAAATTACAGTTTGCTTCAATATTAAATAATAAACAGATTGTTTTCTTATGGATTAAAGTCCATTTAGGAATAAAGGAAAATGAATTAGTTGACGATTTGGCTAAACAGGTTTCTTCCATGGGAGCTCCAGTTAATGTATCGGTCCCTTATACCGACTTTAATTGCGTGATCAAGGAAGACGCCAGAAATTCTTGGCAAGAATCAATCTTTAACAAGACAAAAATATAAAGAATTATTCCCCTGCATACTCCATAAACCATGGTTATCAACAACAAACCTCAAAAGGGATGAAGTCAAAACATTCTGCAGACTTAGGTCAAATCACGCATTATACAACAGTTATTTACACCGAATAGGAGTCTCCAATACGGCGCAGTGTGAACATTGTAACAAAGGGGAAACTCTTCAGCATATTGTAATGGAGTGTGAGGCATACAGGTTTCATAGAAAAACTTTGTTTCAATCCTTAGGTGATAACAATATCACCTATATCCAAATATTGGCATTAAATAATTCTGAAAAAATTAATAGTGTTGTAAATGTTTTTAAAACCATTAAAAAATTCATTTAATATGTTAATAAAAATAAAATAAATTTATATTACGGAATAATCTAGATTTAATTCTTGATTAGTCGGTGAGGTCTTCGTATCGAAACTGACTAGAAATTGTATTCTTTTCTCGTATGACTTCTCATTCCTGCCTGTATAGAGGAATCCAATGCCATTTATACAAAACATAAATGAACAAATTTTGGGAGGGACCAGTGATAACGCGCCCCGATTGTAAAGTTGTATCAAAATTTTTTTATGCTACACTATTTCTTCAACTATCTAAAGCTAGCAATCTTACTCAGAGATCACCAATAAATTCCAGACTTGAAACAAACCTGACCAAAAATTGAAGTTAAAAAGAGATGTTTTGATATTCACGAATAAAGGCATCAAATGTGCTAAAACAGCAGCAGATCTATGATCAAGATGTCCTGATGAAGTACGTAGAAACTGTTGATTGAGGGTTACATATTTGTTTTTCTTGTAATTAACAACAGCTGTATAAAGAATGTATTGTTGCCAACTACCACCAAAATAAATTGTTTGTTTTTCAGTGGCATATTTCATTGTGTAATTGTAAACTGAAGTCCGTCGAAAGTTTCATCCCTCTGTCAGTGTTTTTATTCCTATGCCATTTTTTATTCATATTAACATAGGCGAACGAACTTAAAAGCTTTTTTCAAATACTGTTAATAGAAAAAATGACTAGGGGTGTGCTAATCAGCAAACTTAAACAGTGCCATACAACCATTCGTTATTGAATAAGAATGGTTAAAAAAGACTCGTAAAAATTGTATGGAACAGGGGAATGAAAACCATTAAACATAACCATTACCTTAGAAACTAGTTTTTCAGCATCCCTTTCATCCCAAAAACTAGACAGTTAACAAAAAAAAAAAAATCAAAATTGATAAAGTAGGCAGCCACAGATAAATTAGCACACTGCATCCATGACACAGCAGAAGAAGTAATCGGCTACAATCCTATAGACAGATCACCCTGGTTTGACGATGATTGTTGCAATGCCACTGTACAGAACAACGAAGCCTACAAATACTTCGGAAGAAACATACTCGAGCCTCAGTTGAAATATATATGAAGCATAAAGAGAGGAAAACCATATTCATCGACGCAGAAAGAGAATTTAGGAAAATAAAGAGGTTGAGGAAATTGAAAGATTAAGGAGTGCCTATGAGTGCCGTAAATATTATCAAAAGGTGAACAGTGGCCGAAAACCCCGCATCTTAACCTGTAAGGAATAGGAAGGTTCGTTGTTGAATGAGAAGATTCGGGTACTACAAAGATGGAACAACCACTTCCACTACCTGCCTAACGAAAATAAGGCGCAGGAGATTGAGAAGGAAGAAACCGATCTAAGTCGAACTCCTGAAGATGATCTCGAGCCCCCAGATGAAGAAATGTTATGTGAAGCCATTGAAAAGTTAAAAAACAGTAAGGCACCAAACTTTGATAAACTGGCCGCCGAATTATTCAATAAAGGAGGAGATCGGTTATTTAAAGGATTCTTGGGCAGAAGAAATAATAGAGGAAATAATTCCGATAGCTTAGAAAAAGACGGTTTTGTGTCATATTCACAAGAAGGGAGACCTTCTTGTCTGTAATAATTACCGGGGGATCTCTCTCCTACCATGCGGCTATAAAATATTCTCCAATATATTAGATCAATGATTAGTGCCTCAGGTTCAGAGTGTCTTGGGAAATTACCAATGTGGGTTCCGTAAAGGTAAGCGTACAACAGATCAGATATTCGCCTTACAAACTAATTTAGAGCGAATAAGAGAATACCAAATCCAAACAAATCACCTTTCGTTGATATTAGGTTTGCTAGTAGTATCCAAGGTGAGACTCTATGCCAGGCAATGAAAGATCTTTACAACCCTATTAAACTTATCCGCCTGGTAAAATTGACGATCAGCAATGATAAGTGTGTGGTGTGTGTTCAGGGGATCTATCAGATGGATTTACCTGTTGTAATTGTGTTCGACAAGGATATTCTCTTGCCTGTCTGCTCTTTAATATTGGCCTTGAAAAAGCTAAGAAGAATCAAAGATCCAGACCAGCGGAACGACTTTCAATCGCATGGTACAAATTTTGGGCTCTGCAGATGATCCCGATATTGCAGGGAGATCAATAGCCTTCTAATGTGGAGAATGCTACTAACAAGCTAGGACTTGCCGTTAACCACCATAAAACCAAAACATGATTGATGGTCAAACCTGAGGTCCTTACGAAGATTTTGTCCAGATTGGTTCTCACTCATTTGAAGGAGTTGATCAGTTTTTGCACCTGGGCTCACAGGTTAATGCTGACAATGACGTTTCGGCCGAGATAAAGGGGCGAATAGGATCAGTCAATTGATTATATTTTGGACTACGCCTGCATCTGGAAACTAGTTCTCTATCCAGAGCTACAAAAACTAGGCTTTACAAGAAATTGATCAGGCTAGTGCTTACCTACGGGTCAGAAACATGGGCCTTCTCAAAGTCTGATGAAAGGGATGTCCCTAACATTTGAGAGAAAAATCCTATTTACGGCCCAGTAAAAATTTTATCAGCATGGAGAGAGCAGGCAAACAAAGGGGTTTATTCCCTGCTTAATGAGTGGCAAGAGTTGTAAGGCTCAGCAGACTGCGATGGGCAGGCCATGTCGCCAGGATGGGGCCCAACGAGATCCCAAGAAAACTTACGAATCTGACCAGACCAAGAGGTCACCCGAAGTTTCGATGGATGGATGGTATAAAAGAGGACTCAAGAACCCTGCTCGGATTTCGGAATAGGATGCTTAACCAATTGAACTCGCGGAAGGTGCTCGAGGAGGCCAGGGCCCAGAAATGGGTTGTCGCGCCGATGGAAGAAGAGAAAGGCAGCCACAGAACCTGTATTGGTAAACGTCTCAGAGCTTGGAACATAATAGGGAATGAATCTGGATCACTTCTGGAGTATGTTTTGGTACATGGACTAATTTTTGCAAAAAGCCTGCTTTACTAACATTCATGACTTAGGTTGTGGCCTTAGGGGAGAGCGGCAGCGGGGACTGGCGTGCAACCTTTTTAAGTATAAAATTGATATAAATGCACCCGTCCTTAGTCAGATAGCAACTCAGTTTGCCCTTTGCGTTTGCGTTTGTATTGCGTGTAAATTGAATTGAAGGGATTATTATCGAAATACAGAGCAAATCTGTAATGTTATTCATTGTATGAATAATTTAAATTAATTAATAATTATAATTATTAAATAATTAATAGCATTATCAAGCCATATTCAACCGTTTCCAAGATAAACTCAACCTTTTTTGAGTTCAATAAATTAATATAAATCATGTTTACATAATTATGTTGTTTATGGTTATTTAAATTATCTATTGTGTATTTTAAACAATGTGTTATCCTCAGAATGTATTAGGTATATTTACTTTAAGGCTCGAATTATAGCCAAGAAATGGAATCTTTCATGTGGTATTTGTACCTATTCATTTAAACTTCTCAGATACTCTCGATATTGAGGTCCATTACAGGGTTATCGGAGGCTCCTATCAGAAAAATAATATCGATTTTGAAATCGCTCACTCACGTATCGATTTATTTTAACTTCTCGGATATCCTCAACATTGTGTCTATTATTGGGTTATAGAGATATCTTTTTATGAAAATACCATCGATTTTAATACTATTTGAAATAAGTGATTACAGTAAATGGAAATGCCCATGCGCAATAAAAATTATATTTTGCATTATCGATTATGAATTTTTCCGCAAGGGCTAGTGGATGCGTCCCACTAGTGGGGATTAATGATCTCCCGGTCTCCTGAGTTCAGTACACAGCGCAATTACACATAACAGAACAGTACACTAGTCACAAACACTGACACTAAGGACAAACACAGTACACACCCCAGGATCGCCTCTCCTGGGAAGGTTTAATGTTGGAAGTATAGCCGGCAACCTGTTGTCCCTGGGCAAGGGGCCTCCACCACTGGGCCAATCCCCCGAATGGAGTATAAATGATTCAAAGGAACTTATGCAGCCTCAGATTTGGACAGTCTAACGGTTACGGACAGGGACCAGTGGGCTAGATGGACTGAGACTGCAACTCCACGCTTCACGGCACTAAGGAGTTAGAGGAAGAAGAAGATTATGAATTTGCTTTCTTAAAAATGTGAAAAATGATCACTGTTCCAAATAATACAATAAAGGTAGTAATAAATGGAATTGAAAGAAAATTTATAATTAGTGTAAGAGTGTTAGGGTTAGGTTCATTAAGTAATCCAATTACAAAAGGAAAAATCAATGTATTTAAAAACTTTTAACTAAAACTACTTGCACATAATAAATATAAATTAAAAAAACAAAAAAAAACAAACTAAGCATGCTTCTGATTTGGCTATACAAATTGACTAAATTAACTATACTAAAGAAACAAAAAATAAAATGTAAATAAACCTTCTTTTCCGTTGCGCAACCAATTCATTAACAATTATACAATAAAAAAAATAAACAGACTATCCTACTATTTCTCTCAGCAACTACCACTACTAGCGAAACTAAAATAAATGTATAAAAATTGAGCAAGCACGTTACACCGGCAATCACACACAGAAAGATAACCTTAACATAACCAACGTGATAAGAAGCCCCCAGCTGTAAGTGTCTTAGACGGTGTTATTACAGGGTGGCTGTGGCTAACAATACTCCCCTCCAATAACAGCGTCTAAGAAGCGCACATTTGGTCTGACGATGCGGCCTGACCTGGTGACATAACCGGAAGGTGCACTGTCAGGTGGTTCAGTGAGTCCAGTTGGTGGAGTGTCTGTTGATCCTGGTGAACGGGGTAGTGTTTTGACAGGCATATCAATATCCTCTTGTAATAGAAACGCAGGTTTAAGCCTGTCTATAGAGACTGTCACTGGTGCACCGTCTTGGAGCTGGATCCTATAGGTCTTCTTGTCTCTTCGTATGATCTGATGCGGGCCCGTGTATGGTGGTTGTAGAGGTTTCTTAACTCCTTCCACACGCAGGAACACATGAGTGCAATTTTTCAGCTCTTTGTGTACAAAGATGGATCTTCTGGACGCCTTAAACTCTGCTGGCTCCACGTCTTTCATGGCTTCTTTAAGCCTTTGAATTGTCTCGTGCACAGTACCCGAGGTGCCTGTGGCCGAGAAAAATTCTCCAGGGAGTCTGAGTCTGACCGTATACAGCTTCAGCAACGCTGGCATCCGTTCCTGCTCTTACAGAACTTCGCAGACCTAGTAACACCATTGGTAAATTGTCTACCCAATGTTGATTATTTAAATGGGTTGTCAAAGCAGATTTTAACGTTCGATGCCAGCGCTCCACACATCCATTAGACTGTGGATGGTATGCGGTTGTGTGGATCTGCTTGATACCTAGGAGATTGGTAAGACTTCTGAACAAGGATGATTCGAATTGGCGGCCTTGGTCAGTAGTCAGTTTTGAAGGAGTTCCGAATCTTGGTATCCAGGTGTTATAAAAGGCTGATGCCACTGTCTCTGCCGTGATGTCAGGAATAGGAATAGCTTCAGGCCATCTGGTAAACCTGTCAATCAGAGTTAGGCAATACTTATTTCCTCGAGACGTTGGTAAGGGTCCTATTAGGTCCAGGTGGATATGTTCGAATCTGCCAGATGTTGGAAATACACCTGGAGGTGCAATGGTATGCCTTGTTACCTTGGATCTCTGACAAGGTACACAAGTTTTAGCCCATTGGCCGACATCTATGTTGAGGGAAGGCCAAAAATATTTCTTTGCCACCATTCGTCGACTCGCTCGCACACCGGGGTGGCTAGGTGAATGCAAAACATCAAATATTTTCTTGCGGTATGCCAGTGGTAAATATGGGCGAGCTACTTCTGTAGAGGTTTCACACCAGATAAGGTGAGCTGAGTCTGGCAGTTGAAACTGCTGGAAGTGAAGGTTTAGCTGTTTTCTGAGTCCTGGAAGTTCTGGGTCTTGCTCTTGGTCACTTGCCAGCTGGTCAAAATTAGGCGCTAGATGGATCTCTTCTATTCGAGACAAGGCATCTGCAACGGAATTTGAGCTGCCTTCGACATGCTGTATATCAGTGGAGAACTGACTAATATAGGCTAGCCATCTGGCTCTCATGGGTGAGTCCGGGCAAGACTTTTTCTTAAAACAGTAAACCAGCGGTTTATGGTCCGTATATATCGTGAACTGCCTCCCTTCTATCAATGGTCTGAAATATTTTACCGCTTTAAGAATTGCTAACAATTCTCTGTCATACGTGGAGTATCCCCTGTGGGCTGGAGAAAGAGATTTGGAAAAGAAGCCAAGGGGTATCCATTTACCTTCTTCCCATTGCTGTAAAACGGCGCCAACGCATGAGTCTGAGGCATCGCAAGACAAGGAAATCCTTGCATCCCATGCAGGATGGCCTAGTATAGTTGCCTGTTTGAGGGCATCCTTGCATTTAACGAAAGCCGTTTCACTTTCCGGATCCCATTGTATTTCCCTGCGGTCATTTTTCTTAGCATTATGAAGAAATTTGTTGAGTTCCTTTTGAAGTTCTGCAGCATTCTTCAAACAGAGACGGTAGAAATTCAGCATGCCCAAGAATCGCCTTAATTGATGAACCGTGGTTGGTTTGGGATACGCATTAATGATGTCCACCCGGCTTTCCAATGGCTTAATTCCCTGTGAAGTGACTCTGTATCCTAGAAAATCTATATCCGATTGACCTAGGACACATTTATCGGGGTTGACCGTAATTCCGTGAGCATCCAATCGTCGAAATACCTCTCGCAGGTGTTGTTCATGTTCTTCTAGATTCTTGGAAGCAATTAGGATGTCATCTAGATACACAAACGTATACGATAACTCTCTGAAAATGGAATCCATGAAACGCTGGAATGTTTGGGCCGCATTTCTAAGGCCAAAACACATACGCTGAAACTCGAATAGTCCAAATGGAGTTATTACAGCGGTTTTGGGAATATCTTCTTCGGCTACCGGGATTTGGTAGTACGCTCTCACTAGATCTAACCTAGAAAATATATTCGTGCCATGGAGCTGGATATTGAAATCTTTGAGGTTTGGGACACCATATCGATCAGGAAGAGTTTGGGCATTTAATCTACGGTAATCTCCACATGGTCGCAATGTTCCGTCCTTCTTAGGAACTATATGCAAAGGCGAAGCCCAGGGGCTTTTGGATGGGCGACATATTCCGTCTTCCATCATCAGTCGGAACTCTTCTTTTATGGCTTTATACCGTTCTGGAGCTAGCCGTCGAGCTTTGGCCACTACTGGTGAACCCGTCGTCTCAATGAAGTGAGATATGGTGTGCTTTATAGGAACGCAAGCGGATGATGGTCGTAGGACGTTTGGAAATTCCTTAAGTATATGTGCGAAGAGAATGTCTCCTGGAATCGCTGATATAGAGGTAGTATTTACTTTAAGAATTTGTCCTCTTGACGTGATACCTGATGTTTGGTCAATCAGACGGCAACCTTTCAAATCGACCAGTAGACCATATTGGAACATCAGGTCAGCTCCTATAATTGGACGGGATACCTCGGCTATTATGAAGTTCCACTTGAACATCCTCCTTAGCCCCAAGTCTAGTTGTAGACATTTTTCGCCGAAGGTCCGTATACGGGTCCCATTCGCCGCGAAAAGATTAAAATCTTTCACCTTAAGTTTTGCCTGTCTGGGCGGTGGAAGAACGGATACTGCTGCTCCCGTATCGATCAAGAAAGTCAGTTCAGACCGCTTATCAGTTATGAAAAGGCGGCGTTGAGATGGTGCAGTGCTGGGTTGCGCCCTCGCCAGCACTGCATCTAGTTTTCCGGGGAAGCATCTCGCTTTAATTGTTTCTTCCACGCGCAGGGTCCCTCACATTTCCTAGCTTTACCCCGGTAGCGGTGGTGGTAGAAGCACAGCCATTTATTATTACGATTTCTGTTCCGGGATTTGCTTCGGGATCTAGGTGTGCTCCTGTTTCTTTCCGGTGAACGTGGCTGCCTGCGGTCGCAAGTGTGGCGGGTTCGGCGAGTCATCAACTCCGCCACCTGCTGTGAGAGCTTTTCTATTTGCTCATGCAGATTTTGATGGGTGCTTGGGGTTGCGATAGAGCTCATTTCTATAGGACTCTGTATCTCGTGCACTCTATCAGCCATCTCTGCCAGCTTATTTAAATTAGTGTGCTCTGATGCAGTTAAGATAGCCTGCATGTTATTGGAGAGCGACCTCATCCATAAAGATTTTAACATTTCTTCCGATGCCATCTCCCCCGCTAACTGTCTCATGTGGCGTAACAGTTGTGAAGGTTTTTCATCACCTAACTGTTTTCCCTCTAATAGTTGCCTTATTCTACGGTTTTCCGATTCGGAGAATGCTTCAATGAGTCTGTTTTTTAATTCCTCATAGGAGTCTGGGCCTGGTTTTTTAACAATATCTGCTGCTTGCTGTAAGATATCAAAATCTAAGGTTCCTACTAGTGTTTCAAATTTTGTTTGATTTTTGGTTATATTATTTCTAGCAAATACAGCCTCTACCTGGCAGAACCATAATGCAGGGTCTGGCTTCCAAAAGGGTGGTATTTTACAATTTACTGAGACTGCCTCTACATAACCACTATCCTCACTGTTTTTAGCATCATGCTTACCACCAGGCATTTTGCTTACTTAATGAACCTTAATATAATGTTAATTATTATAATTTGAAAAATAACTAATATTAAAACTAAGATTTATTTAAAACAAAAAAAATGAAAAATTAAGTTTTGGTAAATTATTGATTAAGTAATTAAATAATAAATAACTATGCAAAATTTTGAAGTAAAA
Organism: Rhaphigaster nebulosa; assembly: GCA_948150685.1. Lineage (NCBI taxonomy): Eukaryota > Metazoa > Arthropoda > Insecta > Hemiptera > Pentatomidae > Rhaphigaster > Rhaphigaster nebulosa. The sequence continues at coordinate 108,696,405 of OX411309.1, read as the reverse complement.
ATAAACCCTTTACTCTATATGATAATATCACGTCGGGTGGTCACCACTGTAAGAGTGTTAGGGTTAGGTTCATTAAGTAATCCAATTACAAAAGGAAAAATCAATGTATTTAAAAACTTTTAACTAAAACTACTTGCACATAATAAATATAAATTAAAAAAACAAAAAAAAACAAACTAAGCATGCTTCTGATTTGGCTATACAAATTGACTAAATTAACTATACTAAAGAAACAAAAAATAAAATGTAAATAAACCTTCTTTTCCGTTGCGCAACCAATTCATTAACAATTATACAATAAAAAAAATAAACAGACTATCCTACTATTTCTCTCAGCAACTACCACTACTAGCGAAACTAAAATAAATGTATAAAAATTGAGCAAGCACGTTACACCGGCAATCACACACAGAAAGATAACCTTAACATAACCAACGTGATAAGAAGCCCCCAGCTGTAAGTGTCTTAAACGGTGTTATTACAGGGTGGCTGTGGCTAACATTAGTATCTCCAAAAATCATTTCGCGTTTACTTTATGCAGTTCGATGAAACTGCAAATCCGCTTATCTAAAAATCGATCCCGACATCGAAAAGATCCAAATAGCTAAAATAAATTATATAATTATAAATTATATAACATAAATTATATCATTTGTGTTGTTCTTACCCCAGAGGGTGAAAAAAAAAACCTAAATCTAGGGGAAAAATCTTCAATCTGGCAACACTGGTAGCTGCTAAGGAAGGGAGCTGCAACACTAGCGAAGTCATTCGAGAACCTGGGTAAGCGCTTTCCCGACACCACTTTCAATACCTTGTGTTATGGTTTTGCCGCTTATCTTTTGGTTTAGCTCAGTCTTTTGCGTTTAGGTTGTAAATAGGTAAAAGGATGGCTTCTCGTGATCGAGACGCGGGAAGGAAATACGAGTCGGGAAGTGTCAAGAGAAAAAGAAGTACTAAAAGGAAAGAAATTGAAGGGCAGCTTTGTAATTCGTTAACGAAGTTTTTGAAAGCCAGTGCTGAAAGTGATAAGGCGGTAGAACATTCAGTTGGTGAATCACCTGCAGACCAGTCATCGTCTCCCTCCAAAACTCAAGAGGGGTGTTCATCTACAGGGCCATCATCACCCCTGACTCCACCAACATATCCGCCGGTAGATTCGTCTTCGACATCATTACCACCACCATCATCACTTCTGGAAGAAGAGTAATCTTATCTACCCGAAGATGAAACAGAAGACGATGATGTAAGTAAAAACGTCAATGTCCTAAGTGATCCCGATTTATGGCCAAACCATTTGAGTCACTCAGAGCGACATAGAATTGTTGAGAAAGATCCTGTTTACATGGTAAATGATAATTTTCCAAAAAGTGATAGTGGACGACATTTTAGTATCGTTCACTATATTCGATATTTATCAAATGGTGAACAACAAAGACGAAGATGGCTAATTTACTCAGAATCAAATGATTCTGTGCATGCTTAAGTGCATGTATTCTGTGCATACATCTCTGAATGCTTAAGTTCGACTAGGGGAACTAACGATTGGCAGCATCTGAGTGTGATTTTGAAAAATCGTGAAAACAGCATAGGCCAAAGAAAATGCATGCTACATTGGTTAGATTTTCAAAAACTTTTAAAGACAAGAAAAACCATTGACTGTGAAACTAAAGCTCAAATTAGATCTGAAGCCAAACGCTGGAAGGATATTTTGGAAAAGCTTTAGCAATCGTCCAGTTTTTGGCTTCACATAATTTGGCATTCATAGGTCACACAGAAATAATAACTTCGGACAGGACTAGCGGTAACTTTTTAGGTCTTGTTAAATTAATAGCTAGGTTTGATCCTACTTTAAGAGAACATTTAAATCAAGTCTTCAACAAAACCATCGCCAGAAATCATTACCTACGAAAAGATACCCAAAATGAATTCATTCAGCTAATGACAAGCTATGTCACATTCAAAATAACTGAAAAGATTCTAAACAATAAATATTATGCAATTATTTTGGATTGTACAAGAGATATTGCCAGAGTTAAACAACTATCCGTCATTTTAAGGACGACCGACAAAGCAACAGCATAAGTTGAGGAGGATTTCATTGGGTTCATTGCAATTGAAACAACAACAGCTGAAGGTTTAACTGACTACTTGTTAAAAGAACTAAACAAACTCTGCCTTTCTTTAGAAAACTGCAGAGGGCAAAGCTATGGTAATGGCTCCAATATGTGCGGAATCCACAGTGGTGTTCAACGAAGAATTTTGAACATGAACCCTTCAGCGTTTTTGTCCCTTGTGGTAGTCAAAATTGGAACTTGGTTTTAGGAGACGCTGCGTCATCTAGTGTGCAAACTCAGACTTTTTTGGAACCTTACAGAGACTATATACAATTTTTTCATGCTCTAGCGAGAGGTGGTCCATACTGAAAGAGCATGTATTCATTTCACTTCATATCTCTTTCAGAAACCAGATGTTAATGTTGAGTTGAATCGGGAAAAGCAGTTAGATATCAACTGAGTAAAGTTTGTGATGCTCTGCCAACTTTAAGAAGAAACAGTACTGACTGTTCACTTACTAGTGAGGGCCAGTCATTGGAAAATGAAATATTCAAATTTGAATTCATTGTTTCATTAGTGGTATGGTATGACATACTAATGAACAGTCACGGCATGAGTAAAACATGGCAAAGCCCAAACATGAATCTGGAAGTAGCACTTAATCATTTAACAGTTTTCCTGAAATGGTTAATTGATTACCGGGAGAATGGTTTCGAGTCAGCACTATTGCCTGCAAGAGAGTTGGGAGAAGAAATTGGGCTGGACGGAATGTCTTTTAAATCCACAAGATCGAGAAGGAAGAAAACACGTTTTGACTATGAATCAAAAGACGAGACTTCTGATCTTTCTCTTGCAACAATGCCTGAAGAAGAGCTAATGAATAGTTGCAAAGATCTCCAAGTTTCTCTTTCCGTAGGAGACCGACATGACATAGAAGGAATGGATCTCTTTCAAAAATTAAAAATATTCTCACAAGTAATGGTCAAAGCGGAAGAAGCCCAAAAGAAAATGATTGAAACAATTGGAGTTATTACTGCTTTAAAGTACATATTTGATAACGATCTCAGTGACATCTACCCCAACTTAAGTATTGCACTTAAAATCGTCGCGAGTGCTGAGAAAAGTTTCTCCAAACTGAAATTAATCAAAACCTAATTGAGGAGTACTATGGCCCAGAAAAGACTTTCGGCACTTGCAATCCAAATAATTCAATTGAAAATGAATTATCATCCAGTTTGGATTTTAAAAACATAATAGAAGATTTCAGACAGAAAAAAAAGCAGAAGAGTTAATTTTTAGACATCATCGTTATTAAAATGAATCTATTTTAAATAGAAATTTTATCCCGGTAAACAATTCTGTATTACCTTAAGATTTTAAAACTGTACTTCAGCACTGTATTTTAAAATTACAATTTACTTGATTTATTAAACTTATTTCTATTCCTAATTTACTTTACATTAAGATATTTCATTGGGACTGTTATGTTGTAAAAACAAGTATATGATCACTGCCATAACATGTGCCAAAACACCATTCTGGCTCTGTTCTCATTATTTTTGAATATAAAATAAGCACCAGAATAAATTTTAAATTATGCTAAATAAATCGAGAAAAATTTACAACAAATCTGGCTCTTCAAGACTTCCTTGTACTCCAGTTGAACTATATTTCGGTGGTTCAAAAAAAAAGGTGGGAAGTAAAAAAAAAAAAAAACAGTTTCAGGTAAAGTACCACTTCTGGCAAGCCAATTTTCACTAAAATCTAATATGTTATTTATATTGACATACAAATTTTATATACCAAATTCGAGATGTTTTTCATTATATTTTAATGTAATTTTAATGAATTTATAATGACCTTCAGGTAAAGTACCACTTCCGTCAACCCAATTTTTACCAAAATCTAGTATATTATTTCATTGATATAAAAGTCTTATATACTAAATTTGAGGTGTTTGCATTATATTGTAATCTAATTTTTGATGAGAATATAATATGACCTTTAAGTAAAGTACCACTTTCGGCCATCCAATCTTAACCAAAATCTAGCATATTATTTATGTTGATAAAGAAGTGTTATATACCAATTTTGAGATGTTTTACATTATATTTTAATGTAATATTTGACGGAAGTTTATTATGACCATCAAGTAAAGTACCACTTCTGGTTTGCCAATTTTAACCAAAATCTAGTATGCTATTTATATTATTATAAGTCTTTTATACCAAATTTGATAAATTTTTCATTATATTTTAATATAATTTGTAATGAGTCTATTATGATCTTTAAGTAAAGTACCACTTCCGGCAAGCCAATTTCAACCTAAATCTAGTATGCTATTTTTATTTATCTTAAGGTCTTATATACTAAATTTGAGATTTCTGCATTATATTGTAATATAATTTTTGATGAAAGTCTAATATGACCTTCAAATAAAGTACCGCTTGCGGTTTTCCAATTTAAACCAAAATCTAGTATATTATTTAAATCAATATATAAGTTATAAATGCCAAATTTGAGAAGTTTTGCAAAGTATTTTAATATAATTTTTGATGGAAATCAATTAGGACCTTCAAGTAAAGTATGACTTCCGGTGATTAAGCAGTGACCAAAAAGGGAGGATCACAACTAGATTTTACAACAATTCTAAATACAAAATTTCAACTTTCTAGGACTAACCGTTTTTGAGTTATGCGAAATACGAACGTAAGTACGCACGTACAGACGCCACGACGAAACTGGTCAAAATGGATTCAGGGATGGTCAAAATGGGTATTTCCGTTGAAATCTGAAAACCGAAAATTTTCGCGATTACAATACTTCCTTTACTTCGTACTAAAAAGGTTGAATTTAATTGGTATATTGATGAAAACTATATTGGATAAGTAATATACATAGTCTACCTCTTTGTTGATACATTCCATATCTCATTGCTAATGGTTTTTAGTTTGAACTGAAATGGTTAAGGAATTGGCTGCATCCAAAACATGACAGCAGAAAATGATGAGTCTTCTGAATTTTTATTGTGGGAAGAAGACAGACAAGAGAAGTCCGTAGAGATAGTCAAACAAATTAACGCCAAAAATGCTAAATACATAGCCTGTGGCTTAGTTATTGGCTTCATACTTTATCATGGAATTGTTCATGTCCGATACGGTAGGTTACTATGTTGAAGGTTAAGTTTTCATTTTGAAAATAAATAAATTTTCAATTGATTTTAATTTTTAAAAACTGGCATCGGCTATTAAGATACCCTTCAAAAACCAAAATTATATGCTTTGAACATCTTATGTATCTTGATTATAGGTACTGACTCCTGTAAATGGCTATTATCAGGAGGCAAATATAAAGGAGATATGGAATGGCAGCCTTATGGCTGTATGATGCACCAATATAGTCAACTGTTAGTAATTACAAGTAGTATGAATTTATGAAATCAATTATTTACTTTTAAAAAGAATTTTTTTCTTTTCAGAGATACTAGGAGATGTATACGAGCTTTAGCATTCCTTGGCCGCCATAATCATTTTGTTTTTGTCGGTGACAACCGCATTCTTGAAATTTATACTGCTTTTCTAGAACATTTAATGGAACGAAAGCCATTTGAAGAAAGACAGCCTCTTACTTTGTTGCCGAGAAGTAATCACACTTTTTCTGATGCTCAACTTCGGGTTACTGTTGACTTCATATGGAGTCCTTACATTTCAAAAATGATGGTTGATAATTTTAGAATGTGGATGGTAAGTTATTGTGGTAAGTGCTATTGATTTATTTATGATTGTGACCAGTGAACAACATTGGTTAGTATTTATATCTCTCATTGCCTAAGAAAAATTATCATGACGGGTCAGGATTACTAGTGGAAGTGCTGTTATTCATGCTTATTTATTTTTTTATTGCTATTCTGTTGTGTGGGATTCCATTTGGTGCTTGTTTATTATATCTCCTTATGATTATCCCTATTAGATTACGCCCGGTTATTAAGGACTAGTAATTGTGAGAAGTCGCTAACTTGCTGACTTGCACTTTTGCACTAGCTTCTAAAATGTATGTTATATTTAGCAAAGCTCAATACTGATAAGATATTTTCATGTTTATCCATTAACATGAAATTGGAAAGCAATATTCAGATATAAAGCATACTTCTGGCACTTATTTGAATTTTTCTCTGTTTGAAATATGCTGTCAATGCTGTTCGATGGACAGATAGCCTATAAAATTGTATGCGAACCATCAAATAGTGGCATTTCTAATATTTTCAAAGCTGTTTCTTATATGAATACCTGTCAAGCATATATATTCTTTCATTTTATCTTCCTATCAAGGCCTTGACCAACACTTTGCTGGTAATGGGGATGATTGCATCATGTGTTATTATCAGAGACTGGATTTGTATGCACAAAAAACCTGGAGAATATTATATGGCATTAAAAAACATAAAATATGCAGTAAAACCCATTAAATATGTAGTTAAAAATCTCCAAATATGAAAAATTTAAAATATCAGTATATGTAATACAAACTTGTAATCAGTAACAATAGAAAAACAGCAATAATTGTACTTAAAAATGATAACTAATTGACAATATTAAAATAAATAAATGAAATGAAAATAAGTAAAACACATAATAACAAATAATAAACTGTATGTAAATGTATTTAAAACATGTATGCTAATGGCTAAAAACGTAAGTGAGACATTTTAAAAAAAAAACAAATACGAAAGTATTGTAATTGAAACTTACTATTAGTAATGTAGTAAATTATATAGTATTATAGTGAAAAAATGAGCAATTTTTGTATTTAAAAACAAATTGACAATATGACCAAATAAATAATATGCAATCAGTGGCATTTTCTCCATTAAAATTAATTACAAATGTTTCTAAAAAAATTTCAGTGAAACCTAATTTTTTATCGTTTAAAATATTTGTATTGTAACAAATTGATTGGCTGTATAGGACTTCAATGAAAATCATAGGCAACAAAAAAAAATAAATAAATTAAAGATCTTTCTACATCAACAGACGTGATGGTAGCAAATATATATGCACTTAAAATTATTGGTTTGTGGTCAATGTCGCTAAAACAATCGAATCATCCACATTACTGTTTTGTTCATTGAAAATATACCTACGATTGTAATCAGGAATTTCATCTTCAGTATTGCCTTTTAATTTTTAAAATAATTTAAACTATCAAAATATGCAATTATATGCATTCATAATCAAATATGGGAAATAAAGTTTTGCTAATTGTGTCTTTCTTCAATGAATGACTCATGAAGATATTTGGCCAACTGTTTAAAAAATGCATACAAACGAAATATGCAATTGCATAAAAATCTAGACTTTGATCATTATGGATTCTGCATTCAGAAAATCAAAAAGTTGTGTACCACTTATTGTTATCTGAATTTCTCAACAATCATAAATTTGGTCTGTTTAGCATTATGTTTGAGACCAACCTTTTTTGCTTCTTTTTAAATTAAAAAAAACATGCCTCCTCAATTTTCTGCTTCTACCTAAGGTTATTTTCTGCAACTTCTTTGATTTTTCTTTCTAGCTATCATTTTAGTTCATATTAGAACTCAGAATATAAAAACTAACTATACAAATAATAATACTTATTACAAAAATATTAAATGAGGAGTAGGTGATAATTAATAAATTATTGTTTGGAAAAAAAAAATTTAATAATTCAGTCATTTTTCACAAAATTCACTGAACTTTGAAGGAATCAAGTGCCTTTGCCAATGATTTGAGAAAAGACTTCAAAGACCACAAAATTTAAAAAAAAAACTGTGTCTATACCGAGTATTGGCTAGAAGGTATCATTCTCAATTCATTCTTTGTCAAATTTAGATAAAATTTTGCCTTTTCCTTTGACATATTAATGAAGAGATTGGATTGTTTCATACTGGGTTTAAAATTCCAGTATCTTTCCTTTGTTTCCCAGGTATCAATTTCTCTCCTGATTATACTAGTAGATATGCTACAGTATGGCTCAGAGCCAATTAGCATAGTTTCTGAGGCTTTTCGTGCTAGGTCATCAGCTATCTTATTGTCTTCATGTGCCTGGGTCCACATTAGTTTATTGCCTTTAGCTAGTTGCTTTAGGATATTGAGGCAATTCCAGACTAGCTGTGATGTGATTGTATAAGATGTTAGGGCTTTTAGCTATTATATATGTTTATTCCCTTTGGACTCTTATTGAGATTTTCTCTTGCTGTGATTTATATTGCATGCATTTCAGTTTGGAAGACCATTGGGTATGTTCCCATTGCAAGTGGTCTTTTGCATTTTGGTCCATATATTCCTGCGCCTGCTTTTCCTTCCTTATCTGAACAGTCTGTATACCAGACAATAGGATCGTTTTCGAATTTGGGTCCTCCTTCTTTCCTTCCATACTAATTTGGATACCACTTTATAATCGAGTCGCATTATGAGTGTCAGCATCTGAAGGCTGCCGAACAAGTACACTCTAACAGCATTTGTGTTAACCAACTGCTTTGTATTCAGCTCTAAAACTCGTATTCATTTGAATTATTAAAATGATTACTTCTTTAATTAGATATTATTTAAAATTTTTAGTGCTGCGACTTTCAGTGGCCTGGGGAAGTTGTAATCATAATTTAAAGCAGTAATAATTTAAATCTAATTTAAGACCCCGACCTCAACTGAAAAGAATCCGTTGGGATTTCGTTTATCTCTTGAACGTAGTGAAGGAAAATCGACCGCACTATTAATTTTAAATAATATCTAATTAAAACTAATAATTTAATAAATCCAATGAATAATAATGTAACAATTGAATACAAAGCAGTTTAGTTAGCACAAATGGCACTAGAGAGTTCTTGTGCAGTGACCTTCGGGTGCAGACACTGATAATGCGACCCGATTTTAAAGTTATGCCCTAATTTGAATAGCAGTGATATTTTCAGTTGTCCGTCCACTTTCTCTAAAATAGTTATTTCAATATATCTTGGCGTCTTTTGAGAAAATATTTTGTATGAATCTTAAAGGAAATTTAATCCTTCACAAGAATGATTATTATCAATTTTTCACTAAATATCACTAAAAAATAGTAATTAAGGCGAAACCAAATCTAAAAAAAAGGTGGAAAAAAAGTCATTAGCAAAATCACTGGAAAATTTCTTTCAGGCAAATGTTTTCTCTCATCTAATGTTGCCCAACCGTGTCGACCAACTTGATTTGCCTTCAACTAGTTAGAGGGACAAGGTTAGCCAACCAAGTTGCACTGTGCATGAGCCACTTTACACTCAGCATCAATTGTACTCCAAATATTCTTTTATTGTTCTTTTTAAAAAGTAATGTCTGTTTATAATTAGTGTTTTTAATTTGATTATATGTTTTCAGGATCAGTTAGAGCCACCAAGTCTTATTGTGGCTGGATGTGGAATTGAAACAATACAAAAAACTAATGGTTCTAAAAGGGGAATTAAAGAATTTACATTCAATCTCACCAAATTAGCTAGGGTAAGATATTAAGGGTAATTATACCAATAATTTATAAAATAATTATTATTATAAATATAATTTAATATTCAACCTTTACCAAACCAAATTCAATCCTTTTTGATTTAAATAAATTAATGCAAATCATGCTTAAATAATTATTTTAATTACCTCTTATTTTTATTATTTTGACAAAGTGACTTGTTTTGATGTGGTATTTCTATCGATTTATTTTACCTTTTCGGATATTCTCTATATTAAGGTCCATTGTTGGTTCACTGGGGCTCCTTTTAATGAAAACACTACCAATTTTAAGATCGCGCCCTCACGTATCGATATATTTTAACTTTTCGGATATTCTCGATATTGAGGTCTATTATTGTGCTATCGGGAACCCTTTTTATGAAAATACTATCAATTTCTATATCGCGTGTTCACTTACCGATTTATTTTAACTTTTCAGATGTCCTGGATATTAAGGTCCATCAATGGTTGATCGGAGGCGCTTCTATGATTATACTATACTCTATGAATGTGCACTGTTGTATCGATTTATTTTAACTTTTAGGATATCTTCATATGGTCCATTAATAGGTTATGAGAAGCCCTTTTTATGAAAATACTATTGATTTTAGGATCATGCACTGACATATGATTTATTTTAGCTTTTTAGATTTCTTTGATGTTGAGATCTATTTTTTCACAGATGCTAATTATGAATTTCCTAGAATTTCGATTAATTATTATTTTCACAGAATTATTGGAAATAGGGATCTGCAATAATTAAATCGAAATGGAAGAAGTTGAATTTGTATTGGAAAAGGTTTAATTTAAAATGGAAAAGGTTAAATTTGGTTTGCAAATGATTTAATTTGACTTGGAAAATGTTGAATTTGGTTCGGAAATGGTTGAATACGACATAGAATTTTTATATTTGAAATATGATAGATAAATTTTTTGGAAAAATAATAACCTTTTATAAGAAAAGAACCCCAACTCTATGCGAAAACTATAGGCTGATATGCCCTTCCTCTGTAGTGTATAAAATATATACAAGAATTCTGGAGCAGCGTCTGAGAGCCTACATGGAACAGGACATGGAATCCTCTTTCAGCAGCATTCCGGCCTCACAAACAAACTCAGGATCACTTATTCTCCCTCCGTTTGATAACTGAAAAAGCCTAGGACAAAGGCTGCGACATTTATCTTGCCTTTCTGGACCTAAAGGCTGCTTTCGATTCTGTTCCTCGTCAAGAAATTTGGCACGCGCTCCAGGAGAGGCGTGTCCTTTCTCACCTTATTAGCTAACCTACCAGGATCCGAAGGGTGTCATCTTACTCAATGATGTTAAGTCTGCCCCCTTCAGATTTTATAAGGCAGTTAAGCAAGAGATAACTTCAGTCAACTTCTCTTTAATGTTGTTATGGACTAGGTGCTGAAAGTGTGTAAGAGGATTCCCAGAGCTGTTGTCGGATACTCGAATATGATACCAGTGCAGGTGCAGTGTTTCCTGTACTGAGATGACATTGTGCTGGTTTCTAACAATCCAGGAAGACTGCAAGTCGCTGTGGAGGAGTGGACGGAGGAGCTAAGAAGAAGAAGTCTTGCTATAAATCCAGGCAAGAGCAAAGTTATGCTTGGAGGCAGGGAAGAGAAAAATATGAGAATCGTATGTGACGGACGACAACTGGAAGTGGTGGATGACTACCTTTACCTGGGTACTATGATTAGCCGGGACGGCAAAATAGATCAGGAGTCTAGTTTATTTATTTATTCAACAGATTAACAAAGGTTAACCAGGTCTTTTATCAAATATCGACCACCGTGGTAGGAAAACAATAAATCAGCAATGATGCCAAGCTCCACATCTTTAAGTCTGTGTTCCTCCCAGTCTTGTTTTATGGATCAGAGAGTTAAGCTCTCTTAGAACGACACGGGATTCAAGTGTGTATGAGATATCACAGCAACAGAAATGAGATATCTAAGGAAAGTAGCTGGGAAGACCAGACGAGACCAAGTGAGGAATGAAACTCTCGGAGTTAGATCAACGAAGGATATCCTGGAGGAATGCCAGCTCAAGGATTACGGACATGTTTGCATGATGGGCGACGATAGTAAAGCCAGGTGGCTACTAAAAGCAAGACCAAGGGGGCAGAGACTGGTTGGCAGGCGAAGAGTTACATATAATGGTTATATAGAGAGACTCGGGAGCGAGCGGGACTTCTGCTTGATAGAGACAAGAAGAATGGCCCAGGACAGGGACACGTAGAGGAGATGGACTGCCCGAGATTTCGGTAGGTATAATAAAAAAAACAAGAGCTACTTGTTTGTTTTTTATTATATTTTGAGGCCTGTCTGATGTGTAGTAACTTGATTCGAATATGCAGAATATTCAAAGGAAATGATGTCGCATTAATTCTTGTCTATCAGCATATAGCCTCTTTATATTTTGTAAATTAAAGTTTCAATTTTAAGTAAAAACCATGAAATTTTATTAATAATTAATGTAAGTGGTATTAATCAGTTATTGATTGATGGGATTGATATATTACAAGCTTAGTATAACAATGGATTTTTTCATTCGTTTGAAAAAAATTGTTAATATCTCAAAATAGAGGATTCAATATTGTAAATTGATGGCTTAAAAAATGTTTTTATAAAAAAAAATATTTTTGATCATACCACATTCCAGCTATTTTATCAAATTCCGTTTAAAATTGTTTTCATTTCTAATAAATCAAATCAATATAACTAAAAGGGATTTTAAAATTAAGACTAATGGATGGGCTTTTAAATAATTCACCTGACAAAAGGAAAAAATAGCTGAACATAATGGAAACCATATAAAATAAAAAAAATTTAAGAAGTTTGATGGGAAATGCATTTTTGAATCCGAATTTCCTGGTTTTGAAATTAAAGTTGAATTTTATAAATCGTTATCATACAATATAATTTTTTTTTTCTCAGCCTATAGACGTTTTATCCATGAAGAAGAGTAGAGTGTTATGGATGCTGTTGGAACCTGTGAATGAGGAAAAACTTCCAAAACAGTGGGCCAGTATCACTAATCGAGCTATTGATCAATATAATTGGGCTGCTCGTGAAGTGAGTTTAATCATTGTTATTATTATTATAATTATTGTTGTACATATCTCCGCTTTTCTCTTTACATTACGGTACCTCTGGTTTAATATATTTTATGATTCTTTTAACTATATCTCAAATGTGGTTCTGTTGCTGAACACCGTTTACTTCTGACCTAGAAAATCAAATTTGGAATTATTTTTGAAGCTAAAATTGTTTTACTGAAAGTTTTCAGGTACTTATTATGGTCATTTTTTTTCTTAGGAAATGTGATTTCATAATCATTTTACAGGGTTCCCAGGAGGATAGGTCAATAATTGAGGGAAGGTTAGTCTATAAAAAATGTAGTTTAGTGCCACCAATTACACCTTCTTATCTCAATCTGTTTTCGAGATACGATTTTTTGAAGGGTAGTCTAAATACTGACCATCAACATCCGTACTATTTCATAGAAGTCTAGGATTTGTTGCCGAAAGATTTCCAGAACAGAATAGGTTTCTGCAGGTGTTAGCTAAACATGCATGACGCAGACCATCACTTTCAGACCAAAATTTTGTGGACAAATAAAACTATATTCCTGAGTCATGGCTCTAAAAACCAGGACAAAAAATACTAAATAAAGGTATTGTTATAGGTATCTATGTTTTTTGACCTCCCAACCTCTTTAAAATAAGTCTAGCTTCACAAAGTTGGGCGTAATGTTGAAAAGCTGATTAAATGAAGCAACTTTTTTTAATTCCCCAATGCCATAGCTCAAAAATTCATTCCATAAGACTCTACTAAGTATTTATGAAAATGAATTATTCGCTTTTACTCGTTTACGTTGCTTTGGCTGTTATCTAAAAATCCCCTGACGAAGCAATATTTTTCTACAAATTGGTTCATATCTTAGAGAAATTCATTTTAGATTTCAAAAATGGTGACTAAAGTTGATAAATGTTCACTTTGAATTTTTATTGGGGAAAACATGGTCTTCCTTGGAAAACCCTTTAAAAAATAATATCTCAAAAACGGATTGAGAGATGTGGTTGGTGGCACTGAACTACATTTTTGATAGACTATCCTCTCTCAATTATTGACATTTCATCCTGTATATTATTGAGTTTTTTGCATGGTTGATATTTATGTATAGGTAGTGTAAGTTTTAGGAGTATAAAAAAATCATTCGTATGAATGAGTCATATCAAACTACATTTAAATTTCTAAAACAATTATATTTTTTAGCGGAGTATTGTAAGGATCCAGTGTCATTCACTCATAAAGTGACATTGGACTCCTAACTGGCTTGCTGGTTCTAGCCTGGAAGTGACAGGAAATTTATTTTATTTATTTATTTATCAACTTTTAAGGTCTGGGGTATTATTTGGAAGTTTACAATGCGATTTATTACGAACAGTAGTTTATTCTTTATTATATAAATCAATTCATGAAACTTTTTGAATATAGTTTCAATGTGTTCTATATTGATATTATTTATTATATTTCCTTATCATACTGCATTGATATTATTTTGATCAATCAGGTGCTGTATCATAGTAAGGCTCAAGTTTGGTCGAGCACTCGTGCCCTGGTTTCGGGATTGGGTGGCTGGGACGGCCTCACCATCCCCCCAAAGGCACTGAAGCACCATACTCAAATCCTTGCCAATCTCCATTGTAATGACCACATGGCCTTTAATGATGGAACCTGCTGTTCATCTCCTGAAAGGACCACTATTATTCAAAGGCTTACCTACTCAGCTGTTGCAGTGTGGTAGGCATTATTTCTTACGTTAAACTGTTGTAAACTACGTTGTTGTTTTTTGAAATATATTTTATAACTAGGGCTAGGATTTTCATATGAATACCTACCATTTTTTATGTTTGGCACATTTGGGATTTCAATTTACATATTTCACTCCATATTTATTACTTCTTATTAGTCATTTTTTCCCCGAAAAAAATAGACTACTGCAGTGGGTCGAAGGTCGGTGGTGAGCGGCGGGACTGCAATTTCTATCCGTTTCATAACCCTTAGAGCATGATTATGGAAAATATGGAGATGTCTGATATATATTTATATATTTTTTTCCCCCTGCTACATTTGAGCACCTCCAGCGGCCCCCTTTGGGTCGAATGAGCTGAAATTCGGTATGTAGGGCTTTCTTCAAGGCAGAACGATACCATTAAAGAATGGGTAAATTCCAGTAAAAATTTCGGTATGTTTACCTGAAATTTCAAGGCAGAACGATACCCATTTAAGAATGGGTAAATTCCAGTCAAAATTTCGGTATGTTATTTTCGGGAAATTGTTATTTCATATGTAAATTTCAGTATCAATTTTTTTCTTACTCCCCCGTTTTTATCTTTTTTTAACGGGAAAATACGACTTTAGTGACGGAGTTATACTGCTCATGGATTTGTTTTTTTTATTTACACTAGAACTTGAATAAGGATGGGTATGAGAAAAAAAAGTTCAAAATATCAATTGACGTTACTCTAGCCCGACGGCCCTTTACAACTTCAAAGGCGATTACTAGAATTCTCTAGAATCGGTTGTACTTTACTTTCCTACTATTGTTATTTTCAAGAACCAAAATCTAAATAGATATCTATTTTGATTTTATTATTCTTTGAATTGGAAGCATATATGTACTATTATTCAGTTCCAGGTCTCCCCCTTTCATTTTTGCCCTAAGCAACGCAGTTTCTTTTTTAGTGTTGATCTGTGAGTCGGAAGTAACATACCATTTTAAAACATAAGTTCCAGTATCGCGATTTTTTGCTTTTTTCTGAATGGGCAATGTGTGAAAAGCTGAAGCTGGGGTAGCAAAATAGCTTTGTGATTTTCCATATGAAACTTTCCGGAGTAATTAGGAATCAACCGATACAGAATTTTTAGCCAATACCGATATTTCAAAGGCTGATATATTGGGCTATTGTCCTTTTGTCTCTTTCCTTTGTGGTTACAGAACTTTAGGGACTAACAGCTACTTGTGGTAACAGAACAATAGAGAGCAACAGCTACTTGTGATTACAGAACAATAGAGAGTAACTGCTATTTGTGGTTACAGAACAATAGGTAGTAACAGCTACTGGTAACAGCAGCAATAAGTTAGGGACCTATAGTGGGCTGCTGACTGTCTCCACCCGCTTAGTCTATCAGCTAGCACCTGATTTTAAGTGTATCTGCTCACTTCTGGAGTAATGCATGGTGTGGTTATTTTTTTGAGTAGATTACAAATATCATAATCCGGAAATCAAAATCTATAGCTTTATTACGTTTTTTATCAATTTAAATTGTAAAAAACAAAACATTTTTTTTAGATTTTATATAAGTTAATATGCATAGTTTTAGGAAATATGTATTTTATAAAAAAAAAAAAAAAAAATAAAAAAAAAAAAAAAAAAAAAAAAAAAAAAAAAAAAAAAAAAAAAAAAAAAAAATTAAAAACGAAAGTTGTTTAACCTACAAAACAGGTCCTGTTACATTTCAAGCTACAACTGAAATGACGGATCGGCAGATCATAAAACCTGTGAAATTTTTGGTATTTCAAGAAATTTAATATAAGTGTCTTTGTTCTGATTTTTTTCAGGAAATACACATTGCATCAAAATAAGTTACAAATAAAAATTGTTCGTACAACTTATCTATAAAGGAAGGTGCAGTTAAATTTTAAGCCAGAAAAAGCAATAACCGCCTTATGGAGCGTCAAACTTGTGAAATTTTCTGGATTTCAAGAAAAAAACCTGCTTTAAGAACGTTTACTTTTTCCAGAAATATGCATTTTATAAAAAAAAAGTTTCAAACAACAGTTATTTGATAATCAATAATTACAACTGATTTGAACCAACCATTTATCAAATTAATAAACAAAAGAAGGAAAGAATAACAAGTTCTAGAAGGAACTAGAACTTTCTATAGAATGCCAAAAGATTCTTGACTCACGTTTCTGCTCAAGGTGATAGGGTGGGAGTACGAAATGTGTCCAAACCTATCCGATGTCCGTAATTGCATCAGATGTTATTTCCTTCTACCAGTTCTTTGATTGTAATAAGTGTGTGAAATTAGTAAAGTGCTAAGTATAAGCAGGTTATTCTTGAAATACCGAAAATTTCACTGGTTTGACGCTCTGTAGGTCCATTATCGTTAGTTATAGCTTAAAATGTAGTTGCATTTTTTTTTATCAGTAATCAAAGATTGATTAATTTTGGTTTTAAACATTTTTTGATAAAAGTTCTTATTCCCTAAAAAAAAAAAAATCCGCTTATAGCAGGTTTTAACTTAAAATACCAAAACTAAAGTTGAACTATCAGACTAGGGTACATTGGAATGGAGGGAGGGTAACCCGAGCTAGCTTATCAGCTGCTTAGTACTTAATAAATGAATAGTTAATGTAACAATTACCTGCTTTCTGTTTTTTTCTTTCATTTTTTATTAAGAATATTTATTATTCATATACTTTTCCGATATATCGTAATATCAAACTAAAATTTGAGTATCGAAAACTGATATTTTTTTCATGTAAAAAAATTCTTCAAAGACAGCGGATACTCAAAGAGCCCACCAAAACATATAACCAAAAAAAACTTTTGGTGTGGTGTGTTTGTGTTACTATCTATAGTAGCTGTGTTCTAGGGATTGAATATCGGAGGCAAAATATCGATATTGATATTGACATCTATATCGGTTAGCAATATTGATATCTTGATAATATCAGCATAAGCATATCGATAATTCAAACTAACGATATTGTAAAATAAAATTTATAATATTATAAATAACGGCACAGAAATATCGATATTTCGAAATATCAGTTTTTTATTAAATTAAAAAAAAACTTCTTAAGGAATCAGAAAGAGATTAAGGTCACAACCTGTTTCTCAATATGTAAAATCTACTGTAGGTAATGAACCTAATAAAAATAATATCTTACTGATATCGGCAGTAAAATATCCATATTATAAAAACAATATCTTAATTTTATCAGCTTTTGATGTTACCAGAAATATTGATGTTATAAAAACAAGATCTTGATTATATCGTTCCACAAATATCGATATTATAAAAACAATATCCTAATTATATCGTTCCAGAAATATCGATATTATAAAAATATTATCTTAAGATATCTTTACACATTTGCCAAGCCTAGACAAGTCAAATGTGTAAAGGGGGTTGGATTGGCTTCTCTGTGCTGGTCGGCTTTTGGACAAAGATCAAAGGATTCACACAAATGACTTGTTTCTGATCCTTTCCTTCAAGATCAGTAAATTCTCCTGTCCTAGTCTTAAATAACTTCGTATCAATATAACTTTATTAATTTTTATGGTTCATTTATTGGTGAGAGTATAAAATTTACTAACTGTTAGTAAAAAGAATGACTTAAAAAAATTACAATAATAAAAAAAAACAAATCTTGTGAAATAAATGGACTGAATATCCAAAAATGTTAAAATAATTACAATTTCTAATCAAGTATGCAGATAAGTATTCAAATACAGGTATAACTTTACAGTCGGGACGCCTTATCACTGGTTCAGGCCAAACTTACCAGAAGGTTGCTGCACTACCACTCTCCAGTGCCTTTTGTGGTAACTAACTGCTTTGTGTTCAATTCTAACATTCGTATTCATCGGAATTATTAAAATTATTATTGCTTTAATTAGATATTAATTAAAATTATTAGTGCTGTAGACTTCTGGTTACTGTGTTAGCCCAAGAGATAGAAAAAAACACCAACAGATCCTTTTCAGTTGAGGTCGAGGCCTTAGATCACAGTTGTTGACTTCCGCTCACTCAAGAGATGAACAAACCCCCAAAAGTTCCTTTTCAGTTGTGGTTGGGCCCTTACCCTAATTTAAATTATTACTGCTTTAAATTATTATTACAACTTCACCATCGACAGCACTAATAATTTTATATAATATCTAATTGAAGCAGTAATAATTGTAATAATTCTAATGAATACATATTTTAGAATAGAATAGAAAGGAGTTAGTTAGCACAAATGGCGCTAGAGAGTGGTAGTGCGGTGACCTTCGGGTAAGTTCGGCTTCAGCAAATGATAACGCGTCCTGATTGTAAAGTTGTACCAATAAGTTTTCAAAGAGGAATAATACAGTACTTCGCTTCATATTTAAATAAAAATAGGATAACCCAAATGTTAAAGCTGCAAGAGTTTGAATGCCCGCCATATTACCTCTTTAGAACACAATAAACTGATTTTATACGTCAAGTGGTTTGTTTCTCAAGCTTGTGGTGCATTCATATTTTTGCCAACCTCCCTTTTATGTTTATCATTTGGCTTGGTGTTTGACTTGCTGAGGCTTGGCAAATGTGTAAAGGCAGCTTTAATTATATAGGAACAGAAATATCGATATCATAAAAACATGATCTTAATGTTGTTTTTATTTCGAAATTCACTTCGCTAGTACAAAGTAGGCAGGAGCAACTTCAGCCAGATCAATGATAATGATAATGATAAGTTTGTTGGATGTTTCGATGAATCACAGTAATAGATAAGTGGGTTGTTGGGGGAATTGCCCAAAGCAAAATACTGTTCTGGCATAATATTGTCAAAAATTTTCGTGCTTAGTGTTACCTGATAAACCTACCCTTCAAGTGTCAGCGAATGTGTTTCTTGTTTTGGTATAACATATATGTGTAAATTCAATAGTAAAAAAAAATTTATCGGTCCACCGGCCGATATCGATAATTGACCAATGGGCCAATATAGCCGATATGCCGATATAAATATTGGTATCAGTCGATCTCTAGGAGTTTTGGAGATATTTCAAGAACAAGTCTGTTTCTGCAATGCAACATTTCCAAGTTACTCAGCATATTAGTAGTCTCACACAAAGTAAACAAAGAAAAACAAGACTCTACAGCGAAGTCTCATCACCTCATTTATATCCAGTGTAGAAAGTAAGTTCAACTTTGATGTAGATTTGTATCGCGCATTCGTAAGATCCAAAAGTCTCTTGAGCAAAATAAACAACCCCTCTCTCAAAGGCTTTTTGAAAAAATATATTAGGAAAAAATGCCTGATCAGACCTCCTTAAGAAAAAACTATCTCCTACATGTATTCCAAAAAAACCCTCGAGATTGTCTAGGGTGTGCCTATTTGGGTTTCATTTGACGAGACAACTGATGTTAAAGGCCTATATATTGCCAATATCATCGTTGGTACCCTTTGTCCAGATTCCTCTTTTAAGCCATATCTCTAAATTGTTTTGAAAAATACAGCCATGGAACTATCGCACAGTTTTGCAACAACTCCACAAATCTTCTGTGGTCAGATGGTGTGCTGTATGATAAAGTTATTTGTTTTTCCAAATGTTTTCCTGATGGGTATTGTTATTTGGAATGTCAAAATTAAATATTTTTATTGTATTTATATATTGGCATTTTTAATTACATGAAAGTCCTAGCCCTATTTATATCGTTGTTTATTGAATATTATTCTTGAATTATTATTTTGTTCTAAAGCTTTCTATTAGTTCAGAAAAAGAGAAAACTGTAATAAAAATAAGGTTATTATTTCTGGTATATAATCAAATGTTTTTAATTGTTAATCATGAGAAGACACTGAACCATGGTCAGTTCTCTTTTGGAAATGGTCATTGCAAAGTTATATAGTAACCAAAAGATGAAATTTTAAATGAAGCAATTTTTGTTTTATATGCGCTAATGGCGATTTTATGCTATGCCATAAAGCATTAGAGTTTAACCTATCATTAGAAGGTCATAATATGGTTATTGATTGGCTAAAACATTTTAAATTACTGCATGATGTCTGTTTTGATATTTGACATAGATATAGATAATTGATCTTGAATATTTAACAAGTTCCATCTTAAATTTTATATTCAAGAAGAAGAAATGAAGATTTCCCCCCTCTCTCCTTCAAAGTTTGGTTTGTGTTTACAATGGGCTTGAAACTTGTTTTTTTTTTAAAAGTATATTCTTCATAACTGTGAGAATATGATTCTCTCTCTGAGTGTGAGAATATAATAATAATTATCTTAGACTACATTTATTTATTACATAGAATTTGTTTTATACAATCAATATCAATATAAATATTCGTAGAATATAATTAAATTTTTGTAACCTGATTTTTCTTGTTTTTCAGTTTAAGATAAGTCAGATAATAATAATAGCCTTTATTTTTAGGTATTTTTTTTAAAATACGAGTTTATAAATACTGTCAGTTCTCGACTTATGACCACCTCGAATTAAACCATTTGGACTTAAGGCAAAAAAAAAAAAATTAAATAGAAATATTTGTATTTTATTTTCATAAATTTTGTGCTCTTGGCATAAAACAAGATAGTGCTATTGATTTCCTCAGCTAATGCCCAGTCAGTTACCTATAGTGTACTTATCTTTCCCCAGATTCCCGCTCCAAATCCATGGATTGCGAGGGAGCCATCTGTATAACAGTTGGCACCATTATTGGGTCCATGATATTTTGTTTTATCGATAAAGACTCTGTAATCAGTGTCTATGTATTTTCGTATTTGAATATCGGAGTGCATGGTAAGCACTCTCTCGATTTCAATCTGCTGTGACAGCTCCTAATGCCCAGCCTGTGTAAGGACAGTGGAAGTTGTTTTCTGTTATATCAGCCTGTAAATAGTTTTATAAGCCCATAATTAGATCTCCAAGTATAGTTGTAACAGACAAAGCATTACTTCCATCGCAGCCGTTGGAGTAGTTCTCATTGCGCCTATTATCATTAACCAGACTAGCCTTTGCAGTTTTTCCAGCTTAATTCTGGATCCACCCACTTGTGCCTTATGCTACCTTTTGGTTTAGTACAGCCAGTAGACTATACAGGGTTTGAGACTCCAAGTCTTGCCCTATCGCACTTTTGCAGACCCAGAGGCACTTGAGTGCTTTATTTTTTATATTTTCCACATGTTATATTTTCCAGCTTAGTCTGTGATCCAATGTAACATCTAGATGCTTTAACACCTTATGCAGACCCAGCTTGGTGCCATCCATGATTCGCCGGCGTTAACAGTGTTCCAGTGGCTGTCGTCCTTGAATGCAGCCCACCTTCTGCAAGCTGTTTCCACACTAACATCCACTTGGGGGGGCAGTTCGCAGGGCTTGACTGTTCTTAACAGCTCATTGATGGTGTTTCATGAGGGCCCCGATCACCACAAAACGGTCTTCAGCAAGGTTTGTTGCTCTAGGCCTCCAAATACTAGTCTCCTCGTGTACAGCCCAGTTTCTCTGTATCTTTGGATGGCCCTTCCTATAGAGCCACTTTATTTATATGATTGAAATCATTTGAATTTAACAAATTTGTGAATGGACTTGGCAATAAAGCAAAAAAATTTGCTCAATTAGAGAAAATGAGTGAGAATTTATTTTTGTCATATTAACTGTTTATTAGTTGTATTAGTATTTCAAATTGATGCAAAGTCATCAGTAAAACTTATTAATGTTATTTTTATGTAGAAGTAAAGTATTGCTATACATATATCATTAAAGTAATAAGCTCGACTTTGTTGTAGTTGTCTCCTGGGTTTACTGGTTGCCATTCGTAGGAAAAGAACAAAGATGAAAATGGATCCTCCAACCAAGGCGTATACTCTTATTATATCACTTGCAAAAATGAGTGTTATAATGGCATATTTTTATCTATGTGATAGGTAAATAATATTTTTTAAAATATTTTAAACCTATTTTTTTATTAAGTGTTTTATATTTATTTTTATTTGCTTTTTAAATTTATGATATTTATTATCATGTGTTCTAAATGGAGGGGCCAGTGTAGTTAGAGACCAGATCACAAGAGTGATAATGTAAAAATCGCAAGTTTGATCCTGACCCTACTTCCTAATAGAGAAATTTTCTTGGTAAACTTCAGTCTGTGAATAGAATCTATTGTGTCCTTCGGGATCAAGTCATTGCAAAACAAAGTAATTAGGAAAAGATCACCGATGTATATATCCGATGTATATAGTTGCTTTAATTCTTGACCAATGTTGATATTTCCTTTTACTGTCGACTGTCTTTTGCCAATTATCATCCTATGGCATACCTATCTCTACATTCTGTGCCAGTTTTCTATTCTTAATTATCATTAAGATGTCTGGCATAATGATGTCTGGTCATTATTTAAAACCATATAGTTAGTTGTGATAAACATGTATAGGGTGATCCAAGTAAATCTTGATTTTATGTCCCCGGATAATTGGTGTCAGATGGTATTTATAATAGGAGGATGAAGCGCTTTAAACATTCATCTTCAATGCTAAGGCCTGATGAATAATTTTTGCGCATTATTGTGTTTTTGCAGGTACTCCTTACTGACTAGAACTTGACAATTCAAACTAACATATATAGATTCCACTTTCCTTCTACAGAGGCCACTCACATTGTAAATATCTTCCCCATATATATATCCTATCTGAAAGCTCGTGTAGCAATTACTTGCTCTTGTATCATCCAAAGAAATCCTTTTGTTATAATTGGGTTGTTGATGTTGAACAGGGAGTAAGTACCAACAATGAAATTTTGCAAGAGGAACAAAAAACTTTTAGGTGTATTAAATAATGAATATGATAATACTTTCTTTTTTCTCTGAAAAATGTATGGCATTTCTAAGTAAATTGTAACCTTTCCAAATCAATTGTTACTTTTTCCGTTTCAATTGTAACCTTTTCCATTTCAATTGTAACCCTTTCCTAATCAATTGTCACCTTTTCCATTTCAATTGTTACTTTTTCCATTTCAATTGTAACCCAACCAGACATGAATTAATTCTATTTTATTAATGAAAAATAATTATTTTAATTACAATAATGACTTTTTAAATGATTTTGGCATATTCTTTCGACATTTTTTTGTTTATTAGATAGTTGATAGTAAGTGCTGATTTCAAGTAGTTTAATTTTTTTAAATAAAATTGTTGTTTATTTATTTTTAAATATTTTTTATTTTTTATTCATTTGGAGAGGAAGGGGATAGATTTCATTGCTTTGGTGATGTGAAATATACTATCGAAATTTTGATAGGCCACGAGCATTTCTGCTTAATTATTAGTTTTCAAAATTCTTTGGTATAGATATCGTTTACTAGGTTTTCATGGGAATTTCGAATAACCATTACAATTGATATATGAAAATTAAAGTAATAATAGTATTAAATTTTTGGACATAAATATCCATAAAGATATAAATGAATTTTTATAAAGAGAATGGACTAAATGGGCTAAATTATTTCAGTAACCAAGATAGGGATCAAATTGTCAACACTGCAAAGAATATTATAACAAAAGCAATAAGACTGTTGACATCCGCATGATGGTATAGAAAGATCAATATAATTAGGGATTGATAAATTATTTGCCACTTCTATAAATTTGTTTTATTGAAAACTAGTTTCGAATGTTATACATTCATCTTCAGTTCTAAAAACACACAAAAAATTCAAAAATAAGCAATTCAAAATATAGTTTGGTATTATTATACATATTAAATTAGATGTAATATAAATCAGTATTATAACACATTTATGAATTATGAATTCTCAAATTTGGTTTTTAAGACCTACATATTGCTATGTTTTATCTAACTTAAGTTGAGCTTGATTTCTATTTAGCTGCTAATACATTAGTCTATATATATAGGGATGCCATTGGGCAATCATTGAGGATGATTATCCCAAAATTAAGTAAGCTTATGAATACTTTTAAACCAGAAGTGGTGCTTTACTTGAAGGCCATATTAGACTTTCATCAAAAATTACATTTAAATATGATGTAAAACATCTTGGTTTCTAATACTTTATCTAGTGACATTGACAGTTCTAATGTTGTCATGGAACACGAAGAAATATCTTGGGAACTTGTTACCTATTGAAAGGAAACGTTATATATTAACAGAATGAGACTTCCAGAAATAAGAGCTTGTGTGTGTTTGCCAATAGATGGATGTCGCGATGCCGATTTTCGTTTTTGAGATACTTCAATCTTCGGAAACTAGTAACCAAATTCAGGATCACTTTTTGAGCCACCGATTTAGAGTTTAATAGACGTACAAGGAAGTCATGTTTTGTCCATATTAGATGTTTTTTAAAAAGTTTGTAAGTGTTTTAATGATATTAACATAGTAGAAATTTTTATATATTAAATTGTTATATGTAAAAATTTGACACCGAAAGCTTCTCACAATGAAATAAAATTTAATTTGACTATAAATATAAATATAAATAGAATTTGAGATGTACATGGTAATCTATCTTTATCAACTGGAATTGTTATGAAATTTGATCCTAACTGTAATTTTGTTATTGTTGTTTTTATTATAATTATTTTTTTAGTGATTGTGTAATTGGACTTGGTCCAGATTGGACTTAATTATTGAATTATATGTATTTTAACATTTTTTGAAGTATGTATATGGTCACATTAGATTAAAAAAAATTTAAATATATTTTACAGTTTGCTATTTTGTAAATTAAACTAAATAAGGGCCTTTTACAGAGATGCTGAGGCCAAAAATTTGCATCTAAATAAATGAACTTTGTGAAATAGTACCAGCCTGCATTTATTTTTATATACTGCATTATCCTAAATCAACAAACATATATAAAAAATAATAATTATTTAAAAATAAATAAACAATTTTATTTCAAAATTTAAACTACTTGAAATCAGCACTTAATATCAACTATCCAATAAATGAAAAAAATGTCGAAAGAATATGCCAAAATTATTTCAGAAGTCATTAGTAATTAAAATAATTATTTTTCATTAACAAAATAAATAAAATTAATTCATGCCCAGTTGGGTTACAATCAAAATGGAAAAAGTTATAATTGAAATGGAAAAGGTTACAATTGAAATGGAAAAGTTGCAATAGAAATGTAAAAGGTGACAATTGATTTGGAAAGTGTTACAATTGAAATGGAAAAGGTTACAATTGAAATGGAAAAAGTTGCAATAGAAATGGAAAAGGTTACAATTGATTTGGAAATGCTATATATTTACTCTTTTATTAAATTACTACCTTCTTTTCCAAACTATTGACCTTGGAACAAACAGGTGAAAAAAAATACTTTGGAAATTTTAGCCCTCATTTCCTATTATTAGTATTAACATTATTATTATACTTAGTGCATTTATTGAGGACGTGACGGCCGAGTACGTTGGGGCGAGGGTCCCAGAGTGCCCGGTTCGGAACGTTGTGGGTTCGATTCCCACCTGGGCCCGTTAATATTTATTTCGTGGCAATCCCGCGAAATGAATCTTGACACTCCCACTCTGGTTAGTAGGCGACGGTGACGTAAAAGTAGCCGTCAGGGGTTGGCAAAAAGGACCATAAGGCCCACTTGCCGGACTAGTTCCCCTCACCAATACCAGCACCAGTAGTGCATTTATTATTTATTTTTTTTACTGAAATATTTAAAAATTATCGTGTTTACAAGTAAAGTAGAACACATACAAGTAAAGTAGAACACATTACTTAACATCAACTTGACAAAAAACAATCATTTAGTTCTATAAAAAAAAAAAAAAAATTATTGAAAGGTTTTAATATTGTTTTTACTAATAACATATTTATAAATGTTTACATTTAGTCAGAGCTATTATATTGCAGATGTGTTGAATTGAAGTGAATTTTTTATATGTGTGTTTTCTATCCTCAGTATACAATTATTTAATTTTAAATATTCAATGTTTTTTTTATTTTCAGAACCAACTTTTTTATGAAAGAAAATAAATACTATTCTCCAATAAGTTTTTGGTTGCCATTAGGGTATGTTTTTGCTTTGGGTCTTTTTTTTACTGAAGACAGCAGGTATACCAAATTCCTTCACAGGGATCAAACAGATGAGTGGAAAGGTATTATTTTTTCTTATAATCCTAAATTCCGTAGTCCACCCTATTCTATTCTTGCTTTTATTTCAAATGATATTCTTTTGTTTCAGTTTTAACTTTTATTATTCTAGAATTTTGATTATTTTTTAATTTTAATTTTTTCGCTTGCATAGTTTATTTTTATATTGCAAATATTGAGATATATCAATGTCGTTTTTTGAAAAAGGTGTTAGCGCCAGTTAGAAAACTTTACAGGAAACACATGAAATGTTTTTACCAAATAAAAATATGTATATTTTTTAATTTTATTCTTTGTTCTGTAAAGTTGGAGTTTATTAAGGTGGTTAAACTTTTATAATTACAATGCATTTTTAAGACTAGCACTGGTCAAGGCCAAAGTGATGACTGAGAGATGCATCATACTGACGTATTTGGTGCTTACATCATCTATAGTAGATTTAAGACCATTTCCAATTTTTTACTTCCTTGTACGACTTACATCAAAAATTATATTTAAATTAAATACATAAATCATATGTTTCGGTAATAAAGGTTACAAACGCAATTTGGTTTCCAATCCAATTAAACATTTTTATTACTTGTTTTAAGTATTAAAATTTAGTGTAAAATACTGGTTTTCCTCCCTATTTGTGTGTGTGTCAATAGATGGATGTCACGACGCCGAGTGTTGTTTTTGAGATACTGCGATCTTCGGAAACTAGTAACCAAATTCAGGATCACTTTTTGAGCCACCGATTTATAGTTTAATAGGCGTACAAGGAAGTCATATGTTGTCCACATCAGATATTTTTTTATATATTGTGACTGAGAATTGATAAAGGTGGTTTTTACGTCCCATATTAATTGAAACCTAAATTTCGAATTTTTGGTGCTTAAGCCTTTTTCAAAAAATGACATCGATATATTATGGAAACAGCAAAACACTGCCTTTTATTACTCAACATTCAGACAAAAATTAGATAACTAGTATAGTTTCCCTTGGATACCTAAACAAAGTGAGCAGGGTCATCACCATTGTTGATGAGGTAAGGGTTAATGGTATATGGTGGAAGTTACATTAAGTGGCACGGATCAGGCTGGTGAATGATGGGCTTCACCATCCCATTCTACTTTAAATCTCCTTGAGAAAGTAATATTAACAGAAAATCTGACCCACTTAGGCTTACTACTTGATAAAGAAGTAGTTTGTTGGTCAGTTGTTATCCAAGGAGGTGATCTTGCCAAGATCATGCTCATCAGCCAGGTTTTCTACCAACAATGTAGGGTCAGGTACCCGCACTAAAGGTGCGTTTACACGATGCTGGTTGACTGGCAGGATAGCCAATTAGCATGCTAAATTTCTCTATTTCATTTTAATGTTTCATTCTCAGTCCACGTTTACTTCCAATTAATTTTTGCCATCTTGTTTATTCACTAGCACAGCTGAAAGTTGAAAGCAATCTAGTCCACTAGCACAGGTAAGCTTGTCTGTCTTTATGCACTCAAGATAGTGTGTTGGCAGCAGTCAACTAGCATCGTATAAGTAAACCTTAAAGAAACAGGCTGGGTATGCACTCCATGGCTGATAGTAATGAAATCAAGTAATATCAATCTTACCATATATAATTTTGAATCGTTCTCATGATAAACCAATGGATGCGAAAATCACTATTTTTAAGAAGTGCTAAAAGAACTGCAACATTCTTCAGTGTGTAAGGGCCAATTTCGATTATTTTAAATTTTTTTGATGGTGTTGCATTTCTTTTATCTACTTGTTTCATGTATAATTATTATTTTACCTTTGTACTAATACGCATTTTTGTTAGTTTAACATGGAAGCTTTTAGACGATTTTTGTAAAAATTTAACTGCGATTTCAGAACTTCCTGAGATTTTGTACCTTGACTTGCTTTGTCATGGATATGTGCAATGAAACAAAAGGAAGAATAAAGATTTTTTTTTTAATTGTAAAGCTAGTACTATTATTACAAAAATAATTTTATTACTTATACAATCATAGATTATCAGAAAAAATGTGTTTTTTTTTTTTTAATTATGTCATATTTCTTTAATATTTTCAAGTTGAAACTTGAATTCTGAAAACATTTTCTAGAGGCACTTAGACTCTTTTACATTTCATTATTAGAACTCTTAGAGTGGCTATTAGAACTTTCAACGAAACAACTAGTTATCAACAAATATTTTGACTGTAAATATTCCTAGACAAAAGGGGTGAAAATGTTTCTTGGTTGTCGATTACATTGTTTAGTATTCGTCTCATTTCATTGTGACGTTTTCTAAGAACAGGA